>CARXXK010000004.1:29527008-30220420 GCA_949089665.1 Macrosiphum euphorbiae | reverse complement strand
AACATTATAAGTATACTATAAGTATATTATTTAACCTTTTCTTAGTTAAGCACTTGAATTATACCAGGCCGAGCAGTTTTTTTTTTAATTTTAGATTTTTTTCAATCTATTCAACGAATTCCCAAAATTAATAATTATTAGCATGAAATAAAAATTATATATTTAATTTGCTAATAAGTTCTAAACATTTTTTAATTATACTGCCAAGGTTTCTCAACATTTATCAAAACCTGAGTAATTAGTTCAATATAAATTGCTAAATGGTTTTTGGAAATATTATAACTGACTTATCAACATTTTTTTTTTTTCAGGTTATCAGATTTTAATATAAACCAGTGAACGCACATGACGTGTCAATGGCCTATCAATGTAATTAATTGTCATTGAGGCATATATGCGTCTGTGGCAATGAAAGGATTAAGTTTTATTTTGATTGTTAATGGTAAGTTTTATTGTGAATATTGATTGATTAAAATAATGTATGAAATTATTATTTTATAAAAAAAAAAAATTTATTTTATATGTATACTAATTTAAGTACGTAGTGGCTATTACCTACATATTCATTTTAATAATGGATTTTCAAATAAATATATAGTTAATAATAGTGATATTGTTTTAATAATTACTAATTTTTGTCTTTCTTTGAATCCATTTTGTAGTAAACTTCGATAAAATAGTCTCCATTTTTTGTATTCTGCAGTCACTGCATTAAATTTTCTTTTCCAATATTTTCCTTCCAAAACAACAGCCTGAAAATAAAACCAATTAAATTTTATTTTTTAACTGGAAACAAAGCAATACTATTATTTGTTCTATGTACCTCTGGTTGTTTATGAATGTCTACAATTTCTACTGGTGATGCAAACTGACAGATCATGTAATTACTTTTCTTAATAACTGTTAATAATAAATAAAATTATTATTTTCCTATATAGTTTTGTTAAATTAGAGAGAGATATATCAATGAATATTAAATAATATAACCACAGACAATGCTAATTAGTTTACCACCGAAGGATAGAAAAAAGGTACTCTCTATTCATTAAATAATTATTATTCTTTATATATTAAATTGTTTAAGTATTTTTAATGCAGTAATGTGTATAAACCAATAATTTCAATTTTTCCACATTTGTGATCAGGGGTGTGTGAAAGGGTTTATTTGGGTGGGTGAGTAAATTATAGGAAGCAATAATGAAATTATCACTTAGTTTTAAGTGTTTTTCAATTTGTGTTATGTGGATTGGAATCGGTGATTTTCTGTCTTTGGAATTCAGATGTGTTTTCATTCCAACATACCAATTGATCTAGTGAAGCGATAAGAATTCTAAAAACAGATTAAAATTTGTCATCCTGTCTACTTGAGATCAACTTTCCCAACATTTTTGATTTTATCCCCCTAAATCATAAAAACATTTGTATAAAAAGGGAATAAGAATATTACATTTTTTAAAAATCTGTTTCAATAACATACAAATCTAAATATCTAGGTTTTGTGTTGAATTTTTGACAATTTAAAGTTATTCTTTTTAAAAATGTTTTAATTTTTTTTATTAATTGTGAGTAAAATAAAGAGTTTATAAAACACAGTATACAAATAATACCTTTGCAGAACCATGGTATAATTCAGAGGCATTCAAACTGTGCGTCGCGGCTCCCAGGAGAGTCAAAAAAGTTGTAGAAGGGAAGAAGTAAAAAGCACCAGAAACCAAAATTAATGTAGGTCATGTATAATTAATATAATTATAATTTATAATCATTGAAGCGATTACGGAAACGATAATGAAACACATTACCCGGCTATTTGAAGTTTTATTTCTAGTATTAAAGTTGCTATTATTATCACCCGTATTGGCTATAATATTGTATCCGTATTGTTTCAATTCTTCATAATAATTTGGGAGCCGTACAAATATTGTGAACACACAAAGGAGCTGCGGGATGATAAAGTTTGAATAACTGTGGTATAGTTGATAACCTTCTATACCGTAGCGGAACTATAAATAAAAATGTTTTGTCTTTAAATTTTTACTTAATAGATACCTATTGGTATTTTAATAAAAATTTAAGATAAGGTGCACAAATTAAATTATGTGTTTAAAATTGCATGAAATAATTATTTCATTGTATAATATGTTTGATGGTAATTGTGATTATTAAATTTTTTGTTTTTTTTTTTATGTCATAAATGCATTATATATATTTAGATCATCATGATCCGAGTCTTAGTTATTACCAAACAATATATTGATACAATTTTTGTCCAATAAATAACAATAATAGTAAAATGTCATGTTTAAAAATCTTCTAAATTAATTGACCACTTAGGTAAATACAAATATTGGTTCATGATAATATTATTATAAATTATAATAAACAGTTTATTATAAACTACACGTCAATATTTAAATAATATATTAAAAATTAATACTTGTACTGATTGTCAACAAATATTATATTCAAACAAATAATTTTATTTTTGTAGTATATTTATTATTAGTCAATATTTTATACTGAAACAAGTTTTGTAAATATCTTTACTGATTTATTTTTAAATGTTTAAATAGAATATAGCTAATAGGTATAGAGCCAGATTCATAAATATTAAGAAAAGAAAATGTTTGGCCTATTTTAGCTAAAACAAGAAACCGGTATTCTTAAATAGTAAATAACCTTAATATCTCAGTAAAATGTTCTTGATGCACTAAAATCTTAAATAACATATATATTTGTATAACTAAATTATTATACTTAATAAACAAATTTTTAAAATCAAATAAATTTAATAATATAATGGTACACACATTGGACCGTTTTATTGTTTAATATTTTCAGCTAAAATGTGTAGAAATGTACCTTTTTAAACAAGTTTTTAAGTAATGTTACTCTAGTCCTATGAAATAATGAACTCGATTCATCCAGTAAGGTTAGCAGTATAACTTAAAAAATGCTATATTAAAATGTTTTAAACAAAGTATTGAACTTTGTATAAAATACATTATAATACAAATATGACGTATAACATTTATTGATTATAATAAAATTTTATTTTTTTGTGAACGCTAGTAAATAATTGTATTGTTTTAATATGTTTTAATTAATTTATATTACAAAAATTCAGGTTACTAAATATGTAGTAAATATGACTACTAGAATATTATAATATTATGTGGTGTGCCAGATTTTACTATTTTATATTTACCAAGGACTTAACATAATAAAGAGTTTGTCTAAGACTATAATGTCAAATGTTAAGACCTTTATAATCAGTCATTGAGAGCATTAGAGCAAGATAAGAAAATGTTTAACCGTCATTTAAATTGTATAAATTGTGATAAATCTCAACAAAATCATGTAATCTCAAAAATAACTCACATTGCATATGCCAACACCTCCATATTAAGTTGTTTAACCGAATTTTGTCTTTCCACCTTAAGCGAACTCCTTTGAAACGATTCCATTTAGGAGAAGTTAGTTTGTGTCTAAAATGCAAAAATCAAAATTGGAGTGCTTTCAGTATAGTATATCAAAATAACCAGTTAAAAGCATTATTAATTAATGGCTAAAATATTCAGCTCAATAAATATCAATCAGCAATTACCCCATTTTATTTTAAATGATTTAATATTATCAAGGAAAAAATTGAATTAAAAAAAAAATAAAATGGGTTATAATTTTTAAGACTTAAATATTAATAAATATATTTTAAAAATACTAAGTATATAGATCACTTATTTCTAGAATTAATTTATAATTCTGTAAAGGATAATTTTATAAAAGTTAAGTAGATACTTAAATCATTAAAAATAATGTACCAAATACATTTAATATACTTATTTTTAATTACAATTAAGTTTAATTTAATGATACATTTTTATTGATGTCAGCAGGGGCGGACCCAGGGGGGGGTTTGGGAGGTCAGCTGACCCACAGTTGTTTTCCCAGTTAAATGTGGCCCCTCGAAATGGCAAACTATATAAACATTTTTTTATTTGAAAAAATTATGTACAGTGGTGAATTTAGAGGAGAGGCACGTGCCCCTTGTCAATTTTCTGTCGACAAGTTGTTATGTAACTACGAGTATCATATAAATGAAACATACAGTTGATAAGGATAATACTACCAACTATTAATTATTACTTATTATAATCATTATTGATAATGTGTATGTATTATTAATTAAAATTAAAATTATACAATTTATATGTGCCCCCCTTCAAAATATCGAAGATCTGCTATTATGATATAGGGGTATATCGTATATACAGCTGTGAAGACTGAGTATTGAAGTAAAATAACGCGTACGAAATCGTGTTTAAGCTTATCAACTTATAATGTACGTACCTGATATTCGATAACACAAGTATAAAAATATGTTGGATATAGATATTATATAAGATTTTATGAAGTTGACATAGATGAAATTGATATAGAAGTAGAATACCGTTCATTACATCTAATTTACCAACAAATGGCAAAACTATTGAAACTGGAGTAACTGGACCTTTAAAATTAAATGATGTATTGAAAATTCATGATATCACGAGACATGGTTTCTTAATATCCAAATTTATATACTTTGTATAAAATTTTTTATACACTATACCAGTCAGCAGTGCAACTGCAGAAAGAAGTTTTAGCGTTCTAAAACTTCTCAAAACATGCCTTAGCTCAACTATGACTGAAGACCGGCTATCAAATTTGGCCATATTGAGCATAGAAAGCAACATAGCTCAAACCATTGATTTTGTTAACATAATTAGTACATAATATAGTACATAATTCGCACTAATGAAAAAGCGCAGAAAATGATTGTAATGTTCTAGTTCTTTACTATTATTTTCATGTAGGTATTATTAAATATAAATTTTATTAATGAATTATTTTTGACTTTTCTATTGTATTAGAATTTAGAACCACCTATTCTATATCTCTTGTGAAAATGAAATCAGTCATTGAAAACTAAAATAAAATAAATACACTGCAAATATACGTACACAAATAAAATAATAAATTTGTATAATTTCTTCTAATGATTTAAATATGTCAGGTAAATTTTTTAATTGAATATAAATTTTAATGCAACAAATAAAAATAAAAATAAATTAAATATAGCTATTAAAGCTTGTAAGTAAATTTTACAATTTACTTAAAAATATGTGATATAGTTATATTGAACGTTGGTATCAAAATGTGATGTAAATAACTAATAAGGTAAATCGCGAGCCCAGAGTGACTTTGTAATACCTAACTTTATAGGTAGTTGGTTGAAGTTTCTACACAGTGGCCTCTCGTAAGTAAGGCAGACCCACAGTTCTAAAATCCTGGGTACGCCACTGGATGTCAGTATGATTTTTGACTACAGTAAAATACAAATTTGTTAGGTAGGTTATATCAATATCTGGTCAATACTAATGGTATATAGTCATAACAAAATTGAATTAATTTATAATCAATATTATATATAGCATAATAATGATTAAAGTAAAAGTACCTTGATATAACAAAAACCATTTTTTTCTTTGTACAAAATTAAAGGACTGAGTAAACTGATATACATTTTCCAACCTAATTTAAAGAACTTTGAACCATAAAAATAATATTATATACCTACTGTGCAATGTACACTATGTTTGATCAAAATATAAAATAATTTAAGAGGTTTTTTATTATTGAACATCATCATAAATAAAATATATCATAAATATCATTATCATCTTAATATTAACATTTATGTTAAAGCATAATTTCTGTTTAAATGTGGAACCAGGTCATCTTTACAACTTGAGGAAACATGGCAAGTAAAAATGTTTAGATAAATAATCACAAAAAAAAAATTTTAATATAGTAGTGCACAGACTAAATATTAAGGAATCTTTATCATAATATAGTTATTAATATTGTACTATTATTCTAATGTCACACTGCTCGTTGAATTTACCTAATATCAAATTTTATCCAGAACCCCACAAATTTTAAATTTTAAAATAAATAAGTAGGTATTCCAAACTTACTTAAAAATTACAATTTTAAAGTTGTTAAAATATTAATTTCATCTTAATATCAAATAAATTACTTACTATTTTAGATATTATAATACCTATATGTTTTTTAAATAGGAAAATAGTTAGGTACCTATCAAAATTTAATATATAAAAATATGTATATATTATATAAAATACAGTATTGGTTTTATAAAAAACATAAGTATGATATTGATAAAATATAGATAGGTAGATCTAATAAAAAGCTATTATATACTTTTTATACAATATGTTCTTATGTTGTATGTAGACTTAGTACACATTATTTGGATTATTGAGTGGGTATAACAACAATAATAAAATATACCTACCATATAATAAGTTTGATTTTGTACTACCTACTTATTATTACTATAAATATATAATTGTAAATATAGTATTAAAACATTAAATCACAAATTAGGAATCGTTTTAAAATTATTTTGATGATTAATTTATTATTCTATAGGAATAAGAGGCATTAGGTACTAAGTAGTACTTGTAAACATACTATAATAAATTATGCAACAGAATAAAACAAGTGTTTGAATAGATATCACCTACCTATAGGCGGCACTTTCCTCTAATTGTGGGGGGGGGCAAAATTTAATCACAATTTATTGACCCATTTTAATTGATAAGTTTACCTTCTCAATATTTTTTCTGGGTGGAAACTGCCCCTACGTGACCCCCCTCCTCCAAATACTGCATATGTACCTACCTACTTGTTATAGGTTCACGAGTGTATTGAAGTATAGTTTACCTGTAAGCGACGGACATGCATTGAAAAAGATTATTTAATGAAGTTTTTGAATTGTTGATGTCAGCCCTCGTCAGTATTTCTTCCGACACAGGCACGGCCACTTGATACTCGTCGTCCTGGGCTTCGGCCTCAAAACTTGAAACCATAAAATGTCCCGAATGTATGGTCTCCTTGATGGCGTTCGTCGTTTGGGGCAACATAATCACGAGTATAAACCGTATTTTTATTTATTATTCCAAACCACGTCAGTCATGTCACGCAAACAGTATGGGGTGAAAACAAAAAAGGAAAAAAATCGGTATGGACGGCAGCTGCGACGTTAGGTATTACATATTATTATTACATATTGCTGCCGGTCGTACTATACATCAACAGTCAACACACATAATATTCAACTACAAAATAGCTGATAAACTGACTAATGAGTAATGACCGGGCGTCTGGGCTAGTATAGGCTTGCGCAGCGTTCATGCCCGACGATCAAACGTGTTTGAACTCGTTACGCACGTTCGCCGTGCGGCAAAAACGTTTCTCAAAAACATTACATACTAGGTGGTATTATGATTATTATATATTACAATAATAGGCAATAAAACGAATAAAAACAATTTCCATATTACGTATATCGTTTTGTGATACCTGCCGCCGCGGACAGTAAATTTACGTAGATAACAGACACACATGCGTGTTTTTGATTACGGTAAATATAAAACACCTGTTGCGCTACTCACTACTCGGTCAAAGAAAACATAAACGCACGATGTCAATAACTATAACAAAAAAAACCGCTCGAATTCTGGCGTTTGTATACAGTATACATTAGAGTATTAGACTATGAGAGAGCCTTGATAAATAATTCTCTCCACACTCAACTCTTAAAGTCTCAAGTATACAGATATCTGATATACTATATTGCCAATATTACTATTATATTATTATAAATTATAATAAATTATAATAATATATTATATTCTTTGACGAGGGCAGGCGTTAAAGCACTTATAGGAAAGTAAAATTTCGTGAAATCGCTGCTTGCTTTCTACTAATTATTAAATACCTACCACGATTAAAATATATCTTTGATCATACATTCGTACTAAACTACTAAATACTAATCAGTAATCACAAATTAAATAATTAACTTTTATACATTATTATGTTTTTTCAACAGCTTCTGACGTTCTTTCGTAGACTTTTATATTTGTTTCACTACTTATGAGAATTGAGAAACCTTGTATTGTTTACATTTTCAATCAGTAGACATAAAAACTAAACATATTATAAATTTAAACCTACCAAAAAATTTGGAATTTTTGGAGATTTTGACGAATTTTGATCAAATTTTTAACTTTAAATGCCTATTAAAAATTGTTCGTATGTTATGTATCTTTAATATTTTTTAATAATTGTTATTATGACAACTTATAAGGAACCTATTATATTCAATTTTCAAGATTTTTGACACAACGAAAAAAATGTATTGACATTTATAGAAAAAAAACTAAAAAAGAATTGAATATTGAAAATGTCTATACATTTTTTTTTAATTTAATGGTGTATATAAAATAGTTATATAAATACCGGCTCAACTTTTAAGTATCTACGGTTATAATTTTTTTAGTTACACCAAAAAAACTAAATCGATCACTATAATTATTAAGTAGTAATTTGTTTATCAACATAATGCATAATAAAAAAAAAAATCGGGTAAGTGGGTAACACTTGTCTGCTGTACGCCTGTACATTACTACACTAGATGTCTAGGGAGTAATACTATAATTTATGTGTAAATGTGTTAAATTTGAATTAATAAAATATTTAAACCAAATTTTCAAGCATTTCGAATGTTCAACCCAACGGAACATTTTTTATTGGGAATTAGAGAAAAAAAACTAAAAAGAAGGGAAATGTCTATAAAAAACTCAAAATGAGTCAAAATTATTTTGAAAATTTATCATGTATAGAAAATTAAAAAATAAAAATTTTGCATTTGGATTATAGGTAAATAGGTTGGTAGGAGATAGGAAAAAAGAAATCGTTAAATTTTCTACAACAGATGAATTAAAATTCATTATTTGTAAATAAAAAGGCCATGCGGGGATCTATCTCCTCATACCCACCATAATTAAGCCTCAGTCGTCGAGTAAGCCACGTAGGTAATGTAGGTATGTGTTAAATTTGAATTCATTGCATAAATTATATACTTATAGATACGAAAAACGATATTGAGCAATGATGGTCTGTCAGACTATATCTATTGGTTATAAATAAGTATATTTTATGATATATAATATATATTATACCTATTTATTATTTATATTGGAATAAAGTGTGTTTTTTTAATTCGGTGGGTTGTTTTAGATTTATCTGAAAACATTGCATTTAAAAATGTCATTGTGTATTTAAAATATAATAAACATTAACGATGTCAAGTAGGTACTCACGAATATTTTTTAATTATAACAAAATAACTAAAATCATTGTTAATATATCTGATTTCGTCCAAATTCTAACTTACAATGCCCATTAACAATTTATAACTGTGTTTATATAATATAATATATAAGGTCCTAGCTGGTAGGTATTTTACTAAGTTAGAGTATGAAATATGATGAAGAATCTTGTGTTCAACTTAAAATGCTTGACTATAGGTCCTAAAATTATGTGAGCAGTATAGATACAACAACGTCAATATGTGACGTGTACAATGAAATTTAAAAATGTGTAACAAATATTTATTTATTTTTTTAAATATTATTAGGTACCTATTAATTTTGTATATTTTAGATTCTGAGTGAAACGATGAATGTATTGATTTTACAATGATGTGTGTTTTTTTTTGTGTCTGTGTACACGATGAGTAGTCGAAATAATGCTTCGATTTTCAACTTCAGTATATTGTTCGATAGGAAAGTGAATATCGTTGGTACATTGAGAAGGTCAAAATTTAAAATTCCTAGTAATTTTCAAAAGCGCCAAGATAAACAAAAGAAAAATTAAGGAAAAACGGGAATTTTTACGCAAAATCGATTTTTCACAAAATTGAATTTGGTTTTTGGTGTAAATTTAAAACAAATTACCATAGATAAATAACATTTTCACTGGTTGTTTATATTTGCATTTTCTATACACGATAACATTTTCAAAATATTTTAATTTATTTTGAACTGTTTAGGGACATTTTCATTTTCCGTTTTTTTTTTTAGTTTTTTTTCTAAAAATATCAATAAAATTGTATTTGTTTTTTAAAAAGCTTGAAAATTTAATAGAAGGCTCCTAGTATATTCAAAGGCAGATGAAAAAAATTAAAAATCCTTAGTCACAGTTTTTTTTATAAGCATTTAAAGTCCAAAAATTGACAAAATATGGAAAAATCTAAAATCAATTTTTTTTTAATACCGTAGATATGTATATAATATGTCTTATACCTAGACTGACATACCGTCTCAGCTCAGAATCGTTTTTCAAATTTAATACCATTCATTATACAGTGACCCACTTGTAACCTACTGTACAGCAGAGCACCATTTTAATCATGGTTTTATCGATTCATAGATATTCATTAGATAATAGATTTTCATTTCATCTATTCGAATTTCAATTATCAGTTAAATTATAGGTACTTGTTAAAAAATAAATTAGTTTATCTAAATTGAAAAAACTGTAAATGCGTAAATTCAAGTCTAAAATTCAAATCTAAAATTGCGATTTTTTGGGAGATTGAATTAGCGTCAAATTCCTGCAGTAATAATTGTTCGCACGTTATTGTTTCGTCAAAACTCGGCACTTAATACTTAGATAATACTTTTGCCTAATTTATCAGAACGAGTTGATCACCATCGTTTATAGATCAGTAACCTAGAAGATCACCAACGACGTTTTTTACCAATTCTTCAAATAGGTACATATTATGAATATGAAATATTATTTGTCAGTTGTCTTAAGCAGTCCTGCCTTGGTTATATTATTGTGTTCGTATTATGAAATCATTCTTAATTGTTTGAGAATCGTTGCGTGGCAACCAGCAGGGACACACTACATCGTACACACTACAATAGTGCACGATCCCAATATTTTATTATGATTGCATATTAGGGCTAAATCGCTTATTGGTGTTCGTCTAGCTATATACAGAGGGTTAACTCTCACTATTTATTGTGAAACTGTTTTTACTTTTTTCTATGGTATTAGATCGAGAACCAAAAATTCTGATTATAAACGATATTAGCCAATGTTTAAAATAAACGATCGACATAATTAAATTAAATTTAAATGTTATTAATTTGGCCACACACACAACTCGTTTCTTACACCATGGATTTATTTGAGACATGGGAAGATCAAGAAATCCAATTTGATTTAAGTATTAGGTAGGTAATTACTATTCAAGTATAGGTACTATATAGTAAATACGGTAGTTAATTAAATTTGAGTTGATAATATTGTTCTGTTATAAATATTATATTATATTATTTGTGGATGAAATTTAGTGTTTTATAATGTCTTAGGATAATAATGATAATTAATCACACAAAAATAGTATTTCATACGATAATTATTTGTAAAATGATTTGCTTCAGTGTATTATTATTTCGAATATATATGTAGAAATTTTACTTAAAATTATGTTTTTCTTCAAGCAAAGCGTTGAAAATGAGAAATGGAGAAAAAATAATAGATCGACTAGAATTTATTGAAGATACAAAAGGAAATAGTGGTGATAAAGGTGTACTTGTTATTACCAATTTGAGAGCAATCTGGCATTCAATGACTATAGCAAGAATAAGCTTATGTGAGAAAAAATACATATTAATATAAAATGTTTGATTATACTTTTAAATATGTAGGTAATTTATTATATTAATATTATTTTGTACGACAAATGTTTATTCTATATAGCTATTGGCTACAATTGTATACAGGATATTTCTACAAGAATTGTAAACTCGGTAAGCAAAAAACACTTGTTGGCGTGCAAGAAATAAACCAAATTGCTTAAAAATTAAAAATATTTACACTTTAGAGATTAAAAGGAATAACAGAAGCAATTTATATTCAAGCTAAATACAATGGATTGAGGTACGAATTTGTTTTCACAAATTTAATACCTGGTAACACAAGACATTTCACATCATTTATTGGAGTTTTCAAGTATACAAATACAAAAACATTTTTATTAAAATTTATACCATACAAAACTCTTTTACATTAAATTTGGTTTTAGAGCTTATAATTCTAGTAGACTATATCGAGAATTAAAACTTAGGGGAGCAATATTGAAGAATGGACGTTTAAGGCTTTTGATGTTCGAAAAAATGTATTCAGCTGTTAATGGTGTATGGAATTTATCTAGTGAACAAGTAATCAGTTATCATCTATAAAAACATTAATTTTTTCAAAATGTATACTCATGATTATTATTATATAGTTCCTACATAAAATATATTTATTACCAGGGAAACTTGGGAACATTCATGATCACAAATATTCGATTAGTATGGTATGCTGAAAGTAATGAGACATTCAATATATCACTTCCATACATTCATATAAATTCAGTATATTAAAATTGTATTTCAAAAATCAAACTTAAGTCTAATTTATTAATTTCTGGACTAGATAAAAATTAGGGAATCCAAATTTGGTGAAGTGTTGGTGATAGAAACAAATGGTTACAGTGGAGGCTTTACACTTGGATTTCGAATAGATCCCAAGGACCGATTACGATCAGTTACTAAAGAACTATCATCATTGTTTCGTATTCATTCTCAAGCGCCAGAATTTGGAGTACATTTTGTTACTACTGAACAGGTTTTTTTTTTTTGTATTAAGATAACTAATACATACTTGTTATATTATGTTAAATATGTTTTAGGTAGAAAATAATGAGCCCATAACACTACCAACCCTTCCCAACTATGATGAGTTTGAAGACGAGAATACAATAGGTGTTTCAAATACTTTGGCTGCATATAGTGTAAGTAAGACAGGTAAAGAAGATGGACTACCACAGTATGATTCGTCGATAGGTTTAGCTATTGAAACATTGCCAGATGGTTATACAATGAAATCTTTGTGGGAAGTTATACCAAGTACCAATAATAAATAACACGTATCTATTAAAAATGTCTTATATTTTAAATTTATAGTAAAATTTTATTTTAAGTGAACGAATTACAGTTGTTTTAATATTTAGCCTCAGCATACCAATCTGTATGAAATATAACGTCCAGCAGTTTCAGAATTTCTTACAATTTTTACTACCTGTGAACAAAAAATGGATTAACTTAAATTATTTATAATAGGATTCAACAAGATATTATGTACGATTCATTTTTAATGATAGTATTTGAATTATTACAATGGATACTTGTAACTTGTAAGACCATAAAATACTTATAACTCTACCATAATTTGTTTTTGTTTTCACACTTTGTTAACATATCTTTTTATTAATTAGCTCATGTCAAATATATATTTAAGAGGATGTCAGACATCAGTGCACTATAGTCTATAATATTGTTCTCTCTCTCTGACACAAGCGTAATATAGTACATTTGCATTCAGCAGAACCAATATTGTGTTGTTAGGTTTACTTAACCTATTATAAAACTTAAATTTAAGAACATTATGATTCTCATTAGTCATTACTTACATATAAATTGAAATTTTGTAAAAAAAAAAAACCAGCACAAGAACATAGACGATGTACCTACTTAACTTTAAGTTTAATGATAAGTTAATTCACTCAATACTAAAGCTAACACAAAGTTGATTCTGCTGAATGCCAATTTGCCATGTTGCGCTTGAATTAGAAAGATAAAACAATAAGTGTGCTGACATCCTCTTGTGGTGTATTACATTAGATATTACAATTGCTGTTGTGCTATGTATTGACTGATACATTTTATTATTCATGTTTAAAAAATGATCAGACATTTGTTAGTAACAAAATAAATGCCAAACTCTTGAAATATGAATATAAGAAACAGTTTTTTTCGACATACTACATAATTTTTAACGCTATAAAAATGTATCTTAAATATTTTATTATATTTTGTTCAAATAGATCAACTCAAAAGAAAAAAAAAAATTATATCTAAATCGATTGTCTAAGTATTGTTTCACTATCTCTGATAAAATATATTATACTATACATATTCTATTCAATCTTACTTGTCCTCTTTTTAAGCCGAAGTAACGAGAAACTGGATCACCAACTTGAATTCTCATAAGCTGATTTTCTTTTAATTTGCTAATTTATTTCAGTTAAAGAAAATTACATACATATAAATAAAATTGAAATACTAATTAGTTTAATCAAAAAACAAATACTATACAACTTTTCAACATAAGCAACATACTAATAGACAAGAACTATTATAATATCGATGGCGTAGCGCACAAGTGTGATAAGTGACATTTTCGTAATTGTTCAGGAGAACGATTTTTAAGTTTGAGATGTTATAACAAATTCAAAAATGTAACGAACTGTACGACATCTATCGTAGTAAATATGAACTATTCACTTACAACGTTTGGGCATAATGTGCAGAATTGTATGATTAAATTGATTATGCACTTAACTCATTTTCAAAAAATGTCACTTATAACACGTGTGCGCTACGCCATCGATATGGCTATAACAGTAACAGTTCAACATTTGTGGAACATGACACATTAATGTAAACAATCTTGATAGCAATCGTATTTATTTAAAATTATTATAGACTGATGTATAACTGTAACCTACACAGAACTCGCGGAGAAAATATTATATTATGTTCACATTCCTATGTACAATTAAGTATTTTTACTACGTTAACTTAAAATCATAAAATTATATAAAAAATACAAAGTATTGTATCTACCTAATTACTAATTAGTATAGTAACTGGGACCATAGATACTGTATATCAGTAACATGTAAAGAATTAAGTGCTTTCTACATTTCCATACTAAACATACACTCAGTTTGTGTATATTAGTCTAAGGCATTATTTCTCAACCTGGGGGTAATAATCTCGGAGACAAGGGGTGACGTTGGTAATGTACAAATAATTTTTTTTGGTATAATTAATATTAATAAAACACACTTAAACTAACTTATTATTATTCTACTTGTTTCCAATAATAGAAAATAATAGTATGAAACTGATGCTAATTGCCGCTGAGCAATAACACACAATCAAAAGTAGATACTTGTCAATAGATGCAGGAACTCCACTATCAATGGCTTTCTCACCCGACCATTCACTATAAATGGTATTTATAAATAAAAAATACACATTTGAAATGTTTTCTTTCCAGTGTATACTAGTTGTTATTTATCGCAAGTCATAAAATATTTGTAATTGGTAAGACCAATAATTAAGCTCAAATTTGTATTTATTGCAAGGGAGTTGTGAGGTGACTGACTTTATTTTGTGGGTTGCGACCATTGGCACAACTAGACATTTGAACTAGGGGGTGCTTAAGCTCCAGGTTTTTTTGTGATTCAATGAGACCTAACACCTAACGACTTTTTAGGGGTGCTAATTTTGACTTAGGGGGTGCTAAGGACCCAAAGCACCCTTCCCCTAGTTACGACAGTAAAATAGTTGAGAATTTATATATAAGGCGCCACATCTACCCCTCTCATAAAAATACATTTTAAATCAGCAAAAGAGTAATAGAGTACAATGACTAATTCAGGTGATGGCATTAGGACAAAAATGGTTAAGATTATGCCAGCAATACAAATGTTAAATACCTTTTACCTAATATTTCTTAAATTTTCATATTTATACTTAATTCTTAAACACTAATGTAATTCACTATACACTGCATACTATACAAAACTAGTATATTAAAAAAAAGGATACTATCTGCACAAAAGTTCTTGTTTCTCATCTGGTGTCAAAACAATGTGTTCAGGTACTAGTTCGTGTTCAGTTATATTAATTAGAAGTTCAGATTCCAAAAACTGTTCCAATATATATTTAGGAGCCATATCAACTAAGGACTAAAACAAAAAATAATAATTATATTTTTTAATGCTCAATGCACAAGTTTTGTTTTTCTGAAAAAATTAATTTAAATTATAAGCACTACTATAATAATATGAAAGTAATGATTCTCATTACCAATTCATAAATACGATTTTTTTTCAAAACTATACTCCATTCACAATAAGAAACTCAAACGGCGGCAATTAGTTTTTGTTGGCGGCATTCAGATAACACCAATCTGTCACCCCCATCAAGTAACTAATATATATACCTGCCGTGTATTATTGTTACGTTCCTGTGCACAAGTCGACCGCCGTTTGCGTTTCTTTCTGTGTATAGAGAATACTATCATTACAAAAATATGATTTTAGTAATTAATGTACACATTGTTATAGTATTAAGAATCATATTTTATGATATTATGTTAATTGTTAACATTGGTGCCGAACTGTGTTTACGAGCTATATATACAACTTACTAAATTATTAGCTTTTTGTAAAATTGAGATTATTAAGAATCAAACATACTTGTTTTGCACTTGGAGTCATTCCTTGTTGAACAACAATAATAGCTCGAGTAATGGTTTCTTCTTGCATTCTCTGACAGTAAGTTTTTATAGTTTTTATACCAATTTTTGGTTCTTCAGGAAAGAAAACAAACATTTGATCTAAAATTGATAATGAATTATTAAAATATTTTAAATTATATAATAATTGCTACTTGTTATACCTGTAGGATCGTCATTATGTGCCACAAGAACAATTAAATCACTACGTCCAGGTCTTTTTTCACTGTAAAAAAGGAATATAACAATCTATAAGAGTTAAAAATCTAGTAAGGAATATGAATACATATTATGTGAACCATATATTGAAGTAAAATTTTAAAATATTAACATTTTAACAAACCTAGGTTTATCTCCAAATTGTTCTTTAAACTGTTCCAATGTTTGATCCAATTCATCCTGTGTGACTAAATAACCTCTGTCATGGCAAAGCTAATATAAAACACAATTATTCATTAATTGATGGTGCTTTTTAATTATCGAGCTCCCGCTCACAAAGGGAAATACTCCCATTGATATTAAATTTATGGATGCAGCATTGTATAATATTCTGTTAAGCTAACACAACTGATACTATTATTATTAAACTTGAGCCTGGAAACTATGGACATTAGCTATTGTAGGGATTACGGTTGAAACAGTAGGTTAGAAACATATGCATGTGTGGCAAGGTTTTTGCCACTACGAACCAGCGTGGTCACCCATCCAAGAACTAGTTACTTTATATCTTTTATCTTTTGTTTTAATGTTAGTTTCTTTATTTCTCAGAGGCTTCTGTACAAGTTAAAACCACCATTTCTCTCTATGTTATATTGGCCTAAAATTGCTAAAATTGTATGTTTAATAAAGATAGGATTGTATTCATAATATGTTTAATATCAATATGTACTCAGCATCACTTGATGCTATACCTATCGGCTAACATTTATGTATGGTAAATGGGAAACTCTTTTTACACCTTTGGTCTATCACAAATATAATTATGTAAGTCCAGACACATACTTACTCAAAATGTTGAGCGTTTATGGTGATCGGATAAAGAACAAAATACAATTTTACCGGAAACTCATTGGTCCAAGTTAGATTCTTACATATTAGGTATGTGCATTTCATTGGCAACAAAAATATTCAAGTAACAACTGTTGATTCACTTGAATTTTAAAGTACATCGTTAAATGTAATATGTTCCTTCATAAATATTTTATTAAAAAAGTAATATTGTAATAGGTAAGTGAAAACGTTTTTTCTAAGTACTAAAAAGTTGAGTTTCTGGTATCCGGGTACCTCAGTTTACAGGATACACATTACACTGTAGTAGACATTTAATCCGTCTACTGGACAATCCAGACCGTCTAGTTATTCTAAGTTTATATTTGGTGTAAGTACCTATTTAATTTCGTTTTGGTATTTATCTTACCTGCATAACAGTTTTTCGAATACGCCACAGTTTGTACGACTCACATTCGTCATCCATTTTGCAATTAAACGTAAAACAGTAAAAATGTAAAATATATTAAAGACCAGTAAGTTGAACAACACCGTTGATTGTGCAAGGTAGAATTTATTATTTACATGTCATATTAGATAATATTATCTCTAAGCGTCGCACATGTTCCATATAGAGATTACTCTATGACATGTTCAGTGATAAAATGTTACTAACTTCCATCACATCACACAAAGGTGGTTAATTTTTGTTCAATAAAATTTTTCATAAAATTTTCAATATTATTCAATTCTTTTTTCTTTATAAATAAAATCTAATCTAATCCGTAATCGTTAATAGTTTATGTTTATTCTATATAGTTATATAGTCAGTTTAATCTATAAAATTGTTATTTTAAGATATCTAATCGGAGTCGAAGATAATGATGGCTGCACTACTCAGTCATACGTATAGAGATCAGCCCGGTCCCGGGTCAACCCGGACCGGACTGGAAAAACCCGGACCGGATCCAGGTTAGGTCCGGTCTGGGTCAAAATATTTTATATTCTTGGTTTAGGTGTTCGGTTTGGGGCACAGTCATATTATAATGGGTTAGGTTTGGTTATATGTTTTTTAATATAACTGGGTATGGTCCAGTCCGGTCTTTTTTATATTATAATGTATGTACTATCTATATAATAATGGATATTTCTTCTTAACGTCTTATTTCTTCTGTCTCAACTTAATTTGATGATTAGGTACTAGGTAGTCAATAATTGAAATTATTTAAGTGACATTTTATTTAGTTTCTAATAAATTTGGTTTATATGGATGATCCGGTTTGGGTACTCAATGAGCATATTTGTCCTGGTCCGGGTTTTTATTAAAAACTTATGATCCCGGGTTGGGCGGGTTGGTTTAAAAAAAAATAATAAAAATCCGAGCTGGGCTGGTCCGGGCTTATAAAAAGTTTGTAAGCATGGTTCAAAATTGGTTTGGGTTGAAAAATATATTTTCGGGATTGGTCTGATCCGGTTTAACAAATTGTCTTAAATGGGCCGATCCGATTTTTATAGGACCGGGCTGTACTCTACTAGTTACTTTGCGTTTGTAGCGTTTGGTAATACACTAATACACCGTAGTATTAATTATTAAATACATTTATAATTAATTATAATTTAACTAATAAACTGCAGGCACAGAAATCTCATTAATTACAAATTTACAATTTTTTATTCAATTAAATTTTTTCTTCAAATCAATTTTTCGCCAGTCACATTTGTATTTTTTTACACTCATATTTCTATGTAAAATAATCAAATATAATAGCAATACAATTATTAGTATTGTATACATATATCATTTATAACATTTTTTTTTTAATGTGGCCCTTGATGAACATTTGAAAAAAAAATATGGCCCGCGTGGTTCAAAAGGTTGCCGATCCCTTGGTCTAGACCACAGAATCTGATAGGTATATATAATATATAGGTATATCTGTGGTCTAGACTACGAAACACGATTTAAGGTAGTATCCGTGCTATGGAGTACGGACTAATATAATATTTGAATTTAGAAATATAATACATTTAATTCGTCATGTATCTCTATAATAGTATTTTATTACTTTACAGGGCACTAATATAAAATTAGTACCTACCTATTATATAAGTATAATGGTGTACCTATTATGTACCTACCTACCTTTTTTTATATGGCACCAGTGGCGCCGAGGCGGATACAATGGGGGGGGGGCGAAAGGGCGTTCACCCCCTTCCCCTTGGGCTATTCTTTTAACATTATTTTCTATTATAATATTAGGCTAAACGCTAAACAAAAGACAATTTCATTTTTGAGAATTCGCCACCCCCCTTTGGTGACTTCTAGATCCGCTACTGTATGATACCTACACATGGGGACTACACCGCTTTGCCACCACATAGTATAATATATACATAGGCAAAAAATAGTGTTTGCAATCTGAAGAGGGAGGGGGGGGCTTTATAGTAATAAAAAAAGAAAAAAGTTACCATTTCAAAACCAAAATTAGATAATGTCACTGTGATTTTACCAATAGACATAACTATATAACTACATACGGGTGAAAAATTATGGGAAGTAGAAAATATAAAATTTCTATGCATTTTTAATTATTTAGAAATGTGATTTTGTTATCATTCTGTATCACATATAGCAGTGGCGTATTTAAGGGGGGATCCATAGGGTCCCGACCTCTCTCATTGGCCCCATAGATACCTATCTAAAGTCTAAACATCTAATATATTCTGTAGCAGAGCCCCCCACTTAAATGTATCTGGAAAATTAGATAGCCCTATCCATGAAAAATTCCTGTCACTGCAGGTTGGTGACACAATGTACAATATGCAAAATATATTGTTTTCGTCCTCTTATCGACGAAGACTGTTCAAGTGTAATTACGTTTTATTCTTGATAGTTGTTATATTTTAGAAATTTAATAATACCAACTGTTAATAATAATTGTCATTAATTGTTAATATTTATTGTTTAATAATTACATATTATACAAATTTATAAGGAATTAACCTAGTCCCAAGATGTTGTTATTAGTTAGGTATCACCCATTAATATTTTAAGTATTACCTATACCATTGATTAGTACACAGTCGAATCAAATCCATTAATGACATATTATGATATACAAATGTGCATTAAAACGAACAAAATGACCAAAAAATGCTAAAACAATTCTCGTAAAATGAAAACAAGTTCAAAGTTCAAACATGCAACATAATGCAAAATTAAAGTTTCACCGTTGAAGACTTGAAGTATCTGTTTCATGAAACAAATTATGTACTTGGTAAGCATTGTCTAAGAATTAAGATCACCCAAAAGAAGATGCACTTTTCATTGGAATCTGGGCCCTAGTTATATATTATGTATCTATCTACGAGTAAAAAGTTTAAAGTACAGTATCAAATAAGCCGGCGATTGTAAGTAAGAGACAATATTATGTAGTATTGACGTCTTGTACAAGATCTGAAGATAAGACATAATATATTTAATTGGTAATAGCCAATAGGTGGGCACCTATATAATAGGTACCTATATTGTATGTTGTATGAAGATACTACCTAAGTACCTAACACCTTGTATAATATAATGTATTTAGGAAATAAAGAATAAACTTCCAAGTGTTTATTTATTATTATTGCACAGCTGTAATTTCAATACCTATGTGTATATATTTGGTGTGCTAGTATGGTGGTATTGGGTATATCATGCGTCGCCGCGTCGATGGAGTTGGACATCGAACCTCTATAAACGAATATCGATTACCTACTTAGGGCGTAGCCAAGGGGGGCAGGGGGGGGGCAATTGTCAATTGCCCCTCCCAAATATCCATAGCTAATAAATATATTAAAGTTGAAAGAAACTTTAAATTGGGGTAAACATTTTAGAATACACTTGGTTGCCCCCCTCCCCTTCCCCCAACTGATGACATTTTTACCTACGCCATTATCGATAACTATAACAGTGACATCATATTAATATAATCATTACCTAATCATGTTATTGTAGACAGGGCCGTCCGGACGATTTGCGGGGCCCAGGGCAGAGTAAATTTGTGGGGCCTAAAATGTCATTATCGTCAGTTGGCAGTTGCATTTATTTAAATATTTAATATTAAGAATTATGATATATACCTACCTAGGTATAAGGGGGCTACGCTCAAATATACTTAGAAATATAGTACCTTGTACTTACAATAATATGAAAAAGTAAATTCATTAATAATAAAACACGTAATATATTTATACTTAATATAATAATATTGATAAATTAATAAGTCTATAAATATAGTAGGCACCTAATACAATATGAAAAAAGGTGGACAAGTAGGTACCGCTCTGCTGTACAGTGGGTGTCAAGCATGTCGTTGTAATGGATGTGTTATATTTAAATTACATTGATAAATATTATTGTAAACGAAAAAATATTCTGAGCGGAGACATTGTATCAGCCTAGCACACTTGTAAAAATAATCAAATTTAGTAGCTAAAAAGAAATTAACAAAGATCATAAACGTGACTTTCTTGGGAACTTTTTTAGTTTGATAGAATTACAAAAACTTGTTGGAAACCTCTATTAAAATGTCTTAAGTTAGGTATGAAAAAAAAACTCTTATGAATTTTGTCAACATTGGAACTTTATAAGCATATAACAAATAATTGAGCCTATGTATTTTTAAAACTTCCATTAATGAAAATTATAAGGAACCTATCATTACATTTTCAAGATTTTTTACTAAATGAAAAAGAATTTATCGAGGATAATTTAAAAAAAATTTAGAAAAATTGAAAAATTTCTCAAGGGTTCAAGCCTATAACTAGCTCAAAAATAGTCAAAATATTGAGAAAATGTTTTATGGAGAATTCTAATATAAATATTTGTTGAAAATTTCAAGGTTCTACAGTTTGAGATACACCAAAAAAATAAAATCGATTTTTCAAAAATTGGTTTTGTATAAAAGTCACCTATTTTTTTGTTTTTCTCAACGCTTTTTAAAACTTATAGAAATTTTTAATTTTGACTTCCCAAAAATACCAACTAGTTTCACTTTTCTATCAGTAGTGATGCTGATCTAGAAAATCTGAGCACTTTTACTACCCAAAAAGCGCCATAAGCCCATACAAAACAGAAAAAAACACACATCATTGTAAAATCAATACATTTTTTCTAAGCATTTTTTTTCTATAAATATTATAGCTAAGTTGTTGTTTCTTGGGGGGGGGGGACAGAGCGCTTTGAAGATTTTTATCATTTTCAACTTTGAAAATTGAATTTAAATCATATTAACTCGTTTTAAATGCAATACATTTATTTGACGACTGCGGACTGATGTCAATTAATATAAGTAGGTATAGCCGTAAGTATAGGTAGTAAAAATTACAGTAATTGAAGATATGAAAATATATAAATAATAATTTTTTTTTCTCATTAACTTTCTTTTTTATGGTATCTACAAAAGCGGGGCCTGTCAAACTGGTGAAGGCGCGGGGCCCAGGGCGAGGGCCCCGCTCGCCCTGCCCTAGGGACGGCCCTGATTGTAGATATTGTCTCTGGTCCTCTGGAGTGTAGGTATTGTATACCTACCTACTATTAAACATTAATTATTATATTCTACAAACGGACGGCGGTCGACGACTTACGAGTATAAAATTTGTTATAAATAGTTATAATATTAAATATACACTAATAATATACATTATATGTCATATGCTATTTATAATAATTAATAGGTATATAGCCATATAGGCGTACAATACTATAAAGTTATTATGCGTTCCTCTCAACTTCGTCGGTGAGGAATAATTTAACGATGTAGTTACTAATTGGTGTGCCACCAGTGCTGATTATAGGTTATTATAATATCATTATGTGCACATGGTATATAGACATTATATACCAGGTATATGGGTCCCTATTTTTTATTTTTATAAACCATATAAGGGTATATTGGATGGAAACTGCGTGAGAAGGTCGGATGCGACGACAGACGCTCTGGCGTAGTAATACTCATATATACCTACTTATACATAATATATAAATATTATTATAGCACTCTCCGGGCCCCGGATCTAATTTTTTTATAATGGTACCACCAAATACCAATTTTCAATATTATCTAAAAAACGTAAATGGCGTGTATTAGGTGTGCACTTACCAGTTACCATTACCGTGACCATATATTTTTTCTGTTATTAATATTATCATATTTCAAAAAACGAAAAATCAAGTATCTATCAACTAATAATAATAGCAGTTAGAAACAACTTAATTTAATTTCTAAGTATATTATATAAAAGTTACCCGAAAAGAGTTATACAAATTACTACACGTAAAATAATTTTTGAAAAAAAACAAAACATATTGATTATAATGTATTTCAATTTCAGTGCTATAAAAACGAAAATGTTTACACATGATTATCTGATATTATCATTGTAAAGATAAAAAAAACCTGGAGTATCAAAGATTGAGAGGTAGGTACTACGTTTTACGCGGGTAATATTGGCTCGTTATGAATTCGGGATATGCATTTGTAATATAATATGTGACTCTCCAAGTTTCTTTATTATATTCAATAAATTATAATATAATGCCATTTTGAAGCACCGAAAATTTTAAACGATGCAATGACTTCTCCTCCACTTGCGTGCACCACCGTACTGAACATGAATTTTAAACGATGCTTTGCCATCACCAAATGCTTTTCTTCGCACACTCGTATAATAGACAATAGTGCCTACCCGTTTCCGTTTTTCGTGCGGTGCACATATTTATTTGGATTTTGTACTTCCGCTTCAGAAACGACATATCGTTTGAAATAGATTTCACAATTTTTGGAATCATATTGCTACATATTACCCTCACACATAGCGGGTCTGAATGAAATATAAAAATCATATTATGCTTAAATGTTGTATTTATATAAATTATTAAAACTTATTGTTAACAGCACTTTATAACATATGACTATAATTTTTTAATAAATTATATAAATATAACATAAAACCGGCATTCACTAATATTTGCGAATCAAATTTTGAGCTAAGTGGCGAAAATTTCCTATTCGCATCAGAAATAATTTTACACCGGCGTCTCAAAAATGATACTGAAAAGTGGTACTGAATTAACTGTATATATTATTATTACACAATGGACCAACCCAATAACGAAGCGGTCAATGATAAAAACAATTGTTAAGTAAAAGAATTATGATATTATTAGTTTGTATTAAAGTAAAAACATTGAAAATACAATACTATTGGTAGGTACTAATAAATACGTATAAATTTAAGTTATTATTTTTTTTATTACTATAATTGTAGTTTATTGTTTTTTGCAATTCATAGCTCATATAGATTATCTATGGTGTTTTTAATGTTTAATTTACTATCGGATTCTGATGGAGCCAGATAAATTCAATTCCGTCGTAATGGACACGGACTGGATTAATTTACGAAGGGGAAATTGTCATGTATGTTGTTGGGGAAATGGACGCCATAGTCCATAAGACGGCAAATGGAAACGATTAATTTAATTAAAAGACGCAAGCCATTAAAAAAATGATTTTGGGGATCCATATATTTGTATTTGGTTCTGAGACCGAAAACATTTAGCACAATTAGTATAGGAAACTCATATACCATAATTTTTATAAATTTAAATTCTCTTGTTTTATAACGTCGATGTAACTTTTGGCATGGATTTAAATCATAATCCAAGGATTTTAATAAATATTTGTAATTTATATAGTATTCAAGCTTAAGATTCTAAAGTGAAATGTAGTCCATATCCATAATATAATATTTATTTATCATGATAAGATATTAGACTATATTAAAAAAAAAAATGATAATCATATTACAATTTTTTGTGTTTTTATTATATAAAGTTCTCAAAATAAATAATTAATTGATTGCATAATACATTGTCATAATAATGCATAAATTAATAAATGTAATTCCGAATTCGAATTAATTTTAGTTCATAAAAATTAATTTTGTGAAAATAATGTGTAAAATATTCTTGCTCAGAATTGATATGCAAAACTCAACTGTAAACTAATATTGTTAAACACTATTAGAATTTTTTTATTTTTTATATACAGAACGTTATTATTTTATTGTCAATTCTTTAAGAAATATAATATTTTTGTTCCATTAAACGTTGGAAAAAAATCTATTTAATATCTGTTATGATAAAACCCGATTAGACTAAACGAGTACTTTAAATATGTTTCTAATAATAATTTTGTATTGAAATAATGTATATGAAATATTATCGTTTTAACGCACTTCAAGGAAAATCATCATTCATATTTATTTATGATCAAATACGTTGTACATTTTCTTTTTAATGCCATGAAATATCATTTATAGACTATAATATAATACATTATTTTTTAGAAATTGTTTATAGTAGTCTTTAATATTAGAATAAATGAAATATAAATGAATGGTTGAAAAAAAATTATTGTTAATTTGTTGTATCTGATAATATAGGCGACATCCCAATAGCATTTATACGCAAATGCTAAATAGTAATAATATTACGATGACGCCCGAAAGTTCACGACACAGCGATCGGCGTCACCGGTTTTTACCGCGTTTTATTTTCCGTTCCGGTACCCGGCAGTCGCGTGTTAGGGTCCGTCCGTTACGTGTTTTCGGCATTCGCGCAACCGTTGGCCAGTTGAAAAATCTCTATTGTAAGTACGATTGTTTGAACTTCTTTTAATTTGTTTTTAATTATTGGTATGTTATACTGGTTTATATCTTTCAGTAAGTTATAGAACGTGGGTGATGAAATATTTTGATTCGACATTATAAATCGAAAATATCAAGAACCATTTTGTTTTCCAACTTATTTTTTGATTCTGACGTCTGATGCATTCAAATATTACTTATGGAGTTATGTTTTCAATGCAAGTGTTACGTTATTTGCAGGATTTTTTAAAATTTAATTTGAATAGTGTAAGATATGTTTAGTCATCACATTAAAACAATAAATGTTTTGCAAATAAACAAAATGCCAAGTGGGCAAAAAAGCATTGGCTTCAAATTCTTTAAGTATTTTGACTTAGAAACTCTAAAGTTGTGTAGGAACATTTGATATGAAGCATCATCGCGTTAGTGTATTATATAAAATTATACTATCATTAGGTATAAATTTAATTTACAAGAACATAAACACTTAACACTTAGATGATAGGTGATGTTCAATAATAGTCATATCCTAAATCAAGTAGGTACCTAAATTTAAAGTTTACCCTTTTCAATGCGTGTAACTTACTACCTTCATAATACAATATGTTTTATTAATTTATATTTAATTATATGCATAGGTACCTACCTATCTATTACGAGTCAAATGCATTGATAATATTAATTCAAGTGAAGTTAAAACTTACTATAAAGCATTAAATTACTCTACTACAGGTCAATAGATGGCAAATATACGCAATATATTTAAAACTTGGTTGGTAGGTACTAAGAAGTATTTAATTTATCCATGGATAATGTATCGATATTTAATTAAAGAAAATTTAAAATGTATTTAGTTTATTTCAAAAATATTAAATTAAAGTTTTATAGAAAGTAATACTGGTTAAAATACATTATACATATTATTCTATAAAGACATATAGTTTAAGGTTTATTGTGTTGCAATTTAATTCTTTGCTTTTAAAATGATATGACATTTAAATTACCTTCTTTTAAAATGAAAAATAAAAAATAATTATGTAAAAAGTCCACATGTGCATAATATAATTTATCTTTATAACAGTGGTCTGATAGAACTGGTCAAATGATTTTCTCATGAATGTATTGGGGGGGGGGGGGCGTCAGACTTTTATTTAAATTATTTTTTTTTTACATATCTATACAGGTAGGTACCTAAATAGCCAATAGGTAATAAGTATAAATTAAAATATATATGAAAAATAATGTATAGGGGGTATATCCCCATCGTCTTCTACTCCCCGTTTTACCACCCTGCTTTATAATATTATAAACCATAAGATTAGCTAATATCTTTCATGAATTTAAACCACGGTGTTTGAATAGGCAAAGTGTGAAGTATTGTTTCGAGAATAATAATTAAAATTTTTAAAATTTATTTTGAATTTATCAATGCCATAAGTACAAGTTGACTTATACGAGTACGTATTTTTATTTTATAGTTGCTCACAAACATATTTATTTAATGAGAATAAATATAGATTATAGGTACATTGTTTGTAAATTACATTGTGGCAACGGATTAGTTATTTTAATGAGAAATCATAAATTATAATTTAATTATAATTAAATTTAAATATAATACATGGTATTGTAAAAAAATGTATAAGGGGTAAAAATTATTCTCATGTTAACATCGACAATGGTTTTTTTTTTGGGGGGGGGAACTTTCCCATTAAAGTGGTACCTAATTTTGTTTTTAAATTATTTCATTTGGTAATTAGTACTTAGTAGGTATATTATTATCTGTATAGATAGTAATGAATAATGGTATAGCAGACACTGAGATAATGTAAAACTCAATACCTATAAGTAAAGTTGGTTTTGCTGCAATTGTATGTAGTGTGAGCCGAATTTGAGGAATTTACTGACTTCATAATTATTATAATAATTATAATAACTAATTAGTATATACATATTTTATTTGTGATTTTATTTACTTCATATGTTTATATGGGTTTACAATTTACTATTATGTTCTGGTTTTTCACTAATAGTTGTTATATTTTATTATCTTTGACTGTCACCAGTCATTATTATTATAGTATTTGTATGTTAGGTTCTGAAAAATCTGAACAAACAGATGTGAGACGTTCATATACCTATATATTGAATATTATTATGTATCTTAAAACATTTTAAGAGATCTTAGCTTGTGCATAGAAAATAACATTTGTTTGATCTGCAAAATGTACTTGAATATTCTAAAAATACTGTAATACTTCAAAAAGCAGCTAGCTGACTATTGACAAAGGAATTCAGGATATCACGGATCAGGGACTTTTGAAAAGAAATAATGATATAAGATTACCTATAGGTACTTAGGTAGGTACTATTATATTATAATATTTTTTTCACTTAAACTCATTTATTTCATAAATAGTTGTTCTATTCACTAATATTGAATGTAATTAACATGAATATAATACGATGAATGATGCTTTAAATAATTTTATAATGAATAGATAATTATCAATATTGATAGTAGGTAATCACTAATCAGGAAATAACGCTGTTGTAAAATTTTGAATACATCAAAAATCCGTATGTTATAGGTAGGTACATATAGTCATTGGCGCAAAAAGGGGGAGGGGCTTGGGGGGACTTAGTTCTCCCAAATTTCGGTCAAATCCTCCCAGTTCAAAATCTAGTAATTATAGTACTAATTTTTATATTCTGTGGTTCTAAGAAATATTTCCTATGGGGAGGGGGGCTTGAGTCCCCCCCAAAATATTAGTCAATTTGCGCCTATATGCATACAGTTATAATATATATATTCGTTATTCGCATACTTAAAAATGCGATTTTAATCATTATATTGTTGGATTCATAGGTATTTAATTCTAGCCACGAGAGAAATTATATTTAGATTACAATAATGTTGTTAATTCAACATGAAACTATAAGTCACGATAATTTTACAATAAAAATAATGTAAAAAAGATGAAACAATAATATTAACTATTCTATATTTTTGACTTAATTAATGTAATTTCAATGTGAAATGGTCAAATATTTGTTATGTGCCTAGTACCTACACTGTATTATAATACGCGCTTTATAATACTGTCCTAACTTATCTGCAGATGAGTATTTAAAAAAAATTAATAATGAATTTGAAAAGAAAACGTTTACTTTAACAATGCTTATACAATTTTATATTTTTAACATAATATATTTTAATAATTGTGAATCTTGTTAACAGTTGGTACTTTTTATATAGATAAGAATAAATTACTGCGTATGGACTTTAGTTTATTCCACTATTATTCAACAAGTTATGAATATTGAATGTATAAGTACTAAGTAGGTTTATTTTCAATAACCGTGGAGTGTAGGGTCGTATCACGTATAGTATTAAACTAACCAAAAAAGAGTTTGCATTATTTAAATTAGTATAATATATATTTATATGATTTATGAATACCTACCGTAAAAAAATTAATTAAAGGGTAAACTAAAAAAAACTTAAACAATTTATAATTTTACTTCAACGTCTCCTAACCAGCTGTATTAGGTTTTTGTTATAATATTTCATATTCTTTATATATTATAATTTAAACATCATTGAAATATATTTTTCATTTGAAAATTCAACTATACGAAAGGTATCACTCACTACATAATAATATAGTTATACTTTAATTTATTTATTTATATGAGTATTCTGTTATTGGTTTTTGTTACCATATAGCACATTTAATTGATATATAATCATAAAAAAATATTTTATATTGCCGAAGTATGTGGAAAATCGATCATTCAATTCTTACACGACTAGAGTACAAAAATATGCTTCCCAACGTTAGTAATAAACAATATTGAACCATCAGATTATGTTTTATTGGATGAATAATAGATAAAATGTTGAGCTTCGTTTCAATAAATGCAGGGCATAGCCATAAAATAGAGCTAATAAATTGTAGTATTCCGAACTCATTTAAGTAGTGCTGAAAAATGTTTTTATTGAAACTATTTTTATGACCTGTCAGCTGCAGGGTATATTATATACTCAGAATAAGGTGTAGGATTAACAATTTATTAGTACCGTTTAATTATAATAAAAATGTGTCTCAAGAGTCTCAGAAGCTATTGGTTTAATAAAAACACCAGTAACAATACTGTGGATGCGGGATGCCATCATAATGAAATAGCCAGAACATATTTCCGTTATTATAATATTATATTTGGGGCAGGAATACGATTGAGAACGGTCATTATTGGCGATACCTTTCTTAGACCCTTTTGACTATTACGATTGAGAACGCTTAGTTTTTATTTTTCCGCCCAACGTTGCCAAACTTTGCCGTATAATAATCGGCTATGGCTATAGCCTATATAAATATATGTGACTCTTAGCACTGCTCACACACTATGTAGCAGGAATAAACGTCTTTTAAACTCAATACTATTCAACAGGGTACTGTTAAAAAGGCATCAAAAGCAGATGAAGAAAAAATTTCAAAAACAATACAGTCTTATATTAACTACTGTCAAAAAAAATCTTCTGAAGGATTAGTAAAATATTTAACACATATGGGAAATTTATATAGGGAAATTAAATTGTAAATTATTTTTAAATGTTTGTATTATTGGTACCTACCAATAATACAAATTTTTTTAAAAATTATGATATTTTTAAAATTTATAATTTTTAATTATTTTATTCAATGTTTTATTTCATTTTTATTTTGACTTGAATATAGTTCGGCAACGTTGCACTTAATTTCGTTCTCAATAGTACTGTTTTATTGGGTCAGCGGTTATTTCATTGTTCCATTTCGAGTGATCTCAATCGTACGCTAAAAAAGGTCGAACGTTCTCAATCGTATTACAGCCATATTTGGTATGTCGAGGAGCAAAATTTAAGGATGACGATAGGTATATACTACATGTGTACACCAAATATGCTCACTTCCTTTATACTTTAATAATGCAGTTATTTAAATTCTAACTTTTAGAATTTTTACTTCCTCCACTTAAATATTAAGTTTTCAAATACTATTAGATTCCTATAAATCTAATTTAGAGTGTAATAAAAATTCCAAAAATCAGAATTTGAATAAATTGACTACCTATATATTAAAGGAAAAATAGCAGTAACAATATGTATCTGTGTAATACGCTATGTGCACAATGTACATTTATATTTAAAATGTTTAGTTTAAGCGACGTGATGATCTTTATTAAAAAGGATTTTAATAGGATTTTATTTTTTTATACTTAGATAATATCATATTATACTGAGCTATTTCCGCATATTATACGAAAATTAATTATAAAACAATTCAAGTTATTAATTTAAAACGTCTTTAAATAAATTTCCAATTAAAATATAATTTAACATTAGTTACCCTAGCGGTTATCATATTTTGTTTATTATTTGTTATACTTGTCCATATAATATTATCAAGTATATTAATTAAATACGTAACTTGATAATATTTTGTGTATTTTCTATAATTACAATTTATGTAATTTTTTGTTTTTTAGAATACATAATTTATATTGATTATTTATGTCTTTTTAGTTTAAAAATTGAATGTGGATGTAATTTTAAGTTATGGGTATACTAAGTAATATGTACTTAAAATTAATTATTTATAAACTTTTAAACAAAACTATTAAATGTCCTAATGTCCACACAATATTTACAGTGTCGATTAAAATAGAGTTCACGCCGTTCACGGAGATTACGACAATTGAGTGAGTTGGATACAGGGCATAAAATGGCACAAATGGCAAATGAACTGTGATTCTTATTTTATTTTAAGCATTCCATATAGCGTTGACGATTTGTCCTGTACAACAAAACTATTAGGAGGTACCTAATGAATAGGTTATTCATTAATTTACCATACAAAAAATATTTTTTCACTTCGCTCGAAAATTGAATTGCTTTCTATATCAAAAATAATAATATAATAGTAATATTTATAATATTTTTTTTAGGGATTCATTAAAAATAATAGTTTTATTAAAACCAAAACATGAAATATTATTTCACGTGGTGTTTTGAGTAGATGGCAGCATTGCACGTGCTCACCGGTTAATAATTTTTTTATCAAACTAAAAAAATATAGGCACCTTTCTACTTATAAATAGTAAATAGGTACTGATAAATCCAAAATTATAAAATGTTGAAAACAAATAATTACCTATTTTGAATCTTAAAGAAAATATTGATTACGTTTCATGGCCTCATCGGCTCTGCATACCTGTCCTTTTGAAGTTAAAATGTAAGTATTCTAAGAGCAGTTAGAGGCAGGGAAACTGAGATCCATTACATCCTCCCCAATTTAACCCATTGTTAGACGTTACCTTGATTGAGGAAATTGTAGTTTACCGGATTTTCTCATTATTATAGGGTCTCCAAGAAATTTATTTTTCACGACAACATTGCTTAGTTATGTCTTTCAACTACACCACGTATGAACCACAGACAAAGCTATAACTGTCATTTAGATAGCACATTTTAAATGATTTATTATTTCGTAGTTTTGCTGATTTAAAAGTAATGAAAAAGGAACAAATGTTTGACAAATGAGTACACTAATATAGTAAATTACAATCCTCAACACAAAATTCGATATTATATTAGTGTTGTTTTTTCATTTTTTCAACTTTTATTTAAATAATCGTTTAATTATCAGCTGATTGGCGAAGCGCTATCTTATAATTATTGTAATTCTTCAGTTTTCACGATACCTCGGGGTTTGATTTATTGTTCAACCGATCGTAGTATCGCACTACTGAACACAGAACAGGTATATCATATTATATTAATATATTATTATTATATTATTATTATCCTTCATTCGTCCTTCAGAGGTTTTACGTGGCCGTTGTCTGGCAGAAGTAAAGTTAAGTAAAGTGGCCGAGAATCGTCATCGTGGGACATGAGAGTAAAATATCCTCTTGTTTATGAACTTCTGACACACGCACACACACACACACACACACACCTAATATGTATATGTATATAATATATATATATATCATTACCGGCGACACAATTTCCGCAAACGTAATTCAATTAACAGCCGCGGTGCCATTTATTTTACCCGCTCACCCGTACTCTAATGGAATTCTTTACCATGTTCTCCTACGATCCTATCGTTCCCATCCACTGTCTCTGAAACACACCCATCCGCATTTAATTTGACTAAATCTGTTCGACTGTTTTGGCACGTTCGGTGAAAACATTGACATTGCGAAATGGAAATGACATCTACGAGCTCGATTGAACGACGAGTGTTAAATAATATAATAATACAAATTATATGATTGCGTATCTCGTATGATTCAAAACTAAAGCGTACCAGATTTAATAGTAAAATACTCGTATTATCAATTAATGTTATATTATTTATCGCTATTATGATCACAATATTCATTCTGCGTTACTATAATGAAATCTCATCCATTGGAAATTCCGTGTGAACATATGAAATAATTAAACAAAAATAGGTAAGCAGGTGCCTATAATAGGTCCAATTTTTTCAAAAGTCACATGGAGTGATCAGTACTGGGAATATGTTAATGATTAGTATAGTAGTAACAGTAGTTTATCTACAGAAATTATTATGATACAAAATTGATATTTTAGCATAATTTTTTTCTATAAGCTTTCAAAGTTCAAATTACTTCGGTCACTATACAGCAATGAACGTGTTAAATTTGAATTCAACGATATACGCCTATCATCGTATACGAAAACGTTTCTGAGAGAAGACGGTTTTGACGGAGATGGTTCGGCTAACCTAACTAGTTTTTGACAAAATCGATTTTATTTTTTGTACCTAGTTACTCAAAAACAAATAAACGTAGATGATACTTTAATTTTTTACCAAATATTTATGTATCCATTTTTTTGTTTTTAGATTCTGAGTGGAACGATAAATGTATTGATTTTACAATGATGTGTATTTTTTTAATTTTAATTTTTTTAATTTTATTTGTGTCTGTGTACACGATAAACAGTCGATATAATGCTTCGATTTTCAACTTCAGTATCTCGTTCGATTGGAAAGTGAATTTCTTTGGTGCATTGAGGAAGTCAAAATTTAAAATTCCCAGTAATTTTCAAAAACGCCAAGAAAAACAGGAATTTTTACGCAAAATCGAATTTGGTTTTTGGTGTAACTTTAAAACAAATGACCGTAGATACATGAAATTTTCACTGGTTGTTTATATTTGCATTTTCTATACAAGATAACATTTTCAAAATATTTTGATTTATATAGAACTGTTTAGGGACATTTTAATTTTCAATTTTTTTTTAGTTTTTTTTCTAAAAATAAAAGTTTTATCTGTTGGGCCAAAAAGTGTAAAAATTTAATACAAGGCTCCTGATATATTGTTATAATAGCAGTTGAAAAATATCAAAAATACATAGGCACAATTTTTTTTTATAAGCATTTAAAGATCGAATTTTGACAAAATTTATCAAATTTAAAATTGAATAATTTAATTCTGTTACCAAAAAATCTAAAAAATACACAAGCACAGTTTATTTTAATAGTCATTTTAAGTTCAAATTTGGACGAAATTACATATTAAAATCAATATTAACGATCTTAGTTTTTTGTTGTAATTTAAAAATATTATTCGGGGATATATGAAACTGAAAAATCAAAAAATCAAAATATTATGGCCTATCCATACAATCTACCATAGTATAATGAATAAGAAGTATGCTCTAAGACTGTGCATATTTTTTTCTATTACCATTGATATGTATATAATATGTCTTAAACCTAGACTGACCGTTTCCACTCAGAATCGTTTTTCTTATACAATGATGTTATATCATTGAATTCAAATTTAATACCATCCATTATACAGTGACCCACTTGTAACCTACTGTGCACCAGAGCACCTTTTTTTATTGTTGATAAAAGATTTTCACTTGGTCAATTTGTTTGAAAAAATCTATTACAAGATTCTTCATGACTTTTTCATAACCAATTGAAAAATATCGAAAATACAGTAACAATTTTTTTGAATGATGAGTTTTAAATTATAATTTTAATAAAATTCGATAAAATCACGAATTTTTTGAGCTAAAAATTCATATTCTTTTTTCATCCAAGATTCTAAAACTTAATGAAAATTCTTCATATTTTTGTTTTTCTTTGAAAAAAAAAGTTTACCGAATTGTCACATACATTTTTGATCAACGTTAGAAGTTCAAATTTGTATGACATTAGATATTCACTCATATATTAACAATTTCTCATCAATCGATTTTTGAATGACTACCTAAATGAATACCTAACCATATTCTTTATTCTTTTTGAGCAATTTATAGTCATGAGAAAATTTTCGATTTAATTTAGTTTTTTTCTTCTATAAATGTAGTTAAATAATTTTTCGTAGGGCCAAAAAGTTTGAAAATTCAATACAAGGATTCTCATAAGTTGTTGTAAATGTAGTTTAAAAATATTAAAGATACACAGACACGATTTTTTTTGATAACCTTTTTTTTTACTCTTGCAGACTATATTAAAAAGTACTGAAGAATTTCTACTTTTGACCTCCTAAAATACAAACTTGATCTAATTTTCTACCAGAAACCTGCATTAAAGTGGATGATTGGAGCATTTTTCTACTAAAATAGTGTCGTATTTAGAACGAAAAAGAACGAAGATGTGGGATAAGACGTGAGATTTTGGTACACGTCTAGCTCAGAAAATCATCGTCGTTTTCAAGGCTAGGTCACTATATACCACTCGCAAATAACTTATTGTTTGTTTCGTTACGGGAAGGTCTCTCGCATTGATCCTGTTCACTTTATATTGTAAATACCGAATACGTACTTTTGAATGTAGTTTTTCTTTATTCGACCATCATCTTCAGTAAACGGTGGACGAGAGGTCCGTGTGGACATTTCCGTATAGAGTGTTCAATAACATAAATCATCAATCCTACTCTTTGGATCCAGAAATATTTTATTATTGTTGCCGGAATAGCTATATATTGTGGATTTAAGGCTAAAAGCCTTACAAGGTAGATAAAAGGTGATTTTTTTGTCATAATTAACCACTCATTATTTAAAAAACTATTAATGTTTTTGAAAATGTTTATTAAATAATTATAAGTAATAAAAACAATTATTTTTTATTATTTTTATTTTTATATTTTTGAATTTTATTTATTCATTGTAAGATAATATACACATTAAATTTCATGTTCCAAAGAAGAATATTATTCGAAGGTTTTTGATGTGTAAAATAAATTTTGGACGAGTAGTTTATGAGTTATCATCTATACCTACTGTCCTACTCTATAGGCATTCAAAGTTTTGATAAGGTCGATAATTCCAAAGTATTATTTTATTATTTATTTAAATTGAGTAATGATGAGTTACTAATTAAAAATTAAAACACGAAACACGTATAAAACATGTTTTTAAACATCAACAAAATATCTTTATAAAGGGATATAGTACCTATAGAGGACACTAAACTTTTTACAGCCTACACGTACTTTAGGTCTTAATCCGGGCCTGAGGATAATGTATTCATTTTACGACAATACTATTTACAGATTTATTTTTAAGATCTATATTTTTGAATATGATAATAAATAATAGACTATTTAATAAAAATATTAAATTTAAAATATTTTATTTTTAATATTTTTGCTAATTATTTCACATTTAAACGTGAATTAATTATAATTTATAAGTGAATATTTATTTAGTTTCTATTTTTAACCGTGATGACAGACACAAAAAATAAAATAAAAAAACACACATCATTGTAAAATCAATACATTCATCGTTTCACTCAGAATCTAAAATAATACTACCAATAATCTGTTCTTGAAATTGCTTTCTGCTATGATGTAGATTTTGTTCAAGATTAGGTTAGATTAGTACACACGCACACATACACTCATACATTATATTATACTATGAAAATGAATATCCGACTCTTATAAATATATAAATTATCTCTATCCTCTACAGGAATCTAGAGTACCTACCTACGGACGTGCATACAATCCATCGCATTGCGTCGACTCTTAACGCAACACGCAACCATTATATAAAACTTGTATACATGACGTGCTATTTTCTGTGTTCAACGAAGTAAACAGGAAGCTACAATCTCCTTCGATAATTCCACACCATCACAAACAGTTTGTGTAAACAACCGAAATGTCTACCAACTTACATCTCATACGGTTAGGCTAGGTTAGATTATGTTACCCGTGAATAATACTTTAATATTAATCGCTATCCACGGCCAGAATTGGAAAACAATCAGTCATACAAAATAACACATTACTATATTAAGTACCCAGGTAATAGGTATACGGTATACCAACTTTAATCTAATATGAAATATTTTTTAGCTTATAAAGTATAACAGTGCTGTACTTATTATTCGATCGATTCGCTTGCCAAGGATTATTGTATAGGTACCTATATTATATTATGCCTAGGTACTTATTATATTTTTTTCGTGTACACAGATCACCTCAAAGTCAAGCAAAATTATCGCATTTGAAAAAAAAACTATTCTGCTCGGTATAGTTAGGTTCCCAAAATATTTTATTAAACATTGTTTTATTCCGGAATTTTTTAGTGATTTTTTTCTCGTAATATTCTCGAACTACAAAAACTTTATAAGCCTTTGAAAATTTACCCCTGTTATAACTTAGAAGTATGCATACTATATAACTTTGTTCAAAGGACGTACCGGAAAAAATATTTTAATCGGACTGTAATCAGTAGGTACTAAATACTATAGCAATTGAATCATCGATTTTCAAATACATAATATATTTTGATAATCAGGCAAATATCAATAATAAGGTTGTTGTGAGTGTTTATTAAGATTTTCAACGTATACGTATATCTGCAGCAGACAGCAGTGGCATATTAGTTGTTGAAGTAAGTCCCGAGTCAAGGTAAAACACAATAAAATAAATCTATTCGGAAAATGTTGATATTGTTTATTTAGTTTTTTTACACTCAAAAACTCTGGGTATTAAAAAAGTTGGGAGTCGTCCATAAGCGGGAAACGCACAAACGCAAAATTATGAACTTAATCAGTATTAGGTATCAGAGTAAAAAGTTGCTCACGATGACTTTTATTTTTCATAATTTATTATTATAAAATAAAAATAAGTTACTTTTGAACTCTCGTTGGTAGGTACACGGGCTTAAATATTTTATCGCATCAGATCTTGGGTTCAAATTTAACGGGGTTAAATATTATTTCTTACGGAACTAGTAAGATTTTATACATAATCGATAATTATCATAAATGTTTTATAATATTATAAACGAATATATTACGTACTTATATACTGTAAAAAGTTGTGGTATAAAATAATATCATATAATAGCATATATATAGGTTAAGGTAGTATATACGTGATAATGTATTTGCAATTTAAAATTCTATAGAGGGACTTGCTCCATGAAAAATCTCGAGTATTTTTTCCCCTGATCAACAAGTGTTATTTATCATAAATAACGTATTTCGAGTGTTATATCCACAAGTTTATTCGATAAAAAAAAAAAAAAAAATTGAAAACGTATTTTATGTAATAAACAGTATAACCTCACAATAATATAGAAAATTACGTACCTATAGGTCCTTTGCCAATTGGTAAGTTAGCACAGGTCTTAACGTCTTATTAAAATATTATGTAATCGTTTATAAGCACTGCGTGTCCACGAATAACAGTGGTCTGGTGGTCAGCATGCAACAATTTCGTTTGGGCGTCGATTGGGTGTCTATCACACTGCAATGCAAACCATCTGTATATTATAATATGCCAACAGGCTTAGTGGTGTTTGCTCACAAAATGTAACCGTACTCAGTCCAAACGGTAAACATCAAAGTTACCTTGGCTGCGGCCTGCGGTCATCTTGGCCAGGCAATCCAAGACCGTACTGAAACCGAACCGAGCGTCGTCTGTATATATATATATTATGAACGTATGATTGTGCGGCCGTTTGTGCTGCATACAAATCGCGACTCGAATTTCTCACGTGCACCAGTAATATGACCGCCGCCGCCGCCGCAGGTTGTATTCCTCCAGGAAAACGAATAAATAGAAAAAAATAAAAACGAATCGATTTCCACGCTTTATGTCGCACAATATGCCGTTATGGTGTTGTATATGTATATATTACACGGCCGAGAGTCTAATATAATATAATTTATATATATATATATATATATCATTCCGGGTCGGAACGCTTTTGCGCTGAAAAACCATTGTATATCTCCATCACGTTGCCGTGGTGCACGTGACTTTTGAACGACGGCGGCTGAGGCTGAGGCTGTAGGTTCTTCTTTTCGGGCCCTTCTCTCCCTTGCCGGAGGCAATCCCGTCCGCACGCTTGCGACATTTCTTTCATGGAACCACGAGGGTGTGTGGCAGGCGCGATGTTCCGACTTGCCTCTGCACTTCGTAATCAGACACACACGCGCGAGCACGTTCTCAGGTCCGTCTGCGCGTGACGGCAGATTTCCCCCAGTCGATTTACATTTATTTCCATTTTTTTCCCTTCCTGTTTTTCTTTTTTTTCTTTTTACAATAACATATTATTATTTCAATGAGGTATTTTAAGGGATCGCTAAACGATTGACTTTATACATTTAGGTGCGTCGTTTCTAAATGGGAATAAGTAAACAAATTAAATAGACGCTCGCGGATTTAGTGTGAGGATGCTATGTCGGGTATGATCCGAATACGATATGCATAAATCGTCGGAAGACTTAACATGTAAAAAAAATCAAGCTGAATGAATTCGTGTACGTATCGGATTATTTCAACGTGCTTACGTCAGAATGCTAATATTATAAGTAGATATAGTATAAGTATTATTATATATCTTATAACTTTATTTGTTTAAGAAGTACCTATCAGCAATTGATTTCTTGACGTTTTTCATCAGACAAAATGTATATTAAATTTATCGATCTTAGGACTGAAATAAAAAGGGACTATAGAATCATCTCTCAAACAGTCAAACGTCCACCTTGCTTAACGACTATAAAGGCTACAAGCACGTTTTCGTGAAAAGTATATACCTAGATCAAATATCCCAAAATAAAATGCTTATAAAATATACTCAGCTTTATAGCATGAATGCATGATTCTATCCTGGATTATAAAATAGCTCTGACCGGGCCTGTAGTAAGTTTATCATAAACTCATAAACAATCAAAAAAATCGTTATTTAATATTTCAGAATTTATACATACAAAACAGTATATGTTTTACAAAAACCGAAATGGTTCAGTTCGTTCGCTAGAGATCGTATTGGACCTGTCTATACTCTATTATATTGCGATAAATTTGTCACACTACTAATAAAATTAAAATAATTCTTCTGAATTTTATTTTGAATTAAAAAATCTTTTCAATAATGAAAAAAAAGCTTCCTAAAGTTTCAATATAAGTTTTATTTTAATTGTTTATTAATCCTTGATTTAAGGTCTAAAAACTTTCATTAAAAAAAGTTATTTTACTATCTTATAAGCACACGTATAGGTGTTAAAGTTTGACATTATTAAATATCACAGGGTTGAACTGACCTAGGTACTTATACTTCCATGAAAAATAAAGTAAAATAAGATTTTTATAATAATTATAAACAGTTTAATAATAGTACGGTTACCTAATTTATTACTTATTAAAAACAAAAATAAAATATTTTATCCTCAAAATTATAGAAAATATTTTATTCTTCTTGAGTTAGGCGTTGTTAATAAAATTACTGCCAAATATCTTATTTGAATTTATATTAATTCTGAATATGGAAACATCGTATAAACTATAAAGGCGATTAATCCTATGTAAATCTTTAAAATGTTTTGAAGTCTATACAGCTCAGAAAACAATATTTTTGCTGTACAAGGAGATACATGAATTACTTACATTTTACATTAATATTAATAAATGGGGCATTTTACAATGGTAGATGAATATTAGGTATGTGTGAGGTATATGTGAGCAGCCAAGACTCAGGAGACCCAAATGTGTACTTAGCGTTTGGCAACTATATGATAACATATTATTCAAATATTTTTGATTCTGAGTGGAAGGATGAATGTATTGATTTTACAATGATGTATGTTTTTTTTTTTTTTTTTTGAGGGGGGGAGGGTTGGCCGGTTGGGGGTCTGTATACGATAAGTAGTCGAAATAATGCTTCGATTTTCAACTTCAGTATCTTGTTTGATGGGAAAGTGAATATTGTTGGTGCATTGGGGAGGTAAACATTTAAAATTCACAATAATTTTCAAAAGCGCCTTGAAAAACAAAAGAAAAATTAAGGAAAAACGGGAATTTTTAAGCAAAATCGATTTATAACAAAATCGACTTTGGTTTTTAGTGTAACTTTAAAACAAGTGACCGTAGATACATGACATTTTAACTGGTTGTTTATATTTGCATTTTCTATATACGATAAAATTTTCAAATTATTATGATTTGTTTTGAACTGTTTAGGGACATTTTCAGTTTCCATATTTATTAGTTTTTTTTCTATGAATGTAAATAAAACTTTTTTTGTTAAGTAAAAATACTTGAAAATTTAATACAAGGCTCCTACTATATTGTTACAATGACATTTGAAAAATATTGAAAATCCTTAGTCACCGTTTTTTTTTTATAAGCATTTAAAGTTTAAAAATTGACAAAATATGAAAAAATCACGAAAATTAGCAAACTATTTTGAGTTAATAATTCATAAAAATTTTTTTTTATAAATCTACGATTTTAGGTTTAATTCAAGATTTCTTATAAGATTATCTACCTTTATCAACAAAAAAAATGTCGATAAAAAAGTCAAATTAAATTTTTATGAGCGTTTGAAATTCAAAATTTAAACATTGGATACTCACTCGATTTCTCATGTAGCGATTTTCTTATTTTGTTGTGATTCAAAAACGAATAACCGAAGATACATGAAAATTTCACTGAATGCTTATTGTATCAATTTTTATACTTGATAAAATTTTCAAAATATTTCGACTCTTTTTGAGTTGTTTTTGCATTGTCAGTTTTCAATTTTTGTGGTTTTTTTCCAACAATTGTTAATAAAATATTATTTGTTTTATAAAAAAGAAAATAAGCTTGTAGGTACCTAGACTAAAATGTAAGTCATTGTTACGAATTTGAAATTGCATAAATATAAAAATATAAATATTTCGGTTGATCTTGCATGCCAGTATCGTTATAAGCTATACATTATAATTTAGAATAACCAACAATTATGTTAATGCTCTAAAACAGTTTTAGGCATGAAAATATATATTTTGATAAAAAAAAATAATACCATTCACAGTGATTAAAATCAAATCAAATAAGTTATATAATATTATAATATAATGTATACAGTATAATATCTATGCATTATATTATAATAATAACACACATTTTTATTCTACAGAATGGTTTAAAAATGTAACTATATGATCTTTCCACGTTATCTGTGCGCTTCTATTATTATAATTTGTATACATTTTTTATTCTTGTATATTTTCTTCTATCTCCAAATAATAGCTAAAACAATAGTTTTTAAACTAAAAATAAAATAAAATTTATACTTAAAATGTACATTTAATATAATTTTAACCATTTTTTTATTGCTTTAATTGGATAGCTTTGAACAGTTTGAACCAATATATGAATTGAATATTTTATTTTATTGCTGTTTCTTTATTTACTATACCTTTGCAAAAAAAATGTTATCTACTTAACGAATAAATCAATAAATACAAATTTAATCTTAAAAGGTTATTAAAATTGAGTTATAAAACTTATAGAATACTCTTAAGCCTTTATAGGGACATTAATTAACCATCTTATATCATGGTAGATGTAAACTTGCAAAAACAAATTGAGTTATAAAGTGACTTACCAGTTACTACAAAACAGTTATGTTATATTATATGTGTATAATAATTAATTTGCTTTACAAATAAGTATTTATCATTTAAGTAAAAATCACAATAGTTTAATAGGAAGTATAATAATAGTATAATATAGGTATTACCACATTTTATAATGAATCACTAATAGTATCTTATATTCTTGTTTTTGTGGCTAGTATTGTCTTTAATACATCACAATATTAATGGTTAACAGGTTAACACTTAACTACTGCTTAAATTGTGATATAATAATTATGTTACAAAGAAATTGTTCATTTACTTATACAGTTTAAATGAAATCACAATTTCTCATTCAAAGGAAAAAGGCATCCTTAGATATTTAATACTCTGTGCCTATTATAATTTGAACTAATTTTACTCTAACTATTTGTTATTTTTTTTTAACAAACGTTACATACAATATACTGAATATACAGAAGGAAAGATAGCGCGACAGTCTTGTATTTTTTTTTTCCATGCAAAAAGTTTACCTAATGTTGTTTCCAACCACAAAAACCTGTTTTGGTCGAGCGAGCGATTCAATCTTAATCTGAACAGAGTATAGTACTATATAGAAATCTATGTTTCCAACGCTGGGCAAAAATAGAACCATAAATATTTAACACGATTTATAGTATTTAAATTTTCAATTTAAAAAAACAAACCAATATTGGTATATTTTGGTATTTGTGCAACAATAAATACTTTGTTTATTTTTATTTTAGATGTCTATTGATAATTTATCCATTGGGTTCTTAATTGAACAAATGCAAAAATAAACTTAAACGAGTAAGTAAATGATTTATAATTAAATTTATTACCTATTCTATAGTATTAGATGAATTTATATGTCAGTTACAATCGTGGAATACCTGTAGATTGCCTGTTTTTGGGCAATTAAAACTGAGCTGATATTTAAATATTTATAGGTATAAATTATGAATATTATACAATATGTCAATATGTGTAAAACATGAAATATAAATATACATTTTATTTCGATAATTAGACTGTAAGAAAGACAGATGTGAAATCAATTTTAAAATACCTATTGTACTTAATATTTTCAAACACTGATTAGGTATACAATTAACTATTATTATTATTATTATTATGGTATGGGTTGGGCAGGCAGTAGGTATAACAAAATAAATTATTGATTTACATTTAAACTCAATCAAATAAAATCAAAATTAGTTAGGTAAAATTCTTAGTAAGATAAACATAAAATTAATATAACGACTAGGTAATGAAAATGTGTAGCTTATCTTGACTGAAGTCAAGTGATCTGATCCAAGTCCTTGCTGCACTGGAGAGACTCAAGGACTGGAGTTGAGTTGAGACTATTAAGTTACTGTGTATATTATGAGACCATGTCGGGCAGGATCTTATGGTGTTCCAATGTTCCATTGATTGAGATAATTCAGGCACATGCAAGAGAGTTCGTTTACATCCCATTTGAACAGAAATTCTCAGAAATTTTAAAGTCCAGTAGGTACTGATGATTTTGATAATTTATCGTCATTTTAAGTCATTTTAAATGTTTGTAAAATATACTAAATTGTAATTTGTATTTGTGATATCTAGTAATTTGCTAAATAATTTATTTTTGTAGATTGTAGACTCAATTTAAACAGTTTAGACACTAATGTAATGTGTTTGACGTTTTATCATGTTGAGAATATATAATTTACCTAGTTTTTCTAATAAAATATTAAAATAATTTCATAAATAAAACACGAGGGTGATATTATATTCTTAATGACTCAAATCATTAGCTTAAAAAAAAGTAAAATTTAATACAAATAATTAATAATTAAAACGTTAATTTTGAACATAAAAGTTACATAAGTGAGCATAAGTAATTTTGCGTGTGTTTATATAATATAAAAAATAACGCATAATGCACGTATATGTATACACGTTCAATTAAAATATTTAAACGTATAATTTAGTCCTATTAATTAGACATTAGGTGTCCTAATGGTCCTAATTTTAGACTAATGGATATTTTGTACTAAAAATAACGAAAATAATGGACATAATATTATTGACTATTAAATGTAATTAATTTAAATCCTGTTAGTATTTTACATTAGCATTTTACTTTTTAAAAAAGTTAACTTCACACTAGCAATATCATACTTTGTTGATGATGATTTATTTTCGTTAGTAACTGTAATTTTGTGATTTATATTTTAAAATAATTTACAAATGTTTCATAGTATTGATTTATAATTTACATAATTCTATACAATATATAATTTTAAAATTAGATTATAAAATACTAATATATTTTAATGATAAATTATTGTGTTTATTTTTTTTATTATGTTTAAACATATTTTAAACATAGAGTGTTTAAAAAGATATTTAATGATTAGATTTTTAAAGAAAACTTTCCGTAAAAAAAAAAATGGTTGTATTAACATTTTTGAGATAAGCTTAATTTCATTATACTGTGTACATTTTGGACCTAGGTAACCTAAGTTTCCTGTATTGTGATGGAAATTGGATATTTGTATTCTTTATAGACGTTATTATATTGTTACTTTTAATTTTGCATAATTTCAACTATAATTAGATTACAGCAAACGTCATTAGTATAAATAATTATGTATCTACTTTTTATTTGGTAAATAAAAATAATAATAGAATATTATCTGACATTTGTTTTCTTCATATTTGCATGCTTTTAAACTTTGAACTATGGTGAAATTGGAAGTTTTCAGGATAAATTACAATATTATTAATGATTTATGTTGGCTTTTAAGATTTGACATTTTAAAACAAGATTTATTTTATTCCAATAATAATTATATGTAAAATATTTCCAGAATCTTAACAACAAATGTTTTTTTTAAATCTGCAAATCATGGTTTATTTTAAAATTGTGTTATTATTGTTTCAATGTTATCTATACATTTGTATATTATAGTTACGATTTGTAGTTATTGATTGAAATTGAATTCATATTTAATAGTATTTTATTTTGTATAGTATTTTACCATTTATATTTTTTCAACAATATTATTGATTTTTTATTTATTGTATGCATATTCAAATCTATTTATTTTATTTCATTAATATCTATAATCATTAAATGGAATTCACAATATTTTGATTGACCATGCTGAATTTAAACATGCCTCACTACCCAATTATTACACTCCTCATCGCAATTGACACCATCGTATTGTAATAGTACTGTATAAAAGATGGTTGTTTCCAAAAATATAAAAAATTAAATTAATAACAATATTCTGATTAATTTAAGTATATTTTTTAAATTTATTTGTAATAGAAATTAAAAATAAAATATAATAATATACAAAAAAGTACAATAAATAACTGTTATGTTACTTTCTTAAGGGTTAAGTTATAAAATATTTATTTATTTTTGTTATTAATGCTGATCGAGATAATTTATCATACTTCTAATATATAAGTACCTACTAATATAGTTTATATCTGTGAGATAACATAGCTGCAGCCTAAAATGAGTGGAAAACATATGAAATTAATTTAATTCAAATTGTCAATTTATTAATTATAATTTTTTGGTAACATTTTTTTTTATCACTTTAATTTAAAAAAAAGAATTAGATACTCAAAAACAATTATTTAAACATGAATAAAACAGAAAGCACATAATATCTGTTATTTTGTTTTGACTTTTGAAAAAATCTTATTTCGCTGTTGTAATCGGTTTCAAAATCAAAAATGTATCCGAATAAATGAATGAAATATCGATAAAATAACAGGTGATCACTTTAACTAGAATAATATTTTTGTTTTATAACATTATTGTTTTCAAGTATGATGTTTATTCTTTTCAATTGCTTAATCAACATAACTAAAGACTATAATATTATACAAACTTTTGGTACTATGTAATATATAACATCTCAGTGACTCGGTACAATTAAATAATTCCATAAATTATTATAAATTGTAACTCGTCAATATACTCACGTTATTGCTTAAAATTCAGTGGTTCCCAAAGTTTTTACCGTATGACTCATGTTGGAAAATTTTTAATTTTTGGGGACCCATAACATACTAATAAGTTATAAACTGTTATTTTTTTGTTTCATTGATGATCACTATCTTTGAGATAACTTTTAGTACAGCATCGTTGTGGTGACAAGTTACTCCGTCACTAGTACGCTCGTAATCCTCGCGGATAATGATAAAACAATTCAATAATCAGATATAGGAACTTACTAAAATTAATTTATACTCATGTAATAAATGTACAATATAGTTATTCGGACAAAAGTGTATCATTTAGTCGTATTTTATAGCAAAAAATATATTTTCTCTTTTTTATGTATTATATTTTGTAGTAATTTAATATTAAGTTTAAATATGTTACATTATAAAAAATAAATGTACATATCAAACTTTCCGGGACCCACCAAACATATAATTTTGACCGATAGTTTGGGAATCTCTGGCTTAGATGATTGATTTAAGTATTAAATCTTTCCAAAAATATAGAATAATACAACTTTTGAAACATTAAAAACATTTCATTGTTTTATTTAGTCGATTATATTATTAAGAATGTAATTTTTTTCCCCTCAACGTGTACTGTAAATTATGTATTCGTATATAGAGATACCGATTGTACTTATAGTTACACATATTTACCAAGAGGGTGTGGTCTATTTTAAATTAGCATGCCGCCTCTCACGACACGTAATCTAAGGGTTCCGCGGTTTTGACACCTTTCACCAACACAAACTTCCACTTCCCCTTGTATTTGTGTGAAAGGGTGAGGCAAACGTTTTCTGCTCTCTCACTCACTACTTATCTATCTCTCTCTCTCTCTTTTTCATTCTCTTTTATTGTTATATCTGTATAGGTAAGCTGAGGTTACACACGCGTGTTGGCCACGTTGGGAATACTGCAGTGCGGTATATAATTTTCTGCAATAATTTTTTTAAGATCGTTATAATAATTTGATATTAGCTGTAAAACGTTTAAAATGACATACAATATAATATAGAAATGGATGTATTATATATATAATAATAAATAAATAAATTTATTAAAATGCCTCCTACGTATTGTGCATATATTTTTTATGGTTGTGCATATCATGTAATATGAAATCATTAATGATTAATCTAATGCGTAGGTATATATTTTCTACTCTTGCATTGGGTAGTATCTCATACTTATTTACTTATATTTCATTATAATAGAATTGTATGATATTCCATAAATATTAATAATACAAAATATAAATAGAAGTTTTCAATTTTTGCACCCATTTAAAATTATAATGAATGCATGCATAAGCTATTCACCATGAAATAAAGCAACTTCTATTACCCAATTTATAATCGACTTCATTTATTCATTTTATTCATAAAGCATTAGGACACTGATATTGAACACAGCTAGCACGTCAATACATTTAACTAATTAAACTAATGAGTTTAAAAATAATTGTTGAATTTCATAAAGATATATCGGTATTTACTATTAATTATTTGCTAGGTACTTAAAATAATTGTACAAGTTTTTTGATTTAAAAAATTGTTTTTACTTTATTTTCAACACTATCAACGCCTGAAACGTATTTGTATTTGTTATAAGTAATAAGTATACCTACTTACTTTATGGTTTTTCATGATTGATATCAGTGTGTGTGTGACTCACGTTACAAAAACATATTTACGAAATAACTGAAGAAATATGAACATTGAAATGAGCTCATGAAAATTTAATGAGGTTCGAATATAAATTTGAAGTAAATATTATTCAGTGTGACGTTAAATAATCCATTGACAGACATTGTTTCAAATGAATATATAAAATTCAACCTTATTTACCTATATGTTAACATGCCATATGTTATATGTTATATATGCCATTAAATAGGTAGTGGATTGTGTCTATTATATTAATTATACTTAACTTTAATATCTGGTTTATTAATATTAATTTAATTGATTACCTACCTATATTATATTTATATACAATAATTTATTAATGTTATATAATCTAATGTAACTCGACATTTATTATTTAGCATTATATATTGCTAAGGTTATATAATACTAGTGTGACTAGTGACTGTGTAAGTTTTACAAATAATAATCGATATTGAATATTACACCAATTCTTTTTTATGAGTTCTGGTTTTTTTGTTTTTTTGTTTTCTTATTTTCCAGTTTTCAAATAATTTTTTATGTGTAAAACTTGTAATCGATCCATCAAACCTTATACACAAAACTCGTTGAGTATAGGATAAATAATAAATTATTGCCTATATAAAATGATAGTCTTACATGATATTTGTTTATTCTTTGTTATCTCAAACAGTGAAGATACGAGGGTATAAAACACTAGCCAGTAGATACATAGCTTAAAAAGTTTTATGGTCAAGTATTTTAATGAACATTTTATAAACGTTTTCCGTATTATAATAATACCATAAAATAGTTTAATTTTACTCAATTACATGAAAATTAACATCACAACAAATTAATGTATCAGTTTTGTTTGATGATTAGTATAAAATCAACGTTAATAATATTTTATGGTTACAACCTATATATTATGAATCTGTAGACACATCTTTTTTACGATGGAAAGCAAAACCTCTGCTGTGAATATTTTCTTTTCAAATAAGTATAAATGCGAGGCACCATTGTTTTAAAATTTAATTAGTGTTCAAATATACCTAACTATAATAGATCAGTACAGTTGGTACGTTGGCGTATAGTCCACTCAAATTAGTGGGCTATCCGGCTTTTTGTTATTATCATTTTCACAAGTGTGTTTCAATTAAATGGCTTTCGGTTTACAAGTCTGGGTCCTTTATGTTTATCTACGTTTCTCGTTTAATTACCATACAGTTCCCTACGTAAAATTATGTAGCACATACACGTCTTCATTAGTTAGTATTTCTTGACTTAATTTTCAGCTGGATTTTCAGCTGGCCCAGGGCCAATATAAAAGAGACTTCAGGTTTGTACAATAAATTGTGAAACTTATACCTTTCAACAATCATTGTATGTCCTTGTAAAGGTTAAATTAAAATAATAATATTAGACATTTAGTTGAAATTAAATATATGATTTTAGAATCTAGTTGTATCTAGTTTTATCTAATATTATTTATTTTAGTAAAGTTCATTATATAATAGCTATACATAAGTACAGAATTGTAGAATATATTTTAATTATATATGATATATGATCATATATTGAAAATTAAAAATTAAATAATCAAATTAAGTGATTTTTAAAAATGTCTTTTATAAATATGTGATTTTTGAATATTTTCTAAGAACATTATAAAAATGAAAATAATTTTGATAAATTATTCAACTGTTTTCCTACTTACTTAGTTATTTTTGATTTTTTAAACATAGTTTATTTTAATTTTGATAAGAATTTAGAAAAAATTAAAATAATTTTTTTTTAAATTTAATTTTATTGATTGGACATTTAATTTGTATATTAAAGAAAACATTTTTCATGATTATTTAAAATAAATCACGCATTGGGATAAGTGATTACTACCTTAGCTAATGTGTTAATTGTATTATACTTAGGTAGGTATGTCTGGTTCTCAGCTTAATCAGTTACAGTTACATCTGTTGTGGTCTTAAATTTGTTTGTTGTACGATTCTTACCGTTAATCAATGTTTGTATAGTTGTTATCGTATTACTGTTACATTAACCATTTATTGGTAAGAATTTTACCTATTTTGATTTGGAGCTTTCCTTAAAAATGTAAAATACAGTCCAATTATATCCGTATTTTTTTCGGTTGATATGTAACCTAGCTAGCGGAGGTCAAATGATTTTGTTATGGATGGGGAGTGGGTTGTGGCTGACTTTTTAACATACATTATTTGATCATTAAAAATATACTTTATGATTACCGTTTTATTCCTATATACAGTGTGATTCAAAATGTATGTATAAGTTGTTATAAATATTAAAAAGGTGCTCTGCTGTACAGTAGGTTACAAGTGGGTCACTGTATAATGGATGATATTAAATTTGAATGCAACGATATAATATCATTGTATAAGAAAAAAGATTCTAAACGGAGACGGTATGTCAGTCTAGGTATAAGACATATTATATACTTATGTATGGTATTAAAAAAAATTGACCTATAATAGGTACCTAAAATAAATTACAAAGTAATCATATCACGATATCCATTAGGTACTTAACTATACTATAACACGTTATACATCAACAACAAACACTGATACTATCATAGATATATAATAGTGTACTTTAGAAGTTTCAAGTAACCACGAATAATATTATACCATCACAACAAAATAACTAAAATAGTTATTCTAGGTTTTTTTTTATGTAATTTCATCAAAATTTGAACTTAAAATGACTATAAAAATTAACTGTGCTCACATTTTTTTTAGATTTTTTGGTAATAGAATTATTTACGTGGAATCTTGTTTTACATTTTCAATCCTTAGATATAAAAGTTGAACATTTTATAAATTTATAACTACAAAATAATTATTCAATTTTAAATTTGATAAATTTTGTCAAAATTCGATTTTTAAATGCTTATAAAAAAAATTGTGATTATGTATTTTTAATATTTTTCCACTGATATTGTAACAATATATCAGGAGCCTTGTATTACATTTTTACACTTTTTGATAAAACTTTATTGATATTTATAGAAAAAACTAAAAAAATTGAAAACTGAAAATGTCCGTAAACAGCTCAAAAAGAGTCAAAATATTTTCAAAATTGTATGGTGTATAGGATATGTTAATATAAACATTCAGTGAAATTTTCATGTATCTTCAGTTATTCGTTTTTGAATTACAACGAAATAAGGTCTCTCATGTAGCGATTTCCTTATAATAAGGAAATCGCTACATGAGAAATCGAGTGAATATCCAATGTTGTAAAAATTTGAATTTCAAACGCTCATAAAAATTTAATTTGACTTTCTTATAGATATTTTTTTTGTTGATAAAGGTAGACAAACTTATGAGAAAGCTTGTATTACATTTTCATATCTTAGGTCTAAAAATAAAAAATTTTAAGAATTCTTAACTCAAAATAATTTGCTAATTTTCGTGATTTTTCATATTTTGTCAATTTTTGAACTTTAAATGCTAATAAAAAAAAAACTGTTACAAGGATTTTTAATATTTTTCATCTGCCTTTGAAACAATATACTAGGGCCTTCTTTTAAATTTTAAAACTTTTTTAACCAACAATTATTGTTTTTTTTTGGAAAAAAAATGGAAAATGAAAATGTCCCTAAACAGTTCAAAATAAATCAAAATATTTTGAAAATGTTATCGTGTATAGAAAATGCAAATATAAACAACCAGTGAAAATTTCATGTATTTACGGTCATTTGTTCTAAAGTTACACCAAAAACCTAAGTCGCTTTGTTATAAATCGATTTTGCGTAAAATTCCCGCTTTTCCTTAATTTTTCTTTTGTTTTTCACGGCGCTTTTGAAAATTATTAGGAATTTTAAATTTTGACCTCCCAATGCACCAAAGATATTCACTTTTCAATCGAACAAGATACTGAAGTTGAAAATCAAAGCATTTTTTCGACTACTTATCGTGTACACAGACAAAAAAAAAAAAAAAAGCAGACATCATTGTAAAATCAATAAGTACATTCATCGTTCCACTCAGAATCTAAAATGTCATGGAGGATCTATACTCTATAGTCTATACCCCTCATTCCATCCACTATTTAACCACCACTGAACTTAGCTGGCACCTACATCTTATATATTTTGGTTGTATGCTAGTAATATTTTTTATAACATTTGGTACTATTACTTTGAATACCAAATAAATCATTGTGCTCATCAAAATATCATAATGTGAACCAGTTTAGAATAAATATTTGTTGAAGATATTTTTTTTTAAATATATTTAATTTATTGTAACTTCCAACTGTATCCATTTATTTTATCATTACATATACCGTGTGACTAATTCCTTGTAATAAACAATTCGAATTGTAATTGTAGATTACAAATTCAGGTTTAATCCAAGTGAAATAGATATAAATATTCATTAAGGTTTACTTAAAGGTCGTTTCGGTTTCATTAAACTCTCAAATTATATCGAAAAATCACATAAATGTATTTAATAAATTATACATTTAGGATGACTATTTTACTTTTGGGTGGACACTATATCATTAAAACCTTATCGAACGATTATAATTGAAATAATGTACTAAAACAGTGTTTTATATGCTTTCCGAGCTTGATAAATCTCAGAACATTTTCCAATACTATATATTTTACGCACGCACACTCGTAGTGACAATTTTATAGAACACGAATTGAACAATATGTAGCCTGGACGTATTGAAAATGTTGTTCTTAATTTTCGTTCAAGTGTTTTATGGCCTTCACGAGTTCTAACTTTATGTAATAAGCATTCGATTGAGAAAATTGTACTCTTATAACATAATTAAGGTTCACAATGTGAAAGGGTGTTTATTAATGTCGATTTCGTGTTGGAATTACGTAGTAATGGAAATGACAGTATGGAAATTTCTGAAAGTTAACTCTGATGATAATGTTATACCTTTTTCCTATAATAAACCATATATATATATATATATGTATTTGTGATAATATATTATTTATTGATTAAAGTATTTAAGTATGCGTTGTACCTACTTTATAATAATTTACTTGTACGTTTCACGAGATTGAATTGAATATAGTTTAATCCAATAAACTTAAAATTTGTTGATTCAAATTGAGATGTTGTAATACAATGGTGGTATTGAGGGGGTGGATGCCTCTCCCTCGAGGCTTTGATTAATTCCTTTGTAAATACATATTACAAAAATTATATTTCATGGAAGTAATATTAGGAATTATCCCCCTCCCTTAATTTGTTGTCGTAATAATATTACGATGATGAAATCGGATCGAAAATCTCTTAAAGCATCTATGATCGATACCTAGGGGTTTAACTGCAGAAAAACGATTCATGTAAGTTGTAACGACAAATGTATATTAACAATTAAAACAATTTGAACTGGTAAACAAAAAACTTAATTTACTTCTTGGGTGACCTTTACGTGTTTGAGGCTTCCATCACGTTACACATATTATGAATATCAACTTTGGTGGGCAAACACACAAGCAACTTTATGAAATTTATTCACCTTCGCATCGCAGCCGTGACGCAGTGCGTGGTGTTGCAGTATCACGGAGATTGCGATATTGCGGTCAGCAGCAACTGAGACCCACGACACCACCAGAGACCTATTATATCCGGTCATCAGATACTCCTCGTCGTTGTGAAAAGTATTATTATCTACTGCTTGGGCAATTTTTTTTTTACCTAACGTTATTACGTTAATATTACCTTCCTTTTTTTATGCACACATACGTTTATGGTTTATAAATGTAGATACCTATTCTAATATAAATTTGAAATATTTGCGATTTCGTATGCCGCAGTGAGTTTATTCATGTATTTTTTTTAGTAGGTTTGTTTAATGTATAATTTTTTTTTATGTATAATGCAATTTTTAATACATTTTTTATAATGTGCAAAAAATACTTTGATTACATGAGATAAAAAAAGAAAATGGAATAATTTTTTCATATATGTATAGTGTTTTCTTCATCGATATACAACTTGGAAGTTAGAACATACAACTCATCTTCATCAATAAAAATATAAACTATTCGCTGTAATCATATGATTTTTTCGGTGTAGTAAAGATGTGAAGATCTCAATTCTCAGTTTAATGTTAATTTAGTATTTTGGTAGAATGATGTGAACTAGTCAAATTGACTTAAAAGTTATAATAAAATATAATAACAACAGATGTTATAAATATCTACAATTTTATCATAATAATTAAATCTTTATAATAACAAATGTAAATTCAAATTTATTCAACTTACGGAACACCTATCAATAGTTCGATAAATTACTTTAATAGCAGGTAATATCAAAAAAAAACATAATGTCATGAAAATTTCATTTTATATTATTAAGTATATTTAATATACTTAATAATATAAGCTGACAGATCGTCTTCGTTCAGAATCGTATTTCGTAGCAGTGATATATTATTGAATTCACCACATTCACTTAACTCATGCATTGCAGTGACTTACTCAATGCCGAGGCGTATTCGACACGTACTGTATGTACCTACAGCAAAGTGGTTACCTACTTCGCTCCTTTTTTGATGACTTAAGTAAATTAGTATTTTATAGTTATTTTATGTTCAAATTTTGACGAAATTACTTATTAAATAACCAAGATTAACGATTTTAGTTATTTTTTTGTAATTTTATAGTATTAATTCAACTTACCGGCTACCTTGTTAATAATCAGAAATAAAATATAAATATAATATAAAATATCCACACTGACAATTCATCACCACTCAGAATCGTTTTTTGTATACAATGATATTATATCATTGAATTAAAATTTAATACCATCCATTATACAGTGACCCACTTGTAACCTACTGTACACCAGAGCGACATCCACTTACCCACCTTTTAGTGTTTGAATTTGTATAAAGTTTGGTCATAACTTATTCATCCAACATAATAATTCAATGTTTCAAGTTTTCTTCAAGTTTCAATAAAAATTGTAAAAAAATCGTTTTAAACTAATAACACATTTTAAAATCCAGTTAGGGAGAGTTAGTCGAGAGAGTTATACATTTGAATGGGAATCAGAATTCTGAGCTTAAGGCTGTGATAGCAAAGCATAGCAATTTATCAGGCGTCAGAAAGTTATTATATTCTTTTCAAGATCACTCTAAATAATAATATTAAATACATTTAATAAACACTAGTAGACTTGGCGTTATTTAAAATCATTAATTTTCAAACACAATATTTGTATTCAATAAAAATTCACTAATTGTATCAAAGAGATAAACGAGTGTTCAATGCCAGGTTTCTGTCTTATGTAACTTATCACATTTTTATAAATATGTCAATACAAAAATATATATAATAATGTTAAAATCTGAGTTAATCGCATATTGATGTTATCAATATTTTCTACACAAAATAAAGTGACGTTTAAAGTTGGTCATAATATCTGTAATTAGTAAAACAAGATTAAGTTAGAGAAACTATTGATTGATTTTATTAAATCGCTTCCTTAATTAGGACAGTTTTGTAATAAAACCCTCTTGACGTGACAAATTGTCCAAGAGTTTAAACTGTCCGTCTGATAAACCTCTTCTATAGTCCCATATACTCTATATTTTGTACGATGATACTAACCTAACCAACGTCATAAACGCACATTTCAAAATCAAAAACTCCCTCGATTTAATGACTCCTTAAAATGTAATAAGTAATATATTAATAATTCTAACATCATTCATTATAAATTAATATGCTCTGTCCTCTGTATAATATAAACAATTGTTTCTTTAAGTATATTTATAAAAAAAATGTATTTGTACGCTTAGATCAGAAATAATGTTAATATTTAAATATTTAAAATTAAATAAATAAGTTACTGTTAGGAATAGTGAATTGCATGGTTTTAAAATATGAAGTTTCCGAAAGGAATTAAACCTGTGTGAACGCGTTGCTGCAATAAACCTCATACCTACTGATTAAAATTCCTCCTCCAATCACCTACCACAATTCAATTAGATGTATGGCAAAATACTTGGCACAAGCCACAAAGAAAAAACAAATAATACTATTTACAGACAGAGTAGCCAACAGACTAAAGTATAATATTTAACAATAAAATATGTACCTTATATTAATGCGATTTAGTTAGTTTGATTTATATTTTATTTATTATATTTCTATGTATTTTAAAGTAATGTTTATTATGATTCCACCAACAAATATTTGGAGGTAAAAAAATTAAACTATTATAGAAGTTGAGTTTCATATTTTTTAACATGAGATCATGCCTTCACATTTATTATAATATGTATAATTTTACTGAAACAGTTTTAGTAAAAATGTCCTCTTTATATATTATAGAGCTACATACATATTAAGTTAATGACTGTGATAGGGTATTAATTTTTGATTTTGTCTCAATAGGGTGGAGTGAAACGCAACCCTTCTATCCCCTGTTTGACGCAATTCATTATTGCTAACTTATTTGAAACTTGAAGCATATATTCATTAATATCTGAATATGCATTGATCTATAGAACATTGATTAAATTTGGTATTTCTAGATAGTATTATTAAGCTTTATGATTAATTACTTATCTACTCAATAGAAATAGTAGTAGTAAGTCCTAACTGACTAATTAAAGTACAGCTTTATCTATGATATCTAGGAACATTATCTTTCAATGGTACCTTCGTACCCTAATGAAAAAGTGTACTAATAAATAATTTTTAAAAATTGAAACATAATCTGTTTAAAATTATTATATAAAACTATCTGTTATACATCCAGTCTCATATCTAGATCCACATTGTTTGAATAGATGAATTTTATTGTAAATACTGGCTATTATTATACAAAATATTATTTATATTACTGCAATCTTAAATAAAAACGAAATAATTTTTAAAAAATTATATGCTTTTACGATCGACTAACGTCTGTCAATCTTGAATTTTCTATATAGTAAATAGTTAGAAAGCCGTCCTTTGAAATCTGGATCATATGTATCTGTTCATCTGGAACAAAAAATATCCATACAATAATTAGGTCATTCATATTTCATTTTGTCATTTTTAGAAATGTCTAAATACTATCGAACAATAAAAATATTTAACACCATGGTATGATGTATTAAATTATTCCGGATTAAATATTTATAAAGGTATTTGGTACTAGATAGTAATGTGATATGTAATATAAACTTTTATAATATGTAATAGTAAAGGTACCTAAAAGAGTCATTTAAAAGTTTTCATATAAACTTAAGTAGTTGCTTAGCTTTTGGGAAGCATGAAAGTCGACACCTGTAAGACACTGAAACAGTAATATTGTATAAATAGCATCTAAGATACTAGCAATATTCAAAAATGACACTTAGATGAAAATTTGGTTTGTAGAAAAATCTGTGAATATTTTAAACTTTAAGCGAAATAATGTTTTGATTTAACAAACTAAGGTAAGTGTAATAATAAAACTTCTTAAAGCAGTATTATTTTATACTAAGTTGTAACTAATTATCACATACGAAAAACTATAAAAAATATTAATTTTTAAAATGTATGCGCAGCTCGGCGCTGAGCAGTGGCCTGAAATCAATCACATGACGTGATTGAAAGTAAGCAACGGCCGCTGCTACTAGTTCTCGGATGGGTGACCACCCGGGTTCGTAGTGAAGAAATACCTTGCCACACATACACGTGGTCCTAACTGACCGTACCAACCATTCCAATCCTACTGTACCAACCCCCTACCAACCTACAGCTAATGACCTCAGTCGTCAAAGCCTTAAACATAATAAAAAAATGTATGGTTTTCTGTATTTTTATAAGCCTATTTTACTCTAATAATTAAAAATCTAAAGTTCTTTCTAAAATTATTTATTTTACACAATTTTCAATGATTAATAGTAGATCCACCTACACTACGATCTATCGAAATTGCCTATACAACGCGCCGTTCTAATAATTTATATAATGCAAGTTGATCCGTCAATGTTTCATTATTGCCAGATATCAGTATACAGTGTGTTTCACTCAAATGGTAACACCAAATATTTCGGTTCAGTGACCTTTTATTGAATTGGGGTTTTTTCGAGGAGCTAGGGAATACTAAAATACATATTTTGTGATCATTTTCGAATTTTTAATTCTTTTATTGTGCGCATGCGCCATAAAAAATACATTTTTTTAAATGGAAACACTTATTTCCAATACTATATTTCGATAGAACTATTTTTTTTAAGCAACTTTGATAAACAAACATTTTTCCTATCTCAAAAATTGACTGAATTACAGCAATCCTAAGTTGAAACAAAAAAAAAATTGTTGTTAAATTTTCAATGTTTTGTATTTTTTCATTTAATTTTTTTTTTTGGTTGGAAGCAAGATAAATGGAAGGGTATGCGTTGATAGGTTAGGGGTATTGAAAAATTCGAAAATGATCACAAAATGTGTATTTTAGTATTCCCTAGCTCCACGAAAGAACCCCAATTCAATCCAAGGTCACCGAACCCAGTGGTGTATTGGTAAATAAATTTATGGGTATACGCACCTAAAAGTAGTTGAATATAGTATATACCTATATATACGATATACCTACCTTAAAAATTTTCTCGCTCCACTCAAAAAATCATTAGGTACACTTTGTATTTAATAATCTTTTATTACTTTATTACAAACACTTACTCTTCATGTGTATATGTATATGCGGTGGCGTATATACCCCCCCTATATACGCCCCCCAGTTCACCCTATATTCACCCCCAACCATAAAATTAATTCATATATACTCCACTGTGTGTAATATGTACCAAGTATCAATGTATTATTTTTTTTCAATTAATTCAATTTCATGGTATAAGTCTAGTTTACCGGGCACATTTTTTTTTTTGAAATTTTTTTTTTAAAAGGGTTGCCAAACGGTCGCCAAACTCGAGGTCCTCTGCGCGGCATTATAGTAGTGTTGCGCGCACGCGTATAAACGTAAAATCGTTAACTTTGGGAAGCTATAACTTCCAAAATAATCATTTCCAAAATTTTATTTTTGCACCATCGTTCTTAACTCGTCAAAACAACCCTTTTCAAAAAAAAAAAATTTCAAAAAAAAAATGTGCCCGGTAAACTAGACTTGTTCCCAATTCATATATGATATAATATATCATAAATAATACAACTTTTTATTATCAAATTTTAAAAAAAATTGTACAGTTAAATACTTATATAGTAGAAGTAGCGGTACGTTTATTATCCATTATCGATCATATAATATTATAATATATTTATATATAAAATATTTTATAAAATTAATAGAATTAATATAATGAGAAACTAATAGTTCGATTTTATAATTTGGTTATTGGATGACAAGTAATAACACAATACATCAACAATAATTATTTTATTATTATTCTAATTTGTCATTATCATTTAGTTTGAAATTACGTATGTTTATTGTTTTATATTATCAATAATCATACGCGATTTTTTGACTACGGATCTATTTTTAACTATTAGAATAACTATACTAGGGCATTATAGATACAGGTATGATCACGCCGCCATTTGCGACTAATAATCTTATGGTGAATATGATTTCTCCAGAGATAATCTAAGATACTATTCTTATATATCCTATGAATTTCTCCCCCTTTCATTTTATCATTTGATCAGTGATAAAAGAGTCGCAAATGGTGCATAGCATACCCATGGTATGTAGAGCCCTTAACAGACACGGTATACCGCGACCGATTCAGTGTACTGTGATAGTGTATATACGATAAAAGCAGTGGTTTTATATAAATATTTTGAAAACTTTAGTAGGTATAAATTAGAAGCGTGCGTATACCCATAAAAGACTAATTTTCTTATAGGTATACGCATAAATCCAAAAATAAGGATCCGGGTATACGACGTATACCCGCGTATACCCTCCAATACACCACTGACCGAACCGAAATATTTGGTGTTACCATTTGAGTGAAACACAATGTAAATATATGTATATACAGGATGTCTAGTGAGGATATACTCATTAGCCATAGAGATGTCTCGCCGCCCTGGCCAAAATCGATTTTTTGCCTTTTTACCTATAAACTAAAAAAAATTATTAAAAAACATGAGAATGAATGAAAATTAAATGTTGAAAAGTCAAAATTTTCACAAAAATAAACTCTATAGAATAGGCCACCTTAAATTGTTTCAAAAATAAAATAAAATATAATTTTTTCAAAACAATTCTGAAAATTTAACATTTCGTTTTAATTCTGTTTATTGAAGTGATTTTAGATACACAATATTATTTTCCCATCTGAATTTCAATAGATTTAAACCCTCTCTGGACAACGTGGATAATTTCGCAAACAACTATGCATAAATCGGCCTAGTAGTATTTTAGTCTATAGCGGATAAAGAAAGAAAAAAAGAAAGAAAGATTAATTTTTATATGTATAGACTATATAGTTTAAATATTGATATTAAAAATCGGAGAACTCGAATATAATTTTACCAACTTAATTTTCTCGTACACATTTATAAATCAATATTAATATACCATAAAATTGATTGAATAGATTCGTGTTAAAAATAATTTATAAATACTTATACAAACTAATAAAATACTACTTAATGGCGGAAAGTGTCAAGTCTTTACGATTAATATTCATAAAATAAAACAAAATAACTAAAATCGTTTGAGGAGGATTCATAATTTATTTTCAAATTCTTATAAAAATTAATATTGATAATACGTATGTAATATGTATCCATGCCATTCTTTAAATGCTGTAAGAACATCTTATGAGCATTTTTGTAGGTATGAAATGTACAAGCTTTATTTTACTAAGAGGCCAATAAATGCTATCAAAATAAATAAATTTAATAAAAAAGAAAAAAAGTCAAATATTTCAAACGACTATAAGAATCAAAAAGAATCAAAATACTTTAGAAATGAAATTTTTTGAATAGAATGTCAAGTCTGTGGTTATTACTTTTTGAATAATAACAAAGACTCTAAATTTTTGTGGCAGCGTTTCTCATTTTCTCTCTGTAGTTTAATAATAATATTGTTCACTACCGAAAAAATATCCAATATATTATTATAGTTATTAGTTAGGTAATATAAATATTTAAAAGAAATAGATCAAGGTGACAAGGTCATATGTAATATATATGATACATATATTTATATGTTTGTTAGTTATTTCCAATTATTTAGAAATGTAGATACTGTGAATTAAGAATTTCTTACTTTTGATCTCCCATAGCATCAACTAGGAAACAGTTTTTTTATCAGAAAATATTCTCCTAGTTGAAAATTGAAACAAATTTATGAAAAACAAAAAAAAAATTACATAAAATAAAATAATATATTACTTGTTCTGCTCAGAACCTAAGATCGCCAAGAATAATATGTCTTAGTGTTTTATATAGGTACGGAAAATCTTATACAGTTGTTCCATTGATAAAATTCTGTCTAATGTCGTGAGCTTGATTTAGTCTTAGTATACTGCTATAGAACAAACAGAATATTGGGTTTTAAAAGTTGAAACGTATTTTATAACAATGCTTTTTACATTTCATTTAATACAAAACAAATCTATTAGATATTTGTAAGGTATTCTTAAATTTCCAAGGAAAAATAAAAAAAAGCGTCCGATATATTTTGTGTCTTGAATTTAACTAAAAGGTTCTGTGTATTCGTCTCGTATTATTGAATACCTACTTTATATAGGCAATCATACACTAACGAACCGAATCGATTCTACTATAACTACATTTCATCAGGGGAGATTTACATATATTGTTTTTTTATACCCCTGGACTAATGATCCAGAAAGAACCCTTTACTATACAAGTAATTCACCATAATATAAGTTGTGCATTTTGCCAAAAAATCAGTTAACCAATAATAAATTATGCATGGGTATTTTCTTATATTATTTTTACCACTTAAGTTTCGGTTTTTATATAAGCTACTATAAAAAATAGTTGTAAAATACCTACATGAAGTGTTTAAAATGTGTTTAATGATATATTTACAAAGTAAAACGATTCAATATCATGATTATAAAATATATAATATTATGCATAAATTAATTTTTTTAAGCTTTGATAAGTTTTACTTTTTAATTGTATAGGATACTGTTCTTGAAGGTTTATGTCTCTAATGGTTGTACTGTAAACTTTTACTTGATAAAATAAAAATGAAAATTTCATAAAAGTTTTAGTTTTAATCATCTTACGTACCTCATTGTTTTTTTCTTTTTATTGAATTAATTTCAACATATTTTAATACATAGGTATAAATAATTATATAGATATGCAATTTTTAATTTTATAAAAATCCTCACAATATGATGTAGGTACATACAAATTGATCAAATTTTATTATATTAAAGTAATTTATAATATTTGATGTATTTCTAATAACTTCGAAGTATATTTTTATTATCTAATATAATAAAGTACGAGAATAATTTTTATATTTTCTATTCCGGTGTTCTTTAGGAATGTTATGATTCTCTCGGGTTGACAGTCAGGTCCTATTGCTTCGTACATGTTGGCTTGTATGTCGAGTTTTTCTCTTGCTTCTTCGGTTGATCGGCATTCAGTTATAATGTGTTTTATTGTGAGGGTAACTCCGCATGTGGTGCATTCTGTTGGTGGTTGGTTCTTCATTAGGTGTCCGTGTGTGATGTGGCTGTGTCCGATTCTTAGTCGGTTTATTATTATTTCTGTTTTTCTTGATGTTTCGTGTTGTGGCCAGGGATTTATATTTTGTTTTATTTCACGTAATTTTGTGTTTTGGTTTAGCCAGTGATTTTGCCATATATTTTGTGTGATTGTTTTTATGTGTTTTTTTGTGTCTAATATTGTGTTGTATTTTTGTTTGGGAGCTTCAGATGTTATTGCATTTTTTGCGTGTTGGTCGGCTAGGTCGTTCCCGTGGATTTCGCAATGTCCTGGTGTCCAAATTATTTGGACATTTTTGTTTTGGTGTTTTAGATTTTCGATTTGGTTAATGATGTTAGTAGCAATGTCGTTGGTTTGGAATATATTTTGGATACTGTTGATGGTGCTTAGGGAGTCGGTGAATATATTGAAGTTTTGGTGTGGGTTGTTTTCGATATGTTTGAGAGCTGATGTTATGGCGATAGCTTCGGCGGTATAGATGGAGCATTTTTGTTATAGTTTATAATAATATTTATAATAATAATAATAATAATAATAATAATAATAATGTTTATAATAATTATTATAAATGATTACATAATATTTACTAATGTCAATTTTTTATATTGTACCTAACTTATTAATAATTTTATTTTATAAATTATAATAAATATTGTATTACCTACCTAATTTAATAAATTATATTAATTATAAATTATATGAATTTTAGAAGTTAGTTTGTATGAAAGTACGAAGTCTTTAGATTATTTGATTTAGTGTTTATTGCTTAATATTTAATACCAATAAAATTTTCATAAAATTGATATTTCTTACTAGGTTTTAATTTTCCTAAGAAAAATGAAAATTTCCAACTATTTAGACTAATTTTAAGGTATTTGGTACTAGGAACCTTTTTATACTGTTATACAGCTCGTGGTACCTACGCTATTGTTATTATAAGGTAATAATAACAATAATTTATGAACATATAATATATACTTATATATATATGTATTTGTTGGTAAACATTTGTTCAACCTAACGAATTACAAATAAAAAAAAAATTATTTTTAGTAGGTAATTAATATAAATAAATTATCAAATATCCTTGGAAATAATGGCTGATAAACCTTCTTAGCTCATAATCATTTTTCATATGCAATGATTTATCAACATTTAAACATAACCATAACGGTGAGCTCAACGACGAGGTACAGTTCGCGCTCTGTTCGGTAGTGTGATTTGTCCAGGTTTTTTTACATTGAGTCAAATAAATCATTGATTTTTTTTTTATTCTGCACAAATATTGGGTATGACATTTCAAAGCGAAGATATAAACAAGTTAAATCTACATAATATAAAATATTATTAACACAGGGTTTGAGTACCATATAGGGTTAAATTATTATCATCTTATCATTAATAATAGGTAAGTTAAGAAATCAAAGTTATCACATAAAATATTTTAAATACTTTGAAGTTTTGTTGTAGACACTTAGACAAATTATTCTGAATAGTATAATATAAAAACAACAATAGAGTTAAATTCTTTGTTGAATAATATAATTTCGTTGACGATAGTAATCCATTTTAAAAGTGATTATATTGGTATTGTAAGAGCTAGATTACCTTTATACTTTTGTGTACATAACAAACGCACAGTTAAACCAAATATTTATAATGTTGTAACAATTATAGCTTTAAAATGTAATGAACAAAGAACAATAAAGCTTAGAAAATGTCAAAAACTTGAAATGATGCAATTGTATTCAAGTGCTATCATTGTAAATACGAAACACAAATTCCTCGTTAATGCAAATGAATCTAATCATCACGAGTGGAAGATGCTAAGAAATGTATACAAATTTTAAATCTTGTAACAATAGCATTACAACAACGTATATACATTTAGGATCCCAATCATAAGAAATCAACTAATCTTATTATAGATTAGTTTTTGTGTATCTATTTATTATTTTCTACCCAAAAATTAAATTTAAAAACATATATTTGTGTGGGAATGCTTTTAATAATATTTGATTATTTAACAAACAACTACACCAAAACTGTGAAAGTTGTTCTGTTGTATAGTAGATGCTAAATGTACCTCGTACCTAATTCAATGATTATAAATTATAATTATTGCAAACGAAAAACAATTCTGAGCGAAGATTGTCTGCCAGCCTATACTACTCGGTATATTTTATTGTATTTTGATAAAATAATAAGTATAGTAATTTATTCTACAATATTTATACGGTCTGTTGAAGTAATTTCACCCAAAAACATTGCATATATTATATTATTAATTATTACACATTTTTTTTTACCACGACTACGTGAAGAGTACCTAAGTTTCGAGACAAAATTTTAAATTATGCAACAAAATTAATCAATACAATTATGTTAAATATTTAGGTTTCCTAGATAAGCCATACAAAATATAAAATATTATTTTTTACAATTGTTTATTTATGAAATGTATTGGTATTTTTTTAGACATTAGCATCCGTTTGACAACATTTAGAATATAAAATATAGTATATTTTTTTCATAATTATTTATTTAAGAAATGTATTACGATATTTTTTTAGGACATTTGATCATTATTCATTAACCTGATGTTTGCCTCTATTTAAACATATAAAGAGTAAAGACATAAACTATTAGAATATTATATGTATATTATTATAAAAATAATAATTTAAATAATTTGATAATATATATTATTCCAATATTTTCAAATCGATTAGTGTAGGAACTAACATAGGTAATTTTTACATGTAACCATGTAGGAGCTTACATACATATTCGTCTACATTAACAAAATAAATGGCTGAAAAATTAGTTCTGAAGAACTACAATATCTTATAATTAAATATCTTAAGTTCCTCGAAGAATAAATTAGGTAATCACTATTTTCGATCGTTGACAATACCTGCAGATTGGGTCGTACTGCTGTTTAATTTCACAAACAATGCAAATGAACTTGATCTTAGTAATGATGATAAGAATGAGTTTATTGATATCATGAATTATCTTCTAGTCAAAAAAATACCATAGATCCTTTCTGGTTAAATTTAGCCATAGATATTATATAATGTTATGTATTATCTATGAGTGTAGCTCCAGAATATCCATGAATATTTCTCTAAAAACGATATTATTGTTACCATTATCCACCTCACATCTATATGAACAGGAATTTTGTGCTATGAACAATATAAAAACTAGTATCTAGAACAGGGGTTGGGAACCTGCGGCTCTTAACATGCAACCTGCGGCTATTTGGATAATTATCAATATATCGTGATCCGTAAAATATAAATTATATTATACCTGTGTTATTATGGTGATAATAATTCTGAATTTCTCAATAACGATTTTTGAGGTAAAAATAAATCAATATTTTATCTTTAACGTGAGTCGGGAATGTTTTCGTTGTTATTTATTAATCTTGTCACACATTAAGTTTTATTGTGTATATAATATATTATATGTGTGTGTTCCATCTAAACTCGACCATCATTATTCGGTAGAATACAAAATTATATTAGTCGATACGTGAGCAAAAAAAAATCCCTGGATATCACAGTTTTGTAATTTTTTGAAAAAATAGCTCTTTCCCACGAAAAGGTTCCCGACCCCTGATCCAGAAGAATTTTTTGAAATAATATTGAGCTTGATTCGTGTAATGGCGTTTAAAGTGCAATGTTTCACCCCGAATAGAAGAGTTAGACACCTGCAAGCTCAAACATCGAATTAAGTTTGTAAAGTTATATATTTAAATTTTATATTTCTATTATCTCAATTTTTGATTATTTATGTTTATTAGAATTGTGCAGATAAACTTTACCTACATTATAATTCATCTCTAATAAACACAATATATGTATATATATTATATTACACCTAATACCTATATAATATGTGTATTGTATTATTAGATTCTGAGCGGATCTAGGAAGCTAGTGGTTTTACAACGGTGTTTATTTTTTTTTTATCCTGTATACAAAATGTCTACCAGAAGGAGTACTTACTTCGATTTCAACATATAGTATCTTATATTTTAGTAAATTGGTTCAAGATGGTATTTTAGAGAGGTCACTTTTCGATTTTCTCAATAGTTTTTACCTAATGCCACAGGAAAAACCACCGACAAATTACAAAAAACCGCTAAAAATGGGATTATAATTTCTAGCGCTTTGTTTATAAGTTATCACCATAGAAATTAATAAAAAATTATAATATTAATTCAACTTGCAGGATATAATAAATAATAACAATATACAATATCCAGACTGACAAACCACCTCCGTTAAGAATCGTTTTTCTTATATACAATGATATTATTATATCATTGAATTCAAGTTTAATAAAATCTATTATACATTGACCAACTTATAACCTACTGTACTGCAGAGTGACATCCACTTACCCACATTTTTTAAAAATTTTCTTAAGCCCGGCATTTATGGCTGTTAGCTGTTACTTGTTTGTAAGGGGGGGGGTATGGTTGGATTGGAACACGTTTGACGTGTGTGTATATGTGGCAAGGATTTGTCACTAAAAACTGTGGTGGTCACCTATCCGGGAATAAGTGACACCGGCACTCAGAACACGTTTCGTAATTGAATGCAACCACCACGCCACACCAAACCACGTGTATTGAATTTATTTATTTGTGTGTGTCGGGAAATTTTATAAAAGGATCAAGATAATTGTTGGGAACTCCTAATTTGGAGAAAGTTGCATCGATCCTATCAAAATCAGAGAGTGAGTATATACATGCACTTAAGCAAAAACATGTCTTTTTTTTGTGCGTTCTTAAACCAAACATCTGTGTAATATCAAAATTGTATTAAAAAATTAAATTAAAATCCAAACGTGTTCTGAGACACCCAAACAAGGGATGTTGTAACTTCACAAGACATAATTACTTTCACACAACTACACAAGCTAACTGATTTACATAATACCCTTAAAGGAAAAATGAAAAACAATATATTATTATGTTAAATTGTTACTTACACACTTATTTTTATAATTAAATAATTAAATAACTGTCATCACACTATTTTTGTGTAAAGCAACCTATTATTTATCACCGTTGTTCATGTAATCGTGACATATTAATTCACAAATAAGTAGATACAACTGATACGAGTAGGTATATAATAATTGTTTTATGCTATATTGCTATTATAAAGCAATTAAATTTAGTACTAATATTAAATTATAATAAAATTTGTATTCTTAGCATCGGCTTTAGTTGAATCTGTAAATATAAAATGGATGTGTGTCTGTTTGAATTAACATAACTATATAGTTAATAACTTAATAATACACAAATTTTATTTTATTTATAATAATTAAGTCATTTTTGTTTTGTATTAGTTTAATTTTTAATAAACGTCTTATAATATGATATTTATTCCTGTGAAACCAAAATAATTCTTCCAACACAAGAAAAAATTAACATAATATATTATTAATATTTAAATTTGGTTTATATTATTGATTTTATGGAAAACTATTATAGCCTATAGTATAAGGTTTTCATAGTTTATTAATAATTTCTATTTAAGTTTTGAAAAGTATTATGACATTGAATAATATCAGATAACCGAAATGTCCAAAAAGCTTTCGGTCATTGTCATGAGTGCCCATCAAATATATTAAAAACTATTCACAAATCACAATAATACATTGTTATTATAATTTAATATTTTTATTTTAGCAGTTAATATGTATCGACGACACGAGTCGCTCATCAGTCAGGTGACCAAAACAGCAGATGACGTGCCTGTGATCGTGACTAGATTGGCGAGCACGGAAAAGAACGACATTGATTACTATCCTTTTTCACAAGTACTGCGAATACGTGTCCTACAGGTAATATTCAAGGATTTGGCCACATATCAAAGAGGAATGTTTATACGGGGGTTAATATAAAATCCTTTTTTTGATCATATATATGGAAACGAATGTAATTTATACGCTCAGATGACGTGTGTGTCGAAGATTATCATGAGTGGTGGTGGTGCGTAATTCAATATAAAAGGGTTTTAAATCTGGAAATTGAACCATTGGAACGAAATTAATTTAACGCAAAAACGAATTTAGATTTAAAATATTAGTAGTTTTTGAGTAATTTTCAGTAGTTACAACAAACAATATTAAATGTTAACTGTAAACATTATTTCTTTTTATGCACGTATTATTACGCGGTAGTTTTTTTTAATATTCTATGAATATTCGCTAACAAGAATAAATTTAATTAACAAAAAAATGACAAGAATTAATTTGAATAATACACTATTCTTGTATAAAAAATAAAAATACAACTATTATACAGTGTGTCCCAAAACTCCCGTATCGCCCTAAGAAGTGACTTAAGTATCTTTGTGACATCGTGGAAATTCAATACTTACATTTACAATTTAAATGATATTTTTTCAACAGTAATTTATAGGAAAATTTAAATTTAATAGCACACATTTTCTTCTTAATTACTGTTGAGAAAACAACATTTAAATAATATATTGATTTTCCATGGAAATAATTAGGGTGATACGGGACTTCTGGTGCATAATAATAATAATAATAATAATAATATAGTAAATACTAATAATAATAATAATATAAAGATGAAATGTTTATATTGAAATGCTATGCGTAGTGCCAACCGCTATTGTGTCATTGTCTTTTTTGTGTGTAAATAAATGAAAAAACATAATAAAGTGTTACGAAAAATGTTCATTTCGGTCACATTTGATAAAATCGTCCAAATATTTAATGAAACTTTCATTTAACCAAAGCAAAATGTTAGCAGTTTGGATTTTATTGTGTGAATGTTATTATTGGTACCTTCTCTATTGTTTTGGTTGTATGTTTGGAATTCGTTCCTTTATTATTATTTCTCACATATGTTGTGCCACCTTTTTAAACCATATATTTTTCTTTTCCCTTTTAAACAACAGTAAATTTTATTATTATTGGTCGTTTCTTTTAATATAAAAATTATTTTCACAGAATCCAATAAAAAAAAAACCCAGAAAGGATATGGTTATCAAGCTAGGTGTTTGTCACTATTGTCTATCTTCACTACGCTGAGGTAGGAATAAGGATAATATAGTTTTATATTATTATCATACATTTGAGAGCAATATAAAATCATCACACTCCAAGTGGATTCCGGATAAAACACAATTCCTGACATTTCTTTAAAATTTTGAACTTTAGGTGGCTGTAAAACTCAAATAATGTTATTAAAGTACCATAGTATATAATATATTATGTATATTTTATTTTCGTTTTTAAAAGTGTAACATAATAGTTAAGAATTCTTTCTACCCAAAGCTATTTCATAGGTAAAGATAATAATTTACTATACCTAGATAGTAAAAATAATAATTTACTCAGTTCTCTAAAAAAAATAAATTAGAGTATTGAACGGTTAATTTTAGATTCTGAGCTGACCGATGAATGTATTGATTTTGCAATGATAATGTGTGTATTTTTTTGTATTTTTTAATAACCTTTCGAGACAGACAAATGCTTAAATTTCCTTCAACAGCATATTTTCTGATAGGAAAGTCCGAAAGTGAATCTAGTTGGAACTTTGGGAGGTCAAAGGAAAAAATGTCCAATAGTTTTCAAAATCGTCATGAAAAACAAACGAAAAATTAGGGAAAAACTGAAATTCTAACGCAAACCCAATTTTCGAAAAAGTTGATTTTTTTTTAGTGGAATTCTATAAAAAAATAATTGAATATAGATGACATTTTCACTGAATTTTTATATTAGCATTTAGTTTATATTTATATGCACCATAAAATTATCGAAATATTTCGACTCTTTTTGAGCTATTTATAGGCATAAGACAATTTCGAGTTAATATTTTTTTTTTTTAAATGAATGTCGAAACTATATATTTTTTGGTATTTCAAAAACTTGAAAATGTAATACAACATTCATCATAAGTTAATGATAGTGGTAATTAAAAAAAAGTTGAGCCTAAATCAACAATAATTTTTTATGATCATCTGAAGTTAAAATGTTGACAAAATGAATTGTTGTCAAATTAATTTTATACGATCTTTTGAAGTTAGAAACTGGATATTCATCCGTAAATTAGGAAATTCTCATACAAAGATTTTCTTATTTTGTTGTAGTTTAAAAACTTATAACCATACCTAGGTAAATATTTCCATCAAATATTTATTTTATAATTTTCTGTACATGATAAAATTTTCAAAATATTTCGACTCGTTTTGAGTGATTTATAGACATTTTAAAGTTGCAATTTTTTGAGTTCTTTATTATATAAATTTCAATAAAATTATATTTGTTGGATCGAAAAGCTTGACAATTTAATGCAAGGTTCCTCGTAAGTAGGTAGTTATAATAGCAGATAAGAAATATTAAAAATCCATTGTACGATTTAACAATTATAAAAATATCGAAAATTTAAAATTATATTTTGAACGGATTGAAAATTTAAAACAAAGGTTCTCATAAATAGTTCATACTGTAACATAATAGTCTAAAAATATATTAACACAGTTAGTTTGTTCAGACAATTTAAGTTCAAATTTGGACAAAATTACATATTAAAACCAAGAATAACGATTTTAAAACCAACCATGATTTAACTTTTTTGAGCATTTATATATTATATATTACATAAGTCATAGCAGGTATTTTTGTTATTGGCACAAATACATTTATATATAAAAATATTGACTTTAATAAATTAATGTGTATTAATTAATTTTGTTTATCATAAATTGTTTCAACGTTTTATTAGTAAAGACTAATGACTAATTAATATTGTGTTTTTATATAATGAGCTAAAAATATTCAATAATCTGAAAATATACATTTGTTCTCAAATACCACCTGTAATATCTCAAATAATAAATTAAGATAAAGAATTATGGGTGAAACACGATTGAGGAAGATTTACCTTTTTTGCATTTTTTGTAACACGATTGCGGAAGATCGCTGTATAACAAAAGGTATTTGGTGTACATTTTGTGTAACGTTGTCAAGTTGTGCGACGCAGTCTATCTATACATTTTATGGTTCGGATATCTGTCTCTCGATTTTTTGTACAGAGTTCTTAGCGCAGATATGCTCACCAGAAAATTCATAGATAGTTTTTTGTCTGGTGTCGTTAATATACTTGCATTGCAGTCTTTATTTGTACATAACCATTTTATATACCCGTCTTTCCGCTCTCGCCTAAATCTGTATTTATTTGTTTTGTGTAGAATTAATTCTTTACCACGTTCTGATAGAATAATTTCACAGTTTTCCACAATATAACACTAGAACACTATATAACACTATAACAACGGGTGTGCTATTACTGCAGTATTACTTGTAACATACTACAATTAATACACTCAGAATTTCGACATTCCTAGATTATCGAAGTATTATTTATAAATTTGGCAACACGTGTCCGCAATCGTGTCATTTTCGGGAGTTCATTGCTGAACTATAAACTTTCGCAATCGTCTTATTAAAAAGGTCACCCTGATAAGTACCGTCCGCAATCGTATATCACCGATTTATTGGACGAACCAAAGCAATTTCTTATTGCTATCTCCTCCGATATCACTGGACCAATCTTCATGAAACTTTAAAAATCTATAATCATTAATATCTTAAGGGTGCATAGATTAACTTTAGCGTTTCTAGATGCTGTCATTTAGTAATTATGATTAATTAATCATCTGCACAATAAATGTGCATTATAAATATGCATTTTAGTTGCTAAAAAATATGCAATGATAAATGCGAAAAAATATTTCACTTAAAATACAAAAACTAAATGTTTAAAAATTCTAAAATCTAAAAAAATATTATTTTAACCCATTCAGAAGTATTACGTGAAACAATGTGGTAATAAAAATGTCACAACCAAGTAAGCAACACGCAACTCACTCAAAAGTCAAAATACATGACTACTTCAGAACACTTACTAATTTTACTTTAAGTAGTGTTGTAGTTGTAGAATAATCTTAAATATTATATCTAATATACTGTTGCGGTGTTGGTACTCGTACTACATAATATATGGCAATTATTATGATAAGATATAAATTAAATTACTATACCTAAGTACCTAGGTATTATATAATAATAGACAATTAAATACTCGGGTATTTTTTGTATAGGTAATATTCTATTTTATTCTCTTACGAAACTCCACTATATTTTATACCATAAAACATGCATTTTACGTGTTTATAGTTGAAATATTCAATAATATGCATTTTATTCAAAATATAGAGTAATATACAAAATAAAATTACTACCATTTGCTTCAAAATAACGTGATTCGTGAACATTACAAACAAAAGCAGTAATCAAAAGTTTCAAAATAAAACACGCCTATTCATATAAATGCGCTAGTCCTAATAATACAAAAAAAATATTTACTTTTATATGTCAAAATTGGAACAGATTTTACTTCATATAGTATCGGGTAAATCACTTGAGCTGGTATGTAAACACGAATTGCCATGTTAAATTTTAAAGCGATGGTTGTAGCAATCTAATATAGATTATATTTAAGTCATTTTGATAGTTTTTTTTTCTTTTTACTCTGTAGGTAATTGTTTTAGACATTAGGTAAGGGAGGTATATTTCCAATCTATTGGTTTTAAATTATATTCTTTTGTCTAAAAAAAACGATTTTCAGAGCAATACAATTGTTCTTAAAGTTTTATGTAGCATATTGTTCAATAGGAAAGTGAGTTTTAGATGTTATTTAGAAATTCGAATGCGTCCAAATTGCAATTACTTTTTGAAAATATCCAACAAAAACGACAAAACTTGTTTCTCACAGAATTGTTTTCCAATGCGATTTCATAAGACAATTGACATTTGTCATAAAAATTAATTATTCAGTGGGCTAATATATAGTTGGAGCAAATAGGAGTCCCCCTATAGATAATCTAGCTACGACCCTATGATAATTAATTTCATATTTAATTAGATTACACGTTTATCCAAGAAGCAAGTAACCAACATCCGTATAGATAATAGCATTTCCTGATTTTTAATTAGGTGTGTTTAAACTGTATTAACATAATTTATAATTACTAAAAATCTCATATAACTCTAATCTATCTGCATTAAAACATTTAAAACTATATGATAAAAAGTATAATATTAATTAGGTTGAACTCAAACTGGGTGAATAAAATGTATTATTACTAATATTTTAAACATTATAGAACTTGTTATGATACAGAATCATGTACTCCTTCGATTCGCTCAACTCAGTTGTAGTGATATACAAATTACAAATAGGTATCGACTGTCGTTGTTATCAAACATCTGAAAGCGCATTAAGCAATGATTGTCATTCGAAAATCAATTCTTTAAAACTACACTTTCTGATATTTATTTTATTTTCTTAACGGTATACCGTTTTATATGGTTACTCTAAAAGAAATAATTGAAACTATTGAAAGTATCAAAAAATGACGTGTTTAAAGTACCATTCAGTCTAATCAATTTCATTAATTAAACTTTTTTCTATAGAAGTATAGGTAAAGTAATACTCGACATTTAATAGAGATTTTACTCCCCGAAGAAGTTGCCATATTTTAATATTATTTTTAAGTTAAAGTAGTTAAACTTATATAGGTATTATTAATAATTTTACTATAAGCAATAAACTGGTAACTAGACAAGTATGTGTTTGTTGTAAATTATATGGTTTATCCGTAAGCTTTTGTGTGATATATTTCTTCGTTATATCATGTAAGTGGCATTTCCGTAATTGTTTTCGATTCACAAATTTGGTCATAACAGCTTAATCACGTTCATATTACCAACTAAGAAACTTGTTTTGAACTTTGGCAATACATTCTATGCTACTTCTAAGACTTAGAATCTAAGTTATGGAACGTGTTTGTATTCCATTGATCGAGTAATCATTTTAGTGGTTAAGTATACTCAGACCTTGGTGCCATGTTAGTAGCTGCAAGTTTATCATTATAAAATGAGAAAAAAAGTTTATCGATAAATACTCCATTAACGAAAAACTAAGAAATATGTCATATTTTTCAATTTGTTTTTTACAATATTTAACCCTTAACTCTGGAAAAGCGTTTAGATGTTAAACATAAAAAAATTACCGCGAGTAGGTACTGACTGGCCTACAATTATTATTATTTTGTTATTCAAGATTACATTATTATGTTTAATATTGCAGGGTAGATAATTACTTGAATATTCTAAAAACATAACAATATAATTTGAAATCTTTCTTTATAAACTGAAACAATTTAAGAAAATTAATAGGTGCAAAGTTTTAAAAAAAAAAAACAGTTTTTGATTATAAAAGAATGAAAAGCTTAAGGAATAATGCTAGAGAATAGTGCGATATCTCAGAGAAAGAAAAGTTGAAATCTTTAGATTGTTAGAGATATTTTCCAATTAATGATGTCAACTGCAACTTCATTAGGTAATATATAATAATAGGTACCTACATAAATTATCAATAATTTTTTGATACTTCATTGAATAAATCTTGTTTATTTATTGTCATATGATTTCAACAGAGCATCATTAATATAATAGTATAATGTGTATTATATTCTATAGGTTGTTGATAATTTTTTTATTTTAATGCTAGGTATGATATAAATAAAAATAATAATATAATATTTTCTTTTTTTTAAGATTAAGTTTTATAAACTTGTTAAATTTCGGGTAAATCACTAATGTCAAATAAATTATATCCAATCATAATAATAACTATTTTATTTTCTGTTAAAAAAATGTTTGATTTCTGTTTGCCAAAATCCTGCTCATCCAGCTCATCTTTAAAATTTGAATTTTTAAAAATATTTATTAGTTCACATATACATTACGGAACAAAGCATTGGCGGAATTCCATTAACCCTGCAAGGGGGCTAATATTTTAAACATCAATGTTTTTAATATTATTTCATAGTTCATTGATATTTGATACTTTTCACATGAGTCACCTAGAATACTCACACCTATTCTTCTTCATCATTAAAAAAAAAAAAAAATAATCTGCTTAACAATTGACTGTAAAAAATGTTGGTCTTCACTTTTAAAAAGAAGTTGGTAACTTAAGAGGATACTCATAAAATGGTACAAAAAAAATCTAAGTATATTGAAAATATTGGTTCTTTGGTAAACTTAAAAATTCCCAAAATAAGAATTTAAATAAATGCATTATTAAAGAAAAAAATTCAATGAGTATGTTTGGTGAATGACTGCGTTTATAATGAATTGTGTTATACACGCTACATCATATGTATAAAAAAAGTATTTTTGGAGAATGTTGCACATCATAGGTATTTACAGTGGCATTGATACTATTTAATTCCTTATTTTATTTGCTGCACATTGTATTTTACATTTAAAACATTCAGAATTTTTGATTTTCGTCACATTAAAAGAACAATGCATACCAAAATAACAGCGACACTTTATTTGTTTCTTTTATAAGACACACGCGTCGAGATCATTTGTAATCGATAGCCGGTCCGATTTTTGGACCTCCGTGTCCGAACCCAATGAAGTTATTGCTTTTCAGATAACGTTTTTCTCTTTCCGCTTTCTTGCTGAATAAATATGTACATACGAAACCCTTACACTACCAGTTTCAAATATTTGAACACTAGCTCATATTGACTTCTTTTCGTTGTCGATTTCAGTAAATTTAATGTACCGAATGGACGCTTTTATATCTAGGTACTGAGATGTTCAACAAAAGTATCTTATAACGATGATAATCGTATTATATTTCGTAGTTCGATATAATATATTATTTTAAGACTATAATTTTTATCGTTTTTATGCTTTGCCCGCAGATCGTCTGTGGCATACTTGCAGTCGTCATGGGCAGCGTGGCTTGCATAGAAGAGAAAGGTTCATTTGGCAACCTCGGGCTGGGGATACCGACCGGACTCAGTACCGTACTCGCTGCAGGTATGTACTATGACTATAGGTGTTACAAACATCTTAATGAATTAGTTTGTGTTATTTGCATCGTATAACGTATCAACGTACATAGGTTGTGTAATAGAATATTGATTTGTTTACAAATATGATTAAATATAATAAAACATGCCCCAAAAATATGGGGTTAGGAAGACAATTCTTAGTTATTATTATTATTTTTTTTCATTAATTAACCCGCGGCAACTTAGGCCATTGGGTGATTTTTAACTGTGGGGGAGGGTACTGAAGGTTGTAAACACGTGTGTTTTAATTTGGCAGAATTTTCAAGTGGGCACCCGTAGGTATCCGCCATGCCCAGATGGGCAGTTCAGACACCGCGACTGCCCGAAGAGAAGTGCCACCCGTGGCCGGGGTTCGAACCAGTGGCGGGCCACTCCCTCCCCCAAATTCTTAGTTATGTATACCCGCATATGCATACTCTATACAATTTGTCTTTTTTTAATTTCAAAATAGTAGTTTCTTATATGAATAATTATAAAATTATTTATATTTAAATGGTAGACAATTCATTCCCGATTTTATTTCATGCATACATTTATCAACCACCACAACAATTTAGTGAAGACTAAAGTACCGGCACTACCGATTTCATTGCATACATACATTTATCAACCATCACAACAATTTAGTGAAGACCAAAGTACCAGCATCTATGTTATCAATTTATTGTAATAACAGATTTAAAATGTCCGTTGATATAATATAAATTATAATACATTACTAAATTACTTTTTGTAGGAATTACCTAAACTTTTAATAATAACAAAAACAGTTGATGAAAATATAGAGATTATAGGCCTGATAAGTATTATTAAACGTCCTCGTCTCTCCGACGTAACCGAACGCTCCCTTGATCGCGCTTGCAACTAGCACTCCCGATTCCGTCGACCCGAAACCGACCATGCGACCGCTTGACCAATGTACGTACTTATTCGTACTGCGTACGATCATGTGCATTTTACTTTGTCTTACAATAAATAACTATCGACGCAACGCGTCACAAATAAACTGTGTGTTACTCTTTTGTCTACCTACCTAAAACCTGTGTACCTAAACCTTCAGCAACGGAGTCTAGATTCAAGGGTATGCTGGACAGTGTGGGGTGTCCCCACTATGACACGACATCCACGATGACCGGCACCCCCGCACTTGTACCACAAATGTATTGTAAATTGATGCGGGTCGCGGGTTGTGATAGGGGTGTTATCCACACTAATGATCATTTACTACGCACACACAAAGACGATCAGTAATCGCAGGAACGAAATAATTGCCTAAACACAACTCCTTAAAAATGATACATTTGCATGGGCCTTAAGGTAATAATATGTACTCCCTGGATATGAGAATATAATAATTCAGTCATTATTTTCAAGTTTAAATTATGACTGTTATACTACTCAGAGATGTATAATAATAATAAGTACAGTGTATAATAGCATTAGATTATAGATGATCCAAGGGGGATTTAATATTGCTTTGGATTCCGTTCGTATAATTTTGTAATTTCTGCAGACATAAAAAATATGTATCGTTAAATAAATATTATTGAAAATCGTCGGGACTTTCAATGCGGTCTATGGCGAGAAAATAGTTATTCACAAATAAAAATACATAAGTTAAATACAAACACTTACAGCATAAACAGTCCCGGCTTCGTATTTAGCAACTTCTTGCTTGCTTGCAAAAACCATCAAAAATAGAATATTATAAACAACATTCCGAAGTCGCCGCTGTCTTCCATGATTTTTACATGACGATTTTTTTAGCTTTAAAGTAGAGATATTTTCCTGTTATTAGTCAAGAAGAAGTGTCAAATGACATAGTAGATGTACCTGAATAAAAACTAATAAGAGTTAGTGCATTAACTGCTTTGAAAAACGATTTCATAATAGATATTAGTTCATAAAGAAAATGTCCCAAATTTTTGAGAATTGTTTGAGTTTTAAAATAAATTACTTAAATCCGAAACAACAATTAGATGACGTTCTACGCCCCACTGAAACAAACTACACAAAATTATTATTAGTGCAAAAAAGGAACTTTCACAGGAGGTTCAACAACTCCAAATTGATCGTCAAGTATCACCAAAAAGTGAACAACAGATTTAGACCTTTTTTAGACGAAAATGATTGTGCAATTCTTGAACATTTTGGTATGAAATGATAAAAAAAATGGACGATAGCAGTAGAATCACGATGTCCGTTGCTGAAAGTCTTATCTTATTTCGTTTGTTAAAATAAATATATTACCTGCAAAAAATAACATACAGTTATTTATAGTCCACAAAATGCGCAATTATGAATTAATTATTATTTATATATATTATATATGCATATACTATATATTTATATTAATACTATTGAGTGTCAGAAACAATACATTTATTTAATTTTATTAATTTCTGGTTTGATGTTATAAATTTACCTAAACCGTGTTGGAGGCAGGTGAATGTGAAGCATAATTTTTATCTTATCCAGAAAAAATAATGAATAGGTACCTACGCCATAAAAATAAATACCTATAATAATTTATTGAATACCGATTATTTTGTCAAATTTTAATGGTTAATAACAAAAATTAGTACATTCCATATACATAATGTGTGATGCACATATTAAAAGTGAAATCGATACCTAAACTTTGAATTCCACCCAGTCTAAAACTTTCAACAAATACGTATTTCACATCATTTTTCTTTGACAACCGTCGGCAAAGATATTGTTTATTGTTATGTAAACGAAGTTGTACGAGATCGGAAAAGATAAAGTTAAACATTTTCCCATCAATTTATGCGGAATAATAGGTTGTGGATTATAATACGTTATAGCCGTTATAGGGACGTATTATACATATTTCATTATTACATACATGTATTTCAACAGACCAGGGATGAAGTCAGTGGCTGGAACGTTGATGTGTAATGCATAAATAAATATAAAAAAGTACCATATAAATAATAATTGCATACATAATAAAACAAGAAATTATAATAATATGTATTCTAACTAAAAATGTATTATATTTTGCGTGAGCGCAAAAAATTTGCTTAAATGTTCCATACATTCGTTTTTCACATTTGATGGAGATCTCCAATCCACGAATTCAACTCACTAAAAGCTGTGTAAACTTCTCTTAAAACTTTTATTACCGATGTAAAATACATTATACATTATACATCTTGGCCAAGTGAAAGAGTCGATGAGCAATATAGAACGTTAGTTTTTGTTTTATTTTATGTCCTCTGGAAAGATTTTTAACTTTTTGCTTTTATTTATACCTATCCTTTAACTATTGACCCTTAAATATTTTATAGCTTTCACATAAAAACCATTTTTGAAACAACTCAAGAATACTAAAACCTTTATACTCCGTCTAAATGTTTTTGTAATAATATTATTTTCATATAGAAATCGCGTTGGAATTGATTATATTTTTCCTATAAGATGTAAAACTTGTATACATTTGAATTTATTACTTGACTTGTGTAATTTTTTTCATTTCTCAAAAATAATTAATTTGTTTTCAATTTTTAATCCAACACGTGTGTCAACCAGCCGTTACTTTATACACGATATTATTCAATAGGTAATATACTTTTTTAATATTCTTATCGTTTTTTTTTAACGTTACCAAATTCATATAAGTAGTTGAATAATTTTCAATTACTTTTATAAAATAATACTCCATTTACATAAATCAACAATTGATATTTATATTTATCTATGATAAATAAAAACTGTTCATAATATTATATTACTGCATAGACTGGACATATTTTGTCGATATCGAACATAGTATTTGATTTGTAAAATGAAACCTCTATTTACTGACACACCTTAATAGTGGACATATTGAAATTCCCCTATAGTATCCGCTATAGAGAAGTTTCACTGTTTACAGTCTGTTATCACTAGTCAACACAGCCTCAATTATTTTAAGGTTACCCATTTCAGTAATATAAAAAACAATTTACATTTTTTGAACTAAGAAAAAAAATTATTTGAATTTGTGATTTATTAAAACTATATTATAAGTTATAACGCTTATTTGTCTTGTACTATAGAATAAACGGCATAGGTTGTTATAAATTCATCATACTAACTAATAACTGTGTTGTAAGTAAGTCTTTTTTCAACAGATATTTATTTCAAGTTTTAATTTAATTATGCGTGGAATGTAATGTCTAATTAGTAATAAATAATAATTAATCATTATGTGTCTAATAAACGTTACAACTACAAGGTAATAATCATTAACTTAAAAGTTGTAATAATTTCATGGTTTTCATAAAATCTGCTCTGCAATTTGTACCTACCGAGTTTATTAATTCCAATGTAAATAATAATAATATTTCTGTTCCATGATTAACATTATTTTATCCTTAATACTTAACAAACATATTCTATAATATTATTAATTTTAGCTTTGAAATAATAATAATAATAATTAAAATAAATAATAATAATAATAATATATGTATATTAATGTCAATTGAAAATTATGCATACACTTATATTTATACGTAGGTACGGGAAATATTATTGGTCAATCGTCAATGTGAACTGGGAATAAAATAAAAAACAATCATTTTTTTTTTGTACTGTCTTTTTTTCTTATTTCTAAACATTATACTTAAACCTATATTTTGTTTAAGATATTATTAAGCTTGAAGTACATAAACAATAACCGTTTATGTGATTTAAATTAGTCATAAGGATATAATAATTTTAATTGTTAATTTATAAACATTTCATTGTATACCTAACTGAATTATTATAATGACTGCTTTTCTATAATTGCATTTGTTTGCTTAACAAAGTGCAGTGTATTTTAAATACACAATTTGTACCTGCAGGTACAGTAAGAATATGAGCTGAGTCAAATAGTATAATATGAACAATTAGATGAAAAGTCATCATTGGTGACACGGTGGTTGTAGATGGTTGACCGTGGTCTCGTCGGGGTCCCAGGTGGTTTTGAAATCGCGAGAAAAGGTAGTGGTGGTTAGAAGCTTTGTAGAATGATCACTAATATAGTGCTTGTATATTGTACTTGCTATTATCGAGGGTCACGTCAATTGTATGCCCAGATTGATTTTAGAAGGAATTTGTATACAAGTAGTTTAATGTTTAAGTTAGTGCATTAATTATTAATGACTAATGAATAGTATGTTATGTATACGTAGCCGGTAGTTTAGTTGTAGCATTTTGGGTTTTGATATGGTGATTCCATGTGAGTCAATTGTTGAGTGTTGAGTGTTGATTCAAGATATTTTACAGTCTTGGATGATAGGAGTCGGATATCATTGAAAGTACAGTCAAAAATTGTGTTTATTAAAAGATAAAATATGTAGAATGAATTGATTTTGTTTGGTTGACTTTAAATCCGTACTTTTTATACCAAACTTTCATTACAAAAAAATAGTGTTGTAGGTTTGCGGAGCTATAAAAGGGTTCACGCTGGTTGAAAAAAAGAATTGAAATTAATTCTTAATTTTTAATTATTTCATACACAGTTTACATTGCTCGAACTAACATATACAATATTTAAGATAACAATTTTGTGTTAAACCTACAATTACCTATTCACTGAAAAACGAGTTGTGGTTGGATTATGTTTAAAATTATAACTTTTTAATGAATAATTTATACCCAGTGTTTAACGAGAATCTGTTTTAATTTTTCAATGTTTTTTTGCATTAAAGTATTCCCGTTAGTCGTATACTTATACCATGAAAAAGTAAAAGGGTATTGCTATTCCAATGGAAATTTCTTTGTTAACAATGGACATCCATTTACATCCATTATTTGTACATATCATCCGCATGATCAAATTTTGTTTAAATTTTATTCTAGAGTAGACTTACTTAATAATAAATCACCAAAATATTGATCTGAAAAGAAAAATTTCAAAGAAGAATATGACTAATACGTACAAAATTCTAGATTTGACATTGGATAAACATATAATTAGAAATTTTGTTTTTAAGTTTATTATTTAAATGTATACATTTTAGCAAAAGTGGACATAAGCTAAGCAGAATATTTTTGTATTTTTGGCGTGTTGATCGGCTAAATCGATTCCTTGTACTTTGCAGTGGCTTGGTGTCAAAATAAATTGGAAATTGTGCTTTTTCATTAAGTACATTTTTAGAGTAGTAGGTCATACTACTACTCTACTACTTGGTGGATATAATACAAGTTATACAAAAAAATAAATCCTCTTTATTATTAGTAATACAAATATACCTAATATTTATAACTGATAAATAAACTGATCTAAATACGGCAACTGAACATTTATGTTATAATTCATTAATATAATCAATTTTTATTTTATTGTTAGTACAATAGTACTATATAGTCTGTACTTAATGTAACTACAAAATAAAAATGGAATTGTTTATCTCTACGGTAGTCGAATCATTCGACCCGAGTAATTTTTAATGAATGTATATATTAATAAAATCAATAGTCAATATTGTTGTGTCAAGTTTTAACTCTCTGGTTAAAAATAAAAAAAAAACTATATTAGGTAGGTAGGTAGTTATTAAATGACCCATTGAACTATTTGTTTATAAACTCAACAGTTTAATTAAAATGTTAATAATAATAGAAAAATATTTATTTAATAAATAATCTGAATATTTGTATTCATATTTCATGTAAAAATAACTATCATCTTCGTAGGTAATATGAAAAAACTTATTTTTTAAAGGCAAGTGTTTTGAATGAAAAAAAAGAAAGTGATACTTACATAGCATATTTAATTTTATTTTTAACGATTATTATGTGTGTTTACACTGCTAATAAACTTAAATAATTTAGTACCTATGTAAATAAAAATAAATCATTTTTAGGATAGGTATGTATAATGCATAATTATTACATCTAGTTGAAAATAAAAATAATCGTAAACATATTTAAGGCTAATGACTGATTTAAAATTTATCAAATTTACCCCAATTTTCAAACATATTTCAAGTTAAAATTTTTATGAAAATTAATTTTTGTTATTTTGTTAATTTAATTTTAGTTATTTTGTTAGGATATCAGCATGATTATATATTTAAACAAAAAATTACAATTTTATTTATTTTGCCACTTTTCGCCACTTCAGATATTAATTACTATACACAATAATAATGTTTTTAAAATATTTAGATTTATATTAAGCTTTGTTTTACCTCAAACCTATTTAGACAGTGCAGCAATTATAGTTATTAATCGGCAAGGGGCAAGCAAATGGTACGCGGACCGGTAAAAACACAATTTTTAAATAAACAGTTTGGTATAGGTGTGGTATCAAAAATATAGTTCGACTATGTATAATTTTGTCCGTAGATAAAATCATAATAATATATTTTATTTAAAATCAAACCGATCAGCCCGGTAAGACTAAATGACCTTAGCTATGGGGATAATTTGCCCCACCACCATTTTGCGGCATTGTAAATTATAATAACTATAATAAATGCGATTGTTTTGGCAAAAATTTGTTCAACCTACCTTTTACTAATAGCAATATAAATATATATAATAATAATATATCCTAAAAAATATAGGCTGACCATATTTATCTGCTCAGAATCGTTTTTCGTATGCAATGGTTTTTATTGGATTTAAATTTAATATCCATCCTTAACTCAATGTGAGGTTCACTGGACAACATATACATCCAAGCGACTTATCCGTTTTTTTGTTGTTGGTTTTTCCCGATTGTTTTGAAAAGTACTTACTGGTTATTTTTTGACCTAAAGTTCAAACTATTCTCAAAGTTGAAGATTAAAGCATTTTTTTCTACTATAAAAAGTATCCTCGGAGACACAACAAAAACAAATATACAAAAACACTTCATCGTAAAAGCAATAGGTGCATTTATCAGGATCTAAAAATAACACTTCAATTAGCGCCTATAATAGTATATGTACTTCTTTAAAATATTAAAAATATTTTTAACTTATTTAAAGCAGCTTAGAAATTATGGTTCACGCTGTTTAACGAACTACTGAACAATATACTGCAGAATAAACATAAATATCCTAACACAATAATAATAATAATAATAATCACAATATTTAAATCAAAACTAAAATAAATCACAAAGTCAGATTGTATAATATTTTGTATTGGGCACTTATATGAGTGTGTGTGACCTAGCGATTACGAAGGCAATGAAAATGTCATAAAAATAATTTAGTTGCTGGCGACGCGCGACGGAGGACGGTGCAATAAAAATATTGCAAAATTATCCTCCTCAACATTCGTCATGGCTTTTGAATAAAAACAAGAACAATAATAATAATAATAATTTATACTCGCCCACACAAGACAAATCTAATTGTATCAAATGTATTTTTAGCTATACAATTAATATAACAAAATTATTATTTTACAAAAATTAAGTCTTTCTTCTATAATATTGTTTTTGTTTTTATAGGTATATTCATGGGCGGATAGGCCTACCGGGAAACCGGGAATTTCCCGGTGGGCCCCCCTTCGTATTTCGGTAATGGGCCCCTTTAATAAAATTAAATTACCTACAATAGAAATAATTTGAAATATCAAATAAAATATTATAATCTTATATCAGTTATATCTCATATACATTACTATCTAGTATCTGTGGTCTTTTTCAAAACATTTCTTATCGGCTCGCAGCCGCCGCGCTCTCACAACTACAACGTCGGTTAATGGTTGAATTGAGTGGGTCACGGTTGAAACTGGTAACTGGTGAGGTGGGTAATCACTCACAAATCGGTTGTTGTAGATACTATTTTTAGAATAATCTAAACTAAACATTGGACTTCAATGCTATCGTGTATTTGTGTGCGGTAATATAATGTAATATTTACTATTTTACCGATATCTTATCACAAACAAATTGTAGAATTATAATAAATTATTATACACTTATTGCACTATTGCAGACATAACGTTTCTACTAACTCGCGGTTAATCGTTAGTCATTTTTCTTGATAGTTTAAGTTATATAGTTGATCAGTATTCAGTGTTATATATTATATTCCTTAGTTCTTACACATTGCATAGTACATACAGACATGCAGTTAAAACAGACGTTTACGTGCTGTTTTATTTTTTTCAATGGGCAATTCCAAAAAATTACATAAAAGCGGAAGTTCTATACTAAAAAAAAAGGAGAAAGAGTTGCTTAGAAAGGAAGGTCAAAACCCTAATCAAAAAAAATTAAATTTTGTAAAATCAAGTAAGTACTCACATTGGTTATATTATATATTATATTGTATATTAACTAAAATTACACTATATTTTATATAGATATCTTAATATCATTAGGTATTACATCTGATAGGTAGCAATTAGCAGTATAAAATAAGTATACCGTATATTTTCTATTTTTTACGTTCGTTTACTTTGCAATTTTCCTTTAAATCGCTGAAGAATTATTATTATTTCATTAATACTTAATGGTTTTTTGTTGAATACAATACTTTCTTGTATTGTGTTGTTATAATATCTCTTTATTTTTATTTTTACGCGGAGTGTAATTTATTAAGTGGGAGTTAAACCTATGTAATTGGTACAAAATAAGTACTGATGCATAATATATTTGATGAATTCATACATTGTAATTCGTATTATGTTTTTCAACAAAAACATCTCTACTTGAATTTTTAAAACAATTTTCTCTTAACTCAACATTATACGATGTAAACGAAGAGACTTTAAGTTTTAGTGTTAAGACCGCAAAAAGTCGGATGTGATTACAGTGCTTACTGCTTACATTAATTATAAAGACTTAGTATCACAATCATGCGTGTAATATGTAAGTTATATAAAGTAACATATTATACATAAATTGTTGTACGAAAAAATTGAAAAATAATAACTGTATTATAATATAACTAATGAATAACATTAATTTTGTTGTTGTTGACTGCTACAAATAATTATAGAAATAAATAATAGTTTTAATGTAAGTAGGTACCAATATTTGTCTGATCTGCATTTATATATTTGATATTGTATTTATTAAAATACTTGGTATTGATTGGTAATAATAAGTAATAACTGATAATTAACTACTTGACATAAAATATAATATAAGTGAAGTAATTTATTATTTCAACTACGAATTAATACTAAATTGATATCTAATAAAATATTTTTGATCGGTAACCTCAACATTGGACGTTGATACAATGATACTTATATGAATTTAAATAATGTACCTACCATGTTTTCACGACTATGGAGTAATAAAAAAAAACTTATAAATGGAATACCGTAAACGACAATTTTATTTTCACAATATTAGTATTCTAATAAGGATCAGTTATAAAGTGATTCCTAATTTCTAAATCCTTCAAAGATTAAATAAGAATTTTCTTCTCTGAATTGTATGTGATTTAATAAATTACTATCTACCTTGACATTTATTTGTAATAATGAACTGTATTGAATAAAAGTGTTTCATTTTCACTGGTTTTGTAGTAAGTGACAAGTTTCATTGAATTTAAGTTTTTAAAAATGTATTTTTTTTATTTAACTTAACTTAACCTAATTAAAAAAGTAACTTTGTTTGAAATTGATTACAATTGACTTTGGAAACTTGCATGAATTTTTATAATTTAAATTTATATCTGGTGAATAAAAGTTATTCTTTGTTATAAACAAGTTCAATTTGAATATTTATCTAAATTTAAATTAGGTAGACTACGTAAAGATTTATTACAATGACATTTATATTTTAAGTTAAATTTATTCACATTACAAATAAATAATTTACTTATGTATTTTAGACTCTGAGACGAGCGATGAATGTAATGATATTACAATGATGTGTGTTTACTTTTGTGTCTGACGACACGTCTTTTTATACAAAAACAAATGTTTCTATCTTCGATATTGAGGACGGTTTCTTGTATAAAATTATCTGTAGTTTGTACTAAGTGCCAGGGCCCCTCGGGAGGTAAATAAAAAGCATAGAGAAAAATAACAAACAAAGTCACCAAAAAATAAGAATAATTACGCATCACATTAGTTTTAAAAAAAAAGTGAAGAACTACGTATAGGTATTTGAAATTTTAACCAAATTTTAAAATATCATATTCCAATAGAATTGGCATTATATTTTTCAAAATACATTGGCTCTTTTTTAGTTATTAATAGATATTTGGCATATTATTTACTTTTGTTGATTTGTGAATGATACAATTTTTGTTCATCAGTAAAAAATATTTGAATTTTAATTCTTAATTCCTTGTGAGTTTTTCTTACAACAAAAAAAAATATTTGTTTTGTACATTTTTGATAAGCATTTAAAGATTACGTTTGTACGAAATTCTACAAAATTTCAAAAATTTGCAAATTATTTTTTTTGAGTTAGTTTTATTAGCTAAGGTTTTAAAATGTGATAGAATATATTATTATATACTTAATAAGTTTATTAAGGTACTGGAAATTAAAAAAAATGTAGTGCCAAATCACATAAAGTTTGTTTAACTGATAAAATTCCATTGAAATTGAATATATTTTTTTTTTAAATTGTTGATAAAAATGTTTAGGCCTAGTAAAAGACCTTGACAATTTAATATAAAACTTCACATAATATAAGGTCGTTCTTTTGTCAATATCATATTATGCAGCTATGGTGGTACCTATATGTATAATAAATTATATTTTCGTCTCTAATAAATTAAATTTGCCTGTATTACCAACATTTTAGTTTATTTTCTAAAATAATGGTACATGCTAGCAACTATCTGTAAAAGCACACTGCACTATACACCATACTTTTTGGAAGTAGACCAAAGAAAATTACTTCCGTGCCTAATGGTGCAATACAACAATGTAATACCTAAATTGCTTACAACTATTGGAGTCTTATCCGGTCTTATCTCCTACGAACAGTCTACATGTAAGAACATTTAGTAAAACAACAAATTACAATTGAAGAGAAAATTAGGTAGTCAGGTAGCTAAAATAGTTTTTCTGAATTTTGTATTTAAATATTATTTCTAATAACTTTTAATTTATTATTAAAAGTATAAACATAAGAGTTTATTATATTTAAAAAATTAAAAATACATAATGTACTTTAATTTATAACAGGTACTAGTTATAACGCAAAAAATTAAATAATTCAAATTATGTAACTAAAAATATAAAGCAATTAATGGTATAAACAGTTAACAAAGTATAAACAAAAACTTAAAATGTATGATATTTAATTTAAATATAAACATTGTAAACATGAGTGAATATTCAATTTGAGCGTATAAAATATTATTGATGTTTTAAAAATATTACACTGGTTTTTAGTTTCTTTGTACGTGTGCGTGCACACATCACATATAATTTGCAACAAGCGGGGCAGAAGTTATTTGTCGTTGCACGATTATGTTTACTTAAAAAAAATTGAAGAAATTGTCCACGAAATAGGATTTTGATTGAAAACATATTCAGAGTGACACTGTGACAGAGTTTTAAACATATAATTATATTGCAGAACATTTAACATATTCAAACTATTCCCTGATTTTTGGATTTAAGCTATTCTTGGCCAAATAATATTCAGTAATTTTATTTAACTTTAACATTTTATAATTTATCTATGTCAAGAAGAATAATACATAAATAGGTATTTTTATTATCGTGATAATTTAATTTGTTCTATTTCTAGTAAGTATTTGTAATTTACGTCACCTGCGAGTATATTGCATATCATATGTCTTTGGGAAAATGCACCACTATCAGCAATTGTGATATTATTACTGATATTAATTGTCTATTAGATAGCTCAATAAAGTTTTCAAACTCATAAATTACTATATCAGATTGTAAAGTTCAATAATTTATAGTGTTGTCATTGTTATCATAGTTTAATATTTATAAAAATAAAATTATTACTTTACCAAATATTTGTATAAAAAGCAGCAATATTTCACTCAAATTAAATGAATTAATATAATATTTAATCGTTCTTATTGATCATTTATATACCTGATATAAAAATAATAATCATGTTGTATATATGTAAAATAAGTATTATTAAGTGTTATTATTTGATTTTTCAGTCGGTTTCAGTATACTTTAAGTGTCTACCATATATTAAAAAGTTACTGATTTTTAAAGCATTAAAATTAAGTATGGCAAAAATGACATAGTACATACTATATAATTAGTTATAGGTTGTGACATTGATTACCTTACATTGCATTTTGAATGTGGTGCATATTTAATAAAATACACCTTTTTTGGTTTTGTTCGATGCACCCATTTGTTAACTGTTTAAAAAACGATAGTAACCTATTATAAGTCAATTGATTAAAAAAAAAAACAATATTAATACTTTAAAGAGACCTATAATAGTATATTTTTGTATGAAATCACGAATGATTATACGGAATATACCTAATCTTAATTTCGTATGTTATCCGCCTGGAGATGGACAAAAAATAATATATTAGTACAAAAGCTTAATAGGAATTGGAGTTGAAATTATTCTGTAAAGTAGATGTAATATAATATTGTTGGTACGTATATATGGTATATCATATTGTGCATTTTAGTCCATGTGCGAGTGAACATTAAATTTAAGAAACTATATAGTGTAGAAAGACAAAAGAGCTTGGAGTGAAATTCAGTGTACAATAAGGATTAGTGAAGTAGGTAAACAAATACATTATTTTCAAGGTAATGGGTATTTGGAAATTTCTCATATCTTTACATTTATATAATAATATATTAATAACCTACTCGTAATAAAGTGTTGGAACATATTCTAATAGGTAATTTTATTATACAGGCAGCGGCGTGTCCAATATAAAAATTCAGGACAGGCCCGGTTATAATAAAAGTGTGTACAATATACACATTTTTTTAATATATTTTATACTATACATTTTTAATTTTTATCAAATAATATTATGGATGTTGACGATTCGCGGATACATGTTTTTCCTAAAAGCGCTTGAGGATCACTGATTAATATTTTTTTATAGGTAGATTATTGTGCATGGCACACAACATAATCGTTATACCATTGAGTATACCGATGTATTCATATTTCACATTAAGATTTAAATGTACGGTGTGTTAATACAAAATATAAATTTACAATTTCTTGATTTTAATTTAAAAATATTTTGTGAAATACAGGTAATACTGTAATAGGTATAATAATTATTTATAAGAGACATACCTCGAAGCCTAAGTGGTTGAAACTTACTTAGGTATTTAATATTTAGTTAGGTACTTACTTTTATTATTATTTTTTTTAATGTAAAACTATTTTATATAATATTCAACATCTTATGAACATTCTTAACATACGATTTATGTCTAAAGTAATAATTAAAGCTCGGAAGATGTTGTATTTGTAAGTTTTTTTGTGGGCAAGTAAGCTAGAAATTAGTTTCAAGACAATTTATGAAATAAATATTAAAAGTTTTAAAGCACATTTTGTGATTTTAGTCTTATTCAATATTTGTGTAAAAACAAATTAGTGCATATTTGTACTTTTCTAAGCTCATGCATGCATAGTACTTTTTAAGTGCATTAAGTTTCAAGCCCTAGAATAATAATATTATCAATGATTTAAAAATAATAATATATTCTCAAAATGATATAAATTTAATTTTGAATGGTTCACTATATTATACAACACGTCATTGAGTCCATTGATTTTATTTTCAACAAACACTATGCTGTAAAAAGTTAAAAAATTATTATATGACATTTCCACGTTTATTTAGTACATCACTAATACCACATAAAATCTCCACTAGAGAGAAAAGTGAAACGTCAAATTATTTGGAAATCAAGATAATCCAGAAGTGTTTATTCCGAGTAAGTCGAGTTTTAAATCGATTCGGGTTACCTTTGTTGAACGGAAAGGAAATGATGACAAATAAAAATAATTTTTCATCAAAATAATAACAATTAACAACTGTACAAATTACAAACTTTCTCGTTTTCTACTTCAGCAGGTTCACTGAGTTTGCGCATTATTCTTTTAGATTTTTATACCATAATTATGTGGTCATTGATTTTGAACGAATAATATCAAGAGATTCATGGCTACTGGATAATATGTGATCGTCTGCGTAATTATGACCTGAGGGCTGACACCATTAATAACATCACCGGTGGCTCGTTGCGGCTATGATGTTTGTTCTGAATATGGAAAACGAAAATAATTATTACAAGGTTTCCGTGACGTCAAATTAGCATTGTTTTAAACATCAGTGATTTAGTCAAATATCAGTACATGCAGTATACACTATTCATATCACAATAATATGATGTATGAATAATAATCAATATTCGATAAAGCATCACTTTCGTTTAGTATTTTTTTTAATAAAATTAATAATTTAGTGTCAGTCTGGATAAGGTATTATCAATTGGAAAATTCATCTTCACTTCATGTGCTCTTAAAATTATATATCATTATATAATGACTTCTTGAACACATTAATGTACCTACAGGATTATTTTTTTTAAATTTCAATAAAAAAAAATAAATTAAAAACTTGTCAGACAGAAAAAAAAATCCAATTTAACACAATTTGACACTGTATTTTATAAGATATGCTTGAACTTTTTCTCTCATTTGACATTTTCAAATAAGCTATTGCAATTATAATTTTTTATAGATATTAAATATATTTCCATAGATGAAACAATTATTTTCCAACTCTCTGAACGTTATTTGAAATTTATAGAATCATAAATATTTTTAAAATTACGTACCACACCACAATATCAAAATATAATTTCATCCGTCATAGTTTCAATAATATTATATTACAACGTTTGTTTGAATGTGTAAAAAAAATCACTATGAACGAGAAACAGATTATAAAACAATACCTACGTAGGTACAAAATAGGTATATTGATATGCTATAACGTACTCATCTCTGATGGGCACGACTTAATTTAGATGAATAAAAAAAACAATATAATCGTGTGTAGTTATCTGGTTTGTATTACTGAGTGAAGACGCGTTTGCGGAGACGTGTACTTACTACTTATCATATTATTTGGAAGCGTCTAGTTAAATAATCGTGGTTTAGTGACAATAATTCGAAATTACGAAATTACGAATTTTCTAAAATATTATGATCCTAATATCATACTTAACTGGCTTACCACATAATATGTTGTGTTGACATATTATTATGTTGAATATAGATTAAGCAGTTGACATTAAGGGTGGCTAGTGTTATGCACCATTCAGCTGCAATTTTCCCAAGCTATAAAACGTGTACAACACACCTGCATGTGTTGTGTCTATCTTACAAACGTACAAACTATCAAAGTTGCAATCAGTAGAATCAATTTTTTCTTGTTAACTTTAATATTTGAGTGAATATTGACCTATGATCAAATCAAATAGTATAATTTTTTAACGAGTTATGACCATTTAATATGTTATATACTCATAATTTGTATAAAAATTAAAATATCGAACAAAATCAACGAGATAAAAAAGACGGTTTTCTTACCTTTAAGTTTAGTAATAGGTCAATTTACTCCAATATACTATATGCTGAGGCTACCTACTGGCCAACAAGGCAACAACACAACATTGGTTTTGTGAAACTCAAATTGTATAATATGTCTTACGTTTGTAAGACGGGTACAACACTTACGCATGTGAGTGTGGAGTCCTCTTAATTATTATTAATTACCACTGGCACCAATTAACTAAGAATGAAAATGTCCCTCCCTCAAGAGTAATCATTTATATTTTTTTCGCCAAGACTACAAACTCCCCAGTATATTTTTGGGACGAAGTTGAATTTCCTGAAAATATAGTACTTTGTATTGTAGTAGTACGCTGTCTGGTGGGGTACGATTTTTCTATTACAGTGGCATAATAATCAGACCCGGTCATATAATTATGGGATTACGACCACGGTATACGATGTAGGTACCTCGTCCCTACATCAGAGATTTGAAGGGTCGCCTCGACGAAAACATTCACTGATCCTCTTAAATATTTTGGTGCCGTCGTCGAGCGTACTTGCAAAATACGGGCAAGTGCGTGTGACCGGACGATAATAATTTGCTGAACAACGGTAACGATGGGGTATTTCGAGTGCATGTACCTACCTATGAAACTGTTTTATAGTACGGCTCACCGGCATTAATGCGTATAACTATTATAATAATACATTAAGGTCGATGGTTTTACGGGGGCCGAGCAGTAGGTATTATATATTATTATTATTATTACCATATAGTTTAATACGGGATATGGTCTTATAGCGATTTAATAATAATTACCGCGTTCAGCCTCGTCGTGCTACAAGACACGCGACCCCGCCGAATCGATGTTTTTCGTCGTCTCACGCCGGTTGCCGAATAATTCCGCGACCGTATTATAATCTTCGTTCCATCGAAATAACCACACACCTCGTCACCTCCCTCCGCGAACCGTCCCTCTTTTTACACGATTTATGGCGTTATTATACATCAGCCACGTATTTAAACTGATATACGATCGGTACGCCTGTTCAATTAGTTTTGGCTATTGAATTTTAATTGTCATCCCAAGCGAGCCACCGTTGTACCATTGTACTTAAATATTTTCTTCGCAGATCGATTTGTCGAAAATTTGATACTAGGTATCCCTTTAATTTATCTGTGTCAGCTCTAAGTTTCACTAGGAAAAATTATTCATAGGTTACATTTTTTCGATCACTTATTTAAAAAAAAAAAAGAACTATACCTAATAATAGTATGGTTTTAATTCTGTTAGGTTTTTGAAAGGAACGCATAATGCAATTATGTTTCTTAAATTTATTATTTTGTAAAATATAAATTATACCATCGGTGTTTGTGTGAAAGACATAAATTGAATTTATATACTACGAAACTCTAAAACATTCTGAATTTATTGAAGAACAAAGGGATGAGAATAACAACAGCATAATAAGTTTTCATGAACTCCATTAATACAACTATTTTATAATATTTTTGATATCCGATCAATATTAAAATTAATTTTTATTTTGTGAAATATATACATGCATTCAAAAAAATATAACAGTTTCCTAATTGTTTCAATAAAATGTGTCAAACAAATAAATATCTAATAAAATTCAATTAAAATTGTAATTTTTCCTAAATTATATTTAGCTAATATTTCTAGATTTAAAAGTTTGATACACTATTCAAACAAATTATTTCATAAATATATTTTTAATATCATTTTTTCACAACATAAGAATTTACTTGATTTTTGTTTGAAACTTTACCTTATTAATTTTAATAAATTTATAAACTATTTAGTTTCGACTTTTGAATTCATTCTACGTGATTTACAATTTTTCAATAACATGATTAAGCATGATTGTTATAAATATTATACTTATAAATTATAGTTATATTAATTCTTAAAAATTGTTTGATATACATATCTATAATAGAATAAAGTTGGATTTGAAGTTTCCCAAATTTAATATATTTTCACAGTTCAATCACTTTTGAATAATTTTTATACATACGCCGAATTTACTATTTAAAAATAGTTAAAATGCTATAAAACAATGACAATTATGTTTTATATAATTAGACGAAGATAACTAAGTCTTTCTTACATACTATAAATAACTTATTATAATTTATAATTTCTGATTAAATAAAATAGAAAATGTTTGTTAATAAATAAATAAAACAGTTATAAAATAACTATTAAATCAATTGTGTACAATATATTATAGGTAGGTAGGTACTTCAATAACATCGACTCAAATACAATAAACATAATTCAATGAAACATATTTTAAGTTAAATGAAGATAATAGTATACACATCACACATGCAAAATAACCTGGTTGAATATGTGGTTAAAGCTACTTTACCACTATCCGTGGTGTGTGAATGTCAACAATTGTTTCACAGTGATATAAAATATATACCTATAAATTTATTTTTTATTATTATAACCGATAAAGAATTTACAATAAAATACAATTTAGCCAATAAGCATAAAGATAAGCTGAATGTTAATTTGTTTTTACATGAAAACGTGAAAAGGGAACTTACCAGGCTATACTTTACAGTTAATACTAATGATGCACTTGATTAGTTTAGATTGGATAAATATCGTATAGTGGTAATTTACAAATAGGTAGGTAATACATGTATTAACATATTATCATTAAACAAAGTTACCCTTTATTTGATTAAAAAAAGACCCGAAAATATCTGAAATATCCCAATAGTTAGGATTCCTAACCCAGTGTATAGTAGGTAGTACCTATCATGCTAAATTTATAATTTAACGGAAATCCATAAATTAGTTTTTAATTATTGATACAGAATTATATTAAATAATTTGATTGTTAAATATGTAATACAATATTATTATCTGAAATCATAATATATTTTTATAATAAGTTATAGGTACACCGTACAGGTTAGGTTAGGTACCTAACAATATACATACTAAATGACTAAAGAATTAATTGACATTTGACATGTTTACTACATTATATTAGGTATTACTGTATTAGTATTAATATAGTATAGGTAAAATATTGAATAACTTTGCTGTCATATATCGCATACATTTTGTAGAAGAAAGAGAATAATATTTGACAATAAAAATATGGGCTACAATAAAATACATATAATTCAATAGAGTAAAATCTTATCAAATATTTTAATTTGAACAATATATTGTTCTATTTTACCTAGTGATTTTTATTTTCAGTTTGTATTATATAAAATATAAATATACATAACATTATATGAAAGTACGCAGACAAATGTTGAAGAATATTGTAGGTTATATCTATATTATATTTGTCATTGATTCTCTCGAATATAAAACTGTACCTGCAGTTTGATCATATTATAAATTATTGCTTCTTATTTTTAACATCTTTAAATGTCTTGACCGGCATCTAATCCAATCTATTGCTAAGATTGATATCTTAAGGATAACGATTCAATCCGCTCAGTCATTAGGTTATTGTATTATTGTGGGAGAAGTTGTTGACTATATATTATCTCTACCTAACCATGAACAGGTCACAAATGCTAAGTTTAAATTCACGAGTTATGTACAAAATTTTAATTTTTATCTGTTATTTTTTGAAATGAGGTCCTATGTTCTTCTAACGTTTAACAGTATTAGATTCATTTTATAGTCATGTACAAACACTTATTCAAGCTGTTTACAATATGATAAGCTTATTTATTAAATTAATATCGTTATTATTATCAGTAAATGATTCCATAGACAATAAATATATTTTTTTTTTGCAATAAAATTGTTTTAATAACAGAAATTTAAATATGAGTTATACTTAAAATTATTTATTATATTTAATATAATATGGTACATTTTATTTTCACAATGAGGTAAGGATCGGGAAAAATCAAACATTATATATTGATGTTAAGAAATATATACTCAAAAATATCTCTTTTTATCTACTTTATCTTAATTTAATTTCTAAAATGGACGAGGTGTCTTCCACCTCACTGCGAATCCCATTTTGGGGTCAATGTTTACGTTGTAATTACGGTTAGGTACCGGGAATAATATCGTCATTATTCATGACTTTTTTTAGTCTTCAATTTAAATTTTAGACTTGAAAAATATATAAATAGTGAAACGACTTGCGTATTTATATATTTTATAAGATAACTTAAAGTCGAATTAATTTGATACTATAACGATGGGACATTTATATAACTTTACATTATAATATATAACAGTTAGTATGGTTTAATTCTTGGTCTTTTATACTTAAATATGGTTTGTTTTTATTCATTTGAAGCTAAAAAACATATGCATTTATCAATAAATGTTCATTTGATTTTCAATCAAGTACCTACCTACGTTGTTAACATAGCTTATTAAAATACAATAATTTAATTCAAATCTTTTTGAAAAATTTAATAAAAGCATTGGATGTAGGTATTAAGATTTAAGGCTGTGATGTTAAAAACCAAAATGTTGTCAACACTAAATAATCTGGCCAGAATAAACTTAAAAAAATATATATATATGAAGTATCAGAAGACGTAGAAATTTAACTGGGTTAAGCTTAGAGACACCGTTGGTTAATTTATGCTCCGGAGTTAATAATAGGTAAAGTTATATTACAAAGAGAACTTTTTAAATAATTAAAGTTGTTTAACAGGTAATTTTTCTTAAAAAGCTTAGAACTTTGTCACAATGGGATGTATATGAATATTTTTTTTAACGTTTTCATAATATTCTTCAATGTTCAGGTTGTGAAGACGAACTTTAATAGTGTGGTGATTGTTTAAATAAATATTAGTTTCTTTAATAGTTTTAAAAACCTAGAAGTACATAATATTAAATTATAAATTAAATATGTACCTATATTAACAGTTTTATGTGCCCAATAATTATTGACGTATGTATCTTCTTATGATATGGAAAACGAAATTAATTTAAAATTTAAAATAAAACTGTGATACGTATATTGAGTATAATTTGAAAAACCAAATCACTTAAAAAGAGAGATGATCATAATACAAATTTTAAAATAAAAAAATATGTACGACTCTTTAATAGGACTTCTTCAAAGGGGTAGTATAGATTAGTTTGATAAAATTTCACTATATATATGATATTGTATCGAAAGAAAGTATATATTTTTCCATTTTCTTTCACTTCTATAAACATATACGTAAAACGACCTACCGATTAGTTATATCACCGGACCGTGAAACACTATACAAATGACGCTGTGCTCGCTGGCTAGAACATCTCTAGGGAAGAAAACCTTTAACTATGTGTAGTAAAATGTCTACTACTATTTGGCTATCTATAAGAAGTGCCTATAGATAAGTATAGTTAGTAACCTAACCTAACCTAGATAAGTACAAAATAATTGTCCTATTTTTCGTCGCGTAGGCTCAAACATGACACGTTATTCTCGTATATTAATAATAAAATGTATAAGTAAGTAAAAAAAAAAGCGGGTAAATGGATGTCGCTCTGCTGTACAGTAGGTTACAAGTGGGTCATTGTATAATAGATTGTATTAAATTTGAATTCAATGATATTCTATCATTGTATAAGAATAACGATTCTGAGACGATTTGTCAGTCTGGTTATTTTATATTGCCATTAACTATTATATCATGTAAGTTGAATTAATATTATAATATTATTTTTTTTTATTCGTTTCCATGGTAAAAAACAAAGCGTTAGGAATTAACATCCAATTTTTAGCGGGTTTTTCATAATTTTTCGGTGGTGTTTACCGTGACATTAAATAACTATTGATAAAATCTAAAAATGGCCTCCCTAAAGTACCATCTTGATCCAATTTGTTAAAAGATAAGGTACTATATGTTGAAATCGAAGAGCTCCATCTGGTAGAAATTTTGTATACAGGATATAAAAAAAAAAATAAACACCATTGTAAAACCACTAGCTTCCTCGCTCCGCTCAGAATCTAAAATATAAATACTATAATATACTTAAATTTTTTAAAATTCCAAATATTCATTTCTATTATAATTCAACACTACTACTTGTATTGATTTAAAATGAACACATGAATTAATATTACTTAAATTAAACTATACATTTAAGGATTTGGTCACTCTATACGTTCACTATTAATATATGCAAATAACACTTAATTGATTACATTGATAGTTTAATGAGAATCAGTAGCAAACACAAACTTGTTAAACAGTGCAGTGTTACTTCAATGTCTACAAAGTTTCAACATGTTGACTACCTATTGTAGGTATCGTTGGTAGATCAACTTACAAGTGGGTACCTTCAAAATGGTTTGACAAATTTACTTTAGTACCTACTGTGCATACAATCATTAATTAAAGAACAGTTCGTTAACTACTGAACGGACCGGTATATAAACGTTAGCGAAATGAGAGATGGAAAAAACAGGTAGAATACATCGAACATAACCTAAAGTCTATATCTATGTTATATATTTTGCTTCACTGATAATAATATATTTAAAATATTGAATACCAAATACCATATAACCCTACCGGTGGGTACCTTTGATATTGTACAGTTTTAAAAATGAACGATGATAAAATAAAACACCAAACTTTTACTATAAGTATAGAATGCACGAAACTTCATCTATACACTAGGTAGAATTGGTTGTGACGAACAAAACAAATAAACATTATTATTGTATCAAGACGTCATAAAAATCTCATGTAAAACGAGACATGTGTTCAATTAATCTATTCTGTACTTTATGACATGATAAAAATCAAAACAGTATAATTAAATGCCGGAAGGATATAACATTATAATTGGTTTTGTATTATATTATTATTATTTATTTTTTGGTGAATTGGTAACCAATTTGAATACCAATCAGAATGGAATTAACTTCTTGCCATAATTATACCGGTTAATGATAATGGTCCACGTAATCGTATATTTTTACGACAACCACGGTAGGTAATTACAAAAAAATGTCCGGTCTTCGCCAGACGTTTGTTACAGTTTTATAACTACAAACTACCAAGTCGCAACAACCTGTGCATTCTAAAATTATTTGTATCTTGTGTTTTTTTTTCTAGGATTATCTAGCACAGACCAGTGGATATTTTAAGGAATTATCACTGGGCGACATTAAAAAAAAAATTCTATCAAAATCAACATAATATGAGCTTATAAAAAAATGTTCAGTATTAAATATTATAGAAAACCTTACCTATATCTAATAATACCATCAAAACTCACAACACACATCATTAAATCATGTTTTGTAAGATGAACCATGAATTTCTTTTGCATACCTCTTGAGGATCGATATTAGAAGTTTAATTAAAAAAAAAAAAATAATAATAATAATAATAAACATCATAATAAGAATTAACACAAATGGTATAGTACCTACCTAATACCATTTATTATAAATTAATACTAGCACCAATCCCGTGTTTAATACGATAAACAAAAAAATTGTTATATTACAAAATCCAGTTTTCTATTTTTTGGATGCTCAGTCCATCTGGCATGATTATTGTATTGACCGGTGACATGATGCCAATAAAGCCAACACATTAAGTAGGTTCTAATAAACAAATTATATAATAATTTCTAATTTCTAATTATTATTCAATATTAAATAGGAAAATTGATAAAATATTTACATCTGTCATAATATTTACTAGGTAAAATTTAATCCTCTTCAAACTTCAAAAACAGCGTTCAGGTGTAGCAGTTGATACAGGCAAAGTATAAAATATTTTCAAGAGTTTATGAATATTTGAATAAAACTCTTTATCACAATTCACAAACATCTAAAGCATGTAACTCAGAGGTGAATACAATTTTTTCAGTCACTAACTACACTTCAGTCACTAAAAATAAACGTCCTTTGGTAAATCCACGGTCTTCATGGTAATATTGTTTTATTTACCGACTGTTTATCGGGTTTATTATAAACACTCTTGCATGAACAATAATTCCCAAAAAAGTAAAAAATACAGTACACTATACTACCATAGAGGTATGACACAGACCAAGAAAGACATTTAACTTTAATGAAATAAATTATTATAGATATACCTACTCATAAAACTATAAAAGTATATCTGTACAAATCAATCAATCGTTTAATAGATTATAGTTCATACATTTCTTACAAAGACTGTAATTTATGATTAGTTGAATAGATTTTGTATATTAAACGTTTTAAATAAGAAATTCCATATATAGGTAATACCTATGCAGCTAAAAGTACCTAATAATTGTTAATATAATAGAATATACTTACTTTCTCTTAATAACCAATGGTGTAATTTAATTATTAGTTACATGATATAATCATCACAAAACAAAATATATTTTTATCACACTTATTGCTCAGAAAGTTTAATATTTAACTCCGGTTGAAGCGTCGGAGAATAACTCTGTTCCGTCCAGCTGACAGTAAATGTTTTTTTCACCGGTGTGGCGGCCGAAAAAGTTACTGACCAAACCATGTATTAATATACCTACATAAACGTACAGATACGTACTGTATCTAATATTTCAAAAACTAGCTGCTATAAGTGGGTTACTCCCAATCTGTTCTATGGAAAAACAGTTTGATACAAAGAATATTAAGAACAGTTAAATATTGCCGCAATAACGATACTGCAGGCGGTTTCACAGGTGACGGAGACGTGATAAAAATAGGACGCGTGGATCTCGTGGGAAGGGTATTTATGGAATGGCTGCTATTTTATAATCAAAATTTGATTGTGGTCCCATTAGCAAACATAAAGGTGGAAATATAAAGGATATGTTGAAGACACGTTGTCTGAGAGGCAAAATAAAACTTATAAACCTACATCCAACGTACCTAGCAGATTTATTCGTGTAGATCGAAAATCGAGTTACATCTGATCTTTTGGACGAAACTTATCGATGGATACGTATATTGGTAAGGGCATACCTTGTTATACTTGGTAGTCTTGAAACTAATATAGTTAAAACATACAAGCTCTAACCACATTCTTAAACAGTTCCATTATTTTAGTGATGATAATAATAATAATAATGTGTTTAACATCTATCGCTTAGTGACCTTCTTTAGCAACTGTTAATTGTTGCAAATGTCACATAGCGGTTTTCAGAAATTGGAAAATGGGTATTCATGTTTAGAGTGTGACTTTAACAACCAGCCCATAACTCAGCGAAGGAGTAAATGAGCATATTTCAAACGAGTGAGGCACCGAGGCAAGAATAGTAACTATACATGTCTACAATAAGTTTACACATAAGAACTATTATTCAGTGGTAGAATAATATATTCATATAACTAATAGTGCAATAATAGGCTGTTATAATTTCGTGTCATAAAATGTTTGTTCGTACGTATGTTTGCCAATACATTCACAACTTTGAGTAAGACGTTATCATGTCAAAATATAGAAAATACAATAAATGTTAATGTTTGGATTCCATATGCATCTTAAATTTTCCAAAAAATGTGTTCACTGTAATTAAATCAATATAATTGTATTATTATAAATAATAACATCATATTTGAGAATCTTGAATAATAATTTGCATGAACCTGAATGTGAATCTTGAATTTAAAATAATATATATGACCAACATATTTTATCGGGCTCTTTTATGAAAATCTTACATTAAAATAATGTAATTAATTGAATACGACCAAAATACAATTATTCACGTATCCTTATAGTTGTAATATAATATTTATTCATCTCTTAGATTTAAAATTTGTACTCTCTTACGTGCTATGTGCGTGCTTTTCAAATGTGAAATTAATTCGTTTGAACATAAACATCAAAATAAAATATCAATAAATTTCACTTTGAATCATTAAAATATTGCTCTCTTGACAGAAAATGTACTTAAATATTGTTGTAGGTGCCTTAAGTATTGATTAATTACAGAAAGTTTTTATACTCTTGAAAATGTCGAATCAATTAAACTAAAATACTAAATATTAAAAGTATTGTCAAACGAACAAAATCATAATTTTCAAATAAACTCATATAATACATTTAAGAAAATATATTATTTTTGTGGATCGTAATAATTTCAGAAATGTAAATTATTATATTAAGCATAAGATTTATATTATGCGAATTAATGTATTATTTATATATTATAAAATATGATTATATAAAAAAATAGTGTTGTAAATATCATACGTTTTTTTTAATTATTTATGTCAAGTCATCTATTATGCAACCAAGCCGACACAACAAAAATAATATAATGCATTTTTTTTTAGTAAACATTCTTTCTGTAGTAGTGTTAATTTGATATTACATACACAATTCCGATCAATGAAGTAAATAAGCTGAGGTAGCAGAATTTTAAAATACATAAGAAAAGGGTTAACACCAGTAAAAGGGTGCGTAATGTGCGACTGTTGACTCACAGTTTTTACGAATTTAATAAAAGTGTTCCTTGGGTTCCATATTTGGTTGGTCTCCCTCTTCATATTATTTCACAGTTAACATGCATAGTAATTCTAATATTTACTTAATGTGCTACTTCAACACAGATTATAAATATTATTTTTATAATAAAAAATTTAAATAAAAGTGTTATTAATTGTATTTAATTCTTGATAAGCAAACACTGTAACTTCGGTAAAATGTATCGTATGAAAAAAAAAATCATGTTCAATAATGAATAAAATCTCTGATAAAAATACTAATAAATTATAATATACAAAATAAACTTTTAGAAATGTTGATTTTTATAACAATACAAAAAAAAAATGATTTAAAATTGTTTAACAATGTTGACGGTTTGAATCATTGAATGTTTTTTATAATATTTAACAATATTTATCAATATATTTTCAAAATAAAATATGAACTTCAAACTGAAAATATATGAGCAATAGCCATTTGACCTTACAAAATAATGTTCAAAAATGTATGAAATTTATTGAGAACTATAATTCTTATATCACTACTACAGTGTGTTGAAATTTATTGGAATCTTAATATTAATCACTATTAGGTTAGAAAGTAAGATTATTTATGTCCTATACTGTTTAACGTTTAGCTTTAATAGTAAATTAAACAATATGTAATTGCTGTCACAACTTGTTAAATAAATAAACTAGTAATTTAAGTTAAATATTTTGATTTTCGATCAATAAAAGTTTATTTTGTTTTTGACCAATTTTATTAGCTATTTTAATATACTTACACTAATTGTAACTGGTATCAAATGTTCTTTAAGAGTATGTTCAAAAATATATTTGCAATAAATATTTACGTTCAAATTGAATTTAATAACTTAGATGATAAAGTGTAACTATTCATTTTTCACATAGAACATTTTTCATTTTTATAAGTAAAAAAAAATTCTTTCATTTTGTTTTGTTGATAGGTACAATTGGTGACGTTAAATATATTATCTGCAATGCGACTAGGTTTTCTGGCAAATAAAATATGTTCGAGAAAATATGAAACAACTCATTTCAGAAAATAATAAAGTACCTATAGTGTTAAAGAAAACTATCTAGGATTCGAGAAAGTTTTAAAACTAATTTTCGATTATAAAACAAAAGTATGTTTAATACCAGTCATAAGTATTTTAATTGTTAATATTTAAAATATAATGTTAAATAAATTTGTAATTTTATCTCTGAACAATATCTTTTTTTAAACTCAATACACACAATTTAAATACATATAATGAATAAAGATTATTTAACACGAACACAGTAAATTGCTGAGTGGACTGGAAAAGCCCATACTCCATTTTAAGGATTAAAATATAACAGAAATTGTGCTTTCTGAAAATTAATTAAACATTTAAAATGTTAATTGATATTGAATTATTCTTGTTCATTTTTAAAACCGTCTAGTGTTCTTTCATTTGAGCTCATTATAATTTTTTTTTTTTAAAAAACACAATTCTTAAAACTTTGGGTGCTATGTTGTTTATTCATTAGACACTACATTTTTAAAACATAAAAAGCTCAAATACCATAACCATAATATACCTACTCACATTCATACAAGTATATAACGGCTATTTACCACATTGTGAACACTATTATATGTATACATAAACATATTATATGTTTGCAGATCAATATTTTATTTCTATTCAAGTAAATCTTAAAATTAAAAAATAATTATAACTACTATAGTGTTTAAAACTGTAATTTTTACACTTTAATTGTAGTATTTTAAAATTAAAAACTTCAATAAGTCAAAAGTTTCTTGTCAAGCCAGATATTAAAAAAAAAAATAATCTTAAAGCGTTATCTCAATCCACAGCATTTTGAGTGTATTTTTTCTATGGATTAAAAGTTTTTCTCCTACTGTATTTTATTCAACAATACAAACGATCGAACCAATAGAACATGGTCATTGGTCAATAACTGTTTTGAAACACATATTTTTTACCTTCGAGAGAAAAATACATTTAATAATGTAATTTTGAAAGTTCATAAAAAGGAATAATCTCAGATTTACGGATTAGAGATATTGTTGTGGACGTTTTTAATGGGTATACTTGGTGGTCATATACCTTTTTTTTATCATCTTTTTGTGCAATTTAAGTATTATTAAAAGAAACTTATAATATTATAAAAACTCGTCGAAATATCAAATATATCAATACTGGTTAGGTATGTTAAACGTCTTATATTTGTCTTGTTTAGTTCCCAATTAAAACAACAGCTTGTTATTTAATACTGCAAATACAAACGCTACATTATATACAATGTCTGACAAAAATATAACCAAACAGTACCTACACGCTACACACATCGAAAATACATTTTTGTGTCAAAGGAGCATGATAAATCACAAAAGGGTCTATTTATATTTATATTTTTGTCATTTTTTCGTCATTGTCCCTCTTTTTCAAAAGATTGCAAATCCAAGCTAAGAACAATAGGAAAGTCATTTAAATCATAACTTACTTGCGTTTTAAACTAATAATAATACATTTGGACTATAAGTTAAAAGGCTTATGCACTTCATATTCATAATTCATATACTTATATTGTTATACTTATTTTATATATTTTATTCAAACAATTTCTTTAAATATTTCAAAATAATATATATACGAGTACATATATTTTTTTTTATATAATTATTTCGTTTGAATTTAATTTTAAACGTATTGTTATCGTTTTGGACGGCAATAACAGCTATAAATAAACTAAATAGGCAATCCAAAAACAATTATATTATTTTATGTCAATAAATTGTCAAGTAAACACAACTTATCAAATAATGTATTTATTTAACATTGTTGTTTTAAAATTGTTAACAAATATATTTTATTTTGATTAAATTGTATAAATTATTTAAAAATATTTTTTATACAAACCAAAATAATTATTTTATATTTAATTTCATAGCTTGCTATTATTTAGTATTTGTCGGTCGGTGTGCTCACTGCTCAAAAGATTTCGAAAAAGCCGTTTAAAATTGTATAGACAAAGATGGACGAGGGATAAACAGTTCATATAACAGTCAAAACCATCAAAAAATATATGTTTGCCATGTATAAAAAAAAATATAGTTTACACATTTATGTGGCGTGGTTTTGTGGTAGCACGCAAAAAAACATTGGATGATAAATCGTTCTAGGTAGGTCTGAAAAATGAATTCTACATAGAAGACTTTTTATTTTTTAACTCAAAACGTAAAGGTCGTTGAAATATTTACCAACTCCTAACTGAAGGCGGGTATTAAATTTTTCTCTAAATACCTACTGACGTTTTAAACTATATCAGTCTGCATTGTAGAAGATTATTTTATGTAAAAATGTTTTCTTTCCATTCAACAAGAAAAATTATTTTATTCACATTCAACAAGGTGTGAGTGTACATTATACCTAGAAATAATGCGTGCAGAGTATAATTTGTATTTTTCGTTGTCTTACAACAGCTACAAATATACATATTTAACGCACGTTGACTTAATATTACATACTTTTATAATATAAATTTGAAAATACGAACGTAGAAATACTGAGAACTTACAAATAATTTAAAACATTTATAACATAAGAATTCAAATCTCAAATGTTCGAAAAAAATTTTGCTCAAAATATTATTTTTATTAGTATCTATAGGATGTTTTAAAAATGGTATCTAGATTTTATATGATATACTAAAATTGTAAAAATGTTAAAGCAATAACGTATAAACTTTACTACATTACCTACAGATAAACATTATTTTTATTTTTTTTTATCTTAACGTAATATTATCGTTATCACTCCATTCAATTCAGTGAACTTATATTTGGTTATGGCATAGCAAATGGACAATTACAATGATTTAAAAATTGGTTGAGCACATACGTATTTGAACAAAATGAACGTGTCATTGAAACAAAAGTAGATCGAATTGACTTCTTAACTTAAGTTCTGTTTGTGTGTAACAAATAGTAACAACATAATTTAATTTCTTTAATAATAATTTTTAGCATATCTGAAGAGTTATACATTTTAGTGTTTAATTCATATAATATTACTTTTAATAAAACATAGGAACTTGTATGGACAAACTAATAAATAAAATAAATAATAATATAATTTGATATATAGGTACTATTGTATTGTATAAGAGACAAATGAGGTTGTTAACTAATGTAAAACATTAAAAACACAGTAACCAAAAAGGCTTTTTGTAAAATAATTTCTTAATGCTGAAAAGTTAAACATGAAAAAAATTTAAATAACGGCTGTTATGCCAGTGATTAAAATTCTACTCGTTTATACCGCTATTTTTTTTATGTAAAATCTCATAAGTAATATAAATACTTACAATTAAATATGAAAAACTTTGGTATGCCTTAATTTTTCACATATTTTTTTTTTTAGTATCAATAATTACTTGTTATTCGTACAGTAATACAAGTGTAAAATATACTTATTCAATAAAATAATAAAATTTGGCTTAATATGGTAAATACATTCAGAATTCTAAGCTAAACAATGACGCTATATTATTATTAATATTATTCACCTTTAGTTTATTTTATATTATTATATTATTATTTAATAATTACAATGAAGAAATAATAATTCACCGGCGCATTGTATAGGCAAAAGTGGTACTTTGATTTATTATTATTAAAATATTTTATTTATTATAAGAAATTCCACAATACAATTAACAAGTTCTAAAATATTCATTAAGGATTGAATTAACTGAAGTATGCATAACTATTGACTACATTAAACAAATAACACAAATATTGTGGGTAATTTTTAATCAGTTGTATTTATATTATCAATTTATACTTGGTATAAATCTGCAATAGTCTACAATAATTTACATACATCTTACTTCATAATATACCTATTAGAGGTTCATGATTTCGTATTATTTTTAAATAAAACTACTTGGATGTGTAGGTAAGTACTTTTCAATTAATTTCTTTACTAGTTTCTCTTAGAATATTCTGTCATCCAATAGTGTAATAGTTTTATTATTTATTAATAATCAAACATTTATTGATTATACAACATACAAATGCATTATTATAACCGTCTTCGTTTTGATAATTATAAACTATCTATTTGTATTGTCTATATATCTATGAAAATTAATTTCTTTCCACAAAAATTATTTTGATTTAAATTTAATGCGAAAATAATCTCAATATAAATAGATTCTATACATTAAACACAAAATATCTCTTATCAGGACAACATGTATTATAAATGTCAATTTCAATATAATTTAATTAAGTAAAATAAATTAAAAAATGTGGAGGTAACATTTTTGTATATAATGTCATAGACATCAGTTATATTGTATTATATTATAAAGTGATTTCAATCACCATGAGTCATAGACGTGTAATATTTCTAATTTATTTTTTTTCTTTGATAGTTCAATAGCACTCTTATGTTATATTTAATCCTGGTGAAATACATTTTTTCAAATATACGTGATCACGACTCTGCAGTTAACACTATTTCAACAATATTCCCTAGTGGATGTCGTATTGCTATTAATGTACTCATGTGTTGCAACTATACTAAACAACTTCTTCCATGTCACTGACGCGAAGGCTATCCCATTATCGGCTAATACTGTTTCAAGAGCAGCCATCTCATTGATAAATCGTTAAATTGCTTCCACTATATTGACAGGTGTTGGGAGTTTGTAGTTGTAGGAAACAAACGGAATAGTGGTATGCCAAACTCAATACACATCTTATATTATGTCATTAATTATTTTTACAACCGTTAGAAATGAACCTTGGAAGATTATGGATACCTGATACCGCAATTACATTGTATGCTAAGTAAGTATCTTTGAGTTTTTGGAATTACTTATAAAACAAAGGACTTTACGTTAAATTGCATGGAAAAGATGATAAAATTATTAAACTGAGCATAAAATAACAAACTAAAATTTTGATACTCTAATGGGTGTTTTAAACTATTTTTCTCTTTAGTTTTATAAGTAATTTTGTTAAGTTTAACGTACTTTGTACAATTTTCAAGCAAAATATAATCCGTTATTCCGTAATTTTGATTGATTAAATATATGTAAATATAATTTTTTTTAAGAAAGAATTCCTACAATACGCATTGTGTACCTACATTTTACTTACTATTAATGTAACATAATATATTATATAAATATTCAATTAAAAGTCAGTTATTTTCAACGATTAAATTAAATATAATATAATTATCAAAGTCATGACTCATGAATAAAATACAAAGTAGCATCATTGGTACAGTATATAATATATATGTTATGTTAAAACGTAATACGTTTATTTTGAAATAAATATGTATAGTAATCGCATTTTCATAAGCTCGTATAGATTCACGGTCACAATCAATGAGCTTACACATATTCGTACGTAAAATAATAAAAATAAATACAAAAGCTATTTCCGTGATGATATTGTCCCTCTGTATTTTGTTTGAATCATGGCTTTGCAACAGAAATTATAAATTCAGCCATCCAGGTATTGGATTCAGGTTTCCCAAAATGGTATTGAAAACCGGTAATGATTCTCTATTTATTATTTCGATTACCGACCTACCTAAATTTGAACTCGGGTATTGAGTTTTGAAATCAAAAGAATGGAGTATTATTTTATACCAAAATTGTTCTGACAATTTGATAGTTTTATTGTTTATGCTATCATATAAAAAAATTATAAGAAAATTGTTTTTTTATTTTTTATCCTTATGTTACATTTTTTACTAGTGACCACTAACAGCCAGCACTAATATAGTGTTCTTTTATCTTTTATCTATTTTTTCTGCTTATTATTATCGATTTTAAGCAGATTTGTGTGTTTTAATAACTATGGTACATTTTAGTGCTTTATTTTTATTGTTCAAGATATGAGTTTAGCTATATAACATTATATGTGAACTAATATTAATAAGGTTTTAATAATAAAAAAATAAAAACATTATAATATAAAAATATTTATAATAAATAATAAAAAAATACTGAACTTACAAAATTGTAGTTCAATATAATTGTGTGATGTTATAAAGTTTATTTAATTATTATTAAAATTAATTGAATATTTAGTGTTAGATTCTGTTTATATACAGGCTGGACAGTCATGAAATGTATGTGTCGTTACTTTAAGCACGAAGTTATATTATAAATTAAAGTTAATTGTATAGAGTTAATCTGCTAAAATGTGTTCAGCGTGACTGTGTGAATTATCAACTTGAATTTAATTTCGGTCTAAGAAACAAATAGTCCGGTGATTAACTATATTCCCACCACAGAATCCTGTCATAAGAGCAATCTAGTAGTTAGTGTTTTATAAGTTATTATGTTCTTATTTTCTTTGTTTAAGTTATATCATTTTATAATATAAAATCATTAAATATTTTAATTTTACATTAAAGAACGCGCAAACTATTTACACACCCACGACACATGTTTCATTATAATCCAAAAAGTTTGGCTCATATGATTAAGTATTAAGTTGTTTTACTATTTAATAATAATTATCATACCACAATTAACTGTTGTACACCTACTCCAGCATAATTTATATCAGTGATAGTTGCTACCTAACCTGTACAATATTAGTGTAATATTATATTATGTGATCAACTGATGTATCATACAACATCATTTACATAGGTTCATATTTTTTTTCTTGTTTTCTTTTTAAGTTACAAATACTCAACCCAAGATTAAAATTAAAAATATTTAATCAAGGAATAAATGTTGATATTTGAAACAATGGAATGTACGTGTTTCAGTGTAAACGTAAAGGATTAATTTTGATTATAGAATCTCTGGGCTTTAAACATTAAATAAATAAAAAAACAACAAGTGATAAATATGTAATTTAAATTTTAACGATATTTTTGATTTTCTAAAGACACTATTATATACCTAACAATACTATATTCACTTTTATTTCACTTATGATTTTCGATTCTAACTAAAATCATTATAGGTACAATTGATTTATTTTTTATGTTGAAAATAACTCGTAGGTATACATTTCCATGTAAATATTCAGTAAATATTAGATTCATATCAAGTTAATGAAAAAATATTGACCGAAACTTTCAATAGTTATATTCTCAGTATCATATTAAATTGCAAGTATTTGATATTATGGTGTAACAACAGTTCACGTGAAATATCAAATAACATAAATTAATTTAATAGTGAATTAAGAAAATACAATTTATGTGTTAAAATATTCCATACAGAGTCATAAACTATCCTACCATAAAAATAACGAAATTAATTTTTCGTAATAATTTTATTTTTATTATATGACCATATTTTGAAATAAAATCATTCGAAGACCAAATACAAAAAGTGTAATACATAAAATACAAATATAAAATATCGACAGTATTAATATAGTTCGTAAATTTTTTGTGAATATTTAGATTGTCTTTCGTGTTAATTTGCAATCAATGATTTGAAATTTGCACAACACTCCTTCCATTGAAAAATCAAAAATACATAAAAAAAAATACAGGGCTAGTAACATCTTATCTCGCCACACCCACCGATAATAAAAATTACATTTTTAAAACATTTTTTGTGAATATTTAGGATGGTGTTCACATTAATATGTCACATTTTAATTTGCAAATGTTGTAAATATAACATTTGATAAATCAAAAAAAAAAATGTAAACGGGTAGGTAACCGCTCTATTGTACAGTATAGGTACAGGTGTCTAATGCATCATTAAGAAAGTCACTGTAATGCATGTGTTAAATTTGAATTCCATTAGGTACTAGGGACGGGTCCAGGAGGGCCCAGGCCCCCCCCCCCCCCAGACATATTTTTTTTATAAATATAAATATTATATATTAAATAACAAATAAACAAAATCTAAACTTCTATTCACATTGTCGCGTTATATATTAAATAATCTATAATTTATTATCACATTGATAGATTATAGGTACCCTACTATTATGACAACATTTTTAAATAAAAGATAAAGTATAATATTTATTATACTTGTATTTTTGCTGTAAAAAAAATTGTTTCACACCCCCCAGATCTGCTCGGCTCCGTGCCTGTTATGTACTAGGATATTTATGATATATTATATTGCTTTAAAGTAATAATTTTAAGTAGTTGACTTTTTTTTTTTTTGCAAAAACATTGCATTTAAAATTTCATACTTTATTTATCATAAAATATAATGATTATACTATAACTAAAAGTTTTCCAAGTACACAACGCATAATATTTTCAATATAACCACATCGCTCATAACGCGATATACTTTTTTAAATACCTAATTTCGGCCAAATTTAAATATAACATGCTTTAAAAAACTGGGGTTTATATATTTTTAGATTCATAATATATTCATTTCCAGCCTAAACTAAAAAATGTATTATTTTACAAATTTTTTTCCAACTTTTCATGCATTTTACGAATTTATTGAAATTTAAACTTAAAATGATTATAAAAATCTGTGCTTACCTATATGTATTCATAATATTATTAAATGGCTATATGAGGAACCTTGTATTACATTTTAAATACTTGGTGAAAAGTTTATCATGGATATTAATAAAAAAAAATATATATGTCTATAAATAGCTCAAAAAGAGTAAACATAGGTATTTTGAATGTTTACTATGTATAAAAAATGGTAATATAATAATATAATAAAATAATAATAATAGATAAATATAATAAATGTTACGCACTGTTTATGTGTAAAAATTACAGTTTTTCCTTAATTTACCCCTCACTGTTTTTTTGGAAAAGTACTATGCATTTTTTACTCCTGATCCCCTAATTCCAAGTAGTTCTAATTTGCTACCAGAAACCACTCTCAAAGCCGAAAGTCAAATTCTCACTGCCTCAAAGACGGACTAAAAAATACACATCTTTTTAAATCAATACATTCATTACTCCACTCAGAATCTTGCATAATATTCTGAAACAAATATTACTTAATAGATTTAATCTTAATCTATTTTTATTTATTTTTTGTGACTGACATTAAATTGTTTTTATCCTTTTTATAGAACTTTAATCAGTAGACTTTTTCTGATTCCTCGTATAGTCGAATGTTCATAACGCAACTGCCCATTGGTCTTATTTTCATCGTAATATTTTATTTTTTTTATAGGTTTTAAAAACATACCTCATATCACATATTCAATAACGCTGGTTACATTTATGTTTGAAGGTTTAAGGGTAGACAATATACTTACAGTTGTTATTTACTAGGTTTTCAATTCCAGTTATTAAGGTCTTAATTGATGTTTCCAATTGTTTGATTTAATTTTGAAAACAGACAGCATTTAGAAGTTGTATTGTGGAATATACCTTCTGTTTATAACTAAGAATAAAAGTAAAGAGACTATAGAATACAAATATTATAAGTGTGGATTATAATGATTACTATGAGAAACAAATTGTTGTTTTACTGTATTAAATCATGCTTTGAAATTATAAATTATAATTAAGAATAAATAACTGACACAATAATTTCTATATCAATGTAAGTACGTACATAACAATAATAATTTAATGCCATTCAACAATATAGTGGAATTTATCCCGGTTCGTGTTTTCTAAATCCAAAACATGTTCACCATTTTTATTTTGAAATTAAAGGTGAAATATTTATAAAGGGAAAAAAGGAATTAAAAGCCATCAAATTCCTGGGTGACATTTACTGACATTATTAAAAAAAAACTAATAATACGTATATTCGTTTATATTAGGTACTTCTGTTTTTTGTTTAATGATTTAATTTTTGAGCTGTAGGTACAGCCCTTATTTCAGTTACAATAATATGGACCCTCAGGAATACGATAATATCATCAGGTTATCGAATACATAAAACTGTCCTTGGAGAATTTCATCTTTTATAAAATCGTCCGATGCACACTCGGCTTTTGTCTTGTATGCTGAAGGTCCAAGCAGCTATATATATAGCACATAATATATCTCTGGAGTTATGTAAACCGTTTACCAAAGTGTAATCTGGAGTGGTGATCGCTATTCAGTTTACGACAACGGTGTGTGTAAGGATCTAGCAACTAGGTTAGGCATAATATACAAAGATGTCTATTCCGTTGTGGAGGGGCTGTCGATATCCGTACGGCTCGTTAGGCTCGCCCGCATACGGTTATCTGAGTTCCCGAACCAAGTGCAACTCGGACGTAATTCCTCTTCCACCACCTCCCATCCAAGAAACGACAGTACATTTGCGATGAAATGCCGATCGTAGAATGTAAACCAAATAATAACAACCACTGGTGTTGACAAAATGGCAAGTTTTGCAAGCGTATAACGAGATAAAAAAAAAACATCACAACTACCGTCCCCGAGGGATTTTTATTTTATTTTATTGACGACGAATTTTCTTTTTTTTTACGTTCAACTAAACGCTCTCACAAAAAAATGTAGTAGAAACAACACCAATTCGAGAAAAAATTCGAAATATTCGTTGTTGTTCATGGTTTTGAATATTCAAACAAATAACATGTGTCAGTTGTAGGTAAATATAGTAACAACCAAAATCTATAAACTGACTGAGAAAAACTTAAATATAAAATAACCATAAAAATGTTTCTGTTTTATATAATTCAACGTAAATTTTATAAATTTAAAATTAACAAAAGTGGGTAAGTGGATGTCGCTCTGCTGTACAGTAGGTTACAAGTGGGTCAATGTATAATGAATTGTATTAAACTTGAATCCAATTATATAATATCATTGTATAAGAAAAACGATTCTGAGCGGAGACGGTTTGTCAGCCTGGATTTTTTATATTGTTAGTATTTATTATAACCTGTAAGTTTAAATAATATTAAAATATTATTTTTTTTATTCGTTTCTATGGTAATAAACAAAGCGTTAGAAATTAAAATCCCAATTTTAGCGGTTTTTCGTAATTTGTCGGTGGTTTTTCCCGTGACATTAAATCACTATTGAGAAAATCGAAAAATGACCTCCCTAAAGTACATCTTGATCCAATTTGCTAAAAGATAAGGTACTATTTGTTGAAATCAAAGCACTGTTTCTGGTAGAAATTTTGTATACCGGATAAAAAAAAAAAAATAAACACCATTCTAAAACCACTAGCTTCATCACTCTGCTCAGAATCTAAAATAATAATAATAGGTAAGTACCTATATTATTATTATCATTATGCTTTTCAAGAAAAATCAAAAAAAATATTTTGTTTGAAATTAAACATCATTTACAATTATTGTGCAACCAGTAATTACAAACTTGTATTATAAACTTACAATATTATAAATATTTATTATCCATCATGACATTTTACGAGTCTTTATTTTGAATTGTACAACCTTTGTTGGCAGCGAACTACCCAACGTTCAAGTTTCGCTTATTAAATGTTTGCATCGATTGCAATTTACTTATATTTTACTCGTACCTAACTAAAGTAATTCACATTGATATTCCACGGTATACGTGATTGCAGCATCATGAATTGAAATTTACTTGCATATACCTATATATATTGTATAAACATAATTCAAATACGTACCTAAATATGAATAATCATAAAAAAATGTAGATATATTATTACGTGAAAGTAAATGCACGTATTTATGTGTACGGTGGTATGTAATCCACCAACCACGTCATATTTACACATCATTTACCTATAGCTGCAATTTAAAAACTTTTTTTACAGTGTTATCATAAATAACGTAATCAAAATATTTTGCGATTGAGTAATTTTCAGAAAAATTATTCATCCTATAATAACATTTTCTATTGGATTACCGAATATATGTTGAAGTTTTAAATTTAAATTTTATATCAATCAACCACTTTTGTGGCCTGGAGCAGATTGGATCAATGATCCTACACCTGGAAATTTCCGGTCGGCCGATTATTATGTGATGGTCTTGTGCCGATACGTGCACTATTAACTTTTTGTTAATTTGGGTTGAATTATTTTTATTTTTTCTGATTCTATTATCTAATAGCTTTTGTACAAATTAAAATATTATCATAATTATTGTAAATTGTATGTATTGTAATGCATGCCCCAAAAGTCCCGTATCACCCAAGCACCTCTGTGAGACTATTAAAGTCCATAGTAATTATTTTAGCTTAGGCACGTGCCATTCCCCCACTTTCCCCTACTTATTAAAGGCTACGTTAGTTTATAAAAATAATGTAGGTATCAAAAAGTAATATTTCTTAAGAAAACCTCAGTTTAAAAATATTATATTTTTTTAATAAGATTCAAACATTGACACATATGTTAACTTTAACTCATTTAACTAATTGATCTTTATTTCGCTACGATGACTTGGCCATTAACGCCATATAAATCTACATTATTGTAATTGCATAAATACAGTGTTAACATGTTTTTCATAATGTAACTCATTTTGCGCATCAATGTACGTTATAAATTATAATAATAAGTTGAACATTTCTATACTTTTTTTTACAAACAACCTAATGGTTATAATTTTCTTTCATTATACTTAATGAAATATCAAGCAGCACTACAGTAGGCGTTACATACATTTTTAATATATTAACATTTTTATATTATTTTATTTATATTACATTATCCCTCAAAGGTTATGAAAAGTATAATTATACCACCTATACTTTGTAAATAAAATATTAAACTAACTTTAATGAATCTCAAAATTATATAAATATTATTATACTCTATAATCAGGATTACATCAAGCGAATTAATAATTATGATTAATGGTGATAATATTATTAAATATCATTGAGTAAAATTATTATATATACTTTACTCATTATATTATAATATAAGTTATTCAAAAACATTTAAGATGATAAGTAAAACTGTATGTAAATTGTATTCGGACATTATACAATATTACAATGTACGATAATTATTAACCTCTATTTGTTCATTGTTGTGTTACATTATGTTGCAGGTAAATACAATTAATTAATATTAAAGTTTAATTTATTGTTATAAAAATTATTTTTAGCGGTTAAACATTTAAAAAAATTATTCCCGTGTAATATTAATGAAAAAATGTTTAATTTATACTCCAGGGATTACCTACCTAACGTTGACGATAATAATGTTTTTGCTCGAGTTACCACAATAAAATGTTTCACGTTGTTCATTATTTATTATAAACTTTAATAAGATTAAACAAACATAAATTGCCTATTAATGTATATATTTATATTTTACAACATATTATAAAAAAAATTGTATTTGAATAAAAACAATTTAAAAAATATAATTGACCATAAAGATAAGATAATGTCATAAAATGTTTTATTTATTTCAATACTAGTATTTTTAACCAATAATTTTCTTTTGAAATAAAGAAGGAATTATTTATATAATGACTAAAACGATATGAAATAAAACTAATTTAAAAACTGATTAAAGAGTTTTCGTTAAATAGTTTTCGTGTCACCTACCCATTGTGTGTTTAAAAATAACGATATATCACTATTCACTACTATTATAGTATTGTATTTATGCTACGGGAATAAGCACACTCATAAGTCATGAACAACCCTGTATATTCAAACAATACAACCTTAGGAACAAAATCAAAAATAAATTCAAATTTTTTTTTTTTTTATTGAACAAACATAATATATTTACAATCTGTATTTACAAGTGATACAATAAGTAAATGGGATGATTTTTGGTAAACAGGAGGGGGAAGTCACCCAGTGGCGGCACCCCGTAAATTCAAATTGCACATATAATACAAAGTTTAAAAAAAAATAGATATCCGTGGACAAGGACATTCAATATAAACACTAAACTCCCAGTTCAACGAATATACACTACAGAATATAAATATGAATATCTATTAATATATGTGTACATTATAATCTCATAAAAATGCTAATAACATATACACAGATACCTCTAGAAGTGCAGAACGGGTATAAGACGTAGTAATTCATAGTAATATTCAACTTATACAAATTGTTTAATTTCCCAACAATCTGCTCTTTAAATATAGTGGAAGATCGGGAAAGGACCTTGCAGTCGACAGATTCACACAGTTTAAAATAAAAGGTGATGAAACAGAAGAAAAATCTGACACATTTTTCTAAGCATATCTCTATATTATGCTGACGTATGAAAACCAATTGAACAAAAAAATACTTCTTATGGTAAAAAAAAACTGAAATAATCTCAATCGACTAAACTAAACAAAACAAAAGTCGCTCTGCTGTACAGTAGGTTACAACTTACAAGTGAGTCACTAAAAAAATGGATGGTATTAAATTTTAATTCAATGATATTATATCATTGTTTAAGAAAAACGATTCTGAGCGGAGACGGTATGTCAGTCTAGGTATAAGACATATTATATACTTATCTATGGTATTAAAAAAAAAATTTACCTATAATAAATTCCAAATGAATCATATCACAATATCCATTAGGTACTTATCACGCGTTATACATCAACAACAAACCGTGATACTATCATAGATATATAATAGTATACTTTAGAAGTTTCAAGTACCCACGAATAATATTATACAAACACAACAAAATAACTAAAATACTCATTTTAGGTTTTTTAATATGTAATTTCGTCCAAATTTGAACTTAAAATTACTATAAAAATAAACTGTGTCTATGCATTTTTCAAATTTTTTTATTTGGTAACAGAATTAACTACTTACTTGGAATCTTGTTTTAAATTTTCAATCCTTAGATATAAAAGTTGAACATTTTATAAATTTTGAACTACAAAATTATTATTTAATTTTAAATTGGATAAATTTTGTCAAACTTCGATCTTCGAAAAAATAAAAAAAATAGAAATATGAAATTGTCGGTAAACTGCTCAAAACAAGTCAAAATATTTTGAAAATGTTATCAAGTATAAGAATTGATAAAATAAACATTCAGTGAATTTTCATGTATCTACAGTTATTCGTTTTTGAATTACAACAAAATAAGAAAATTGGTATATGAGAAATCCAGTGAATATCCAATGTTGTAAAAATTTGAATTTCAAACGCTTATAAAAATTTAATTTGACTTTCTTATAGACATTTTTTTTTTGATAAAGGTAGATAATCTTATAAGGAATCTTGTATTACATTTGCTAATTTTCGTGATTTTTCTATATTTTGTAAATTATTGAACTTTAAATGATTATAAAAAAAAACTGTGACTTAGGATTTTAAATATTTTTCAAATGTCATTGTAACAATATAGAAGGAGCCTTGTATTACGTTTTCAAATATTTTTACTCAACAAATAAAGTTTTATTGACATTCATAGAAAAAAAAACCTAATACAATTGTAAATTGAAAATGTCCCTAAACAGTTCAAAGAAATCAAAATATTTTGTAATTTTTATCGTGTATATAAAATGCAAATATAAACAACCAGTTAAAATTGCATGTATCTGCGGTCATTTGTTTTAAAGTTACACTAAAAACCAAAGCCGATTTTGCGTAAAAATTTCCGTTTTTCCTTAATTTGTATGTTGTTTTGCCCGGCGCTTTTGAAAACTATTGGAAATTTTAAAACTTGACCTGCCGAATGCACCAACTAGATTAACTTTCCCATCGAACAAGATACTGTTGAAGAAAATCGAAGCAGTTGTACTGCCCGAAACCGTGATGACACACACAAAAAAAAAACACACATCATTGTAAAATCAATACATTCATCGTTCCACTAAGAATCTAAAACATCGGTAATAAGATGGGAAATATACCCCAAGTATTAATAACTCAAATCAAGAAAAAATGTAATCAGATTATAGAAATATAGAATTGGACTTATCAGGCTGATATATGGTTTACTGAAGAAAACTCCTGTCCGTTCCGCCCTCCTGAATTTCTAAATCACTACCCTAACAATCAAACACATATATTTTAACAAACTCAGACAGTTTAAAGAACACAGATTTTGACTCAAAATAAGTCCATCACGTAGCAGAAATAAGTAGGTCTAAGTTGAAGATAAATGATAATACAATCCTGCAGTTCTGTAAAAAGATGCTAAAAAAGAAAATAATTAACTACATTAAGCTATTAGACTAATTAGTGTATAATGTATATTCGAAAGGTAGGTACAATAGGTAGTAGGTACATATATCAACGACAGTACGATTTTATCATTATATAGTTATCCATGACTAAATAAAGTCATATATTTAGTCATGTATAGTTATCATTACTATTACTAATAACTATCGTGATTACAACTATTTATTACTTAAATTACTTAGATTAATATTATTTTTATTTATTACTTCATCAATGATATAAATAAGTATGAATGATTATTACGATATTATGGCTTTCAGTATTATAATTTATCACTCTGTAGGTATTTATTCATGTTACGCTGGTGTATATTAATTTCTATAAACTATAATGTACCTTATATAGCCACATCAAACTATATCAATATGTATAGGTACATAATGTTGTTCACAATATTAAGCTTTTCTCTTTTTTATTCACAACTTGACATAATTATAAATATGAAATTACAACAGGTAATGTTAATTATGTATGTATCGCTAATGGCTTAGTCGAGATCAATTAAAAATAATACATTCATCGCTCCACCCACACAGAGTCTAAAATATAATAATAATATATTATACTTGACCGTACCTTTTTCAAATATCAAATTTTCGTCAGATGCTATATAGTTTAGTTAATTATTATAATAATTAAATTGAACGAAAAGCTTAGGAAATCATTGATCTACTTAATTGCGCTATTAAACAAATAAAATGGTTCAATATTCCGAAATTGAGCTCTACTTAAATACTTTTAAAATTCTTTTGTTATCTTGCAGCTATTGTCAATAGCAAAAAACAGCTTTGAAAAAACATTGAATTAGTTAGGTATTAATATTTAAATAAAAATATTTAAACGAACGTTTAAACAGTTACATATCAACTTGCATTGAGTCTATTTTAATAATAACTTCAAACTTTTGTTTGATATAATATGCTATTACTTATTAGTTATTAGTACATTTGAATGGATACTACAAGTTTATCTGAAATAATAGTATTTAGTAGAAATTAACGATATCATTACGGAGTCGAGTAAATCATTTGCTGGCCGCAAACTCAAACATTAGCCAATACTCAATGCCTTTATTTTATTAGTTGGACAGTAGGTACTAAATGCATTTAAATCTCCAAGTCCATTAATATTCAATTAATATGCAGACCATTATCTCTTTGAATAACAATATCTCTAAATATTATTTCCATTTTAGTTTATTTGTATACATTTTTCTTTATTTAATTAACAAAAAAAAATGAAAGTATAATGTAATTCAAAATTAATTAAATTTTAAATAATTTTAAATTTTAAGTATCTTACAAGTCCAAGAATAAGGCTATTCAGTTTATTTTATGACAGTGAACTACGTTTAAATTTATACTTTTTTTAGTGAAAGGATGACATATTTATAAAGCAGTCCTGTCACAGTTAGGGTTGATTGTAACAATGAAACATTTTAGTTCAATTTGGTGGAACAATTTTCACCATAAATTCTCAGATGTGACTTTTCAGTTACCAAATTAAAGTTTGACATAAAATGAATCGATATTGTATGCTGTTTTTACTAAACGTAGTGTGCGTTATAGGTATTGTACACATTGTATAGGTAAATAATTTGTCTACTAGTTTGAATTGAATTCAGAGATTTAGTATTATAATATATGTTATATTTTATATTGTGTTCAGTATTATTAAAATGTTGTATGTAGTTTAATTTCAGTTGTACATACCTACATGGTTGTCTTGAAAAAATATAAATAACTACAATAAATTTAATTAATTAATAACTATTAACTTGATGAATTCAAATTTTAATAACAAATTGGGTATTGGCAAATCATTTTAATACAAAACCTAAAGGAGTTATAAGAAAATAAATTGTTGAAACAAAAGATTTTATTAGATTAATATGTATACAGGACGTATCTTATGTTGTTTCACGTGTGGTTTTTCGACTACGGATTGATAAAAGTATACTTCATAAAAATAAATTTTTTTTTTGTATATTAGATTTTTTTTATATTTTATGGTTATTTTTTTCTTATGAAAATGTCGAATGTCTACGCATATAGTTGCACTAACAACAAAGTCAACAACATTTTTTATTGAAGAAAATTTTTTTTTTTATGAATCCCGGAAGTATTTTTCCTGAAGATGGTGATGGTTAAATCATCAATTTTGGTTCACTACTTTATTAACATCGACTCTCTAAAGTTTAGTAAATTAATTAATACAGTTTTAATTAAAACAATATTGGAATAAATAATTATTTGTGTAAGTGTCTATTCTAAAAATTAATGAAATGTTTTTTGGTGCTTCATTAGATTTCCAATTTATCTAACAGTTACAATTTACATAATACAATATACATAGATATTCTTTCTTAATAAATCCCAATAGATTAAAAAACTATTCATAAAACAACTTCAGTTATACCCTGTGCTGTATATATTTTGAAAGCTGTTTTACTACTGGAAATACAAATATGTCCTTCATTTTTTATTTTACAAAAACATAATTTATAGTATTGAATACTTGAGCTACAAATAAATAAAATATAAGTATGAATTGTCGTATTATGTTTGTACCAGTATTATTTAGATTTACACGTGTGCGTTAACTATTTAATCTTTTTGTTATTTAAAATATTACTATATAAGTATACCTATACTATTATTTATTATTATATTATTTAATTATTATGTTTTTACAGTATTATTAATTTCATAATAAATAACTGACAAAAAATAGCTCCAAAATGTAGGTATTGCTTATAGTTTGAAAAAATAAAACATACTATAATGTAGGTAGGTACTTATAAATTATAACATATTTCATTGTATTTTTTATAAGTACTCATAAACAAATCATTTTCATAATTTAATTTAATTATCTACAGTTTAAAAAACTATTTTAAAATTAAAAATAATTTCAAGATTTTTTTAAATAGATTTATGATATTTATATTGGCTTAAACCCGTGTATATTATAAAGTTTTAAATAAAATTAATTATTCCTATTCAAAGATACAAGGAGAACTTAAATATGTTTATTATTACATCTCGTTTGAAAATTCAACTTTTATTTTATAATTGCCATGGGAATATTTTATGTACTTTTTAGAATATTAAAGAAGTCTATACATGATTAATGTACAGGGAAAATGCTATGATCCAAACACATAAATGAGAACTCAAGCAATCGGCAATTTAATTAGTTTTAAGTCTCTGATTTATTATATTATGTTGCAGTATATAAACTGCTAAAAATTATTCTAGCGTCACATCAAAATAAATTCATATGACGTAATCATAGAAAAGTACCAAACAGTTAAATGATATTTTGTGTGTAGATCACGCAAGGTTTCAAAAACACCTTAATTATTATATTATAACTTTTTATTTTGCAAAAATAAAAAAAAAGTTTCATGAGACTTCACGATAATATATTGTTATTAATCATTAAATTATTTCATTTTTTGTACCTACCTACTTCACATAAATTATAATATTTTATAGATTAAGTTTAATACTTAATAGTAAATACAATATTTTTGTTGAAGGAATTCAAAAATGAAAAATTATACATATTTTAACTAATTGGTTGGAAAATATTAAAATGCATACCTACCTACCTATAAAATAATCTTAAAATCATAAACATAAGGGAAACAATTTTTTTGAAATCGCATGACTAAGTTGCGTGCTTTAAATGTTAAGATACATCTGTTGTTTCTTTGTTCTTGATAACTAAAAAATAATCATATTTGTTACTAAAAATTTACATCATAACATAATATAATATTATTTTTGATCTGAATTAATGGCATGCATACCAAATATATTAAATAACTAATTTATAGGTACATATCTATCAACTGTTGAAAGTTTATACAGATTCGATGTATATTTAATATTATGTATTTAATCGATAATCTGAGTAACAGACCTTGGATTTTGGCTAAAATGCTTGTCGCTTTGATATTGAAACAATATAATAATATGTAAGTAGAGATTATACAAAATTATTCGTATTTTGAATAATATGTTAATTTTAAGTTTGGAATTTATCATAATAGGTACTTACTATCATTTGAGATGAAATATTTATATTTTACTCCTACAAAAACATTTAATCAGGATTTCTAACGAAATTACCGTCATAAAATATAGATAATAATAGGCCATAAAATGACCGGCTCTTAATTAACTTATATTTTTAAATTTTATTTTTTTATTGATGCTAATAATTTATGGATATTGCATATAATATGATATCATAATAATATGATCTTTTTTTTTTTTATTTTTAAATGTAATCTACAATCTATACCACATGGCACAATAAGTAGATGTGAATGAGATTTAACATATACAAATAATTTAAAAAAAATACATCATATACCCTTAATAATATTTGTACATAATACGTGAAATTTTTGAGGAAAGCAGCCACCCATTAGTAACACTTCAATTTGCCATACATTTAAAAAAAAAAAATTTTTTTATATTTTCAGTTTTTTTTTTTCAATTAATATTTATATTAATATTAGGTACTAGGTAGCAATAGATCACGACACCATTTTCGTTTCAACCGTCTCGGCGGGTTACCAGGGATAGTAGGATTGGCAAGATTTCTGACAAGAGGATTGGGATGGGCTAAAGTGCGGAAATGGAAACGTTTATAATATGCTTTAGCTTCTTCAGAGACTGACGGCATTTTAAGGTCTTTATGTATAGTGTGGTTAGAGACATAGGGAGGGGCATTAACTAATTTGCGAAGTGCGATGTTTTGAAATGATTGGATTTTGTTTATGTTAGTTTTTTTTGCGTTTCCCCAAAGCTGTAGGCCATATGTCCAAACAGTCTTTAGTAGTGATTTATAGATTAGTAATTTGGTATTGATGTGAGTATATTTATTATTGTGGATGAGGTTTTTTAGCAGTCGTAGGCGTAAGTTTAGATTAATTTTTTTGGACTTAATATGCTGGGCCCAGGTCAGTCTTTTATCAATGGTCAAGCCAAGATATTTAACATTCGAATCACTGGGAATCAGAGTATTATAAATAAAGACATCAGGGCAAGAGGTGAGTTTAAGGGTGAACGTCGCATGAACCAATTTGGTTTGACTTATTTTAAATCTCCAGTCGGTGTACCACTTTTCCATGAGATTGAGGTGAGATTGGAGATTTTGAGAAGCTATGACGGGATCAGAGTGTATCGATAAGATTGCCTTATCGTCTGCATAATCGGCAGTTAGTGTACCTATTAGGTGTCGTGAGGCAAATAATATGATCAAAATATTTTTTCTTACAAAAACTTATGTTTTAAATCACAACCGACATGTAATGTACCCACTCATTTATTTAAAATGATAATAAAATGTTGTACCCAATTATGAGTTATTATTATTTTGTTCATTTTTTGATTTTTTATGATTTATATATTATTATTATTATACTTTTTAACTCTAAAAACAATGGTTTTTTCTGGCCTTTTCTAAAAATTATATAATTATGTTTTAATAATAGACGTATTGAACTGTCTTATGCATTGATTATTGGTATTTTGTATCTATTATAACTGATTATTTATTTCAAGGTTTAAAATTTAAATATAAATAATATTATTTTGAAAAAACTACGATTTACTATGTTCTTCTGATAATTTACTCAACAATCATTTAGATGATTAATAGTTAGTTGTGAATCGTATTTAAAATATTTAAATATTTATAATTTTGTGCAAGACAATATAGTGTCGCAATGTCGCATACATATTTTTTTGATTTACAATCAATATTATCATATTATATACCTAGTAAATTATGATAATATTTCAGATGGTTTTCAGGATTAACATTAATTTTAAATGTATTCAACAAAGATATTATATTATAATTTATTACGTTTAAAAGTATGATCACCATAAAACCCAATGGATTAAAAAAAAAAACGACGGGTATCCGTGTCTCGGCTTAAATGTTTGTCAATACAGCGAGAAAATCATTATTCCGCGGAGAATATGCGCACCGTCATCGACATCTAACTATAAATTGCAAAGAACATCTCGAATGAGAGACAATGGTCGTCCACCAATCACCATCAATCAAAAGGAAACATAAGAGGTGGTTTTCCCACCACAATCTCGTAATCACCGCGCCAGTGGCAACGACAATACCAAACGCTTTTTGCGCATGTTATATAATTATATTTTTTTAACCCTAAAAACAATGTGTCGGTTAATAGCATATAATATTTATATAGTGTTGCGTTATTTAGTTTAAAAACCGTTTTGTCATGTTATGAAATAATAATACCAACGCCAAAATCAATTAAGTCTTTACTATGTAGTTGCACGTAGCGAAATAAAACTCAAATTATTTTGACACGTTCTATAGAAACTATATGGGCCATGACGGTCAAACGAACGAAATCACCGAAATTCATATATAAATTCATATACATTATACACACATTACACATATTATTACACTATACCACTATGTATACAACACTCGACCTATGAAAATCTATTAGGCCGACAGTAATAAATTCATTTTCAGTGTTTGATCAACTGCGTTGTAACACCGTCCTCGGACAGCGTTATTTCATTAGTTGGGCGAAGTATGTTTTTTTTATGATTACTATTATTATTATTATTTTCGCGCAAACACGTGCGTAGGTACTATAACAGCCACCGCTCGTCACGTCCGTCTCTACAGGAAGGGGTCGATATACCTATAAATATGTACTATACCTCATCGTTGTGAAGCTTTAAAAAATAAAACCCCCCTCGGGTCCTCGTATCGGATATTCGGATCACACGATATCATATCTAATTTACGACAGCCATAAACTGTTCACGCGAAACAAAGTGTGGTTTGGACATATGCCATATCACACATATCGACGTGGTGGTGGGCGCCGAGCTTTAATCGTCGACTGGATACAATATCAATTTAATATAATCGTATACGCATACTATTAACGGTCGTAAAATATTGATTGTCCAAACAATGCATTGATATTGTAAACTGGAAAATTGCGCGGGCGGTGTTGTAAGTAACAATAATTTATCCACACTATTATTTTGTATTATGATCACTGTCGACACGGCTGCATTAAAATTCGCGTTTCGATGGTATTTCGTACCATACTTTGTAAGTCGGTAATTTATGCCAGTCCGACGTCTCGGTCGTATACAATATTAATGTCATAATATTCTCAAACGCGCTTATAGTGTGTATAGTTAGTCACTCGGTTACACTATATAATATAGTGTAATATATTTAATGATAACATACCACGGTTGTGGTGATACAAATACATTATATTATGTGTGTTGTAAATTGTCTACATATTGTAAATGTATTGAGCATTTTATTATAGAATCGTAAGCGACGGGATTTATCGTCTAGTTAAATATAAATTATAATTTAAATAACTTTGGCTATAATGTTATTACATTTGAAATGAATACAGCAGGTAGCTAATAACTTATCATATTCTTTTTTTTATAATATGGGTGTCATATAGATAATATTGATAATATACCGAAGTACATGCGAAGTTTACACCACATTTCGCACCAGAAAATGCACACATTTATGGCTCGATAATTATTGTATTTAAAATCTATCAGACAAAAGACTCTGATCACTACGGTCTACGAAAAAATAATCAATAGGTACTTACTATCGTCTATTTAGTGTTAATTGTTTGAAAATTAATGTTAGGGGTCTATGGAAAATAGTTATCTTTATTACTTTATAATTTATCACTTATTACAGTTTTTATCTATGATATACCTACTGAAATATATTATTATAGTAATATAGGTACTATTATAGACACGTACAACTATATAGACCATGTTATATAGGTGATAATTAACTATTCACTTGTTTGATAACGCGTTGCTTGCTGCTGTCGCGATATTTCAATATGTCATGATATAAAATTATGTATTCGAAATCTATCGAACTACACCTGTCTTTATCGTTGCGCCAGACTCAATACGAAGTTTTATTATTATACAATAATTTAATTTTAATATTCCTTTATTTTGTACTCTATTATTAAGAACCGATATTGTTTATATTTGTTTAAATTATTGACCAAAATAGATAATTTAATAATATTGCACAGTATGTAAAGATACTCACAGTATACGAATGAGAATTAATTTTTCCACAATACCTACTTTTAGTTCGGCTTCCATAAAGTATACTGTCTACAGGTGAATTTACGAATATAGTATGCGGTCTACCGATTATTTACAAATATAGTATGTAGTCTATAATTTTTGATAAATAATTTTAAAAGAAATGCTCTGTTCCTAACGTATGCATGTATGTATGAATTCATCTCTAACATTTTTATTAATTAAAAAACGAGTGTTTGATTCATCACTGCTTATGTGTTATGATTAAATAAAAGAGTGTATGATGACTGCGTGAGTTCCAAAGTAGTGTCACGTAATAACTGACGTACTGAGCGTCTGAGTCGGTGACGACGAAAGGTTTTCTGAGGCCCCCTGGGCAAATAAAGTTTTCCGAGTCCTAACTTAAGGCCTCTAACCTCATAGATCAGCCACTGGTCTGAGTCCATACTTTTATGAAATGTCAAAAAATTGTTATTGAAAGTCCTAAAATATAAGGTCTTATTAAGACCGTCTTAAACATACAATGTTAACCAAAAGAAAGAGAGATTAGACCATATCTATCAAAGATGGTCAGTGCAGCAAAAACCGGTCGGCTGAAGATAGATTACGCCTTAAGAAAATGACAGTGGCCAGTAGAATGCGTTTGCCTGTAGACCGCATACTATATGACAGCCTTTAGTTCTGTACAAACTATTTGGTATCATTGATGATTTTTGAAATTTAATCGATAGGTAAGCAAACAAATAATCTTTTTTCACCATACTTACATAAATGGAACGTATAAATTACACATAACACAGTAATGGATTGAGGAGGCTCAATCCATTACTGTGTTTCATATGAAGGCAACCAATAAAGACAACCAAAAAGTGAGTAGCGGCCGATTCCCCAATTATAACTTAATAATAACTTTTGTCTACAATGGGTTTAATTCAGAATGATTTAAAAACTTTTACGTCGTTATGATTTATTCGAACCCCCATAACTTTGTTTAAAAAGCAGTTAACGGCAAAGTTGTGGTTCGATTCAATCTATGTTTTTCAAGAATAAATAATGTGATTCCTGCATTATTTAATTTCCAAATGAATATTCAGTAAACTTTCAATTAATTCTCTTATAACTTTTATATAATATGTTAAATAAAAAAATGTTAATAAACTTCAAAATACCAATATAAATTTGAATAAATAATACGAATCTATATTATAAATCACACTAATTGTATTATATCACTAATTTGTAATTAACTATAAATACACTGCACACTGAACTACAAAGTTCAATTAGTCTTATTTAGTGAACAATTAATATGAGTTAAGATCGTTGCTAGTGAATAATGTAAACGAAATGAAGATAGACGACTTCAACAATTATTATAATCTAAGGACAAAACAACTTAGTTATATTAAATGTAGCAATGAATTATATTTTGACTTAAGTGATGCATTTTCACTTCACGAGCTTAATGGAATAAATATTTTTTTTATTCGGATTACTATTTTGCTGTTTCAAATAGTTTTTAAAAATACATCAAAAGTCAACTATAAGCTTTAATTTTAAGATGAACTCTTGGAAAAAAATATATTTAGGTACCTAGAAAACCAAACAATGAAGGTAAAAATATATTTAATATTATATTATAGGTATTAACTTATATCTTATAAAGATAAACGTGTTGTTTTTATTATTTGTGTGTGTCTGTTATCATATTTTGGAACAGTGTAAAATCCTTAAATCTTCAACTTTGAGGGTGAAATCTGGTGGAAAATTGGATCTTTATTGGCACTTTGAGAGGTTCAAAAATAAAAATTACATTACTGCACAAAATAATTGGAAAACACAAGAAAAATTAGGCAAATATGGGAATATTATACGCATTACCTACCAGTTTGCCAAAATTATATTTTAAAATTATTTAGATCAATATTAAGCTAGGGATTTATACAACGAGTGTAGGTGCACACCTATTTTCTCAGTTAAAATATTCTACAGTATCTCCAACCTACCATATAACTAATAGAAAAAGAAATTACAAATATTAATAGAAATACATTTTAAGAAATACTAAGAAATAGAGGCTGACACAGTGACACTATATTCTTTTCCTCTAAAAATCGTTTTTGGTGGGCAATGTTTTATTATTGAAGTCAAAAAACATGGCTACTACATTTACCTACACCCAAGTGTACTTCAAAGTAGTAGAGTGACTTCTTCGGGTTTTTTCTTTTGATAAAACATATTTTTAAATTGTTTCCCATGGACAACAAATTAAAATAACGTAAAATCGATTCGCTAACGATATTGTGTTTAATTGCCTTATTCAAATGCCACTGCCATTTCACCAGTTATTGTTTACTCTAGCAACAATTATGCAGATGGCATATTATGGTAAGATATAAATTAAAGTTAAATTATTTCATATTACACCATTCACATTTCAAGTTAAATATTATTTTTTCCCTGTTTGAATGACCATGACCATTGCAACCTTTTTACAAAAGTTGCAATGGTTAAATATTTGAGATAAGAGTGATTAATATTTATAAATTGTTAGTAGGTAGTTACTATTTTAAATAATTATTCATCACAATTTATAAATTGGTTCTTGTTTTAAAACTAAAGGAAACAGGAAAATAATATGTCGAACACACTATACAGAAAGGTAATTGGTATATTGTATATTTGTATAGTAAAAAAACTGGAATAACACTATTGGATAATTTTCGAAAGTTTATAGGATGCGATTTATAATTACACTATTTTTTTTTTTCGTAAACATAATATGTTATGTAAATATATATAATATATATTATTATGACGTATGTCTGTACGATTGCTATAAATAATTATTATTTTATACAACTTTTTTAACAATTTACAGTTTACTTTTACATTACAGTAAATTAGTAGATATGAATATAAAAACAGCATAAGTAGTTAACAATTTTTTTTTTCCCTGGGGGGGCTCCACTTTTTTTTCTATTAGTTTAGATTAGTTGGTTAATTAATGCATGTTTATAACAATACATATGTAAAAAAAATTTTAATTTAGAGTCATATTAAAAATAGGATTTTTTTTTTATATTCAATTTTGTAAGTATCAGATATTCTATATTTTTATTTATAAAATATTATAATATTTTATTACATATTTGTAAAAATTTAAAGGTATACATTGTATACTAGCTTACTAGATAGTATATAAATATATAATAATATAAAATAATTAATTTATGTATGTTATCATTTTTGCTTTAAGATTAAGATTTAATTTATTTATTGATTTTGTTCTATAACAACAACGATATAAACTATTTCTAGCTTAAAATGTTTTGTGTAAAGTTTCTGATTTATTTTGCTTTTTTTTATTTTATTTCACAACAGAAATCATATTCAGTATTTTGTTTCATTCTAACTGAAACACAACAATACAATCTGTTCCTGTTTAAAAACCTTAAGTAGAAAGTTTTGGATTTATTTCGTTTCTTAATTTTGTTCTGAACAAAAAAACGGTATACATTGAAACAATGAAATGTTCTATTACTAGATAGACCAAAAATACTATAAATGCCATTTTCTGACACAACTCGAAATATAACATGACAGGAAATCAAATATACGATTTATATATAATTTGTAAATGGTCAACATTTTTTTTTTTACAATTTTTTGCTACAATAGCATGTCTTGTGACTAGTTTCTTGTATGACAACACAGCTGTTTCATCTGCATAATAATGGTGTTGATTTTTTGTTAGCATATCTGATGTAAATTTACTATACATATTATAGGGTATGATTTAATATTTTAAATCATAGACAAAAAAAAAACAAAAAAACTAATACAACTGTCATTGCTGGATGACAAACCTAAGCACGTTTATAACTTAATAATTGTACAATATAGTATTGTATTATAGTTATTTACTGCGTAAAAATACTTTGAAACAGAGTTAGACATTATAGTTATGAAACATCGAAGGAGAGTTGACTCAAATTTTATTTTAACAATAAATCATTGTTCTACTATGTTTATGTCGATATAATGATAATTTTTATAATATAAAAACATGTGCCACAAGATGGTAATGCTTTGGAGGGAATTAATGCTAACGCAGTTCCCACCATGTTAGTGGTACAAAACAAAAACATGTGTCGTACACCGCAGTGGAGATGTATTAAATTATTATATTATGGACGATTTTACGGTGGATAGCTCAAGGAAAGGATATTATGAAAAACAAAATAATTATCCACATCGCAGCCGATGCATCATGTGCGTCAATTTTCGCTCAGATTAGCGGCGGTGACAAGGATGAAGCCAATATCGCCGAGTGTCGTTAATTTTTATTAATTAACAGAATTTTCAGTGGTATCGTGGAGGGGAACGGGAGACGTATTTATTACAGTCGTATCAGCTGTGTATCGGTTTTAATTGTCTCGCTTCTATTTAGAATACAAAACCGTCGAAGTTTCGCCATCACCCTCCCCTCGATCGGTGCCACGATCGACTACCGATTCGACGCTGAAACAACAACAATAATAATAACAATATAATATTATATAATTGCCGATCGTAAAATGATTGGCATTTTGTCTGTGTGTGTGTGTGTGTGTGGAGTTGGAATCAAAGAAGAACGTCTATCTGCCGTACAATAAAATATCGCCTCTCCGGTACGATTTCGGCCGCTTATATCCTCAACTTTATATTGGGTCGAACGGATTTACATAGAATCGCGAGCGCAGCCTCCGAAACGCGTAAACCGTTCCATTATATTGTACTACGCATCCCATCACTGCTGGCGACGTTGGAATTGATATATCCACGCGGTAATCCTTAAGGGATCGCGTAATTTTTCAACCGACGTCTACGCCGCGTAATCACATTCGGCCGACGACGACGACGGTCTCATCGTTATTGTTTCTGTCGTCCCATTTATACCTCGTACACATATTGCCGGTGAAAATATCCATGTCCAGAAATAAATTTATGGACATGACGCGTCAGAGATAACTTTTCGATTGTACGACAGCATAAAAGGTCATTTATTAAAAGAATAAATTACAAGACGCGTTTCAAAGTGCTATCCGAAATTGTAATGTGAATAAAGTAATTGAAATTACTGAGTTGTAAAACTCAAACCCAATAAAACGGAAAAAATGTATCAAATAAATCGTTATCTTTCGGTTTATTCGATAAACTGGAAAACTGTGTTATTACTAGGGCCCGGATTTAAATGATCTAAAAACCGTCGAAAAATGCTCTAAAAAATGGCTAAAAATGTCCATAAAAAAAGGATTTTACCCCAATAATGCCCTTAAAAATTACCATATAAAATCATTTTTCAATATAATGTTTTATTAAGGTACACCAACCTAATTTAAAATTAACAATATATTTAAAATAATTTGATTAGAAGTTCAGAGTATTTATAAATTATAATCACGGCCTACAAATGTTACTATTGATACATGTTTTTTCCTCTGTATAGGTTTAAGAGGATGTCAGCGCACTATTTGTTTTCTCTCTCTGGCCCACGTGCAGCATAGACAAAACGCATGAACGCAGAATCATTTTTTCTATGTTTTAAGTAATCTTAGAGTAAAATTACCTATTACAAAAAAGATAGAGAATAATATTTTTGAGGGAATTTCATACCGATTTTATATTTTATTGTTATTTGACTTTGTATTCGACTTTCAAAATAAACAAAAAAAGTTGTACATTAAAATGATGTTTAAATTGTTTTGAGACAATATTTAGACAAATCGATATGACATTCCCTCAAAAATATTATTCTCTATCTTTTTTGTAATGGGTGATTTTACTCTAAGATTACTTAAAAACATAGAAAAAATGTTTCTGCGTAAATTTGTTTTGTCTATGTTGCACGTGAGTCAGAGAGAGAAAACAAATAGTGCGCTGACATCCTCTTAAGGGCCTGTCTTACAATCATAGTTTAAACCTCGGTTACACCCAGCCCACTGATTTTACAGCCCCGTATTATAATTGTTAAACTAAGGTTAAGCCACCGAATTCGAATGGTAAAATCAGTGGGTTAGGCGTATAACCGAGGTTTAAACTATGATTGTAAAACAGGCCCTAAGTGGGTAAATAGTTAAATTTAGAATTTTTAGATCAAAAGGATATCCCCTCCCCTCCTAGAAGATGAATCAAATCCTCTACTGAAGTCGTACCATATAAAACTAACAAAATTACCGAAAAATGCTAAATAATGCTCGAAAAATTAAAAAACATCGAAACATGCAACAAAATGCAAAATAAATAACTTATTACGTATGCGGAATTTGCACGAGGTCCCTTGCGTTTCCGACTATTAGATAGACCTAAACGTCTTCTATATTTTATAATATTTTATATAAACAAAGAATTTCTATTTTCTAATAATATGATATATTACTTTATTTCCCTCTAGTTTTTTTTTTAAATTATTTATTAAGTATTAAGTACAATAAAAGATAGTTGATAAAGTACTAACATAATTAATTATATTAAACATGTTTAAAGAAAGAGAGAAAAATATTACTATCAATATTTTAATGTAATATAAATATAATGATTTTTTTTTTATTGATTAGCCCGCAGCAACTTAGGCCATTGGGTGGTTTTTTAAGTGTGAGGTGGGTACTATAGGTTTGGTAAACACGTGTGTTTTTGGTTTTTGGCAGAATTTCAATTTGGGCACCCGTATAGGTACGTAGGTTTCTGCCATGCCCAGTCAGGGGATGGCATTATGAATTATTATATTATCTGCAATAGACGGGAATAGAAAATATTATAAAGAGTGTTTTGTTAAGTTATTTAAATATTTAATAATTATTTATATATTAATTGAAAACTAATATACTAAATGTTAACAAATAATTATTTCTAAGTTGTACTGTATTAATAATAAGAATAAGATATTATTATTAAAGGAATATATTATTATCCTCAAATTATAGTGTATAGCCATTAGCCATCGACTATAAGAATAAAATATTTTAGACAATAATAAGACATGGGTAAGAATATCAATAGAATATGTCACAAAGAGTATTATATGTTATATAATATTATCTTAGTAAAAATGTGCATAGAATATTTTCAAATCTTAGCAATTTATGATGAATAATATATAGGTAACATAAAAAATGTTGTTCTAAAAAGAAGGAAATTTTTAAAAGATTTATTAAAAAAATTTGAAAAGAATATTATATTTTAAATATGCTTGGGAAATATCTTAAAGAATATCACTTTGTTCTTATTATTATCTGTAGAACAATTGGATATCTTGAGCATGTTCATTGAATGTCCAGTGTTTCATAATATTGTATTGTATTATATAGTAGTTGTATTTATGGTGAAATTCGACAGTGGTTTTAAAAAATAAAAAATAAAAGTAGTAGAAGGTTGTCATTCAATCTGGCAGTTAATAGAACATTAGAATCTCCTAAGGAAAAATCTTAGATTGCTACTCCCTTTATGTCTATACCGTCATTTGTCACCAATCGAGCACGTTCTGTATCATAATATTTCGTTTCTTATGAATAGGTTCTCGATTAGGATTGGCATTCTATAATTTCAAGTTATAATGGCTTAAAAAAAAAAAAAAAATATTTTATTATTAATATAATTTATTAAAATAAAGCAACGGTATGCATGCTGAAATAAATACGAAATATGAAATACGAAATTATTAATGCTAGTCGGGTAAATCAAGTAAAATGTGAATGGTTCCAATATTATGCAATTTAAATATTATTAATCTTCAACCTCATCTTTAAGTTGATTGATAATAAATGATGTACACAGTATGTATTGGGTCTTCGGTTTTAGTTTTATGTATTTTTGTTGTGTTATTATACCTAGCTACAACACTGTGACTGTGACATGACATTGTTTAATCTCTGTGATAGGCCTCACGTAAATGCTAATACTTACCACTTGCCAGTTATCAATTATCTTCAATTTGCTGTCACGTTTTAAATTAATATTTCAAATTTACATATAAAAGTGAAGTAAAACATGCAACTTCAATTATTCTATTCGTTTATATATGATAGCATCGCTGCATATTTTTATCAATTACAATATAATTTAATTTCCCTCATATAATGTAACTATAATTAAATAAATTAAATTTATTATAATTAAATAATTAATTTATAATTTTTTATAATTAAATTTTAATATATAATAATATGTATAATAAATAGTAATTTGTTATCTTGGATTTTTTTACATTACCAAGCATTCTCATGTCAAGTGGACCAACCCAGAGTTTCGCCAAGTCGCATTCCCGGGAATTTCCCAGTTGATATAATAACCCTATAATTCTCGATACCGATACGTAGTAGCGCCTTTTTTCGTTCGATAGTGTGAAAGGGGGTGAAACAATTTCATATTTTACTGTATTATTTTTATAACTTGATAAGACAAACTGTTGACAGCTTGTTTCCCAATCGAACATAATAATTTATTATTATGTGTACCCGGTTGTAAATATTTATGTACGTATATGACGTAACAAATGAACTATAAGTTATATTATACACTGAAACATTTCGAACACACTATATTTAATACCCAAGCATTAAGTGTTAGAATTTATACTAAATAATATTAGTGTATCATAAATTATTATTCATAATATTATACTTTAGGAACCTATATCTTCAAATAGGTATACGAAACGTATATATTTAAAACGAAAGCATAATATCAGCTAATATCAGCCTATCGCATATTTCAAACTTTAAGCGAGTAGTGTGTATTGTATATTTGTATTATAAGCATGTAAAAAGTAAATTTTAGTACTTAAGTATAGCGATTGGAAAAAAAAAAACATCAATATTGAAAGTGGTAAAATAAACAGTGTAATTATTAAATATTTCAAAAACTAAAATGTTTGTCTTTGCATAATATATGAGACGTATATCTATAATAATATAATTTATTAAGAATATAATTTTTTATTCGTACAAAATAAATATTTCGATATGAAATAATGTTTATTTTTGACACTGCACAATATACTTTGGAAATTAAACCATTTTATTATTTATTTAAAACGTACGGGTCAAACAAAACATATTTATACTATCATCGAGTCGTCCCTAACGGAATCTATCCCGTAACCCTCTCGGACGTCAATGTTTATTCTAATCCGGCCCAACTGCAACAACAGCCGCGAATACCTGCATATTAATATAATATTATTATAATAATAATGCTTTTTCATATAATAATAATAATAATATATTATTGGGTGACCGAGCTTAGCTCGGGTTCAGTTTTTCAACAACAAAAAAGTATTTGTTTGAACCAAAACATTTTATATTCTTTTTACATGTTTCATTATTTTTCTCATAACAAAACAAAAAATATAAGAATGTTTTGTTCAAGGATTAAATTTGCTATGAGTTTAATGAAATCAGGGTATTCACATAAATTTAGGTCAGGTTTAAATCAGTCAAGTCGTCTGGAATAGTCAAGAAAACAGTATAGTATCATCAAAATCTATTTATTGGTGATTATTTTGTATATTATAATAATTATTGGTACACTCGGTCTGTATTGCTTAATGTTTCTGTCCACACTATATTTAAGAATGTGACAATGATTTTCATGTGGTAAAAGCACTTTCTTTTTGCTCTCAAAAAAGTGATATGCAACATCCAGTGCATAAATACTGATGTTCGTAAGTGTACACCAGCATACTCAAATGTTTAACCTTACCGACTACTATTGCTGCCAAATTGTCGGTACTGTCAATTACAAGTTAACACTGGGGTTACGCCTTACGCGTCTGTATATATATATTGTTAATATTATTTAATAATATAATAATTATTTAGTACATGACCTATATTATTTATTAATTAATAATTTTTCCTCTTTATACTTCGTCATTATTACGGCAATACCACGTAACTAACATTACTTTCATAATTGACTTTTTTTCATTTTATAGAAACACATATTCCCAATATTTTAGCTAAATAACAAATATCAATATTTCAGATTTTGTAAATTTTCCAAGCTCTCGAGCATAACTCGAAAGTACGAAAGTTTCCGGATATGAGACCATTGAATTCCTTTAATTTAAAACAACCCTATAATACGTACTAGCGTGATTCTAGAAATAGCAATTTATGTAATGTATCTATATTATATAGATACGAAATTCCGACGAGAGGGACTGTTTTTGAGACACAAAATGTTGCACAGAAATGCACACGGAATTATCACTGCTCGGTTAATAGAGTATATTGGATATAGGATATTTTACAAAACAACAATGTACCTAATAATAGTGTAGTGAATATGATAATACGTTTTAAATTATAACAATATGCTATTGGACTATATCGATCGCTTTATCTTTTCACAGCATCCAGTATCCACACCAGCCGTTTGTTCAGCGGCTACAGGGACACGCTGATGTCGTCTTCCGGCCATCCTAGGGTCTCCGTGCTCCGCCTGTTGGGGCCCACCACTCAGTCGGCAATCGCCGTCGGCACTTTCTGGCTGCTGGCCCTGGCGCTCAACGCCGTCCTGTTCACGCGGGCCGGCCGTACGCTGTTCAACTACGACGGTTCGGCCAGGTAAACGTTTATTTCGTGTTTGTTATAAATTAATTGATAATAACTCGGGGCATTCGTTTATTTGTACGGATCGACTTAAAATGTAGCACAGTGCTGTGGAAGTGTATGTCATATGAAGCGACACGTTCAATTACGAAATTTAAAAGTACTTTTTATTTTTGCTTTTTTCCACGATTTTTTCGATGAAATGCATATTTCCAGTTTTTCTGATTAATTTTGTTTTTTTTTACCAGTTTTTCTACTTTGTTTTCTCCTGCAAACTTGTTATTGATAGGATTGAAATTTAAAACACAGTTCAACAGTTGTACAGTTATACAAATTAAGTCTAGTATCTACCAACTTTATCAAGTAAAAAGAAAGTTTTTTTTTTTTTTTAATTAAATATTTTTGCTTATATTTAAATGCTTATTTGAGTGCTAATACCTAATAATGTTTTTAAACTCTTATTCAAGCTCTTATTTTAATGATTTTAAGTTCTATAAGTCCCGAGCCCTGATAATTATATTATCGTGGGCGCGCTATGGCCACGCAGTGTCTGACAACATAATATTATGTGACTGCGGTACAGCGACTACGCAATTGCACTCCAAACCGACCTCTGGTTTTTCTTATTTTCGCGAAAAGCACCCGTTTTCTGAGAGATATAGACTTACCTGTTTGATATACAGTGAGCGAGTCATATACCTACCTAGCAACCGTGATTTATAACACCGGATATGATTTCCGGAAGTGGTCGTTATATATACTCGACCTACTGTCACCATAAAAGTTAGTGCCGCGCCTAACTGGCACTGCAGTTAATATATTATGGTTCAATACTTATAAACTCAGACACCAACTGAAAGTTCGAAGCTTGTTGTTGTGGCTTCCGTCATTATATTATGTTCTCTTATTTTATTTTCAGACACAATAAATTATTTCACTCAATATTTTGCCCCGTACTGAAATTAAACAGCTATCACCTTATAAAATTATTACAAAAGTATACCAACTATTGTCGTTTACGAAGTTGCACTCGTGTCGTCGTTAAATAATTCAATGCGTCGCACTTTGATATCAAAATATCTCCAAAACCAACGTTCTTAATAACTGTTGGCTTAAAATGTATACACTAATTGTGTTTGATTCGACATTTCAAATGGCGAGACACTAGAATTTAAGTATGCAAATTTGTGATCAAAGATTTTATTCTTAGTTCACCAACTCAAACTGAATCTAAATTCATAAGTAGTTATAAATTAAACTCATATGTAGTATGAGAGACTCTTTAAAATGTGATGCCTGAAAATAATGACGAGCTTAATAATGTGTTTTGACATAGTATAGTTTTCAACATCAAATTCTAAAACAAAGTTATAAATTATTTTGTGACTTACCGACCAAGTTCATCATATTGTGAAATAATAAACTAACAGAAAAAAAAATGTTGGATGACGTGATTTATGTGAAACGGGTGTTGAATTATAATATTTTAATCTTTTAAACGCGAGTGAAAACATAAACTTAAATAAAAAATCATGGTGAGCGTTTTCGTGAATCGCAGTGAAATGTTATTATAAATTATACAAAACTACAGGAAGATGAATAATTGGTGTTTATATCATGAAGTTTATCTCGGATCAAAATTGAAATGGAACTCAATCAAAATACCTACTTTATTGTAACATATTTACTCCAGTATTAAGTTTGCAAGCTTCTCCAAAATTACGAAATCAGTTCGAAATTAAGTTTGAATAAGTTCGCTATGGACTTATAATGCAATATTTAAATGAAATACCAATTTTGTATTTATATTTTATTGACTCGCTGTGAGTAAAATAAGCATAACAGTTCCAAAACATCTAGTCTTGTAATTTATGTTTAAAAACCATATTTTTGAGCATAATGAATTCTTATTGGAGTATGATAAATACATGAAATACCTATAGCGAATTCGTATCAATACGCGTTTGTTATTTTCAGGCCTTGCCGATATCGGTACAGAAATACAGAGCGCAATAAAGTCCCGTAATTCTGGTTTCCGCGCAAACGGCAAATTGAATCTTAAGTGAGATTAGCGTCGTTCGGAAATGATTGTGCCGACGTGGTGGCAGGAGTATAGCAGGACAGCATGAGCAATGCACTGCGCAGGATATAACGAATATTACGCAATTTAATTCCATACGCACCGTCGCACCGACGACAACCACGACGACGCCATACAGCGATGAATTCGATGCCAAAAGAAAAACGACACGCAAGGGCAGGCTTCAACTAACTACGTCTTGTCATCGCCGGCTCGTAGTTTTTCGTTAACAATTTTCCGGAAAACACGATGGCAAACACTGAAGATGTACATGTCTCAGCGTCGATGCTCTGAGAATGTAGAACGTGACCGGAACGCCAAATCGTAAAATATAACGCTCAGGCCGCTGAATTGTTCGACGATCCAAATTATTATATTAAGTAGAATTCATCAAGACATCGGCTTAACATCACTTTAAGAAAAATGTTTATATCATTATTTTATTAGGTTTTTTTTTGTTATTATCTTGGCAACAATCGTACAGTTGCGGACTGTGGTACGTCACATCGCGTAACGTCCAACCGTTAACAATATTTAATATTTATCTATTATATACAATTGTAATTAAGTTTATATCACGCAAAGCTGTATACGTATACCACCATTAACGTGTACAAATTATCGAGAACCTTGAAGTAACGTGCTAACGGTTAAAAGAATGTAAACGCAAAATATTATACAAAACAAACGATTCAAAAACCGTGCAGTAGTGTATCAACTAAATATAATAATATGTTTTGGTTTAATTTATTCGTGGTTTAATTAATTTAAAAGTCAAGGCCGTTTCATATCAAAATATTAATACTACGGCTGTATGGTATAATATAATAATACATATATTGTATATATATAATATATATACAAACAAGTATATAGGTAACCTTTCAACTTTAATTAATGCGCAAACAATATTACCTATGTGTTTTATATTTGTGTTTGATGGGTGTTTTTATATGGACTGTCTTAAGTTCTTTTGAATAACTACTATCCATTTTTGAAATTACTTTTCTTAATCTATGAAGTGAGTTAATAAATCAACCAATTATTAACCAATTCAAATTCAATAACAAATCGCAATACAATTTTATTTTGTACGAGAAAACTTATTTACTTACTTAATTTAATTATTAGCTATCAGAAAATACATTATTTATCGGCATACTTCGGTCAAATCATACATTATTATATAATATTATCTAGTGTTGGACTGTTGGAGAGAAAAATAGCCAACCAGGTCTATCAAACTTACTCTAGTCTCACGTAGGTACCATACAGTGTACCAGTATAATATCTATTGTTTTGTTTTTTTAGTTCTGTTGTTAATGAATTGCAACACTTATTTAAAAGTTTTCCGTTTTCCGTAACACATCTGTACTATCACTCATACCAATAAAAAATGATTTGTTTATTTGTTATTTTTTCTAACCTTTTTTTCTGGATGAGCGAACAATATATTATGTTCGTATAATACCGGTTCACTATTATGGGTTATCCACTTAGTTAGTGATAAATGATTATAGGTACTGATTAGTGTTTACCGTCAGCCGTCTGTCGAACACACGATGTATTATACATTTTTTTTTTAAACCACCAACAGTGTGGTTATATACATATATATTATATATGTATATATACATGTATATACATGTATATATATATGTATGTATATAATATATATTATCCCTTAGTACTTGGAATATTTTACGTGAAACTTGGCTCACGGCCCCGCATCGATAATGTTAAAGCACCTTAAAATTTACATTCACACAAACTTCACCACGCGACCGTAAATACTTCCTATTAAAACTTTGCAGTAGGTCGCGACGCAGACTAATTCTGTTTCAGGACAGGTTTTTGACTTGTTTACGTCTACAAATGTGGTTTAAGAATTCATTAAAGTAACTAAAAACAATGAGAAATTATGAATAGTAAATGGTTCAAAGAAATTGAAATTCCTTTAAAAAGAAATATATTTGTAATTTAATTTCGGTAGTACAACTTTTTTATTATTTTTTGAGGTGTTTTGTCTTTACTGATCTCTGAACTGTTTTTGGAAATTAACGACGAAAGTAATATTTTGCAATTATATAATATTTATATTGAGTACCTAACCAACAATATTTGTTATAATTTAAATACTTAGGTATCTCTCTTTTAAATAAAAAAAAAAAGAAAAAGTTTTGCAATCTTTTTTCAGTAATTCCTATAATATTATTATGGCCAATGATAATACAAAAAAATTGTAGATATTCAGTATTGAAATATTAATTTTTCAGTTTCTTATGAATATATTATTTATAGTTTATATAGTAAAATCATAAAATAATTTATTGGAGGGCTTGTCAAGTAGAGTGAGAAGGAGGCATAGTTGTAGTTTGTAGCCCCTAGTATTAAATATGATGTTAATTTGTAATTTAAACTAAATAACATATATTTATTATGTTTCAATTTCTTTTTATCTTTAACAGAGATAAAATAAATATACCTATATAAAAATAAATTTGATTTATTTGAAAAAATTAGGTTCCTATTCTGAAAAAAAATCATACATTTATTACAGCTTAATAAATGTATTATAATTAATATTTCATCAAACCAATATTATTGTTCCACTGATAATTGTATAAACTTTTTAATATTTATTCAGTATTTATATAATGTTTTCAAATAGTGTTTCAGTTTAAGATTCATATTGTTGGAAAGTGAAAACTTTCAATACTAAAATATATAATAGGAATTATATTGTAGATAATCCTTATTCTATTAGTTTGAATGATATCGATATAAATCAATATTAAATGAGTTACGTTTTTGGTTTATGTTTTTGATAGATAAAATATAATTGGACTTTTTTTTTTTTGAAAATCAGTAATCACTGATTAATGATAAATTATTTCTTAAATATGTTACCGTTAAGGCGTTAACTTGGTACATACATGCAAATTTCTAAGACATAATAAAACAACTCGAGACACCGTCTATCTAAATTACGATCTGTGTTGTATTTACATTACATAATAAATAACAAGGAAGTCGCTCTACTGTAAAGTAGATTTCGACTGTACATCGTCATTGGGTAGGTCACTGGAATGAATGTGTTAAATTTGAATTCATTGATAAATCATTGCCTACGAAAAACGATTGTGAGTGGTGACGCTATCGGTCTTATTTCGAAAGATATTATACAATTTATTTATATAACTATTCGTAATTCATTTTTATTTAATATAATATAGTGCACAGCTTTATGTATTTATTAACAGTAAGGTACCTAGGTTGAACTAATTGTTTTCTTGTTTTCAAACATAATATGACAAATATTATAATATTTCATGATAATGTATTATTAAATACTATAGTTATCAACTTATAAGTCAATACCGACGTACAGTAGAACAGTGTAAATAGGTTCATACAATTTCAGTATAAAATCTTAAAATTTACCTAAATTGTATATTGAAAATTGCATTGTGTATAGAAAATAATAGTAGGCAACTTAGTAGGTAACTATATAATATAATAATAGTATTTATAAAATTTATGAATAGAACATTACATTTTTATATATAACATAAATACTACCTATAATATTTTGAATTCAGTTATTGTGTATATAAGAGAGGAAACTATTTTTTTTTTTATACAGGTAGGTAGTAAATGGTTGAAAAATACATGTAAATGTAAAGTACTGTTTATAAAACGAAATTACAAGTAATTATGAATTATTAAATTTAATATTATACATATACATATTATGTAAATGTATTTAACTTATGTCATTTACAAATTGATTTTTTTACACAGCAGCTTAAGTTATGCATTTTTAGTTTTTTTATTGTGTAGCTAAACATGGTATTTTTTAGGATTTGTATAATTTTCTCATTTCATATTTTAAATCTTAAGAGCAATAAATTATAATTCCAGCAAATTTATAAGCAGCAATAAGATATGATGTGCTGTGGAACACGATAGTATGTAAAACTACAAAAATTATAGAATCATTATTACCCTTCATACATAGTCGATATAAATAATATTAAATATATTATATTAAATACATTATTGTAATAACACTGACATTTTCGAGTTCTGGGTATCAAGATAAGTTTTTAGTGAGTCCGTCTGAATTTGTTAATACATTCACTTTAGTTATTTTAACACCATAAAATATGTTCTCATGATGCGTTGCAATCACAATGATAATAACTAATACCTGAGTTATAATACTGTTAACAGGCACACCAGTATAATTTTATCTCCGTCTTAAATACATGAAATATGATTTAAATTTAAATTTCTTCGATTTTACTTATTGCGATTACTGATTAGGTAGGTATATAAAATTAAGGTAAGTATTATAAGTTATACAAATAAGTAATAACTAAACATTTAAAAAATTAAATACTAGTTAATAACTTTCTCAAAATTCAATACATTAAAAAATCATCTAAAAAAACACTGAAAACATTTTTATTATAATGTATATGATGTGTAATGATATCCTTAGTTGCAATAATGTGAACATAATGAATAATGACTAGTAAGTGGATTATTATGTGATATATATTATTCTATTTGTGTAGGACTGGGAAAAATTTTATTTATGCACTCTGGTGTTCCCTCTTGATACCATCGATTTGTTGAAATAGGTAAACTTTTTTTGAGCTCTGGAAAGAAATCAACGTGCAGTTATGAGTAGAACCAACTTGTTGGTAGTTAAGACCTCCGCTCATTTTTATGTGCTTAAAAATCTAAATTTTTTCAAACACGTTTAACAGCTGTAATTATAAATGTTGAACACATAGAATGTGAACAGAACAATGTATCTGGTATCTTCATTTATAACCTAAGACATGTGTAAATGTGTTATCATTTCCTCTATGCCTTTTTTTCAGACGTTCGCTTGACGAGGGTACCTTCCTTGACCTTTGGAAAATCTCCTACATCACTCTTATTTTTAAATCAGGTGACGCTTCTTGCAACCCAAATTAATAGACCAATCTCCATTCTTTCACATATTTGCAAAATATACGAGTCGATTGTTCTAGGGAAAATTCAACCTATTATTAAACCTATCCTTATGGAGGAGCAACATCTTTTCCGCCCTCATTGTTAAACTGTAACGGACAACACTGTATTCTGTAACTACGTTTTTGATGCTTTCGCAGTCCATTCTCAAGTGACATAATATAACACAGATTATGATAAAGCGTTCGATCGCGTTGACCACTATGCCCTTACTCATGTCTTACTTGAATCAGGGTTTGCAGGTGAACCACTACTGTCGTGATTTAGCTTGTTTATCCACAATAGAAAGCAATGGCTGAAAATCCATTTAGTTATATCAAGCACTTTTATAGCCACCTCCTGTGTTCCTCAAGAAGAACACTTTTCCTCACTATTTTTCTCTATTTTTGTTAATAGGGCAAATCGTATACTTCAACACTATAATCTTCTTGCTTTCACAGATGATACGAAATTATTTCTTCCTTATAAATGATTGCCTTAAACTTCAAAGCGATTTAGACCGTCTTACATCATGATCATACAAACTTGCCTTATTTTTTAATATTTCAACATACCATTCTATGACTTTCATCCATCGGAGAAGTCCTGTCAGATATGGTTATAACATTGATGGAACTACTATCTGCCTTATTGATAAGTCCGTTACCGACTTGGTTTTGTATTTACTTGCAGTTTTACCTACGTAATATCTGTGATATTGATTCCCTTACCCTTCTTTCATCTTTATCATTCAAAGTCCTTTCTCGTAGGACACGCCAAACATATCCATTTCATATTACTCCATCCTCTACGATCTATAGCTCAAATAAACCTCTTGTGCGTTGTATGCCCCTTGCTAACTCCAATGCTTCTAATTGGAAGCATAATTTACTACTAACTTTATTATTATTAAGCATTTTTAAATGATATTTGTACTTTCCGTATTTTTATATTATCATAAAAATGTTTTATTTATTATTATAATCTATATTTATTTTTTATATTAATATATTCTTTAGATATGTTTAGCTTTAGAAATAAATGCTGTAATTGGGCTCAAATGCCGCGTAAATAATTTAAATAAATATACAGACATTCTCAGACATTAATCAATCACGTATTTCTGTACATTTTATGAGATGCTTTTCAAAACTCAATGCAGAAGCAGAAACTCACTAGTCCAATAGTATTATATAGGTATAATAGTATAGTTGAATGTCGACCATACCCACTACCCACTTTATGATATAATTATAGCATTGAACTAATTTAAAATATAGATTTTTTATTTAGTTCAATAATAGACCCTGTACCATGATATAATATAATTTATGAACGTTTTATTTTTAATATCTACCACTAATATAATTTTAATTTAATTTTAAGCAATAAAATAATCATTTCGAATCGAAAATTAGATGCAATGTATCGGGTCATTGTTCAATTTTTTAAAATGAAATGACCATCCATTTCCAAGCAATTTAATGTCCAATGGTTCCTTTTTCCAAGTTCAACAAATCGCTTTATTGAATGTAGAGCACACTCTTTTCAAACGAAATAAGCATTCAATACAATATACAATTGCATTAAATCACCTTGGAGGAGTATATTTTACGATGACTTTGTTACCATTCGCATAATAAGTTAAAATGGCACAGAGAATTCGATAAGATACTATCCTTTACCTAAGAAACAAACGTTGATAAAACAAATCGAAAAACTTTTAATGGCAAATTTCTCAGACATAAAAAGTGATAACTAACCAAAACGTATCTAATAATTACAAAAATAATAGCAAAACTCTTGATAAATTGAATATACGGGGTGATCCCTTTAACGTAAGACAATCATCATTTCGGATAAATTAAATTATATATCTTAAAATATTATTTTTACATCATTGTAAATAGTTGTAAATCAACATTTTTGGAAAACTTTTTGAATGACAGCATACATTTTTAATTTCATTTTCATTTTCAGAATATAATTCTGAGTATTTCGATCTATAAATACCATATTTCGGACACATTTTTTTAGTTATAAGTATTAATTAAAGTTTAGACTGAGTAGTGACCTTTGGACAATGGAACATTTTTTGGGGTAGTCTGTACCACTCCATCACTCCACTTATCTAAACATTAAATACTTAAGTTAAAACTCATAAAATGCTCGACAAAATTTGATTTCTTATATCAAAGTACTCCAACACATATTCTGCTTTAAAATAAAAAATAAAAAATATAATTTTTTCCAAAAACGATGTTTTGTAAGTATTTAAAATTAAATAAAAAAATAATATTTTTAAAAATGTTTGCCGTTTTATAATACTATGTGTCTTACGCTAAACGGATCACCCGGTATTTATCGGTTAAAAAGTTTAAGTAGGTATTCATATTATATTAAGATAATAATGAACGTTGTTTGAACTACAGCTAGGGTTCAACAAAGTTATAAAAGAAAATAATAAAACATACTATTTCAGCATAAAGTCTCTAAAATTGTGAATACTCTGCAGCACAGCAGTTTTACACTTTTACCGCATAGATACATACTTATACCTAACTATCAATTTTAAAGTGCAAACATGTAATAATACAATGCCATACATAAAGGTACTTAATGAATGCCACATAATATTGATAAATGAACTTTATAGAAACTTCACGGTGAAATGCATGGTACTGATCCAGAACTCAAAGGCTAACTTAACTTAATCAACAACGTGTAGCACAAAGATGGGATAAGAAACAAATTTTCACTAAAATGAAATAATATTTATATCATAAAGTATTAGAGTAGAATCTTTATTACTACAATATGTCACTGTATTCATTTATTGTATAATTATTAATATATATGTGCATAAAATAGTAAAACTATACCAATGGTGGTAGAATACCACCGTGGTCAATACAGACTGCGAGACCTAATATCATATATTTTTTTCCTCTAATATAAACTTGTATAAAATATATTTAATATTATCCCAGACAGCACAAAACTAATTAATCAAAGTTGTATTTAAATTTTCTTATTAATCATGCCCCATAGTTAGTAAGACTGTAATATAATCTGACCATTGTATATTAAGAGCAATTTTACGGGTTTGAACCATTGAAACCTTTTTTTAAAGTTATTATTACATTACAGTTTTTTAATTACCATGAGTCCCTTTTAGGTACCATGGCCTGTGTATAAAATAAAGTAGATAGGTATTCTACTTTTAATTGAACACAATAACATATTATTGATTAACAATGTATTTTCTTATAAATTAATGATTACAGTTTTAAAATTATATTTAGATAAGTATTTATAATTTGTGTATAAATATATTTTCAATTTAAATAAATAAACACTAAAGCCCTTTTATAAAACAAAACATATAAAAAGGTATAAAATTAATAATAATTTAACTATTTATCATAAAACGACCAGAAACAATAAATTATATTATATTTTGCTCATGAGTCATGAATGAGTCTAGGGACTCATGCCCTACAAAACCTTGAAATATGCATTTATTTATGCACAAACACTTAAATATGCTCTTAAAATATGCAACAAAAAACAGGGTAAAACATGAAAACTAGGACGTACAGCAATAATATTAAGCAATACCCATAGATCATAAACATTAAAGAATTTAACATTGACGCACTAACACCGATTGATTAAAGTATCCCTCTACCCGCATATAGGTATTGGGACTGTGGGTAGATGAAATAATATTGACAATTCAACTATAACAATGGTTGCACAGATAGAAAAATACACAGTCCACACTAATTCCATTGAATATTCCTTCAGTTATATTAAAATTTTTTTTTTTACCAATTAAACAAAACGAAATGCTAGTTTAAAAATATTATGTGAAATACGCAAAAAATTACTATAGACTCATGTTATTATGAAACACACAAATAAATCTATATCACAAAGCTAAGTTTTGAGTGAATAACTCAATAAAAGTCCCTAACCTTACTAGTGAGCTGTGTCCAAAGGTAAATCAACTATTGATTTACAAATATTATTTTTATACATTAACAAACAAATACTTTCCTGTTTCTAAAAATTATTTCTAAAAAACATTAAATATAAATTAAAAATACGTTAAGTAAAATCTTTGAACATTTTTAACGTCCATTAAGTATATTTTTAATTTTAATAATGTTACAATACCGTAATTTTATTTTTGTTAATATTAAATACAAAAACACATATTTTCATGTAATTTCGATGAATAATATAAATAATGCTTTTTTTGTTTTAAGTAGACTTATACAGTTATACACAACAAATTAAAAATTAAAAAACCCTTTGATTTTAATCTCTAACACGATATTGCACAACAATGTATAATACTTGGTTTTAAAAGTTTGATTTTGTACATAAAATTTAAATTATTCAGTTAGGTAATTGCTTAGTAAAAAATAATACATTTTTAAATTAACGGTATAGCTGGTAATATTCCAATAGCAGTTATATATAACTGTATACAGCTGTATATAGCTGTATACAGCTAGTTTCAAATTTCCCTAAAACAGCAAAACATAATGTTATCACATGAAAAATTCTATTTTATTTTAAAATAATTTATTGTGGAAAAAGATAAATTTATTTTGAAAACTTTTGAGGAGTAGAAAAGTTCTAAATGTTTTAAGTAGGGAGTTGTATTTATCCAATGATTTAAAATGTATAGGTCACCCACCTAAGAAGAATAAACTACCGTAGGTAACCAGTAATAAAGATCAAATCCACAATGTACCGGTCAAAAAAAATAATTAAAAATTCTTTTGAATGCAATAGTTTATTTATTAATTATAATTATACAGACAACATAATATTATTGTCATTGTCGTATTTCAATATTAAATAATATATATTAATAAAATAATAAATGTTTTTGATTCCATAGTTTGGAATAATTTTTACGCCAGTTTGTTAGTCATTTGATTTAAAAAATAATATATTGAATTAAATTTTACATATCCATAATATACCTAAGTTTTGATCTGAAGGAGTGGTGTATTAAGTAGTTATTTACTTCTAAGTATGTTTACACTTGTTTTATAACTTGGTTAAAGGTGTGAGTACGTATGAAAAAAGTATTCCAAACTAGAGTTATTTTATTTGTGACAAATAACTCTTAGCTTATAAAGAACCATATTCCACACCAAGATTTCAAAGTCCTGAACATTCAAGACTTCATTAAAATCCTGGACAAAAGATCTCAAAACCCCTTAAAAATAACAAAGAAATATTAGGTACTGTATTTTAGTACTTATATGATATCAAATAAATAACACAATCGCAATATTTTTTAAAACAAGGTTAGCCTCGAGGTCTAGTCAGTTAGTAATAATAATTAATATAATATATATATAAGTAGGTAGGTACTACTTCATGATTAAAATAAAACTAAAATGTAAAAGCTATCCGTATCAGTGAATTATATAAAATATAATTTAGGAAACAGTCTCCTAAATTAGTATGCACCATTTCTATTACCGAATATTAGAAATAGAAAAATAATGTACTAAATAATAATATGATTCATTATAATAGCCATGGTTTAAAATTTAACTAATACTCCCGTAAATTAAAAGCCGGTAGACACTAGGCAGACATACATTTAAAAAAAAAAAGCCAATTTATTTTTACCGTCGTTTTTCAATAAAAAAAGTAACTACCTATCTATGCATGTTCATGATAATTAAAAAAAAAAAAATTTAAATCATATGAACGCAATAATATTGAGCTCAATAACGAAAACAATATTTAATCCATAATTATTAAAATAAATTTTTAAAATGTATTGTGACATGTTTATTTATTACCAAAATATGTAGTTATATAATATATAGTATAATAGTTCATAACTTATGTTTTTTTTATAAATCATTAAATTATATAATATATATAATATAGTACCTATAGAAATACCTAAAATGAATTAACGACTTATCAAAAATAAAAATACATAACTTGGACAATTAGTATTTAACATTTTATTTATATCCTTATATAAGTAGGTAGATACATGTAATGTGCAATATTATGTATAGTTGTTCAAGCTAATTTCTCAAAACCTTTTTATAATTTATTATATCCTTTCTTTGATTAAAATTGAACTTTGTTGTAATATGATATATAAATATATATTATGTACCTATTATTATTCAAAATGCAATGAAACCATATAAAAAAACATTCGAATGCAAATTTAGTTACAATGATTGTAATATTTCTGCAGTAAAAGAGATATCTTTTATTACTCCAACGTGCAAAACACCAAATATCACCCAAATATAACTATATAACTGTCTCTGAATTTGAATTTTTCATTAAAAATAATTATTATGAGGCATTTATTTTTCCCGAGTACTTATGGCTATGAGAATATAACTTTAAAGGTTTAAACAAGAAAATATATTTCAAGTCACATTCAAAAGATAAAATATTTTTGGTATTTTTTTTATAACTAAACGCGAAGCTTCGTAATAATGTGTCACTAGAATTTGGCTCAATAAAGTTTTTGGTGCCGAAAGAAAGTCAATTACATACATTTATTTAGTTTTTCAATTTTTTTTTTTATATAACTGATACACGAGTTAATGAGTATAGTGGCTTTGATTTATGTGTTATTTTTACAAAGTTCCATTCGAGTTCGTATACCCTGAAATTATGTCAATTTATAAGTTTTTTACCTACTCAATCCACATTTTTTTATATAGGTAGGTATTTCCCATGGCATAGGAACAGAGAAAATAATTTAGAGTAACACGGGCATGTTATCTTTAATCGGGTTCGTTGAGAAAACACTTTGACATAGTCAACCGTTCTTGAATGCGTTTGTAATATTATCGCGTGTTGAAAATTGGATGCAAAGAAAAAAAGATATGAAATACAAAAACGTGTTGGTAAACTAACAGGTAAAAAGAAACACCTTGCACGCAGGCACTTGTTGAAAATACTATGTGTATTCTGAATCATCATAGAACGTTGTAATCACAAATTAGGGGATTTTAATCGGACCTTTTTTGTTTTAATATACCTGTGAAAATGAAATTTCCTGTAACACGAGTCTGTCGGTTTGGCATAATTTTAAGCCTTCACTGATGTTTTGCATTCCGTATAATATCATCTCGATGACGGGGTTTCCAATAAATACAATTTTTAATCATAATCAACAATAGTATAATATTAGTATTTAGTACTGTACATTTGGTAAGGTAATTAAACGAATACGTTTCCATAAAATTGACAAGCAACTAAACGAATTCCAAAAAAATAATTATTATAACATGAACAAATTAGTTAATGACACGATAAAAATGTTAATTCTGATTTCAGAATCCATATCGTGTCGTATTATGTCGGAACATGCTATGTGATAATACAAATATGTTGAATTATTTAATATTTATCCGTAGAAAATTGCTTATTCTAGCACTACGACTATTATCTAGGTATGAAGTAAAACTACGCACACATTAGAGCAACTCTCGCATTTGTATTATATTATAATAGCTCTATTGAAGTCGTTAAAAAAGGTTCATCTGCCATGCACTTAACATAATACGAAACAGTTTTTTTCCCCGTCCATATATATCTCCGACATCGGGTCACTTTTTGGTGGCGTCCGTATGACGTGCATGCGATAAAAGTCGCATTTAGCCCCAGGGCTTGCCGAAATTTGTTAAATCCCTGCGGTATACAGTCACTGAATTTACGTTATACGCAAGGGGCTTAGCGTTTATTTATATATATATATATTTTTTTTTGGCCAACCGTGTGTTTTCTTGCGAGCGCTCGCTCTTGGTTTTCGGTATTCTAATCGCGATCCTAAACCCGAACCGACTTTACATCTAGTCGTCGTCCAGAAACGCGAGCGACGTCAGGAAGCCGCCATGGCACAGATTTTGAGTAGAGTTAATCTTCCCCATTTCACTCCCTTTGTCTATTCAGAGTAATCGTCTGACATGGAGAGAGCTTTTAATTTCCCTATTGGATACGCTTGCGTTTTTCTACGAACGGACTATACACTCGGCCGATAACCCCGCACCCGCTTCCGCTCCGATCAAACAGCCATCCGGACCATCTTTAATCGCGCGCGATAAATCCAACGCCACCATCTCCGACTTTTCTCACTTTCCCCCCTCCTCGATTTTACCCACGCAACCACCGGATGACTAACGATCGAAGAGAGTCCCTTCACGGCCATTTACCAATTGCCGTATTTCACGCATTCCGGACTCGCATGTGCCATTGTCGAACATTTCACATCCGGTCATCCACCAATTCATTATAATATAATACAAAGAAATCACGAAAAAAAAAAATTGGTGTTTTCATTCATAAATCAATGCATTTGCACCTCGGATCGATGTTTCTAAAATAAGTATTATACCCTCATCATAATCATAATAATATATAGGTATATTTTATCCTCATAATTATTGTAGGTACAGTCTATATTCGTTTTATATATTTGGTGAAAGCTTAACTCACATATTGTCGAGGACATCCGTGGGTCGTATATTTTTCTAGTTATAGCTTGTTATGTACCTAGTTTTGAAAATCAATAACCTTGAGTCTTCAACATTATAATACTATTCAACATTGCTTTGGTTTGTTGAAGTAAGTATTACTCTAAATAAAATATATTTTAGATAACTATACACACGACCATACTTAGTATTTATTTTCTAACATTTCTATTAAAAAAATATATATATATATATATTAGAACATTAGAACAGTTAAAGGATTAACTTTTGTTGAACAAAAAAATATGATGGTGAAAAAAACGATGATTCATCTGAAAAAAAATATTATATTATTTTTTCCCTGTCTCTAAAATACAGCTTACCTATACTATAGGTTATAATATACTTTGTTTTACTAAACTAGAACGTGGTATTTCATTACCTAATTTACATGAAATGTCGTTCAAAATGACAGATTCTGACCAAATAACTTACTATATATTATCCGTCTAATATGGGGAATAATATATTTTCCTTTATAATTTGAATGAACCTGAACTCGTGTTACAAACCCATTAAAGAAAATAATATCTTAGTAGGCTTTATATGAAATTATGAACTCCATAATTGGTAATATAAACGTAGTAACCTACTCTGCATATATAAAAGTCGGCTGCAGATGTTCACAAAGTTGATTTTAAATTAATTTTGTACAAAACGACTTTTATTTTAATGTGAAAATTCCGCAATTTTATTTTATGCTTGTTGCATACCCAATTATTATCGCAATATAAAATAGGCACCTACTAAAAAATGTGTAAGTTTTTACAACTTGTTGTTATGGTTCATAGTTAAATACTCAAATCACTATTTCTTTATCCATTGAAATGAAGTATAATAAAAATATAATTGTTATGAACAAGAACCGTGCGTTTTGGTATTATGAGTAAAAAAAATAATAAAATAATTTTTTACATTTATACATAGTTTAATATTAAATTCACATTTTACATTTACATAAAACATAATATAGGTACTTTAATTAGTTTCACAAAGGTACAATATTATATTCCTCTTGAACTTGTATATGTTTAAACTTAAAAATAATAACATGATTTCAAAAAATTGAATTGAAATATTACTATGCTTTTGTTAAAATATAATCTAAACTTATATAACATAGGTACCTATAATGTATAAAATAAACATAAACCCATGTATACATAACTTTTACTTATAATAACTTTGTTTTATGATAGGATAGGTATAATTAGAAATACATTACCCAGATTATGGTGATAAAAGTACTGTACTCGAAAATTTGTTTAGTTAGTCTCAAACAGTTATGAATATTGTTTGTTAAAAAAAACTATTTTTGTTTGGGTTAGGAAATAACAACAAAATAATGTACAAAAAAAACTGAACGATTAAAAAAATGTTTTTATTTATTTTATTGTGGTTCATTGTCAGTAGGTACATTAATTATTAGGTACTTACTTTACATACTCCTTTACACAAAATTTGTTCATACATAAACACATTTTATATTTCAGTGATCGTGACTTATAGAATGACCGTATATTTACTAATAATTGTTTTAGTAAAAATCTTATGGCTTTTATTTACATGTGTCTTACATCTGTATAATTTGTATTTTAAAAAACATTTTATTTTAAATTTCATACCATAAACACCCGAGTTCAAAGTAATATGGTTTTATTATTATGAATTGGAAAGCAATCATCGCATATTCGTATATGAAAAATGATTAAGAGTGAAGCTAATATTTAAAACCAAGCTTACTGATATTACATCTATGTTTTGTGCATTTAGTCCTAAATCTTTATAGAGACCATTGATGAAATCGAAAAATCCAGACATCACCAATGTTCAAATTAAACTTAATTTTGGTTTTAACAATTTCCTATAATTGTTTTTATCAATTTAATATAAATATATATAGTGATATTATATATATATATTATGTCTAATTATATGTATATAAATAATTTATCTTTATTAAAATAAAGGATATTTGGCCAAGGCGCTGAGTGTATAACATTATCATATGCAGGGATATAATAAACACATATTGTGTATGTCCCAGGGATTTGGGCGTAAAAAGGCTGCTCTGAATATTACAGAAAACGTATTAAATTATTTTAATAAACTATATTACCATAAACGGTGCCCTTTAAGTTAAAAATATTGAAATACGTAGAAAATAAATATTTTAATCCTGCAGGTGTGACACCATGGCATGATTAAAGTTCAAAGTAATCAATGAACATAATTATTATTACAAGTTATGATTACCAAATTAAATTCTCTTATTGCGAATAATGTGTACAAATGCGCAATATACGTACTTCGATTAATTAAGCTATAATATCTACGCTGTAATAACGATACTAAAACTATACTGTTTATTTACAATGGCCCTGCGTTCACACCAGGCGTTTATGGAGTTGATATTGTCATGGTCGTGGTCACTTAGACAGTATAGGACCTATAGTATAGGTAACAGCCGAAAAATACGTACAATGCGAGTACGTCATATAAGTAGATCAAGCTTTATAAGCTTTACGATTGGCTGTAAGTTAAACAACTTGGAGACCTTTTTCCGTCAAAATAATGTATTATGTATATTATTGACTAGCTGAACCCATGTATTTCGGTGCTCGTTGAAAGTGCCAACTCTATATGATTCAAACTTTGTTCAATTCGTTTATTTAATATTCGGTGTATGATGTTCAAAACTTAAACATTTTCATCGATCATCTTGAATCTCAAAATACTTGTACAAGCACCACTTTAAAATGTGAATTTTGGTAGATGCTATCTTAGTGCATACTTACATGGTGGTACTAAGGTACCGTGAAAATTGCAAGCCTTGAGCTATCATTATTTAGAATCTACGTTGATCAACCAGTGATTCAGTCAGGACACCTTCGATTACATTATATTATAGCCATCCCGGCCTTCAGCCCTTGACATTGAGGAACAGTATATTTTCAGGTAGGCAATCCACCTGTGGTGGATTGCAGACCCCGCAAGGTGCGTACGTAATTACAAATATTTTCTGAACACGTTGTTTATGATGTGCATGGGTAGGTTCCCGGGAAAAAGGTCGAAAAATGAACCTTGGAATACCATATATACTAAGGTAGGCATATAGTTTTGACCAAGTATGATATAGGTATTGTTCTAAAATCATAACCAATAGACAGAATAGACAAAAAATATATTATTACTTAGTTTACCTATTTTTTTCTGGACATCTGGCGCCACTGTTGTATTTTGTCCATATAGTTTCCTACTTTTCCGGTGGATTTTCATAAGATTTTCTTTCATACAAACCTTGTGCTAACAATTACGGATACAACAGAAACAAAATCAGACAAATCGGTAGAGCAAAATTAACAAAATAACAATAAAGCACAACATCTGCTCATAGATAATACAAAGACTGCTTTTATCCACAGAGTATATAAGACAACGTTTATAATATAAATGGAACGGTATCGAGTTCAAATCTCAGATATCATTACAATTTTTTTGCAATTTTTTTATAAGTTCGTTGACTTTTCAAAAATGTTATTTCATAACAACCTTGCCTTGACAATTACAAAGAGAACAAAAAAAAATTATTCAAATCAGTAGAGACGTTTTTGAACTTTAGCAAGACTAACGGACAGCAATTCATTTATATATATATATATATATACATAGAATATAGACATATTTAGATAGAAGATATGTATCAATATGTATACATAAAATAATGTAATGGATACTATAATACGATGAGTATTAATGAAAAAAAAATTTGAAAAATAGATTTAATTATAGATTAGAAATTAGCATTATCCTGATGAAAAAATATTAATTCGTACACAAATTATTGTATTCACTAAAATATTCTAAATTACAAATAGTACTACGCAGTGGTCATCAATTGAATTCTTAAATATTATTCTTTCAAATTATTTTAGTAATTGGTATTCAAAAGTGGAATTTTATTTATGCGTTCACGCCACACTGATTGATATCAAAGTACAAACGTGAATTGGTTACCACATTTTTTTTTTTATACTAACGACAGAAATTCTTTTTTTCAGTATTGGTTGCACACGTTTTAAAGTATACTTATGAAAATAAAAAATAAATAAATAGGTACCTATTCAAATGTTAACGTTACTTTCACACCGGAGTTGTCTCTAATATTTTATATTTACATTTTATATTTTTTACATTTGTTCTAAAATGTGATAAAATAAGTTTATTCAAAATATTAATAGGTAGTTGGATATTTTTTATCTTAATATTATGTATTTTTAAAAATAATCTTCTTACTCAAAAAGAGATTATCTACCTTATAATTTACCTAACTAACAAACATATACAGAAGCTTTATTCTTGCCAATACATTTTTTCCTTCGATCAAAATTGTGAACCCAACTTTCTAAATAACTTATTATTCGATTATTATGTAAAATCATAATATATTAATATATAAAAAACATTGTGGATCCGACTTTCTTTAAATTAATATTTCATTCGTACATTTGCCAAGTAATATACTGGCCCAATCATGACGAATAAATAACGATCTTTTTAAATAATTTATAGTGTTTCCCAACACAAACACACTCAAACACGAAACAAAAGATAGTATGGTACCAAAATAATCAGAAATTATGTATGATTTTGCATGGCCATAATTTTATTTACTCAACAGAAATTGTTCATAAAATATGATAGTAAATAACAGAAATAGCAACAAATAAACAACTTGGTAAGATCGTTATAAATGTGACTTATATAATATAAATTATCTTTCATTTTATTTATTTCCATTTACGATTCTAAACGTAAAAAATAAAATAGGAACCATACTAACCACTACCACGGTCTACGAAATAGATGAAATGGTTCAAAAATAAATTGATAATAACCAAAATTAAAAAAGAAAATGGTTCAAAATACATGGGTAATATTATGATTCAAAGTAAATTATTTACTTATAAAAAATAATCTTCAATAAATAAAATAGAAAGGCGAGGTTGTAATATACCATATACGTAGTTATCAACCACGTAAAACTTGAATACCTACCTACTAAACTCAATATCAAAAACCTAAATACCTACATACCTTATACCTTGCCATTTATGTAAAAATGTAGCTCTTCGTGCTAAGACTACAACAATTGTATGATAACTAGATTACCCTAATGATTAAGCCAAAAACAGACTCATGATACCTGGCAAAAAAATTTAACTAAAATAATTAATCATAATGTTATGCAAATGACCAACGAATACCATTACCATTTACCACAGTCGAAAAGATTTAAGTATAAAATCGCATAGCACATTAAGCAGAATACCTTATCGAAGTATTATAATAGCCGATCAATCAATACAGTCATTTTTCAACTGCAAGTTATGAAACCCAACCAGGGTTGGAAAACACTCTTTTTTCAAAGATGATTTTTTTTACATGTTTGAAACGTGTTTTTTTAAATAAATATTTCTAATTTAAATTATAATAGTCAAATAGGTAATGATTTTTTAACATAAAAATCAGTAAAAAAAGAATTCCACTGAGTAGAAAAAATCCATGTATTATTTCAATTTAAAATTTACTAAAAATATTGTTTTAAACACACGTTTTTTATTCGTGGTTAAAAAATATGTTTTAAACGTTTAAAACAAAATCAATATGTACTTTTTATGTGTAAAACGTGTTTTAAACATAACAATCCTTTACCCAACCCTGTATGGACGTGAAAAACACATATTTACAAGATAAACTACACGATAAAAGTAATAATTATGTCCATTGCGACTGGATAGGGCATAATAATAATATCATGTATAATATACGTTGTCGTCAGCTAACCGATATTCACATTAAGTTGCCTACTCATCATCCCATACGGTGCCAGTGATATTGAGTTACTATCGACTGAAAACCAAACATAATGTTTATTAAGTTTTTATATAGATTTATCTATCTTTCAAGTTATGATTATTATTACTTAACTCATACTGTATGACACACATTAACTAAGAGTTTAATCATATATGTAATAGAACACTTCATATAATTGTATTCAAATTTTCCATAAATAAAGTTATACACAAATATAACCAGAAAACGTAATAATAAAAAAAAGGTTAAATTAGGTAGCCAGAGATCTCTTTTTTTTCGTCGGATTTTTGTCATAATCTAGTCAGTAACTATAATTCCATTCTCAAGAAATTTAAATAAATTAGCCTCTTTTCCGAGACTTTATCTCTTTCTTATATTAGAGCGTCAAATCGAGAACGTTATCATAATAAATAGGTACAACAGTATAATGTAATATAAAATAATAAAATAAATGTAATTTTTATTATTTAGTCCAAGAAATATTTGTAGATGATAAGGAAATAAGGAATTTAAATCCTTTGCTCACGTACTTTATGTATAAAAATAAAATATCATACAGAGTAGCCACCGTGTTTTACTGTACATTTTACAAGGAAAAACGTTAAATACTGTAACCGACCATATATAGATAAAGTATATCTATTACCCAAATAAACAAGTCATACCTGATATTATGAATACAAAATAAATTTTAAAAAATAACCCTCCCACGTTCGGATTAGTACCTAAATGTGTCATGCGCACATTTTACATGTCAGCTAAGCGAGTTATTTCAAAAAATATCTCTCCAATGATAGGTAGGTTACACGCATTGTGTAATAAAAAACGACTGATATTCATAAAAGCCACAAGGTACGTTTAACCAAAATAAACAGCCACATCAATCGTTTGAGAATGCAAGACAAGAAGTCATTCGGCGTACTTATCTACATATGTGTTATTCGTCTCGTCCGACAGATATATAAAATAATATATTGTAATATCAGAGATACGGCGTAAACGAGACAATATATCATGTAATATTCAAAATGCAAATTCTTTCATCTACAATGCAACATTCATAGATAGCAATGAAATATTTCTGCAGTGTGACTAAGTATGGAAGAGCGATATATTATAATAATCATGACCCTCGATTTGACATAGGTAACTGTATTGTAATTGAGCAACTATCGGGTTTTCGTGACGAAAATTCGACGATAGGTATTATGTGCCTCATGTGACGACATAATATTATTAAGTAACTTTTTGTCAAACATTTTGAAATCGGCTTCAACCAACGGTGGAAAATATAACATAACCATAAACCCCGTCACACTGTAGTCGCCTTATATAATATTAATTTATTATTATTATTTGATAATAATATTATAATGGTTCATCGCCCGACGCCCTCTATCAATATTCACCGATTAGCGCATCAAAACAGCCCAAAAGTCAACAGAATATTATAGTAAAATTGACGTCAACTGTAAAAGTTGTAGACATGTGAGGATATTATCACGACCGCATTACATATACACACACTAACCGATTTTATCGTTTGGGGGAAAGGGGGCTAAGTAGTTAGGTTATGTTTAGGCTAAGTAGTAAAATACGATCGTTTCTCGGTTACGTATCATAACTATTATAACTACTCCCAAACGTCGATATTGTCAACTGACCAACTGCAAATCAAATTAAATGTTGTGATCAAATCTGCACAATAAATTAAAAACGAAATTAACTTTATTTAAGCACTCCCCTAGAAAAATTTACTTTTTCATATTTTACCATCGCACATGGAAGAATCTGGCGAAAATCAATATTTTAGAATTACATTGCAAGACATTCCAAATATTTACAATATTGCTAATAGTGTATTATCTAAAAGCATACCGCTACCTTTATTTGGTATAGAAAATGTCATTATTAGTTTAGTTTGCTGTGAAACCAGTATGATGCGTTTTCGGTAAAATGGCAAACAAGAATATTTTGTAAAAAATTGTTTTATATATTTTGTGCCTTTTAAAAATGTTAAATTAGGTACTTAATAAGCAAAACTAAAATTAAAATGAAAATGATTTATTTGATTTCATACAGACTATTAATATAATATTAATCATTAATGCATTAAGACTATTAATAAGTTATAAAGTTTATAAAGTAGTAAACAAAAATTAATGATTTAATCTTTTTTTTTTCACTAGGTACCTACCAAAACTAATTAAATATAAAAACTATCAAAAAACTTAAATTGACTTTGCTATAGGTAGTACAGTTAGGTACAATCTAGTTGAAGTTTAATTTTATTGGTCCGTTATAACCTATAAGTTGTAACCATTAAAAAAAAGTGAAATCAAGTAAATCAATTTCTCCTATTTTGTATCGATTCTTATATAGTTATATTTTGAATTAAGAAATATAAAAATACTTTATGAGTATATACGTATTACGTACACATGTATAATAGGTAGGGCTTTGAACCCGAAACCCGAAACCCAAAACCCTTATACACAAAACCGATTAAAAAAAATTAACACCCAAAAAACACCCGAAACCCGAATTTCCATTCGGGTTTACTGGAAACCGGAATTGTTGAAAATTAAGTGGCATATCAATTTGTATGTATTTTTTGCAACTTACGGGACTAAGAAGATAAGAAGATAGTAGTGTAAGTGTGTAATAGATGACTCAATTTTTTTTTTTGTAACCAACAAAATAATTAATTAAATATTAAAAAAGACCTTGATGCTAGATGATTGTTTTATTTTATTTCAAAATATTCAATAATAGACAATAGTAATTGTGTTGTAATTGTGTAATAAGCGAGAACTTTCTTCTGTAGAAAAAGGACTGAGTAAATACTAAGTAATAACTAATAAGTATTAATATTTAATTTAATTTTTTAATTTTTTTCATTATGTTTACTTCAAATATAAAATCAGATTAATATTTCAAATTTGCATTGAAAATCTCTTGTTAATTGATATACAGCATGTGTTTTTTTTAACACCCGAATTAACCATAATTAACCCGAATAAATTTGCATTTAACCGTAACCAGAAAAATGTATTAACCCGCAACACCCGAATTTTCTTTCAACACCCGAAAAAATGATTCCGGTGCAAAGCCTTGATAATAAGTATTATATGTTGGTAAATACATAGGTAATGAATATTCGTTATTAATATTTACTAAAATTCAATGCAACTTGAAGCTCCTAGCTAATACGTCTTATTGACGTTTAACTGTTTTAACATAAACGAAACACGATGGAATCGATACAATATAATTTATTATAGAATATGAACGGCTACAGTCAGTGTAATCAGTTTTGTTAAATGTTCAAATGTATTCATAATACGTACTTAAATACTAGGTGTCAATTGTATTTGAAATATGTATTCGAATATTGTCTTTCAGAAGTATTTGAATATAAACACAAATACATTTTAAAAGTACTTGACAAGTATTTTTTTTGTAATTTAGGTACTAAGATATTTTGTATGTTATGTCACAAATATATATTTAACTTATTTATAAATAACACTAATAAATACATTTTCTAATTGGTTCAAGAACTTCAGATGTCACATACCTATTATATTGTCAAGTTAAACTCCAGGGAGATAAATATGAATTTCAGGCATTGTGTCATCAGCGTATTTAATGAAATCTTAAACATTCTTAGAAGCATTATAAAATATTATTTTTAAAATTGTAATGTTCGAAACAAAAATATCGTTCGTTGAAATACAAAGGTAGAGAGAAAAAAAAGTATTTAGTATTCTGTAATAAAATACGAAGAAAAATTATTTAAATACTTTCAAGGCGGAATCAATAAATCCTCATAAAACAGCGGGTCTGTCTGTATCTTGGTACAGATTGGTGACATTAATACGTCTACAATGTTCGACAAGAGATAGTTTTATTGTCATTGGTATCAGGAAGAAAGGAAGAAATTAAGAAGGGTAAGTGGAGGTGCAGGGTGTACATTTTCACATCCAGATGGTATTATTTGATTTAACATTATTCAATTTGAATTTAATAATTTAGATTCTCTTATGATATATATATATATATATATACAGAGTGATTCATTTATCAAACAACACTTTCAATACTTTTGATACATTACAATAAAAATGTTCTGTGTACAAACGCAAAATGCACATAATTTGTTTTTTAACTTAGAATTGGGTATGAATAGGTGTATTGTATTTGATCAAAGAATTTGAATACCTATCAAATGGAATTATTCTAGGTACCAATATTAATTAACATAAATATTAATAAATGGTATACTTAATTTTCACGAATATTCTTTGATATCCCCGGCCATTTCCAAGTTTTCTCGGGAATTTCCTCCGAGTTACATTCCCAGAAATTGACCTACCCTAATCTGCATATTACGTAAGGGATAAGAATGAATATGGAAAATGTAGGGTTCTTTTGGCATGATAGTGATGACGTGATATGCGATCACTACAGCACAGACCGGTGAATTATTGCCGTAATAAAAAGTTTATAATATTATAATAATTATGAATGTTTTCCGAAGTATAATTTGCGTCCGAAGTATAATCGGCTTGGACGACAGCTCTCGGTGGCCGGTACAATAGCAAAAGTAGGCATAGACATTAGACGTGTTCACGAAAAAACCGATTCAAAACGGCACAACGACATAAAACACACTACGTATAATATTATGTCGGTACAATAATATTATAATAGAATAATATGATAACAATAATACAATATTACTATATTATATTAAGGTACATAATATTATTATAATAATAATAATATACAACCGCGTGATGACACACGAAACGACGGAATTTGTAATCCACGCTCGAAAAAGTTTGTGCGACGAGATGACATGCGGCAGCCGGCCACGCGACTACACGAGGTACCGTTGCGATTACCGGCCACATGTGATATTCTCAATAATTGTCAAGCCACGTGGCCGAGCGCCATGATACGTGTCTGTGGCCCGGCTATGCGACCATATTATACAATAATATCTTATAATTATGTCAATACGCTTCGTGCGAGATCTGATCCACTCTTTCTCAGGCCCACTCCTCCGTCTCCAGAGACAGGCCCTCAAATATGATATTATTTGAGAGCGAGGACCACGCATGTCGCCAGTCAGGCATTCACGGTTTTTGCGTTAAAACTGTTCCATAGCAGCGTAGCACTAGTGATGGATCGTCGGTGCGGCCAGTCGCAACAACTAGTCGCAGCTTAGAGACGGTACCTTTAGGGGTGACATGATTTTATGCAATCACGTGACATTCGAGTCTTTATTTAATTCGGTGATGCATCACGAGAAGTTCAGTTCACAGGTTAAACGTGACACTCTTATGTCGATAACGCATGACCGGCATGTCGGCATAATATTATGCATCTACTGCATGGTCAGCTGACGCTACCTAGGTATCGTGACCGTTAGAATATAACCGCGGTCATCGCCACCAACAGTTTTTGTCGTGCCCATTACGAACAACTATCCACGTTTTTTAAACCACAGCGAAAGTCGTGAACACCACAGACGTGTGTACTATAATACGATTATTATTATTTGTTTGCCCTTGAGTTTATTTATTCTTAATTATTATTAATATTGACGGCGGCCAGTGAATCGTTTGCATAAAAGTGAACCTCGCGCACCACCACGACTAGCCAGTACTGTATTACAGGCCTTGGCGTCTCGTTATTATTATTATTACTATATAAACATACTTGTTACTATTATTATTATTATTATTATTATTATTATTAATATTATGAACTATTATGATTGAAATTTATCGTATATTCATATACTATTCATCGATATGGTATTATATGGGTCAGTGGCAGTGTAACAATTTGTCACCCGACCAGACATAATTATAATTTAAATTAGTATTTAAGGTCGGTAATCAGGAAAAAAAATTAAGCACCTGAGTTCATTCGGTCGATCGCGATGTACCATTTTTTGTCAATAGCATAATTTTTTTAAATTTAATTTGGAGGCCTGCGAAATGCGTCAGTCATTGTGTTAAGAGACTAAATTTAAATACGATAAGAAATGCGATATTTTCTGTGTCAGAGAATTTTTATCTTTTTTGGTATTATAATCACCAAACAAATAAACTAATTAAGTTCAACAAACCTAAATAGAAATGTGAAAAGATTTTATAATCTTAATATTTTTTTTTTGTATTAATGATTTAAAAAAAATGTATAAAAACGATACGATACGACAAATATTATTTTATTTCTCACGTATTAATTTGGTTTCTTAACTATGAATGAAGCTTGAATGGTTCTTTTTCATGTCAAATGGTTTTTACGGGAAACTTATTATAGGTGGGTGGCGTCCTTTTTCATGTCGTAAACTGACTATGAAATATATTTTATTTTTATTTTTGTTATATATAATATACCTATTCAAAAATTAATTAATTTTTAAAAAAAATATTCACACATAGTCACATAGGTATTCATACAAATAAATAATAATTGTGGTAACAAAATATAAAAGCAATAATAATATAATAGACGTAAAAATATAAAGTATAAACAGAAGACTGAAGAGGTGTTTAAATACCTACAGTAAAAAAGTAGATAACATATATTATTTTAGATTACGCCATTTGATAAAATACGATAAATAAATTATTACATATAATTTTATATGAATTTTCAATTTTTTATTTTGGCCAGGTATTTACGTTAAAATATCACACTGTGCATAGGTTTGTCAGATTTATCTGCACTTCCCAAACTATAAACTCATTTTTTAAACGTGTTGCTTGTCTGGGTGCAGCGTATGTATATTGTATACATATAAATAATATTATATTTTTGTATGTAGCAATATTTCATTCACCCGAATACTTATACGGATGTTCATTTTTTTATTTTTGAAGTTGACATTTTTCAATAACACTAACATTTTAATCTAAAAGTGCTAATGACTGAAATTTAGTCAATCACAGACAAATAAATATTATGTCTACAATATCAGGAACGATTTCTATATAGTATTATATTTTTCATCAATTTCAATAATATATAATATGTACCCAAGTAAATATTTAATATACTTTATCATCTCTTTGAACAACGTTTGATATTATGTCAATAAAATCGCAAACATTTTCATTTCAAATCATTCACGGTTTTTTTTTTTTTATAATATTATTATACGTCAAAGTGTTTTGCTTTAGAAAGATTTATAACCAAATCCAATGATTACAAGGCACAAAAAGAGCATTAGACTTAATTTTACCGGATTTCTATATTTTAATATTTCCTCTCTCTTACATTAATCGCCTCACTCATTCAATACGCATAATACCACTGATTATACGTGTCAGGATAAAACCTTGAACAAGTATCATTGTATCAACCGTCTATACCGTTTAAAAACCACATGCAATATACCAATTCCGGCAGTAGTATAGTTCTATATATCAGTATAGTTTAAACCGATTTTATATATTTATTATGATATCAATAATACTATCGCGGTGTACAAAATATAGAAATATACAATAATGATAGATAGTAATCAGTTCCATTTATGCATAAATAAGGCAATGTAAACGGCTTGTCATTTTCCAAGTATATTACAATAAAGTTGCCCTCCTAGCTTATCTAGTCAACTGGAATGATAAAAATTATTTAAAATGTACAATATCAAAATAATCATCCCTTTTGGCTCAACAATAATAAATATACTCATTTTTAAATAAGTACTTAATAATAAAGACAATTTATTATTAAAGTTATTTTACTCGCAAATCAAAAGTGATGCGTTTGATTTTGATCAGATGCTAACGTTTTAAAATTGTAAATAAATAATTTACAACACACATACAAACGAATATAGGTATAAAGTCAAAGGGGATGAAATAGAAATATTAAATAATGACAAAAGTAGCTATTTTTTTTATTATTACTTTGCTCAGTTACACACTAAGATTTAAATACATACATTTATTAAAATTATCTACTTTCTGTAAGCGTAGCTTGCGTTGAAGGTAGAGAGGTAACTAATTAGAACCGTTAAGTTATAAAACAAATATATTGACTTTTCTCCGAGCGTTATTACAATTTGATAATTGAACGGCTCTTGAAACACAAAAACGGTATATTTACAAATCGTTTGCGAACAATCAAAATCACGCTCACCATATGCCTTTCGAGTAATTCTTTTTGAATTAAATTTTTGTAAACAATTAATGTATCGGTGCTATATTATTTGTGGTAGGCATATGTTCCGTTTCCTTGGACTCGACCTGTGAGCGGACATAATAATTTCTTATAGTATACTGGTCCGCATTTCGTGAATCGCGCGCCCACCCTTGCAATAACAGTAATTACAACGATTTTTCAACTTTAATTTTCAGCTCGAACCCGACGTTGTTTTGGATGGCCATCGTTCATCTGACGTTGACGTCTCTCGTGCTGTTCGCGGTGGGCACGATCGCTTGGCTGGACTGCCACCACGACCCGGACTGACAAGCGCTGTACACGGGCCACCGTTCAGCCGAGCCACCGATGTCGTCCCGGCCGACGACCAGCAGCTCGGTGACCATCAGCATGACCACGTTCACGCCCGACCCGCAATCGTCGACGGTCGGTCATCGGCTCACACCCGGGCCCAGCCTGTTGGTCAGGTCCTGTTAGCCAGGCACGCCCCGGAATTCCGTTTTACTGGAATCCCATCGCTGCGATGACGATTATAATAATAATATTATTATGTCGACCGGGGCAACATTCGCGGGACGAGACCGGCCGACGATAGCATCGCGAGAACAAATAAACTTTGGTCGTTGTCGTTTTTTTTTTATTATTATTATTGTTCGCTACCGTTTTATTGTTTCAACGCGCGTCATCATTATACGACCGTCATTGCGAAACGATCGGATGTACCCAAACGTTGTGGATACGAATTCCCCGTAAATTAAATTAGTTTAAATTAAAAAATGTTAGAAAAAAGTCTGAATTAGATTAAAAACGAGAAGACACTCATGACTGCTAACGGGGTTTCTGAGTTACTCGCGTGTACAGTAATTTATTGTTTAAGTGTTATTTTGATATTTTATATCAAGAATTGTGTCGAAATACATTTTATGTTCAGTTTTTTTCTATAACTAAGTATTAAGACTAAGAAAAAGTATTATTTTTAGAAGAGATATTTTTACTGCATGAAAATTATTTCCAATAAGGCATTATTAGTGTTAGCAATTTTCTAGTAATGGACATTCTTCGCATTTCATAATAAATAAAACCCAAGCCCTATATTAGTTAACAATCGAAATTAAATCAAATTACATATTTTTACGTCGTTTCATTTATCAATTATTATGCTAATTTTTTATACTCCATTGCTTTACATAATTTTCTATTTTAAAAGATATTTAATATGGTTTATAATTCTAAATTGGTAGGTAAAATAGTTTTAAAATAAAAACAAATTCATCACATTACTTTTAATTTTAATCAGAAAATAACAATATTAACTTTCTGCCCTTGTGCTATACCAAATAATTATTAAATGTTATTATTATTTTTTTTAGAAAAATACTATTAAGAAAAATAATTAATAAAAAAAATATAAATCAATAACTAAAATATATCACCAATATAAGAACCAATATTTTTTTTTTCTTACAAAAAGCTCTACAGTATTATCAAATTTATATGGTTCACAAATTATCTAACATTCCAATAATAAAAAAAACTTCCATTAAACCATAATAAATGTTTTTAAAATATAAAATTGTGTTTATAAAATTAAATGCCGAGTATCTTTGGAGTATTATTTTTATTTTAACGACTATTGTTCATAGTTGATTTTGAATTTCAATAGAATCAATTAAATTGCTATGTTTGAATAAATTAAATCAGACAGCATAATAATATACATTAATAACTTTTTTGGTTAATTTATCACACTTTTATTCGCTCAATATTTTTATTAGGAGGTGTATTCATTTTTACATACAGTACCCACAGGCTACCTAATATAAATTGTTGGTTGTATTACAAACTAAACATGTTTTATTTACTACCTACGCCTATAATACTACATTCACATCGCGGTACCTATAATTGGTATAATAATTTTAAGGAGACACTTCAGTATAATATGCCTTATGTAAATAAAATTCATTAATAGGTATTATGCAATTATAATAATAATATGTAAAATATAAATTAAATTTCATTGTTTAAAATAGACTAATAATTACCGATGTGTCGATCGTTAATCATAAATTAGTTTAGAAATAATTAATGATAAGTTATTTATAATTTATTGAATCAGTGAATTTATATACCTATTATATTGAATATAATATAATACTAAGTACACATTATAAAGTATAATTTTATAGTTACGTTGTTAATTTATATGATTTAAACTAACTACCATTTTTTTACAATACAATTCTGTTTTTACTTTTCACACATAATAATATATTCTGCTTAGTGCCTTTTTAATAAAACAGCTGTGTATAAGATGTTGAATAAATTGTGTAAGTATACTTTTATGGCTATTTATTTATATATATAACGTCGAATAAACCTTAAAAAATATACTACTCCAAAAGTAATACTTGATTTAATGTTTTGAAATTGGTAGGTATACATCATATAGAATATGTTAAAAAACGAATAAGATAATTACAACACATTATGGTTCCACATGAGTATTATCAAAATTTAAGATGATATTTGTTCAGCAACCTAGAATATATCAATGAAATTAGTAAAAACACCAACAGTATCAATTGTCAAATTAAAAAAACCTGGAAAGTCGCTCAGCTATATAGTAGGTAATAGGTATTATCATTTATCAACTTACAATATAATATATAGCTGTTATCAACTCATAAGTTAATACAATAGGACGGTGTGAATATACGATCGTATATGGTATATTTATAAAGAACTTAAAATTAATCTAAATATTTTTAAGATGTTATTATTGTGTATAGTAAATAATAATTTACTACAGCGAGGAAAAAAGTATTTATTCTCTACGAAAACCCAATAATTTTTTTTTTTAATTACAACATCCCCAACTAAAATTGATTTTTCGTTTAGATATAAAGGTTTGTAAACATTTGATTTCCAAGGGTCTAAAAAAAAAATTGTGATAATGTATTTTTGCTATGTTTTAATTGCGTTAGAATAACTGATAAAAATCGTGTTTTAAATGTTGAAACTTTTTGAATTTGGAACGTAACATTTTTATAAAAATTTTAAAATGCATATACAAGTTCATTTTAATTTATTGATGATGTATTAATGATGTATTAACAAATGACCACGACTATACTTTTCTACTGGGTACTTAAGCTTCAACGATGTATTTTATATCGATATTATCATTATTTTTGTGACCGCAATAGTTTATTATTATAAATAAGTGTAAATAATTTAATTTTGAAAAAAAATGTGTTCTTGTATATTATACTAAAACTTTAAAAATTAAATATATTTCATAATCAGTTTACGACACAGTTTCTGGAAAACCATTTGGCCTGAACAAGAATCATTCAAACTTAGTAATAGTTAAGAAACTACATTTATACATGATAAAGCAGAAAATATTTGTTGTTTCGTTGCGTTTTTATAATTTTTTTATACCATTAATACAAAAAAAGTTACTAATGTTTTAAAATCAGTTATTTTTATGTTTGTTGAACTTAATTTGGTAACTTTTTTAGATGATGTATTTTATTTTATTTTTTTGTGCCTAGAAACACTTTTTAGTGGTTTCACTGATCACGGTTTGTTATGATACCACACTTTAATTATATGTAGCCACTTTAGTAACTAGTATGCTCTTCGATCACTCATCTTAAATGCATGCGATATGTCCCATCCATGTACCTATATAATTAATACATATAATTAAAGTGTATGGTATCATAACAAACCGTGATAAGTGAAACCACTAAAAAGTGTCTCTAGGCACAAAAAAATAAAATAAAATACATCATTGTAAAATTAATATATTCATCGCTACCCATAGAATCTAAAAAAGTTACCAAATTAAGTTCAACAAACATAAAAATAACTGATTTTAAAACATTTATAACTTTTTTTGTATTAATGATATAAAAAAATTATAAAAACGCAACAACAAATATTTTCTGCTTTACCATGTATATTATTATCTATGAGAATGGTAGTTGACAGCCTATATTATAGTAAAGTAATATATTGTCAACGCGAGGATTTGACGACCGAAGGTCAGCTGTCGCTTATGAAGTATTCACTTCAAAAACAAACCATTCTCTTTAGGAGAAGTTTAGGTTAAAACGTGAAAAAAAATATAGGAAAATGACCCTTTTTGCTGAATCGTGAAATTAAAAAAAATAAAATAAATATTGGCTAAAAATTATGGAATTTCTCTCAAGTGTTACCTATCAGTGGGTTGTTTTTTCAAAATTGTTTCATTTTTTTTCTGTTAACTATCTTTTATCATTTTATGCTCATAGTGCTCATTATTTGTACCTAGACTCTAGAGGTTCAAATTTTATATTTTCCAAACTAAATTACATTTTTTAATAATATGGGACAAGTGTTGTCCTTTGTTGCTTCTATAGCTCAGTTGTCGTTGGAGTTGCATTCCCTTAATAAATCTTGAAACATTATGTAATAATAATTGTTTCATTATTATTTATTGTCATCCTTATCACTTACTCAAATTGAGATATTTTGATGAAATAATAGACAATAGTTTAGGACGATTATGTAGAAATTAGTTCCATACTTCCATATAGGACTATTTTTCAATTTTCAGAAGCCTGCAGTGGCAACTTTAATTAACGATTGTGATATTAAATACTTGTACTTCAGACTTTGAAATTAGCATAGTGAATAATATAATAATATAGTAAATAAGTTTATTAATTTAAGGCATAGTGAATGCTCTGAACCAACAAACCGTCATAGAACTAACAAACATGAATGTAAAATACTGCATATTTGTTTGTGATAAAAAAAAACTGTGTAAGCTTTATCCGCTTAAATAATGTAAAAACACATAAAGAAAGAGGTATGTGTAAACAAAAAGGGTCTATACATTTGAAATTATTCATAATAAAAAACTAGTTTATTTAACTTTATATAGTAATTGAAGTGATTATAAAAAAACTACTGATCATTTTTTTTTCATTTGGAAGAGGGAGATTTTGATTTTCTACGTCATACGTAAATTTTATTCTACACAGGCTATTAAATTTTTTCGTAACACTACTCGGGCTGTTTTTTGGTATTAAACGAATATATAATTATATGGGTGTATACAGGGTGATTTTTTTATCGAAGAACACTCATTATTTCAAAAAGTATTAATGTTTAAGAAAATATTTTTTTACATAGTTTCAAGTTGTTAAAAAACAATATTTTTATTAAAAAATTATATTTTTAAATATTTTTTATCCTTTAAATTTTTTAAGTTTTTTACTTTTTTGAATGACAACATCTAATTTTAATTTGATATTCAAAAACAGAATATTTTTCTGATTATTTTAATACATAAAAATTGAATTTAGGGCAAGTAGTTTATGAGTTATAAGTATTTAAATTTTAGATGAGCGGAGTAGTGGACAAACATTTCGCGGGGTAACCCCGTACCACTCTACTCCGCTCATCTAAACTTTAAATACTTATAACTCATAAACTAATTGCCCTAAATTCAATTTTATGTATCGAAATACTCAGAAAAATATTCTGTTTTTGAATATCAAATTAAAATTAGATGTTGTCATTCAAAAAAGTAAAAAACTTAAAAAATTAAAAGGATAAAAATATTTAAAAATATAATTTTTTAATAAAAATATTGTTTTTTAACAACTTGAAACTATGTAAAAAAATATTTTCTTAAACATTAATACTTTTTGAAATAATGAGTGTTCTTCGATAAAAAAATCACCCTGTATATTACAGTATATTTTATCCTACTAATATTATAAACGCTAAAGTTTGTGACTTTATTACTTTTTCACGTAAAAACTACTGGACCGATCTTGATGACATTTTTACACTGTGTGTATTTTGGTCCAACTTAAAACATAGGCTAATTTAAAAAGGTAGAGGACCAATCCGGGAGGTGCTCAAACTGGAATTTTGAGATTTCAGATGGAAATTTTTGTTTATAAATGGTTGCCATGGGTTTTTAAGCTATTATAATAATAATAATAATAATAACAAAAAAAAAAAATATTTGCACTACTTTTTAAATATACCTAAATTATATTTAATGGGATTAAATAAATTGATTATTTTTATCAACCGTAGGTGAAATTAAGTAAAAACTACAAACTTGGTATAGCTTTGATACTTTAGAGTTAAACTATACACTTACGTACAAACATCAAGGGGTCCGCGATCTACCACAGGTAGATTGCCTACCTGAAAATGTACTGCTGCGATTCAGAATTTTTATTCCAGGCAACTGAAAAGTTAAGATACATTTTAAACACCGTACACCGAATATTAAATAACGAATTGAACAAAGTTTGAGTCATATACATTTAACGGGCAACGAAGTGCACGGGATCAGCTAGTTATACAATAATTATAATCTAACGAAGCTTTTGGATTTACCATGGTTTTATGGAGATTTGATATGATATTTTACAAATATATCAAAATACGCCATCAATTAGTAAGTAACAACATGTATAATTAGTAGGGTGAAATTAGTATAATATAGCTTAAATATCAATATTATATTTGCTGCCAACAACATTGATAATATAGATTATCTTCGTAATAAAACAATTATAAATTTAACAAATTTATTGTTTGAATAACATAGCATTATCATGATGACAAATTTAATTACTTATTGTTAAAGTTTAATAAGACAGTATTGTCAATATAGCTCAATATTTTTTTTTTCAGTGATAGTTAAGCCAGATTATTTCAAACTACTTCAATTGGTTCAGTTCGCACTCATGTCGACGGTTAGGTTCGGCAAGCACAGACTGACCTAACGGCTAACCGGTACAGTGCAGGTCTCAGATGTTAAACGACTGATTTTGTATACTTAGGATCAAGTGATATAATGATTAAAAATATGCACCTTAAAAATGATTGAAACCAATTTTGAGTTTCCTTTTTTCCATTTGTACTATAGTTACATATCACACAATATGTATCAAACAAATTAGTTTACGATCACATTTCACTATCATAATCCAATAATAATAATTAATCAAAAATTAAACAACATACGTATAGACACGTGCCCGCAACTGCGCTAAATAATCATTGCTATATCACACTACAACGCTATTGGTTTCAACATTTTTATTACCAGTCAAATATAGTTAATAATACAACAATACGTTTTCGCAAGTATTCAAGTCTGGCAAAATAAGTGCGTGGTTTAATAGAAAGGTTACTTCATAAATATATTATAAATAAATAAAATATAAATTTACTGTTCCGACAATATAATATTCATTTTCCAGTAACGAAGATCGCGTCTATATATTTTTCACATTAATAGATTATAGTCGATACTCTATCAAAGAAGTAGTGACAAAGTGTCACTTCCCCTTAAACACTTTAACAGTCATAAAGCATACCCAGGGAATTGCAAACACAATTTTTTTAAAACGTAATCAGAAATTTCCATCAGGTTTTTATGATATCTGTACAGTGAAAATTATTTTGAATACTTTATGTATGCGCTTTTAATGGTACCTATCGACTTTTAGTTAACATTATGTAAATGTATAACAGAATGATAATCAATATTTAAAACCTCTCAATTAATCTAATAACTATCATTACCATATTATCTTATATTATAATGTATTTATCTCTGCTGAATGCCTGGTTTCAAAGTTATAAATGCAATAAAAATATTAACTTTCTAAAAATTTCTCATACACCTATTATGAAAGAAATTTAAATAGTGAAAAAACGTTAGAAATATCAAATATGTTATATATAATAAAATATTGCTATTATTCCATTTACTTTTCCTCTTTCCGCTGTATGCCTATATTTTATTAAATGTATAATATTATATTCATTAAATGTAAATAGTGTTGGATACATAGTTAAAACGTGCCTATATAATATAATTATAAGATCACGAAATAGTGTAGTGTTCAAACTTTTATATTATGCTTGTTATCCCATCATTCAAAGTTCAACAAATTACTTACAGCCTTATTAAACTTATTCAATTATTTATTTTTATATTACATGTATATAATATTATACATTTTATTATTTCGACCCAAACGATTATTAAAACTTTTAAGGAATTTCATTTTAAAAATTAAGTTAAAAACTGCACCGATTCAAGGAATGACATTCATTTATGAAATATCTATACTGCTATACATTATTATACTTTTCAGTCCGTTGGGTAATTACTTTTTTTTACAACATTTTTATCGGTATATATTTTTAGCAATTTCACGATATTTATTTGTTATAGATTATTATATTTTTGTACTATGAGTTTTTCTATGACAGGCAAAACAACAGAACGATAAATTCATGATGACATTATTTTCAATTGTTGTGGCTTCAATGTTGAATTACCAAAATGTTTGTGGTCGGAAAGGGTATATGTGAAATGACAAATAACCTGTACTTTAGTTCTAAGACTTTAATTGTTTACTCTCGTTGACATTTATTTTATCAAATTAAGCAAATTATTGTAATGCACAAAACGGTTGTTCATCGTATTTAGCTGTAACAAAATAAATTAAAAACTAAAACATAATATCATACATTCATATGCACCGGCCGAGAGGGTTCTAAACGTCTAATAGACACCGAAATACGATAGCAGTCTTCCATAGGATATAGTAATTAGTATATATATATATAAGTAATATAGGTAGGTAATATAATATTATAAACAAATAAAAATAAAATTTATCAAACCTATTATTTTTTACCAACGCAATGAAAATTATTTTTAAGTATAGGTATTAAATAGTTAAATTTTCTACCCAAAAAATTCCAAAATGAGCATCATAACTATATTATGTTTGTTAAATTATTTCATAATATATGTTTAAAGTGTTATCATTGCGTACCTATTATCATTGAATGAAGATTATCAATTTAGGCAACTAAGTAAATATTATCAATTATATTTTTAATTCATTATTGATAATATAGGTAGTTGTTCTGCAATTTATTTTCTCGTAGTTATATTTTATATTTTTTTTAAAAAGCTTATATACATTACCTACTAAAACTAACACTAAAACTAATTAGAAATATTTTTTTGTATATGTTTCATCTAATTAACTCATATTTAACTAAATTTAATAGTATTTTGATTTTTGACCATTTACTTTTCCTAATTTAGTTCTTTTATTTTTGCGATTAATTTATGAATCACGTTTAATATTATGATCTTCTTGTAATAGCATAATAAAACAGTTATTTTGTAGACATTATCAAATTCATTAATTTTTAATTTTCTAATCCATTGATTTATGGACTGCATACATTTTTTATTTGATTGAACACTAAATTAGTATGGTACTTTGTCACAAGTGTATGACCAAATTTGTCTATTTTCATGCATATGGGTGTATTACACATTTATTTTTAATGGTTTCTTTGAAATGTGCTTTTATAGTTTATATTTTTTAAGATTCTGAGAAGAGTGAAGGATGTATTGATTTTACGATGAAGTGTTTTCTTCTGTCTGGAGACACTTTTTTATGAAAAAAAAATGCATTGATTTATAACTTGAGCATCTTTCCTGGTAGGAAAATGAATCTAGGTGGTATAATAGGGAGTCACACAAGTAAATCTTTTCTAGATATTCCTTAATAATTGTAAAAACAAAAATTTGAATAACGTTTCACGTACATATAATTTTAAAAATATTTTGACTCTTTTTAAGTTATTTTCGACGTTTGAGTTTTTTTTTATTTTTCCTATTTTTCAATAATATAATTGTTGATAGAAATATTTTTGCTTGGTCAAAAAGCTTAAATATTTAGTACAAGAAAAAAAATTGCTGATAGGAGTTTAGGTTGACCTATTGGCTATAGCTTACTGATAAATATATATTTATGCCCGTACGAAATTTGAGTCCTAGAACTACCCATGTCGGAATGGCTTAAAAATTAGTAAGTACTATTAAAGTGTATCGTTGTAATCTACCAAAAATGTACTACCCAACACATTTTGGATGAAAAATACTTTACAGTAGTATACTATTATAGACTAACGATAATTTATTATACTGACTGTAAAAAAAGTCCATTATTCAAATAATTTATGAATATACAATTATTACAATTTATATCATTGCATAGTTCGTTTTAAAATTATAATCCATATACTATTTGTTCATATTTGTTTATGAAACGTATTATGTATTATGTACAAATATTTCCAAGTGTTTTACTTTATTGTTTCATAGAACTCTGATAACTGTATTGTTTATACAAATAAAATTACGAAATGTATAAATCAATAAATAATGTGTTTTAACTAAACACGACTATAATACAATCAATGCAGCAAAACAAGGCGTCTGTATCCTGTTATTTTTTTTCATATTTTATTTTAAATGGAATCTCAAAAGTGTTTTCCCATGCATATGCAAATATTAAAGACCTAAACGGCCCAGATTCAGCACCAGCACGTCAAAGCTTTCGAGCCGCTGGATGGAGGGTAATTAAAAATATTTATCGGGGTAGGCCAGGATAATCCTCAAATTAGATTTACAGCCAAACCAGGATTCTAAAAATAAAAAAGTGCTTTGCCGGCTGGACATAATATGACAAAATAATAAAGTTTTATACATTTTTAAGTGGTCTATAAAAAATACATTAAATTAAAATTACTAAAAAAAAACCAACAAATAATATACGTCATTTACATTAGTAATTGTATTAAAGGTAAGTTTCAAATTCAAACATATATTTCAATAAAGCTTATAAGTAAAATATTGGTTATTATACATTTTATATTTTATAACTGTATAGTAGTGTATAACCTATGATCACTTGAGCACTCTTGATCGTCTTGACCGTCTTGATCACTTCTGCGACTTTCACTCATTGTGTTTTACACAATTAATTAATTCACAAAAAACTTTTAGCTGTATATTTCAATAAATTATGTACTTAACATAATATACCTAGGTTATATGTATAATTGTTATAAATTGGTAATTTAAGAGTGAATATTTTACTTTTGTAAATAATTAAGGAAGATAAAATAATTACACTATATTTTAATTTTTAATTAAATTGGTACTTTTGTTTAAAATCAAAATGTTTTCATAATTATTAATGTGATGTGATTCCTAGTGCCAATGACGCCGAACTTCGTGTATCAACTTGGGAAAATTCCCCAGAACAATTTATGGTTGTGTCTGTGGGTGGGTGGGTGATAATAAGTAAACAGTCATTAGTGGTATTTAATATTTAAACATCATCATAATTTAATAATAATGGTACCCAAGTGTAAAGAATATAGGCAATAATAGTATGAGTATGGCAGGTCGCCAGACAGTATATCGCAATTATAATGCATTACTCGAGAGTAGCTAAACATTTTTTTTTAAGTAAGTGGGTCTATCACCACCATTTTTTCCCCAAAAACATGAAATTTAGATCGGCGTCACTGAATTTCCTACTTAGTCAAATAAGCCTGGGTGACTGGGCATAATGACATGGAAGGTGTTAATACGATATTACGATGACTGATTAAAACAATAAAGCCTGAACCCTGGAGGTATCAGGCACGGATCCAGAGCAAAGATCTGGGGGGGGGGGGGGGTTGCAAACATTTTTTTTACAACAAATACAATTATAGTAAAATATTATACTTTACTAAAAATGTTGTCATAATAGTAGGTATACCTATTATAATAGGTAATCAATGTGATAAATAAATTATTGATTATGTAATATATAAAAAATTGACAATGTGAAAAGAAGTTTAGATTTTGTTTATTTGTTATTTAATATATAATATTTATATTTAAAAAAATTATGTCTGGGGGGCCCTAGGACCCCCCTGGATCCGTCCCTGGGAGGTATGACCATAAACCCTCAATACTACAGCTAAAAACCTTTACTCTGTGTATGTTATTTCTTGTTCGCTATATTATGTTTATTTACAGGCTACAGTTATACAATTTCCATTATGAAATTGAAACATTTAAAGTTTAAACTTCTTCTTAATATATAGGTACTATGTCCATATTAATTCTAAATTATACTGATATACACAGACTACCGGTACCAGACATTATTGAAATGACCTACTTAAATGGGTGCCATAAAGTTATCGATAAATAAATTAAAAAATAGATAACCATAAAATTATAGTCAAAATATTGTAGTATTGTACCTAGTGATAAATATGAAATATAGGTACGTAGACACGTAGTGTGGAATTAAAAGTGAACAATTTTATTAGTACCTATGTGCCTATGTACCATTCAACTAAATTAGATATATTAAAATACATAAATCAGTTATTTTTCGGTTCCGGGATCTTTTGAACCGAAATTTGGTGATATGAATGTACGATACTAAAATCTGACTCATGTACACAGCCATAGCACATTATGTTGCCTACACGTGAATTTTTAGGCGTTATTTCATATAATTTATATTATTTATTTATCGATGATATAATCATGATATAATAATATAAACTATGCATAATGCACACATTTGGGATACGCATCCTCCTCACCCACCCACCATCACTCTGACAAAAAAATGGTCTTTAGCCGCTTTTCAATTTTTCATTATGATAATATTATGTAAACCAATGAAAAGTGGCGAAAGACCGTCGCCATATTCGCACAACATAATATACAAAAATTGGTTCATTGTCATCATACCTATTTTATTATAACATGGATATAATTACTTACTACCACCACTTTTTAGGAGCACGCAAAAGATTTAAATACACAAATAGTATATTAATAGATAAATTCATATTTATTGTATAAACTAGAAACTCTTTTTAATAGGTTGAGTGATGTTCTGATGGCCATAAATAATAATATTTCGAAACACATGAACATTGTAGGTATCTTAAGGTACAAAATAATAAGACCTATTAACTACAAAATGTAAGAAAATAATAATCAATACAATTCACAAACAGAAAAAAAAACATTTATAACTACAAAAAAAAGTTGTAATGCCTCTATAAATAGCTAAAAATTAGTACGAGTATATACTAAATATTCATGATAGATGTAATTCAAGATTGATAAATTTAAAAATTGTGTTTCAAATGTCTGTATAATTAACAGAAAAGTTTATAATAATAACAAAAATCATTATACTTTTGAATAACAACCCGATTCTATCAAAATGTGAACTTCTTAATAATATTATACCTACCCTTAATTAATGTGACTTTATGCGAAATTTGTTTTGATTATTCCCATAAGAACAACTTATGAGAAATCTTGTATTAAATATTTAAATCTTAAGTATTAAAATAAAATATTTTATACATTTTAAATTACAAAACAATGGGCAAATTGTTGTGATTTTTACGAATTTTGTCAAAATATTATGTTCAGACCATAATAAAAATTAATAAATAGTGACCATGTATTTTGATATTTTTAATTGCTTCGGAAGAACTACTTATTAAGAAAATTAGTTTAGATATCACCCCCTCCCCCCTACATCATGCAAAACTAATAAAATATATTCATAGTTTAACTTAAAATCCAAAAAACAACTGTAAAAAATATTTTGATAAACAAAAATGTTTAATTATTGGTATTTGACACACATTTTTATTACTGTATGAAATTAATTTTGTTTCTAAATTTCAATATTATACTACAAAATTGATATTCAAAATTCAAATATTGAAACTGAACCTTCAAGCATGACATTCACATTATACGACAATACGGCACCTAAGCACCTTGTCTAAATGTTTAATCTAAAATTCAAACTTTTAAATACTGCCGCATAATATACTTAGGTAGTATAAATAGTATAATATAAATATAAATATTATATTAGGTACATAAAGGCTAAAAGGAAACCAATCTTCGCTCAGATTTTTTTTTGACTACAAAGATTTATAACTGTTTTCAATCCCTTTATAAAATAATACTATCTTCATCAAGACAATCAAAACGAGATTAGTGATCATCGACGATCTGTATTCGGTCCTATATATTTGTTTTGTATTTCCTTTGATTGAATCCAATAGGTATTTAATTATTTGGATTAAAAGAGTTGGAAACGGTTCATTTTTATTTATAACTTGATCCTAAAATTTGAATAAAGGGGTAAAATACTTAAAAACGTTTTTAGCATTTCCATTTTTTCTCCATTTGTTTATCGATTTAGTTTAAATTTTTAATTTTAAGCTTTCCTATTTGTTTATCATTAAACTTTTTCAACCTTAAATTGTTCTTTTCATTTTATGATTTTGTTATCGTTTTTGTTGCGTTTTGGTATGTAAATACACTGTTTTTTTTATTAAATGACTATGAAGTACCTACCTACTTACAGATGAATGTAATTATTTTTGTTATTTATTATTTTAACAAAACTTGTATTTATTTGGACTATCTATCCAAGTATCGTTAACCTATGAGTTCATTATTAAGTCACAAGATGGCGACACATGAAAAAACTGTTTTTATTTTAATTTTATTCTGAGACATAAGGTTTATATAAAATATCCAAACATACATTATACAAATATTGCAATTAGTAATTATTTTACAGTTGAAATAAAGCAATTTATAGAATTAAATTATTAAAACATTCCCAGACGTGAAATACTGGAAACTACGACAAAATGTTGCTCAATACATAATATACAAATTGAAAACTGAAAAGTCCAACTTCTATCAGTTAAGATCTTAAGGTTGTACAACATGAATTATTATACTTAACTAGTCCGATTTCAATATTTTTATATTATTCCAGACTTAGAATAGAACTATTTAAGAAAAATAATTAAGCTATACCTTATTTAAGCTAATAATAGGGATGACGATATTGAAATCGGATAACAGTATTGCTGAATGGCAGTATTATAATTTATAACCGGTCACGGTATACCGAAAATCTATCAACAACGTCAACCCATATAGTATACGGTATCTGTGGTATTGAACGGTACTTCGCAACTCGGTATTATGGTATACCATTCGAGTGGTAAATGAGCAATAATCGGTATAGCCGTATAGTGTATACAGGTACCAACGATATAAGACGGTAGGTATACCGAAAAAATATTCAACCCTAGCGAATATCCATATTGTATAGCTTCTATTAATATATACAGACATCATTTAATTCATTTAAATTGCAAATTCTTTTTATATTTATATTCGATTTTCGATTTTCGATTGCGTATCGTAGCTAATATTCAAAATAAAACTTATTATTTGTCGTTAACTTAGTCAATAACTTAGTAGGTTAGGTATCTACTGTGCAATACTGTAATAATTATTCTTTTAGCTAGAACTTGGCCTGAAAAGCTACCGCGTGTCTAGATAAGGTAAGCGTAGGACACACTTTTATGAAAAAAAAAAAAAAACACCCAGTATAACGATATTATAATATATTTTGTTTTATAATAAACTATAAATAACTACATTTGAATTGATACTAAACATAAAATTATTAAAAGAAAATTCTGTACAACTCTCATCCTATCACGTTTACGTATAACATTCAAAATAAAGATAGCTAGGTAATCTCCCTTTTCATCGAAAAAGAACTTAAAAAAAACTATGAAAATTATAATATTACTCAAAGAAACGCTAAATCATCGTTAGAGGAATTTTCCATCAACGGCTGAACCACAACATTCCAAAGTCCAAACGCTTGGGAGGATGCACTCACCAAGTGCAATAAAACTAATGTTATTAAATATCTAAAAGGTGTTAAACTATTAAAATTTTTTTTTTTTTTTACTTTTTTATTAACTATTAAAATAATATACATGCTTTAATTTAAAGTTTTAACTCTAATATTCTACTATTTGTATGTTTTATAAGTGCCACATAACATTTCGAAGTCTTCATTATCAACGTAATGTATATAATATGTTTTTTTATAAGTTAAGAAACTAGAGCCACAAGACCTACAAGAGTACAAGATACAAGTACACAACACTCTACATTGTATACAGGCCCGGCTCAAGGGGTAGGTGACATAGGCCCACGCCTAGGGTGGCACATAAGCAGCACTTTAGTAAGAGGGCGGCATTTTAAAAATACTGATTATATTATATTATTAGGGGCGGCAAAATTTGATTTTGCCTAGTTCACTATTTTCGCTTGAGCCGGTCCTGATTGTATAGTAATGACTAATAACCAATGAATACAAATATACAATATACGAAATGTCATACCTACGGAATAAGAATTTTTGAGTTAATTAAAAATATGCAAAATGCAAATATGAAAAAAAAGGTATTTTATTACTTAAATCACTTATGTCATGCCTGTCGAACATGTGCAATAGCATTAAAACAAGCATTAAAAATAAAGCTGTGTGGGTCATAGGACCCCCGGCAGAAGCTATACTTCCAAAGAGAAAGAACATTTTTTTTTCGACTGTACATAATGTGTATTTATTTATAATAAAATATTATAACATTTTCACTAAGGGGAGAGTTTGGGAATATTTTAATTAAAAAATTAATTTTTTTTTAGTTAAGTTGAACTATAATGGTCCTGTGATATTCTCATATTATTTGAACATCATACTATAATTATTTAAACTCTATATTATCAAATAAAAATGTATTAAAAAGTGTTTAACTCAAGAAACTTTTTATTCATATGTGCCCCATAGTAGCCAGTAGGGGTACCTTTGAATATATCTGACTATCTGAGGCATATTTGAATGAGTTGTTATACTAAAAAAATTAACACGCATAAAAGTATAGGTACTTATGAATTATTTTAATAAACTCTCTCGGTATATAATAAACTTTGAGCATAATAATGTATAAATCATGTTCTAATAAAAAATACAATTATAACATAACAAATTCTTGCTCTAGTAAAAATAAAATATAAAACATAACAGTACTTCTGGTAATAGTAGGTAGTTACTTATCTACCTACTTGTAAATAATAAAAATAACAAAAAAAGTAGGTATTTAAATTAGTCCATAATCAGACTTTTAAATGTAACCAAGTAACCCCACTATGGAATATTCAATTGTACCCCATAGTAGGTAGGTACTTGTTTTAATATATGTATCAATAACTGTACAGTGAAATACAACATAACTCAATAATATATCTCATTTGAAATAGGTAGTACAATATTTTAATTTAGTATATGCTGCTAAATCAGGGGCGTAGCGTGCATGTAAGCACTGTAAGCACTGCTTACACTTTAAATGAAAGAAAAAATAAATTTGATCAATCACGACTAATAGGTACATAATAAATGATTATTAAAATTTTAATTTTATTTATAAAATATTTAAGTTATAGCTGGTAGTGGTTTTTGTTATTGTTTATTTGTGTGGTACGCTGTCTACTGATTACAAACTATTTTAAGAAAATCATCGATTGTAGGTCTATTTTTAATCCGTTCTGTATTATGTTAACTGCATAATCATAATACGATATACAGTGTAACCATAGACCTTATACTTATAGATGGAACATGTAGTAGATACCTACTCATGTTGACGATAAGCTGCGGCCCACAAAGCACCGAAGCACATCGCACATGCGCACTAGCGACGCACGATAAAAAACCATATCAATATATTGTACAAATATTGTACGATTGTTGTTATCATTCCACCTGTTGGCTGTTGTTTTATTTTTTGAACTTTTTGTCGTTTGATTTTTATATTTTAAAAAACGATTAAGAAATATTTTCGACTCTTTTATTACATTCATTTTTCTGGTAGTCAAGCAACATGGGTCGAAAATGTATTGTTTTTGCAAAATACCAGAAATTGTTAATTCTGGTGTTTCATTTCACTCGTAAGTTGATATTTTAGAACTATTATTATGTCATTTAACCAACAATATGCCAAAAATTGTCTTTTTAGATTTCCTAAAGAACAAGGCCTTAAACAGTTATGGATGAATGAATGCCAAATTAAATTGTGCCTTCCTTCATATAGAGTTTGTTCCAACCATTTTTCACCCCAACATATCTTAACAAATGGCTTGTTGAAGAAAAATGCAGTACCTAGTGTTAGATTATCAGCTTTTGCTGCAACTAGGTACCTATGTATTTAATATTCTATAATATAAAATTATTATTGTTTTATTAACTACTTCACCATAATGCAAATTTTTTTTAGTCAATTTGATGAGCATTCAGTCCCTGATTCAAGTACTCAAAATGCATCTGATAGTCCAGCTTCTAGCTCATTAAAAAGGTTAAATTAAATGTATTCAGTTATTTACTCTCATCAGTATGAATGTTTGATCAATGGAGTAAAACAATGATATTATAACTACCTTAACAATTTATTTCAGAACACCTGCTCGAAAAAAATTATTTAATAATGAAAGTTCACCACTGCAACATGGCTCTATTTTATCTTCCCCGCCAAGCTTAGCTAAAAAACGTAGGTTAATTAATGCTCACAATATTAGGAATTTAGATGTTGATCATTTTTGCACACCTAAAAGAGCAAAAAGACATTTAACAATGGTCAAGCAAAAATTTTCTGAAAAGCAAATTAAATCAAATAAATTGAAAAGACAAGTAAATAGTCTTCAATATAAAATTAACTCATATGAAGATTTAATTGAATCTTTAAAAGATAAGCAATTTTTATCTGAAAATGCAGCTAATCAACTTCAGGTCAGTCGCAGGGGCGTACCCAAGGGGGGGGTTTTCGGGTCCGGACCCCCCCCATTGAGATATTTACATTTACACAATTATTTAATAGTAAATCGTATAATAATAGTATATTTAAGAACTTGGAAGAAAAATCTGAATGTCTTGATATACAAATGTGTATTCCAAGGACCTGTAAGCGTCAAATCAATCGCCTGTAACATAATTAGTAAATCTCCAGAAGAATACTTCAAAATATCAATATTTATACCATTTTTGGATTACTTTTTAGATCAAATAAATAGTCGTTTTATTGAACACAAATTGGTTTTAAAAGGTTTTAAAATGTTATTTAAAAATGAATTGGACAATAATAATAACGACATTTTACAATTGATAGATTTTTATAAAGATTCGGATAATTTAAGTGAACCCGATATTGTAATAGCAGAAATTAAGATGTGGAAAAATGTCTTAAAAAGAACTGAAGAAGATCAAAAGCCAAAAACTGTAATACAATTTCTACAATTTTGTGATGAAGACTTGTTCCCAAATATATACAAGTTAATAAAAATATTATGTTTTTTACCAGTCACGACAATATGTATTTCTGACTGCAGAGGCGTTCTCAGGATATTTCAATGGAGGGGGATGAAAAAATGGTTTCAAAATAAGCCGTAAGGGTTTTGCCTCACAACTCCCATATTAATTATTATAATAATGAATATTAAAAAAGCGGGTAAGTGGATGTCACTCTGCTGTACAGTAGATTACAATAGTTGGTCACTGTATAATGGATTGTATTAAATTTGAATTCAATGATATCATATCATTGTATACGAAGAAAAGATATACTATATGTTAAAAGCGAAGAACTCCTTCTAGTAGACATTTTGTATGCAGGATAAAATAAAAATAAATATAAAAAATATTGAAAAACCAATAGATCCCTCACTCCGCTCAGAATCTAATAATATTGATAATAATATAGTTGATAATATCAAATAATCAATTCAAGTCATATTTATTGTTCTTTTTATTTAAACTATAAAAGAATGTAATGAATCAGTTTAAATCAGGGATGGAAAATGTTTTTAATTTTTTCGTTTTCGTTTTTGTTTATTGATTTAAAAAATACCGTTTTTGTTTAACGTTTTTAAAAACGTTATTTTTCTATATAGTTTTTGATAATATTGTTTTTTTTTTATAGTAGTAAATTTAGCAATTTAGAAATGCACTTAAGAGTTAAAAATTAAAATTAATTATTCTTGATTTCAAATAAAAATGTTTTTAAATTTTAATAGTGCATTGTTGCATTGTTGCATTGTGCATTGTTAATTTATTTGCGTTTTCGTTTTTGATTTCGTAATTAATTTTTTTTCTGTTTTTGGGATTTTTTGTAATCGTTTTTTGTTTTTGTTTTATTAATTGTTTTCGTTTTTTTTTCCGTTTACAAAAAAAAAAAAACAGGATATTAAAATTTTAAAATAATTATAAGTTAAATAATGTAATTTTTATAACATTTTATTACCAAATAAAAATTGATTTAAAATTATACTACCTACCTATTGTTATAAACCTTTCTGTATATGTGCTGTGAGTGTGTGTATAACTATTGACTATTGTAAGTAACTATATTATAGTTATTAACAGTAATATGTTGGTAATGAATTAAACTATAATTATAATTAGAGAACAGATAAAATAAAAATTTTGGACCCCCCCCATAAAAAAATCCTGGGTACGCCTCTGGGTCAGTGTATGCTCATTTTTGTGTTTTGATTATGAAAAAAGGCTTTTTGTGTAAGTTGTGGGTCTAATAAAACCGATGAACATCTCGGTCTTGTTTACTATTGTTATATCCATATAGGTGCGTCAAGGATCAGGGCCGGAACAAGGGCAGTAAAGCCGGTGCACCACGGTTATTATCATAAATGTGGATTATGGATATTTTTAAATCTATTATCAGAGGCGGATATTAGCATAATATGTAATTTGTATGAACTCCATAATATTTAAATAATACTAAATGATTGGTGCATTGTTGTTAAAATTACCATTTATATTTTGTATTAATATGATTTTTTTTTTATGTTTTTAACTGCATGAACAATCACTAAACATTTAATGAATTAATTGTGAAGTTATGGTAGCGGAATAGATGTGGTAAATTGTTTTATTTGCTTACCTCTAATAAAAATTTCTTAAGATTTTGTTGTTTTCTTCTTTTTAATAGATTTCTGGTTCAGATGTTCTACGGGATATTATAAAAAGAAAAATGGCTGGTAAAAAGACTCAATATTCAAATGAGCATCGAAAATTTGCTATAACCCTTCAATTTTACTCCCCCCAGGTTTATACGTTTGTTCGGAAATCTTTTGCCGACGTTCTTCCTCATCCCAAGTCTATTACAAGATGGTACAAAGTAATTAATGGGGAGTAATTAAGTATAAGGTCTATGCCAGAACCTTAAACAGAAAAAACATATTCAAAATAATTAGTTCATTACAGAGACTATATTCATAGGGCAACTGCAAGTCCTAAAAAAAAAAAATTGAAGGGGAGTGTTGGCGCCCGCAGGCAATTGCATTTTAGAAAACCAAAAAAAAATGTAGAAAATATTATACAGTAGGCAAACACATTAAAGAGTTCAATATAAAATGTCCAGAATCTTAAAAAGAAAAAACAACTGACGATGATAAGCCCATTAAAGAATGATAATACAAAGGGCACCTGAAGGTAATCAATAAACATGTCTGTGCAAAAAATTCAACTAGAGTCAAAATCCTAAAAAAAAAATTGAAGGGGAGTGTTGGCGCCCGCAGGCAATTGCATTTTAGAAAACCAAAAAAAAATTTAGAAAAAATTATACAATCAGAACACATATCAATGAGTTACAACCTTCAAATTCATAAACAGAAAAAACAATCTACAATGATTAAAAAGCTCGTTTAGGAATTTCAATACGGAGGGCACCTGCAGTTTATCAAAGTTCAACTAGAGTCAAATTCTAAAAAAAAATTGAAGGGGAGTGTTGGCGCCCGCAGGCAAATGCATTTTAGAAAACCAAAAAAAAGTTTAGAAAAAATTATACAGTAGGCAAACACATTAAATGGTACAAAATAATATGTCCAGAATCTTGAACAGAAAAAACAATATTGACAATGATAAGCTCATTAAAGAATGATGATACAGAGGGCACCTGCTTGTTAACAATATTCAAGTCTATACAAAATATTCAACTACAGTCAAAATCATAAAAAAAAAATTGAAGGGGAGTGTTGGCGCCCGCAGGCAATTGCATTTTAGAAAACCAAAAAAAAATTTAGAAAAAATTATACAATCAGAACACATATCAATGAGTTCAAACTACAATCTTCAAATTCATAAACAGAAAAAACAATCTACAATGATTAAAAAGCTCGTTTAAGAATTTCAATACAGAGGGCACCTGCAGTTTATCAAAGTTCAACTAGAGTAAAATTCTAAAAAAAAATTGAAGGGGAGTGTTGGCGCCCGCAGGCAAATGCATTTTAGAAAACCAAAAAAAAGTTTAGAAAAAATTATACGATATTAAGGCATATTGAAGAGTTCAAACTAAAACGTGCAGAATCTTAAACAGAAAAACAACCGACGATGATTAAACATGTCTGTGCAAAAAATTCAACTAGAGTCAAATTCCTAAAAAAAAAATTGAAGGGGAGTGTTGGCGCCCGCAGGCAAATGCATTTTAGAAAAACAAAAAAAAAATTAGAAAAAATTATACAGTAGGCAAACACATTAAATGGTACAAAATAATATGTCCAGAATCTTGAACAGAAAAAACAATATTGACAATGATTAGCTCATTAAAGAATGATGATACAGAGGGCACCTGCTTGTTAACAATATTCAAGTCTATACAAAATATTCAACTACAGTCAAAATCCTAAAAAAAAAATTGAAGGGGAGTGTTGGCGCCCGCAGGCAATTGCATTTTAGAAAACCAAAAAAAAATTTAGAAAAAATTATACAATCAGAACACATATTATCAATGATGAAGAGTTCTAACTAAAACGTCCAGAATCTTAAACAGAAAAACAACCGACGATGATTAAACATGTCTGTGCAAAAAATTAAACTAGAGTCAAATTCCTAAAAAAAAATTGAAGGGGAGTGTTGGCGCCCGCAGGCAAATGCATTTTAGAAAAACCAAAAAATATTAGAAAAAATCATACATTAGGAACACATATTGAAGGGTTCAAACTAAAATGTCCAGAATCCAAAACAGAAAAAACAATATTGCCAATGATTAGCTCATTAAAAAATGATGATACAGAGGGCACCTGCTTGTTAACAATATTCAAGTCTATACAAAATATTCAACTAGAGTCAAAATCCTGAAAAAAAAATTGAAGGGGAGTGTTGGCGCCCGCAGGCAAATGCATTTTAGAAAACCAAAAAAAAGTTTAGAAAAAATTATACGATATTAAGGCATATTGAAGAGTTCAAACTAAAACGTCCAGAATCTTAAACAGAAAAACAACCGACGATGATTAAACATGTCTGTGCAAAAAATTCAACTAGAGTCAAATTCCTAAAAAAAAAAATTGAAGGGGAGTGTTGGCGCCCGCAGGCAAATGCATTTTAGAAAAACAAAAAAAAAAATTAGAAAAAATCGTACAATAGGAACACATATTGAAGGGTTCAAACTAAAATGTCCAGAATCCAAAACAGAAATAACAATATTGCCAATGATTAGCTCATTAAAAAATGATGATACAGAGGGCACCTGCTTGTTAACAATATTCAAGTCTATACAAAATATTCAACTAGAGTCAAAATCCTGAAAAAAAAATTGAAGGGGAGTGTTGGCGCCCGCAGGCAAATGCATTTTAGAAAACCAAAAAAAAGTTTAGAAAAAATTATACGATATTAAGGCATATTGAAGAGTTCAAACTAAAACGTCCAGAATCTTAAACAGAAAAACAACCGACGATGATTAAACATGTCTGTGCAAAAAATTCAACTAGAGTCAAATTCCTAAAAAAAAAAATTGAAGGGGAGTGTTGGCGCCCGCAGGCAAATGCATTTTAGAAAAACAAAAAAAAAAATTAGAAAAAATCGTACAATAGGAACACATATTGAAGGGTTCAAACTAAAATGTCCAGAATCCAAAACAGAAATAACAATATTGCCAATGATTAGCTCATTAAAAAATGATGATACAGAGGGCACCTGCTTGTTAACAATATTCAAGTCTATACAAAATATTCAACTAGAGTCAAAATCCTGAAAAAAAAATTGAAGGGGAGTGTTGGCGCCCGCAGGCAAATGCATTTTAGAAAACCAAAAAAAAGTTTAGAAAAAATTATACGATATTAAGGCATATTGAAGAGTTCAAACTAAAACGTCCAGAATCTTAAACAGAAAAACAACCGACGATGATTAAACATGTCTGTGCAAAAAATTCAACTAGAGTCAAATTCCTAAAAAAAAAAATTGAAGGGGAGTGTTGGCGCCCGCAGGCAAATGCATTTTAGAAAAACAAAAAAAAAAATTAGAAAAAATCGTACAATAGGAACACATATTGAAGGGTTCAAACTAAAATGTCCAGAATCCAAAACAGAAAAAACAATATTGACAATGATTAGCTCATTAAAGAATGATGATACAGAGGGCACCTGCTTGTTAACAATATTCAAGTCTATACAAAATATTCAACTAGAGTCAAAATCCTGAAAAAAAAATTGAAGGGGAGTGTTGGCGCCCGCAGGCAAATGCATTTTAGAAAACCAAAAAAAAGTTTAGAAAAAATTATACGATATTAAGGCATATTGAAGAGTTCAAACTAAAACGTCCAGAATCTTAAACAGAAAAACAACCGACGATGATTAAACATGTCTGTGCAAAAAATTCAACTAGAGTCAAATTCCTAAAAAAAAAAATTGAAGGGGAGTGTTGGCGCCCGCAGGCAAATGCATTTTAGAAAAACAAAAAAAAAAATTAGAAAAAATCGTACAATAGGAACACATATTGAAGGGTTCAAACTAAAATGTCCAGAATCCAAAACAGAAAAAACAATATTGCCAATGATTAGCTCATTAAAGAATGATGATACAGAGGGCACCTGCTTGTTAACAATATTCAAGTCTATACAAAGTATTCAACGAGAGTCAAAATCCTAAAAAAAAAATTGAAGGGGAGTGTTGGCACCCGCAGGCAATTGCATTTTAGAAAACCACAAAAAAAATTTAGAAAAAATTATACAATCAGAACACATATCAATGAGTTACAATCTTCAAATTCATAAACTGAAAAAACAATCCACAATGATTAAAAATTCGTTTAAGAATTTCAATACAGAGGGCACCTGCAGTTTATCAAAAATCAAAAATATTCAACAATATTCAACAATATTCAAGTCCATACAAAAAATTCAACTAGAACCAAATTCCTAAAAAAAAAAATTGAAGGGGAGTGTTGGCGCAGGCAATTGCATGTTAGAAGAACAAAAAAAAATTAGAAAAAATCATACAATAGGAACACATATTGAAGGGTTCAAACTAAAATGTCCAGAATCTTGAACAGAAAAAACAACTGACAATGTTTAGCTCATTAAAGAATGATAATAAATAAATAAAAAACAAATGTATTGAATGGTGCTCGTGAAAGAAACTAAAATATTCTTCTTTAATATATTCAGTATACAGGTACTCAGTGTATTCCCTGGTATAATCGGTTAATGTTTAAAAACGTTTGTACAAAAAGATTTACTAGAGTAAAATGAATCGAAAAAATAGATTATGAGGAACCCATGTGAATTAACACTAAACAACAGAATAAGCTGGAAGGTACATTTTAACTACAACCCAAAAACTAGGTATTGCTTACATTATAATAAACGAATAGTTATTATGATCAGAGGTGTATCACTGTAATATATGTATTAGAAAATTCATAAAAATGAATGTAATTTATTAAGGATGCAAAATAATTAAATGAGAAAAAGGTCCTTTACGGACTTTACCATGTGATTGTAATTCATGAAGGACATAAAATAATGTTTAATTTAAAATAATATTAAGTTATACATTTTATATTTAAAAACTAATGAGTATTTAAAATCTTATAAAAACCTAATAAAATTATATTTTAAAATACATATTATTATTAGTTCGTTGTGGTAAAAAAATCATTAATTTGGCTGTATTTAAGTTTTTAATTATACTGGTACAACTCTAGCTGGCAGTCTTTAAGACCGTGTTAAAAACTATGATAATTAGTTAACGTCTAATTTCCTCTCCTCTCCTAACCTAACCTAAAATAACCATTATTTAAATATTTTCTTTCATTGTTATGTTTACAATATCGAATACCCAAGTTGAGTGTGTAAGGGACAAAAGAGGATAGAATAAGATATTGATTAATTAAATGTAGTGTAGGAGTGACATATATATTTAAGTGAAAACAGGAGATACTAGGTTGAGGTGGTTCATTCACTGTATGATAAGAGGTAGTGAGAGAAGCTAACAGATGTAGGTAAATGTAGGGGGAAAATGAGAGGTGAGAAGACTGAAGAAGTGATGGGTAGAACAGATGATATTATGGAGGTGCAGGAAAAGAGGGTGGCTGAACCTGTATAGTTGTGTGAGAAGGGGGTAGAAAAAGTGTGAAGGTAGAATAGTTAGGTTGACAATACCGAATACGTAGGAAAGGATCTCGAATTGCAAAGGCCACTCGACTCTTTGGCTTTAACTACCGGCGGTAGGTTTAGAACCTAGACTTGTGGGAATATGGGAAAGAATAAAAAGATCGGTTAGTTGCCGGTTGGGATGTCAGAGCACTATTTCTTTCCATCTTTGACCCACGCGAGGTAACATCATAGGCGCTATTGGGGGATGAGGCCCAATTGGGGGGTCTAGGGGCGGGCTTATTATGCGGATCTGTATTGATTTCATGAAGTAGCCAACGCGTACTATGTAGCGAAGTACGTTGGCTACTTTATGACCTTTTAGTAATTATATAAGTTATGACTTAATAAGAAATGATATAAATACAATTTTTGATCTAACCTAATCAGACGACCGCGCACGTCTATCTAATATAACTTATTAGTATTGTACATTTCGTAATAAGTTTTTTTTTTAATGATTTTTTTTTTGAGCTTGAGCTTGAGCTTGAGCCCAGCAACTTTGACCATTAGATAGTTGTTTTGCTTGTAGGTTGTTTGTAGTGAGTAGTAACGGTTGGTTAAAACACGTTAGTATGTGTGGCAACTATTTGTTGCTAAAAATGCCGGGTGGTCACCCATCCGGGATCTAGCAACAGCGGCCGATACGTACACTTAACACCTTTCCTCAATTATAATGTCCAGATATTCACACTAAGCCAAAGAATGTGATGGCGATAGGGCACGTCGCTCTTTTAGAACAATTATCTATTAGGTACTCAATTAAGTCTTTAGATTTACAAATGACTTATATTTTGTAGACGGGATAATTTTAAAGAGAGACTGTGTGACGTACAGAATATTGTGCAGCCAATAAATATGTGGTCTGCTGTGTACATTTAAACATTTGTTATAATATATTATGCATTTGAACATTATTATTACAATTTATGACTATTGTATATTATTTCAATATAAATTTTTATTTTACACCAACTATAGTATTATCAAAGTCAAATTAGAAAAAAAATTTAAAACTATTATATGTAAAAAAAAAAATTATTTATATATTTTCTATTGTCTTTGAGCGAAACAAATCATATTTATGAAAAGTAAATTATTTTTTAATTTGGTATAGGATTTATATCTATATAAATTAAATATCGGACAAGTAGTTTTTATGCTAACTATTTAAATTTTAAAGCTTATATGAGCAGAGTAGTTGAATAACAATTTTGCAAGGTTCATTGCATTTAGAATGTAGATATTAGTTAAATCAAACCCCGCAAATGTACCTATTACATAATATGAAATAACTGTACTTAACCTTCTATGATATTTTTTTATAAAGAAATTAAAAGTAAAAACTCAAATTTGGAAAATTATAGTTACAGTACTTAATACATTTTCCTTTATTTTAACAGAAATTATTTAGCTAAAAATATAGAAATATCTATATGTACAGCGAGACATAGAGATCAGTATTATTGCAACACTGTTGTCCGTTACCAAAACGAGTCTCACTGCACCCCAGTTTCGCCTATACAGCTGATAAATCATTACTTATTACCAGGGCTGTGAATTAAATGCATTTGCATATTTGTTTGATTCTAAATATAAAAACTATAAGATAATGGATACGGCCAAAATTTGTTTTGATTTACTTATAGTTTAAATACGAAATCTTATTTAGCATATAACTTAATGGGTTGGGTAAGTAATTACATGTTTTCTTCGTCACCTAGCTAGTATGTAAATTAAACATTTATTTTTTTTGTACAAATACAAAATTCAATGTCTATATATTGGGTTAAGGCATTATAATTTATAATTTGTATTTATTAATTTCAATAGTTTTTTAATAATGGCTTTTTTTATAGAGAATTTTATCGAATAATTTTAGTCCATATTTTTTTTTTTTTAATGCATTCAATACACAGCCCTGCTTATTACTTTAACTTCCAATCAAACCACTACCACAGTTAATGTTAAACATCAACAATTAACAGCTTCTTAAGGTGGGTTCACACTAAACCGTGTCGTGTGAACCCCCCTCTTAACTTGATAACACTTAAGAGGATGTCATATTTTTAGTGCACTATTTATTTCCATCTCTGACCCACGCACAATCATAAGCGCAACCCCCGAAAACTTGTAATACCCCCAACCCAACCCAAAAAAAATAAATAAATTATTCAATTGTTTCGTAATATATTAGTAAACTTTTTTAAAATTCAACTGTAACTCTTAATTTTTGTTTTTTAATTAGGTATAGACAGTATATTATTGTGAAGAATTAAACTTGAAAATAAGAAATTTCTTTTTTTTTTATAGTTTTTATATTTTCAAATTAATATTTTTATAGTGGTGTGAGGGAAACGCCCTCACGGGTTACTTTTCGTTTAATATCAGCTGGTGATGAATACAGCCTCCAACCGACATTTAAGGAATAGTTGCCCAACTGTTTATTAATTATTAAGATATATATATATTGTAATTTTTTTAGTAGACATTAAATATTATTTTTTTGTGTGTCTTTGAATTAGTTTAAGCATTTTAAATTTTAATTATTTACACACTAATAAGTCATAACTTATATAATAAGTAATAACTAAAATTTCATAAAGTAGCCAACGTACTTCGCTACAGTACGCGTTGGCTACTTCATAAAATCAATACAGATCCGCATCATTTTTTTTATTAGGCTATAAGCCCGCCCCTAGACCCCCCCCTCATCCCCCAATAGCGCCTATGTTGTTACCTTGCGTGGGTCAAAGATGGAAATGACATCCCAACCGGCAACCAACCGATCTTTTTATTCTATCCCATAAGTCTAGGTTGTAAACCTACCACCGGTAGTTTCAGCCAAAGAGTCGAGTGGCCTTTGCAATTCGAGATCCTTTCCTACGTATTCGGTATTGTCAACCTAACTATTCTACCTTCACACTTTTTCTTCCCCCTTCTCACACAACTATACAGGTTCAGCCACCCTCTTTTCCTGCACCTCCATAATATCATCAGTTCTACCCATCACTTCTTCAGTCTTCTCACCTCTCACTTTCCCCCTACATTTACCTGCATCTGTTAGCTTCTCTCACTACCTCTTATCATACAGTGACCGAACCACCTCAACCTAGTCTCTCTTGTTTACACTTAAATATATTATATGTCACTCCTACACTACATTTAATTCATTAATATCTTATTCTATCCTCTTTTGTCCCTTTCACACTCAACTTGACATTCTCATATCTGCTACTCTCACTCTACTTACCTACCCTAACCTAACATTTCTTTTTCGCATTTCCCTTTCATACGCCAAACACTCTGAAATCCCAAGGCTGGGCAAGTTAATGATTTTTTTTAACTCAGTTAAGTTAAGTTAAATATTTTTTGTTCAATTAAATTCGAAGTTAAGTTAATATAAATTTTTAATACATCAATTAAGTTTAAAGTTAAGTTAACAAATTGTGTTAACTTAACTTCAATTAATAAGTTAAGTTAATAAAAAAAAAAAATTATTACGAAAATATCTTCTTTTTTTTTTCAAAATATTTTCTAATGTTCTACGAATTTTAAATCGACGAACCGTTATAGACTTAAATATATTCTAGATAAAAACGAAAATTCAAAATTAACTTAATTGGTAATATTAAAAAAGTAGAAGTTGATTTTAAGTTAACGCAGTTATAAATGAGTTAAGTTAAGTTAAGTTAATTAAAACAACGAACTAGTAAGTTAAGTTAATAAGTTAAAATTAACTTAACTTTTAACTTATTAACTCGTTAATGCCCAGCCTTGTGAAATCCTAATGACCTCTTTCCTTATCTTCCTTACATCATACACTTCCTAATTCCTATTCACTCAGTCTCTAGTTACCTACAAGTCATCGTACTTGATTATCGGTGAAAATATTTAAATAATTTAACAAATTATCTACTCAAAAGAATTAGTACCTACATACCATAAAATATCATACCTGACCAATTTCCTAATCTTTATCACGACTTTATTGATAGCCAGAATAGTGTTATACCAGTATAGTTACAATACAAATAATTGAAAAGTTTCGGGCAGTACAACCCTGATCGATTAACTATAATAAAAAGAAACCTACTGAAAAATAAGAAAATACATACCCCGTGTCCGAATCAAAATCTGCTATAAAACTTAGTCTTCGAAATACTGCAACGTCAGTACGTCACACATTTCAGTCTGCTTATGATATATTATTCCCAGTTGACAAATCTTCACTGACGAGTTAAATACCATTTCTGAAATAATACGCAGCCTGCAGTAAAATGTTCAACAATATTCTTATGACCTAAGCGTTACGGATACCTATTACATTTTATATGTATAATGTTTAATTTGTATTATAAATACTTAACTATTATGTCTTAGTTTGTTTTTTAGAGCGGACTACGGGAGCAATGAATGTTTTGATTTTACAATAATTTGTATATGATTCTCGTAAAACCATTTTCTTATTTTGTTGTTATTCAACAACTATTAACCGTCGATATTTAAAATGTCCATCCAATGTTTAAACTATCATTTTCTATACATTATAAAATGTTCAAAATATTTCTACTCGTTTTCAGTGATTTATTAAAGACATTTGAGTTATGAAATGTTTTTAGTTCTGTATTCTATAAATGTCATTAAAATTTTATTCGTCGGGTCAAAAAGCTTAAAAATAATAGGTACAAAGTTCCTCGTAAGTTGATATAATAGAAGTTAAAAAATATTAGAAATACATAAGCACATTTTGTTTTATAGGCATTTAAAGTTCGAATTTCTACAAAATGTATCACAATCTACGAGTCCTATGATATAGATATTATAGGAGAGCAATAGAAGTTGAGTACCTATGATACACTAAGTTTAGTTACCCATAACTTACAACGTTGGATTTGAAAAAAAAAATGACCAGTTATAAATTAAAATTGTATTTTATGACTTTTATAGTTTTATCAGTTAAAACATATATTTCTATAAATTAAACCAAAACATATCTTTTTCAAGTAAACAATTTTCATATTCACCTATATTAATTACAATTATTCTACGATCGGGGACTGGAAAAACAATTTATAAAATATGCGTCTACAATAACACATTTTTCGTGACATTAAATATTTATTTTATTTCTTAAAGGTAAATTTAATCCCTAAAAGAGTATGAAAACTAATTTACTTTAAACATCGACTCTTTCGGAGGAATCCGTGACGTGTGTTCACTAGCTGCGAGGCCGACGAGGAAACACTCCAGAATACAGAACTATTAAAATATTGTGATTTATGAAAAATAAAATTATACGGAACGCATTAAGTTTTTTGCTCATGTCTGCTTTGCTTATTGAAATTTTGGAATTTTTAATGACGACTGTGTCTTCTGCAACGATTTTGAGATTTGCCATGGAATATAAATGATAGATATTATACTAGGTACGTCAATATGACGAATCCACGGATATCATATAATGCAACTTTTTGTATCAAAGAGTTAAGCGTGTTAAGGAACAATATTTGTTCGTTGAAATTTGATATGACAAAAATCAAAATAGTTTATGATTTTGAATTTGAATTATAATAATATTAAATATGATATATTATTTGAATTATTAATTTCGTTTATTAATTTAATTATTTATTAATATGGTGAATAGATATCAGAAGTACAAACGTATTTTTATAAAAGCATATTGTATTTTAAAAATCATTAAATAAAAATGTGATTCCTGGATTTTATAGTTAACATAAAGGTATACAGTACATAAAATTTACAGTACCTAACATAATACCAATTAGATTTGTAAAATTCCAAGTCTAAAATTTTCTACGTAGATACTGCTGATCACAAAATTATTAATTATTATTTAATATTATGTTAATTTAATTGTATCGGGTACCTATAATTTATATTTTAGATTCTGAGCGGAGCGATGAATATTTTGATTTTACTATGATGTGTATTTAATTTTTAATTTTTTTGTTATTATTTCTTTTTTGTGTTTGATGCGTACACGATAAGTAGGTAGGTAGTCAAAATAAACCTTCGTGTTCCATGCATAATTTATTATAGGTACTCTGTAAGTAATCAATGATCATAGTTTTATTTTTAAGTTCCTTTGTATTTAGTAAATAATAATATAGGAAATTGTATTTTCGAACATTAATTTTTGTTTGTATTAAATACTTTCACCATAATAGGGAACTAAAATTGTAATTTATTGTTAAAACAACAAATTTTGTGAAAAATTCTATTTTGGTGGGTAAGTGTTTTGTGAAGGCCTAATAAATGTTATATTAAAATTTAAAAACTTCAAAAAATTAGATTAATTGGATTATAAATTAGTATACATATAGGTATTACAGTTTCCAGCTTCTACTACAACATTAGGTACGTTATATTATGTTTTTAATTATTAAAATGTCTAAAAAGTAAAAGTAAATCCCAAAATAATATGAAATTATGAAAACAAACTTACGCTGAAACATCGACTTTCCCGGTGAAACCTAGCTAGAGTGCATCATCAACAATGCAAACGTCCAGTACGTGACGCCACCGAAGAAACAGCTATCTTCATCTCATTCCGAACTGTAACTTGAAATTATCGAAATATTTTATGAAAATTACCAGAACATAACGAAATGTGCGAATTCGTGTTAAAACTTACATAATAATATATACGGCTCAACGAACTATCTGACCATATTGATGGCTTATTATTTTTTTTTCACTAAAATTATTAGAATTGTTAATCGTCTCAGACGAATGACGACAATTGGCGATTGCCATAGATGATATAAAATATATTTTTTAATAGGTATGATGAATACATAGAACTTCCACACTCAGCACATAAACGGTCTATTGATAAATCGTGTGTTCTTTTACAGAAATGATTGTGGTCTGCAATGTATTCTTGTTTTCTATTTCAGTTATTTATCGCATACTAAATTTAACCAAACAAATTAGTCCGCAAATTTATAGACATCACAAATATATAATATAAATTATAATTTTCAGTAGTTTATATCTGTGATAGATATTATTCTAATATCTAATGCATTCTCCCGCCGGAGGCCATACTCCATAGACCCAGTTCAGGGGAAGTTAAATTTTTACTTACAAATTTATAAGAAAAAAGTGGTTGGGGCAAGAAACTTTATGATTTTTAAACTGATAAATAATTTTCTCATGACTATAAATAACGCAAAAAGAGTCAAAATAGTTTGAAAATTTTACCATGTATGGAAAATTCAAGTATAAATATGTTTTACTTTTTTTGTTACAGGTGGAAAAATTTATGTATGTTCTTCTATTTAACTTACCCTACCAATAATATCACTATATAAAATAATTAAAAGTGATAATTTGAAGACAATTTCTTAAAACCCTAGAATATTTTTTTAATTTAGTGTCTAAACCATATAGTTTAGCACCCAAGCAAATTTTTCATTTTTTTTTTTTGGAAACCTATGATTTGCAACCCATTATAAGATTTATGATGCAAAAATTAATTCACGGAAATCATTAGTTGTTATAGCATAACCTTACGAAGTTCACGATTTTCGGTGTTTTACGCACCCGTACAACGCTTAAAGTTTAACTAGCTTAAGTAGGTATAACAAATAACAATTTTTTTAACCTAGTTAAGTCAACGTCTTCAGAATGATGGTGCAAAAATAATTCATAACAAGTTTTACATAACAAGTCGAGGGATGTTTTTAATTATAATTGCCCGAGCGAGCACAGCGTGCAAGTGAATACGCCGGGTAGGTATATATGAGATAACCAAAAATTTCAATTAGCTATAACTTTAAAATAAAGTATAAATATAAAATAAAAATAAATTAAAATATTTAAAGTAAATTAAAATATTTTCAATTAAAAACTAATGATTTTCGGCAATTAAATTTTGCAATATCGTTCTCAATTCGTTGTAACTTCATGGGTCTAGAATGAAAAGGTTCTAAATCGTTTTTATGAAATTGTCCAGGAGAGCAATTCTAAGGTTTGAGTTAAAATATTTTATTCCTTGAAATCATTTTGTTTAAATTAAAGTTCTAAGGCATGTAGCAACTTGTATAGTTTAATTCACATCACTATAGTAATAATTTGCTATATTGGTTGTGTTAACTTCTCCTAATCAATAACTACAAAAACAAATTGATCAGTCTTGAATAGCTCGTTTATTATAACGCAAAAGAAAAGAAACAACATGAAACTTAAACACTTATAAAGCAACAACGAAAACGTCTATCGTGTGCATGGATACCTAACATCCACCACACGAGTCGACGAAGACACGACGTAACTACTTAACTAACTACTATAACTAGCAAGTCTCCGCCACTCGGCTAGTACTGCCACAGGTTGACAGAAAAGGAGCGAGCACCGCCGCCAACCGTCCTGACATCTAGGGGAGTTTACAGTTGGTATTAAAATTAATAAAATACATATTATTATAAATTGGTTCTACAATTAGGAACTTTTAAACCTAAAATAAAAAGAAATATATTCATCAATTAGAACTTTTTCATTCTTAAATGTTATTTGTATTATTGTTAGCTGAATATGTTAGCTGAATAGTTTTGATTTATAAATTCAGGCATAATTCGAATACAACTTTTTGTATTCTAATTGTTAAAATGTATTTAAAAAAAATAATAATCCTTTAAAATTAAGTACTTATTCATATTTTGAATAATTCACCCAGTTACTAGTAAATGTTTTGAACTTAAAAAAAAAATGCATTTGTGTGAACGGCTAAAATTGTGTATAAAGCATCGGCCGAAGCATCAACATACATTTGTATTACATTTTAGTATATTATGACTATGGTAGACAAATGTTGATTAAAGCGTAAACAACAAATATAAAAAAATGGCATTTGGCTAAAGTTAGTATAGTATATGTGATTCAACAGTAACTAGATATAATATGGTCTATGGCATATTGTTTGTCCTCTGCTTTAATATGACAAGTTGTATTCTTGCCTCGCTTTTTATCAGGTGGAGTTAATGAAAGTGGGTTCATTGATGAATGACAATTATAAATAACCTTTGGCTAATACATAATAAGTTTAAGAATAATTTTTTGCAGACTCTAATCAATATTTTATCAGTTTTGTAGAAATTATACTGGTAACATTTTGTCCTTTGATTTATTTTTACTTTTTGAAGTAATTAAGGATTTATAATTAAGTATAAATAAAATTTTATCATTTCTGCTGACGCTGTGGTAGGTATATACATGTTCAAGTCCTTTTTCAGTCAAATCATTATTGATTGATTGTTTCCAATTTTTGGGATTTCTTTGTTTTTTTCTGGTAAACTTATTATCCATTTTGATTGGTGCCTTTTCTGATGGTGATTCTTCACATGATGATTATTCAACTAATCTAAAACATGACAAATTATTTTAATTTTGTTATTAAATTACATTTTGGTGTATTTACTATCTTATATTATAATTACTAAAAGACATAGATTTTTAAATGTAATTTGGGTATTCTTAGGTATAGCATGCACTCTGTGCAACATGTTTGCATTTATGCAATACACTTTCAGTCTATTTCCATAAGGTTAATATAAAAATTAATAAAATAGTAAAACATAGTACAATATTATAACATAATATACAAAAATAAATTGTTCAGTGAAAATTAGTATTATATATTTAGTACATTTAATGTATAAACATAAAACATTAAGGTATTTCTAGTTCCTACTCCGTTATTAATTTGTTATTAATATACATACAGGCTTTCAATAATTATATATTTATCTGATACTAATATTAAGAAATGTTTTTATTTTGTTGTCATTATCATATTGAAGTATACTACTCATAAAAACATAACAAAAAACACAAAATACATGATTTTATAACAAAAATTATAACTAGGCACTGGTAGAATTATTTTAGCTTAAATTGGAACTATGTTTAATTAAAATAAATTATTACTGTAGTGTAACATTACCTTGACATGTTTGTTGAATTTTCATCAATTAAACCATAAGAGATGTGAGTATGTACTTTCTGAGGTGACTTTTCCAATCCAGAGTCCATCCCATCTTGTAACTTATTAATACTTGAAATATAATTTTGTGAATCTCTAGAGTCTTGAAGTAAACTAGGAATACAAAAACAAAACAATTTTTAAGCATAGTTTAACTATTTAAAAATTAATACAAGCCAAAAAAGGTGCTCTGCTGTACAGTAGGTTACAAGTGGGTCATTGTATAATCGATGGTATTAAATTTGAATTCAATGATATAATATCATTGTATAAGAAAAACGATTCTGAGCGGAGACGGTATGTCAGTCTAGGTTTAAGACATATATATACATATCTATGGTATTTTAAAAAATAGTGACCTATAATAGGTACCTATAATAAATTAAAAATTAATCATATCACAATATCCAATAAGTACTTATAATGAGTTATACATCAACAAAAACCCGTGATACTATCATAGATACATAATAGTACACTTTAGAAGTTTCAAGTAGGTACCCACAAATAATATTATACAATCACAACAAAATAACTAAATGCTAGGTTTTTTAATATGTAATTTCGTCCAAAAATGAACTTAAAATGACTATAAAAATAAACTGTGCTTGTGTATTTTTAATATTTTTCAACTGCTATTGTAACAATATATCAGGAGCATTGTATTAAAATTTTACACTTTTTGACCCAACAGATAAAACTTCATTGATATTCATAGAAAAAAAAAGTAAAAAAATTGAAAACTGACAATGCCCGTTAACAGCTCAAAAAGTGTCAAGATATTTTGAACATTTTATCAAGTAAAAGAATTGATAATATAAACATTCAGTGAAATTGTCATGTATCTACAGTTATTCGTTTTTCAAGTATAACAAAATAAGAAAATCGTTACATGAAAAATCGAGTGAATAACACATTTTGTAAAATTATGAATTGAAAATGCTCAAAAAATTTTATTTCAACTTCCGGTAGACATTTTTTTTTTTTTATAAAGGTAGATAATCTTATAGGGAATCTTGTATTACATTTAAAAATCTTAGATTTAAAAAGAAAAATTTTTATGAATTCTTAACTCAAAAGAATTTGCTAATTTTTGTGATTTTTCCATATTTTGTCAATTTTTGAACTTTAAATTCTTATAAAAAAAATCTGTGACTAAGGATTTTTAATATTTTTCAAATGTCATTGTAACAATATAGAAGGAGCATTGTACTAAATTTTCAAGTATTTTTACTCAGCAAATAAAGTTTTATTGACATTCATAGAAAAAAAACTAATAAAATGGGAAACCGCAAATGTAACTAAACAGTTAAAAACATATCATAATATTTTGAAAATTTTATCATGTATATAAAATGCAAATATAAACAAGCAGTGAAAATTTCATGTATATACGATCATTTGTTTTAGAGTTACACCAAAAACCAAAATGTTGGGTAAAAATTCCCGTTTTTCCTTAATTTTTATGTGGTTTTTTCCGGCACAAAACTATTGGGAATTTTAAAATTTGACCTCCCGAATGCACCAACTAGATTCAGTTTTCCATCGAACAAGATACTGTAATTACATAATTTAATGACATTCCTGTGTTTAGTAAAATTATAGCAGATGGACTCATAAGTATACACTATTATTTCACCCACCTACCCACCCAACTTTCAAGGCGGTTATTAAATTGAACTAGAAATCAAAATTGAAAAAGGTTTTAATTTGTAAAATATTTTGATTATTATATTGCAACAAATATTTCATCAGTCATTACTATAATATTGTTATTTCATAAATAAAAATAAGTGTATTAACTTACAGGCAAAGGTTTTAATTGAGAAAATATTTGTTCACAATAATTATTTTCAAGTTTGGCTCTTTGATCTATTTCATGTTTTAGTGCCATTTTGGTTAACTTTAATTTGTTATGTAAGAATGGACATTCTTGGCATGGTTTATTACTATCATTTCCAGTACCGGTCACTGAAAAGAAAAAATATAGAATTATTATGCAACTCAAATTTAAGAACTATATTTTAATTACAGCTTAAAAGTATAGGTAACTCATTTGTATATACCCTCAATAAGAATTTTTTTTGAGAAATGTTTAAGTTTATTTTTTAATTCTCCTTTTTCTGTTTCTAGTGAATCAATATCTGCTTGCAAATGGTCCATCGTTCCTTCTTATTCTTTTGACTTTCTTTTTAATTGCTGTTGTGTTTCATCCAATTAATATAAAACAAACATTTTCTAATAAATAATATATTTTTAACTATTTTTCCATATAATAAATATTTTAATTTATAGTTAACCTTAAAGTCAAGCATTTCTGGTATTGATGACCGAACTTTATCTTTTGATGCAGATTCTCTCATTAATTGAGTTTGTAGATCTTGATTTTGTTCACTTAGTTCATAAACCAGACCTTTAAATTTTACAAAAACCGAATTCCGATCAGCTAAACTTTCCAATGCTTGTCCTTTTCCTTTGAAACACTTTAAAATAAATATGATTTAGGTATAAATAAAAATAAAATGTTTGCTATTAATACTATTTAAAACCTCTCTAATATTAGCATTTGCCATATCTAATTCTTTACATAATTGCATTTCCAACTCTGTACTATCTCCTTGGAGTAGATCATTAATATCTTGTATTGCTTCTAGATCAGTCACTGCTTTCTCTAATTCTACCATTTTATTTTCCAAATTCAATTTTTGTTAACCCAGAAGCTCAACTAATTCCTCTACTCCTAAAGCTGCATCAACCTAAAATATAATAATATATTAATACTTGGAAACTATCTATTTAAAAATTAATATAAAACCTATTCATGCAAATCATTAACTTGAGATGCTAGTTCTTCATTAGACTTTTGTAAATCATTACATTGTTTGGTCATTTCTTCTATTTCTCTTTGTAAGTTTTGAGTTTGGTGTTTCTCGTGGGCAGATAAATCTCGTAATCTAAAGTTTCAATAAGTGTCAACTAAATAGGAATCAATCAATTTTAAACAACAATAATAATATAAAAGCATCTTATACTTGAAAAGTGTATCTCTAAGACGTACATTTTGTTGTTCAAGTTGCTTGACTTTGAAAGAATTGGCACCATCTCCTCCCTCTTCACTTACATTTCCTTTCTCAAACTCAGCCTTTAAGAGTTCTAAATCTACTGTTAATTCCTCAATACACTCTTTTGCTTGGTCTAATTCTAATTGAAGTGTTTCTGCTTTCACTTCAGCCATTTCTAAAGTCTCCACCATTTCAGTATACTCGTCTTTTAATTCTATGCATCTTGTTTTTCCATTTTAACTTTTTCTAATTCTTTTTTTAATGCTCAATGAGATTCCATAATTTTAATTTTAAATTCTGCAGCTTGATCCAGTTGCAATTTCATCATATCAATATCATTTCAGGCAGTACAAAAATGAGTTTAAAGAATTTTAATATGTAATGCTTACCCCGAGGCTGCGATTCAAAAACAGATTTTTGAGATACAGTAGGTGACTCAGTAAGAATCAGTATGTACCGAGCTACAAAATAAAAAAATTATATTTATGAACAGATATCAAAATTTTTATGAAATTCTACATTTATACAATATACTTTACATGTATTTCCAAAGCCTTAGTCTTTTAAAATTTTAGTCAGTTTTGATATTTAATCCCATCCAAAAAGAAACACAAGTATTGCACCATCATCTTTATTGTTACAAATGTAATATAAGAGTTCTAAAATCAATTCGTAATCTGTATCTTCAGACATTGGATTTTCCAACCAATTCAATATTGCAAAAGGATATTTTTGGAATCTCTTCATTTCACTACAAAAGATTTTGTTATTTGATTATTTGTTAACAATATGTACGTAAATATATCTTAATATATCTTTTACATGCATACTCACTTTACATAAGGAATTACAAATTCAGTGAATGGATCACCAGGTTTAATTTTGCGAGATCTTTGTGTTGGTTTTTTAGGAAAATATCTAAACCTGTATTCAGCAGAAATAAATGAAATTATTAGGTATTAGCAATGATAAAAAAATTTAACAAACCTATTTAATGTATAAATGTCTTCAAGGAAAATTTCTTCAACTAGATATGTGAATCCCTGTATATTCAAAGATGGACAGTCATTGTAATACTTGGAAAATGCTGCAGCATTAATATAACTTTAATATGAGGTCTCTGGATTAACAGTACAAAAAAAAAAAATTAGTACAATTTAAATAAAATACTACGATAGCAAGAAACATAATATGCATGTAATTACAACAGGTATGATTCTCTCGAGAACAGTTAATGTAAAATCACTAATGGTGTCACGTTCATGTATTTCATCAATGATAATATGTGAGTAATAATTTAAAGCTTAATCTCTTTGGATATGTTGAAGTAAAATAACAGTAGTACAAAATAATACAGATCCATATTCACGACCCAATTTTCTAAAATATAATACATTATATTAGATATTAGTATCTTCTATTTACTTAATATTATAATCATGTAACTTGAAGAATAAATCATTAATATATTTGTATTCTCTAGTAGATATTTCTCAACTTACTGTGAAAATTTAGTTAAAAATAAATGTAATATTATATATAAAATAAACAATTCATATTAACCTATGCCAATAATTAAGGTGTACAACTTATAAGTCTGTACCTATATGAAATTTTAGATGTTCACACACTTCAATAGAACATTATTTTGTATCAACTTGCCACTTAATCCCAATGTCCCAAAATACAGATCCAATTGTCATAACAATCAGATCAATAGTGACGAGTTCTAAACTTTTTGTTTCTAAATAAACAAAAATGTAGTCGATAACCGTATATTCAGGGGTTAAAGTGAGAGGGGACGCAGGTGACTCAGTCCCCCTATTGCGGACAGTGGTTAAAAAGCGTCCCCTTTAACAAATTAGGGTTCTATACATTAAACATCATACATAAAATTATGTATGGAACGCTTAAGACTATATGGAGACATTAGTCCCCTCTGGAATATTTTCCCACTTTAAGCCCTGCGTATATTATCATAATTTTTATCAATTAGGTATGGGATTTTTTAAAATTACAGTAAATAAAAAAACTAATAATTTCAATGTAATTCCATCAAAATGTCTTATCCCTAAGAGTTAGCTAAAAACGAGTTAAATTGTTTTAAAAATTGTATGGTGTACAGAAAATGCAAAAAAAGAACTGCTTTTCCTGATGTATTTGAAAGAAGCTGGGAATTTTAAATTTTTACCTGTCATCCAACTAGATTCATTTTCCTTTCAGAAAATATACTGAAGTCTAAACTAGTTATGTGTTTCTTTGCAATTTAAATATGTTGAGTCCCTTTGTGTTATTGAAATTGGATTGTTTCCCAGGAAAATTGTATTGCCTAAAAAATTAAAACTTTGTTAAAAATATGTCAGTGCACCATTTGTTTCTTTCTTTGAATATTGAGCAACATGCAAGTGTGGGTACAGTAGATCCAGTTTTATACTGTTAGCTTTAATATTAGAATTATATAACATAATATTATAATCATACTTAAAAGCAAATATATTTTTCAAGGTACCTTATAGAGAAGCACTAAGCATTTATTTGTATTTTATTTTTAAAACAAATTATGAATATTTTAATATTGTAAGATATAATTATTTATTTATTAATTTATTTTGACTTAACGGGCTGAGCCCTTTCGATGTACAAATTTATATCCACGCACACAATTAGATATTATACAATGTGTCCCGTGAACAGGTGTGTACGTTAGTTAGTAAATAGTACAGTAAAATAGCAAAATAGTAAAATAAAAACCTATTAACAAATATTCTCACCTTTAAGTTTCATAACTCGCTCCAATATGGTATGTATATAATTATCTTCAAGAAAGTCAACGTCTGAAAATTGTCAACACATTGGCTCAACTTAATAGTTTCTTGTATGTGGTACATCATATATTTCAGTTTTGAAAACCGTAATAAGTATAATCCACTGTATGAACTAAAAACGATAAACCACTAAGTAACTTTTTGCTTTGGCAAACATTTAAAATCGGAACTTGAGTAATATACTTATATAAGTGTGTGTGAATTAGACATTATTAAGTTTCTAAGGCTTTTCTGGGTGAATTAAAATCATCGAAATCCTTTATTTGTCTGTTCGTTTTCTTCAAACTCATCGGTGGAGAAATATTATTTTCTGAAAATATAAAGTTGTAAAAAATATCTGAATACCTACCTAATTCATATTAAAAGATTTTACCTCTTAGATGATTTACTAGTCGTGCTCGGAGTGGTACCAGTGTTGCTGTAAATTATTAAAATGTATTTTTTATTGTTTATTTTACTCCTCTAAACAGACATGAGGTTTGGACTTTGGATTATGTTTTGTGACAGCATCTGGCCATAATAATATCTACTATATACTGAGCCTTGTGTAAACTCCCGTTAACTTGGGGAGATAGCGTCATAGGTCTATGTGGTCGGGTAGCTCAGTGGTAGAGCAATCGCCCGGCAAGCGAGAGACTCGGGTTCGATTCCCGGTCTGGCGGCTTGATTTTTGACGTTATTACCCCTGGAGAAGTTAACACTTGTTTATAATTACTGATTGTGAAATGATTACTGCAGATTCTGCTCCAGATAGATATTGGGTAATATTTAATTTGAAAATGTATTTCCTTCTATTTTCATTTTTTGTAAATCTATATTTGTGAACAAAATTAGACTGGCACCATATTATTAAGAAGACGCTACACCCGCATGTGTTGTCTCCGTCTTACACACGTACGACATAGACAAAACGCGTTTAGGCAGTCTGAGTATAACTCGCTCAATTTTGGTTCTAGAGTAAAAATGCCTATTATGAAATTGAATTGTGATAATATTTCTAAGGGCAAGACGCTGAGGTTTTTCCATTATACCCAATATAACGTTCATTATATCTTTTAGAAATAGAAAAAATTTCACCATTTTTAAAATACCTTTGACTTTTAAAAAATTAAATTTTTTAAAAAAACCGCAGCGTCTTGCCCTTAGAAATATTATCACAATTCAATTTCATAATATGTATTTTTACTCTAGAACCAAAATTGAGCGAGTTATACTCAGACTGCCTAAACGCGTTTTGTCTATGTCGTACGTGTGTAAGACGGAGACAACACATGCGGGTGTAGCGTCCTCTTAAGAAATATAATTAGTACAACTAGAAAATAATACTTACAAATGAAAATTAAGGTAATGTGGCGAGGCGATACTTTGGATGTTTTACTAAAAAGAATACACTTATGCATGGCAACTTTTTACTAAAACGTTTGAATACAACGCTGTACGAATGTATAGTCTGTATTTACTATTTCCGTTCAAATTTCAAATACCTAATTGAATGATTCATGTTGTTGTTATTCATTTGATAACAATTATTACTATCTTAGTGATAAGCACGGTATTTATCACGGTTTAAGATAGATTTTCTATCTTAAACCGTGGTATTTATAGACTTAATAAATTTGAATATTATTTTGTTTGAATGTTTTTGTTGATGTGATAATGTGTAATTGCTTACCTATTTCTTTAGTTATTACTTATTAGCGTGGTTACTGGTTATTACTTCAGTAATTTTGACAGAATGTAATCAAAAATATATTTACAAGAATACCACAGAATAATTCTGTGACTTGTGAGAATACTTCCAACTTCCACAGTCTTAGTCAAGTATGTACTGATTATATTTTATATTGATACATAGGTATTTCTATTAATCTAATATATCCAAGTCAATAATATTTTTCTAAAAAATATAATACATTAGATACTGTTATTTGTTAAAGCAGTACAAGTAATTTACCAAAGGATTCATCTTCTTTGCCATTACGTCCCTATGGCATGCAGCCTGACTCAATAGAGTCAAACTCTAAAGTAATACGATGGTTGCATCATGTAAATAAACACAAGTTAGTATACCATCCAGACACACTTTCTTGTTCGCAAAGGTGGGTACTTTAAGCTATATTTCATAATATGTTTATAATTGTTTACTTATTATAGTATTTTATTAATATAATTTTATTTTTTTGTAGTTTTTTCAGGTAGAACATGATGAAGAGCAAAAGAATGAGATTTCGAGCAGTGGTATAAATGATGAAAATGTTATTATACAAAATAAAGGTGTTCAGAATAATTCTGATAATATATGTACGACAGATTTTATGAAGTAAGTAAACAGTTTTTTTATCATATTATCTTGTATAGTACAATGTTGTCATATATTCACTTGGGTGAAGGATGCAGATATATCTCCACCCATTGTCTCTTTATATTTTCAAGTATTGGGACCATTTCTTGTGATTTTTTATACATACAATTTGTCTGTATTATAGAATTATTGCTTTGATTGTATGTAAATAAATTATAAAATTGATTTAAGGTTAAACATCAAATTTCAATCAATACTATGCTAGTTAATTATTTTTCAAAAGTTCGGCCCACGTCAAGGTAATACAATTTCATATACCACTGCTTTACAGTACTCTGTCTGGCTTTGTATTTCTTCCCCTCCCTTTAATCAAAAAATAACTTGAACTAATTTAAGTTTATTTTTTTGATAATAAATTTTTAATTTTGTATTAAATAATTTTAATGTAACATGATTGTATACAACTTTTTATTAGTAATTGATTAGTTTCCATGTTTTTTTAATAAACTAATTATTATTTTTTTAGAAATTATGACGATAAATATTTATTTGAAAATGAAGATATCACTAAGTCATCCGTTGAATGTATTTCTACATATCCTGTTGAGATATCAAATTGTAATAGTGATGTTTTATTTATTGGAAATGAAAATAATTTTGATTTCAAAAGTATATCAATCTCAATAAAGTAAGTGTTGCTTATTTAACACTACAATAAAATTATGTAATAGTTTTATTTTATTTTTTTTTTGTTATGTCATGTTAATTTACATAAATTTATTTGGTTCAATATGTATACAATATACATACACTATTGTTAATAATTAAATCATATATTTTACAGTGCTAATGATGATTATGTATTTGAAAATAAGGAAAGTATTGAGGATCTACTGAATTTTTACGATCCTACATTTTCACCTACTCGTGTTACAATTTTTAACCATCATGAAAACCAGAAGAATATTGTTGTCATTCCCACTACATATTTGTTAATGTATGTACTTTAGATAAATATTTTGCAATTGTTTTTCTTTATTATTTTAATTACAATTTAGATATAATAATGATAATATATTTTGTAATACTATTTATTTTTTAGTTCAGTCGAGAAAACTTATTATGATATTGTGGCTAATGACTTAAATGCAATAAACAATATTTCTCCATCAGCAGCTATTTACTATAACCATAATAGTAATTATTATCCCACTAAAAACACAGAAACTAGTCACGGTGAACAAAATAGACCTGTTCGTAAAAAGTTTGTACTATATTAATTATTTTTTAGTAATTCTATAATAATAAATTCTTAAAAATATTATTTCTAATCACGGTTTTTTTTTTTGTCTAGGTTATTTAGTTTTACAGGAAGTGAAAACGAAGAGAACTCGAAAAAGTCGTCATTGAACAAGAGCAGTGGAGCGGTGAATGGGGTTTTATGAAGCCTAGGCGTCATGGTGGATTTTTTGGTAGGGTTGGTTTTTGGGTACATTATGGTAATCAACATACAACAAAAATTAAAATATTTACAGTCAAATAATAATTATGTGTACTAAATATTCTATTAAGGTGATAAAGAGGGGGGTAGGTACTGAAATATATGCTGGGCATCAAGATTTAACCAAAGTATACCTTTACTTTACAATAGGTAAATAGCTTATAAATTGTTATTGCATCTATATTTTTGTTGATGGTTAGATTCTTGGTTAAAATTCATAACTCATATGCAGGGCTTGTAAGTTCATGCATTTTGTATATCAATCTTACTAAGGTGTATTTAATGCTAGATGAAATAGAAATTAATTTCAATGGTTATACGATGGCACAAAGTTTTATAGGTTTATTCACAGGTATTCATCGGTTTTTATATTTTTTAGGGCATATTACTCATAATTTTAATTTTAATATTACCGTATTGATATTATTATATTAATATACATTTTTTTCTATTGAAATAATACGTAAAAAATAAAATTTAATGAAAAGCGCAATAATTTATATTTTATTCACTTTATTAAATGTATGAGAATTGTTGCAATGTCAAATTATTAAAAATATGAACAGTTAATTCTTGCTATTTCAAAAATTGCATTTGATGTCTTCATTTTTTTATCCACTTATTTTTAATGTATAGTTTTAGATTTTGAGTGCATATGAATGCATATTTCTGAACTTTTAAAGGATTATTTTGCCAGTTTTTAGCGCATAAGTGCATGCTTATTTAATAATTTTAGGGGCTTGAACTTACAATCCCTGCTTATATGACACAATTTAAATATCAATATTTAATTTAAGTTAGGTACAATTTAAAATTATAATAAAACTTGTGCCCAATAAGCCTATACTACATGCTTAACTATACAGAAATACAAATTGTTTTAATCCTTTTAACACTGTCTTTATTTTTGTAGAATTGTATCATACCATAGAACTTATATATTATACTCAGTACCTATAATACAGTCTATTGATAAATCGTATGTTCATTTACAGAAATATTATTATAAATAGTTGCCTGTAGGCTGTAGCCTAAATGGAAACTTTTTCCATTTGGAACTGACGACAAGACGCCGTGAGATCTGCTTTTGCATTACTTACACGGTTTTAGATATAACTATAACGGATTCCTAGAGTTGTACATCTACACTGAACCACGTATATTGTTTAATAATGGTGCACAAAAACAATGACCTGTGTTGTAGCTGAAATGCCTATCCAAAGCGCCTTGTTTAAATTTGTATTTAAAAAAATGTTGTAAAACTATTAATATAATATTATGATTTATGATTTACGGAAAAATGATCCTAATAGAAAAACTAAATAACAGTAACGCCTTAACCGTGCTGCGTGTGCTTAGTGATTTTCCTATTTTAGAAAACTAAAAAAAGTTTTAGAAAAAATTATACAATTGGAACACATAAGAGAGCTCAAACTGAAATTTCCAGAATATAAAACAGAAAAAACTATTCAAAATAAATAGCTCATTAAAGAAAAACTATTCATAGGGCACCTGCGGGATATCAATGAACAAGTCTATATAAAAAATTCAACAAGAGTCAAATTCCTAAAAAAAAAATTGAAGGGTAGTGTTGGCGCCCGCAGTCAAATGCATTTTAGAAAAAAATATACAATAAGTACACATACCTATCAATGAGTTGAAACTATAATCTTCAGATTCATAAACAGAAAAAACAGTTTATAATGATTAACTAGCTCGTTATAGAATGTCAATACAGAGGACACCTGCAGGATATCAATATTCAAGTCTATAGAAGAAATGTGAATAGAGTAAAATTCCTAAAAAAAAAAAAACTTAAGGGGAGTGTTTGTGCCTGCAGGAGAATACATTTTAGAAAAAAATTAAACAGTAGGAACCCCAGTAGGAACACAGATTAAAGAGTTCAAACTACAATCTCCAGAATCTTATACAGAAAAAACAATTCACGGTGATTACCTAGCTTATTTTAGAATGTCAATACAGAGGGCACCTGCAAGTGGTCAATATTCAAGTCTGTGCAAAAATTTCAACTAGACTCAAATTCTTAAAAAAAAAATTAAAGGGGAGTGCTGGCGCCCGCAGGCAAATGCATTTTATAAAAACAAAAAAAAATATATATATATACAATGGTAAGACGTCATATTAAAGAGTTCAAACTACAATCTCCAGATTTTTTAACGGAAAAAACACTTCACAATGATTACCTAGCTCGTTTTAGAATGTCAATACAGATGGCAAATGCAGGTTATCAATATTCAAGTCTATAGGAGAAATGTAACTAGAGTTAAATTCCTAAAAAAAAATTGAAGGGGAGGGTTGGCGCCCGCAGTCAAATGTATTTTAGAAAAATAAAAAGGTGGGTTAATATAACCAATTTATACAAAATCCTATCCTGACATCATAAATTCATAACCGTACTAAAATCTGACGAATAAAAAAAAAACAAATTTAACCCTTTGTAAATTAACCTATATTCTTCCCAGAGGTCTAATCTACCCGCAAACATTAATTTATATATCTAACTATATAAATACTAAAATACACAGACTATAACTATACAGACTAAACTCTGAAACTACTTATCAGATATTATTGTATAAATTATATATATGTATAAAAAATAATAATACAAATTGTTTAGACGACGACGTCGTCACACAGTAATCACGGCTTGATAGGGCTTCCGAGTTCCGATAGTCGCCACTCGCCGTAATACATACTCCCTCTCGCAACTCTCTCCGTCCCGCGTTACTGTGCCGCGAACAACGGACGCGACCGGGTCCGTGATCCAAAAATCTACCGCGACCGATTCTTGCCAAGATACCACATACCGAAAAAAGAATAGTTTTGTTACCGTGACACCGAGCACCAGAATTTGTGTAGTGCGTTACCGCTTACCGTCCACCACTTATCGTTCACCGTCTACCTCCATCTGTTCACCTGCGCACCGTCTACCGTCACCCGCCACCCGGGACTGCAGCCGCCGTCACGGTTTTTATATTCATATATTATCTCTACCAATTTGTGTATTTTTATTTATTTATTATTATTGTATGTTTTTTTATCTTAAATATTTTACCCATTAGCTGGCCAGCACTTATTGTGCCCTTTTACCCCTTTAGAAGTATTTTGTAATTATTTTAAACAGTAGGCCGTCAATGCGGCAATCAAATTTAAAGCACCGTGTTTATTGATTTACCAGGCTTCTAAGTAGAATAAGTTTAATTCCTTATACAGTCCACTATTCTCCGAAACACAAATCAACAATCATGACCGATTAACCGATAGCAACCAATATAATATAATACACAGGTAGATTTTCCTAAAACGTTCATTCATATAAACCTTCTCCATGAAATACTCTTTCGTTTTAAAAAAAAATCAAGAAGATCTAATAAGTAGTTCCAGAGTTAAGCCTGTACAGAGATTTTCATTTAAATCTAAAAATCTTAAATCTTAAATAGGTATTCATTTTAATCTACAAATTCATTAAGATCATTAGATCTATATACACACGAAATGTATGACCTGGATAAAGTCGACTAATACATTCAAGTTCGACGTGACCAGCATAGTACTCGCCATCTATGCTCATCAAATGTTTAAAAAAGTGTAAACATAGGTGCGTATATAATGTCTTTAAAATATAAATGTTAATAATTGTTTTAAATACCTACAACCTAAGCCCTAAGGTGTTCCAAGGTATATAGTGCATTGTATAATAATTATGCAAAAAAGGTAGGTACCCATACGTATTAAACTTAGAGCGGTGTACTGTTCGGGCGCTCATCTGTAGTGGATAAGCCGAAATCTACCGCACCTCGCTGTCTACAGATCAAGACCTATACATTTGTCAATTCGAAAGAGGTGTTTACTATATATTATTTGCTGTATAAAATAACACGGTCTACATTTTATACTGGCAACTATAGATGAAAAAAAAAACACCCAGTATAACGATATTATAATATATTTTGTTTTATAATAAACTATAAATAACTACATTTGAATTGATACTAAACATAAAATTATTAAAAGAAAATTCTGCACAACTCTCATCCTATCACGTTTACGTATAACATTCAAAATAAAGATAGCTAGGTAATCTCCCTTTTCTTCGAAAAAGAACTTCAAAAAAACTATGAAAATTATAATATTACTCAAAGGAACGCTAAATCATCTTTAAAGGAATTTTCCATCAACGGCTGAACATAGGCGCACATTGGGTGTGAATTTAGGGGGTGCTGGGATAATTTATGGTTCACAGATCCGTGGGGGGCTTTGCCCCCCACACCCCCCTTATCCTAATATTTCTGCATTGCATTAGATTTAATTTGTATAGTGTATACAACAATTTCTAAAGTGCAATGTATCAAATAGTCTGTATGATTGTAAAGAAGACGCTAGGTACACCCACATATTGTGTTGTCTCCGTATTAAAGACGTAGGTACAACATAGGCAAAACTGTTTTGAACGGGTATAAAAAACATTCAGGCTCTACTTTAAGCTAAGAAACTAAATGTTCACACTATAAAAATGAGAAAATTTACTGTGTAACTTTGTTTTTATATTTCCGATATCAAAACCAAAATAAAAGTTATTTAAGTTTGATAAACAAAAAAAGGTGCTCTGCTGTACAGTAGGGTACAAGTGGGTCACTGTATAATCGATGGTATTAAATTTGAATTCAATGATATACTAACATCATTGTATAAGAAAAACGATTCTGAGTGAAGACGGTTAGTCAGCCTATGATATTACTAAGTATATTTGATGATACTAAGGTGAATAAAGCAATTTATATATAACCTATTTACGTAGAATCTTGTTTTAAATTTTCAATCATTAGCTATAAAAGTTGAACATTTTATAAATTTTTAACTATAAAATTATTATTAAATTTTAAATGTGATAAATTTTGTCAAAATTTGAATTTTAAATAATTATAAAAAAAAATTGTGCCTATGTATTTTTAATATTTTTCAAGTGTTATTGTAACAATATATCAGGAGCTTTGCATTAAATTTTCAAGCTTTTTTACCATAAAAATAAAATTTTATGGATACTTATAGAAAAAAAAACTAAAAATGTCCGTAAAAAGCTCAAAATAACTCAAAATATTTAGAAAATTTTATCATGTATAGAAAATGGAAATATAAATAACCAGTGAAAATTTCATATATCTACGGTCATTTGTTTTAAAGTTACACCAAAAACCAAAATCAATTTTCTCGAAAACGGATTTTGCGTAAAAATTCCCGTTTTTCCTTAATTTTTCTTTTGTTTTTCACGGCGTTTTTGAAAACTACAGTGAAATTTTTGCTTTTGACCACCCAAAGTACCAACTAGATTCACTTTCCTATCAGAAAAGATACCGTTGAAGAAAATCCAAGCACTTTTACTGTCCTAAAAGATGATGACAGACAAAAAAAAAAAAAATGAATTCGTGAATTCGTAAACAGTTGTCAATATTTGTAATGAAAAGAAAAATTCCGAACCAATAAATCACGATAGTTTATAAATGATTGGTGAAATACTGAAATAAACTGAGGGTGCTAGTTTGAAGCTTGGGGGTGCTAAGCACCCCCAAGCACCCCCCTATGTGCGCCTATGGGCCTGAACCACAACATTCCAAAGTCCAAACGCTTGGGAGGATGCACTCACCAAGTGCAATAAAACTAATGTTATTAAATATCTAAAAGGTGTTAAACTATTAAAATAATATACATGCTTTAATTTAAAGTTTTAACTCTAATATTCTACTATTTTTATGTTTTATAAGTGCCACATAACATTTCGAAGTCTTCATTATCAACGTAATGTATATAATATGTTTTTTTATAAGTTAAGAAACTAGAGCCACAAGACCTACAAGAGTACAAGATACAAGTACACAACACTCTACATTGTATACAGGCCCGGCTCAAGGGGTAGGTGACATAGGCCCACGCAGCGCCGGCGCTAGGGGAGGACAAATGGGACATTTGTCCAGGGCCCCGCGCTTGTTAAAGGGCCCCGTGATTTTTAATTATCATCTTAATACGAATACCGTGGTCTACCGTCGTATATTGCATTATTCTGCCTGCAGCGGTCGCGTACTTAGATATTAAACAATGTATTATTTTATTCAAACATTTTGATGAATTAATTTATTTTTAATTGATGATTTTATGTAGTTGTTAAAATAAATGTAAATTAATAAAATAACCAGCCCTTATGAATTTATTAGCCTACGATTTTCCACTCAAAGGTTTAACTGAAATTCACGCTACGCCACTAATTCTGTGCTGAGCGAGGTTTCATCAGGAGGAATCGCACTCGAATGTGTTGTCTCCGTTTACACAAGTAGGTAAGGTAAAGTGTGGTAAGTGTGACGCAAAAATGAAAAGTTAATTTTGAATTTGACAATACTTTTTTTGTTTTTAACTTAAAGTTGTTATTGTTCCATAATGTAACACCTCTAGATATACATAATTGGAATTTATAGTCAACAAAGTTATATTATCACTCACCTCAGAATAATTTTTTTTTTTTTAATTTTAAAACGTCACACTTGCCCCTTTTCATGGGGCAAGTGCAAAATCGGATTGTTTTTGCTATTAGTATTACATAAAATTATATATGGGGCAAGTGAATAACAAAGATAAAAATAAGCTTTAATTTGATTTTTGTTTCATTAAAATATCTTGATTCATTAAGAATTGACAGAGCATTATTTAAATTTAATTATTTACCTATATTATATATAAAAACAGTACTTTTTTTAAAATCCTGATTTAAAAAAAAGCTAAAATTTCACTACTCTCTGAGAACCTAAAGGCTATTACCTATGACCAGGGCCCCGCAATACCTAGCGCCGGCACTGGGCCCACGCCTAGGGTGGCACATAAGCAGCACTTTAGTAAGGGGGCGGCATTTTAAAAATACTGATTATATTATATTATTAGGGGCGGCAAAATTTGATTTTGCCTAGTTCACTATTTTCGCTTGAGCCGGTCCTGATTGTATAGTAATGACTAATAACCAATGAATACAAATATACAATATACGAAATGTCATACCTACGGAATAAGAATTTTTGAGTTAATTAAAAATATGCAAAATGCAAATATGAAAAAAAAGGTATTTTATTACTTAAATCACTTATGTCATGCCTGTCGAACATGTGCAATAGCATTAAAACAAGCATTAAAAATAAAGCTGTGTGGGTCATAGGACCCCCGGCAGAAGCTATACTTCCAAAGAGAAAGAACATTTTTTTTTCGACTGTACATAATGTGTATTTATTTATAATAAAATATTATAACATTTTCACTAAAGGATGAGTTTGGGAATATTTTAATTAAAAAATTAATTTTTTTTTAGTTAAGTTGAACTATAATGGTCCTGTGATATTCTCATATTATTTGAACATCATACTATAATTATTTAAACTCTATATTATCAAATAAAAATGTATTAAAAAGTGTTTAACTCAAGAAACTTTTTATTCATATGTGCCCCATAGTAGCCAGTAGGGGTACCTTTGAATATATCTGACTATCTGAGGCAGTGTCGGCCTGGCCAGGGCCGCGGGGCCCTGAGCTTTTTTTTTTTTAGTTTATAATTAGTGGCCAGGACCACCACCCCAACGTAGAGTAGTCAACAAAGCGTCAAATATACGGTACAATTAAATGTACGACGATGAACGAGGGAGTGTCGATCACTAGGGCCCACAGGCTGCAGGGGCCCCAGCCGAAGTCTTAACTAAAAATATTGTTTTTCTATATTAGATTTGGATAACAATTTTTACAATCAATATGACCACCACAATTTTTATTCACAAAAATAATCGTAAAAAACTTTAATAGAGCCCTTCATTGAAAGTGACAATTGGCCTAGTTGCGCTACTGACGAAGTGTATAAACGGGGCCGGTTTAGAGAGAGCCCACGGGGCCCGGGGCCCCACAAGATTCAATTAATAAGAGGCCCCCACGAGATAATTACCTTTCAGCTTATGCAGTAAGTTATATGTCAACCTTATATGGCCAGATGATGGGCCCTAGGGCCACCACCATTCTAAATCCGGCCCTGTGTATAAGTTATAGAATTTGAGTGTAGTGTAGAATTACTACAAACACGTATCTACTATCTAGTACGATATAATAGAATCTATATTTCGTCATGGTGCATACGTGTGCGGTGTGCTGTTTACTCGTATAAGGTGTAGTACAAATGTAATGATAAACGAGATGATTTGAACGCACATAAGATTTTTTGTACAACAAAATTGTCGGGAAAATCGTAACGAGTACAAATACAATAAGTTAATAACGTCTATGTGTGGGGCCCCTGTATGGCCGTACAATAGATTTGATAAATTGTCTAATCAATTATTATCATTAGCGCTATATCGATATAAAGAAGTAAGAACAATTAAGTTAAGTAATTAAAGAACTTTCATTTCATTCAAACTCATTTCATAATTTATTTACAGTTTATAAATATGTATTTATTTTACCCTCTACTCAAGTGACTTGTGAAAGGGTGTTGTTTTCTAAACTGAAACTTGTGAAGTCTAAAATCAGATCAACAATAAGTCAACAACATTTAATGCTTATTGCAATTGAAAAAGATATCAAGATTCAGAAAACTCAAATTATTGATACTATAGCTACCTAACTACCCAAGTCATCTAAAATGTTACATGAATTGCTCATTTAGTATTTAAGTTTTTTATATTTAGCTATTACTTTCTTTAAAAATAATGTTGTGTCAACTTTTGTTCATTGATCGTCTTCTTTATTATATTTTGGATGATATCTTTTTCGTAATTTGAATTACATTTTGTTTAGTAACTTATTAAAATCATGTGTATCATTAAGCACGTCAGAAGTTAATACTTGGTTTTAGACTTTAGTAGAGAATTGTAAAAGTGGAAAAATTTTAATCGAGCGACTATTTGGTGAGTGGTGGGAGGGAGGTTAAAAGTCAGCGTTAATAATTGGCGTTTAACGGTCAGCATATCAAACGGTGCTGTTCAATATACAGGTTTCACTTTAATCACACAACTATAGTCATTTTTTATTTTTATTCATAAGAAAAAAACTGAATTCTGACATAATATATCATAAGTTAGTTTACAAAAAATAATTCATTTACACATTGGCTGATTGAGTGGGGGGGGGGGGGGGGGGGGGGGGGGGGGATATACAATAACTCTAGGAACGAAATTGTTCATATATAGTAAATGAAGAAAAAAAATCGAGGCCCCAGAGAAAAATTGCGGCCGAGGCCTTTTATATGCCAGGCCGACACTGATCTGAGGCATATTTGAATGAGTTTTTATACTAAAAAAATTAACACGCTTAAAAGTATAGGTACTTATGAATTATTTTAATAAACTCTCTCGGTATATAATAAACTTTGAGCATAATAATGTATAAATCATGTTCTAATAAAAAATACAATTATAACACAACAAATTCTTGCTCTAGTAAAAATAAAATATAAAACATAACAGTACTTCTGGTAATAGTAGGTAGTTACTTATCTACCTACTTGTAAATAATAAAAATAACAAAAAAAGTAGGTATTTAAATTAGTCCATAATCAGACTTTTAAATGTAACCAAGTAACCCCACTATGGAATATTCAATTGTACCACACAGCAGGTAGGTACTTGTTTTAATATATTATGTATCAATAACTGTACAGTGAAATACAACATAACTCAATAATATATCTCATTTGAAATAGGTAGTACAATATTTTAATTTAGTATATGCTGCTAAAGCTAAATACTTATTGAATGTTTTTATTTTTTTTAAATCTCTTCACAAATGTGAAATGGCTATTAAAATAATAAATAAAAGTTCAAAAACAGATTTTTATTTTTCGTTATAAATATTGACAGATGTAATAATAGATAGGTAGCTGATAAACATACCACATATTGGATACAGTCTGACGAAAAGTCTATCCGTCTGTATTTTACTTGAACCTAATTTCTCAATATATTATTATATTTATTGTTTGTGCCTTTGTTTGTGTTTTTTTTTAATTTAAATATTATATTTTAATCATATTCACCATCATAATCCCATAGTTATTATTAAGTATTAATGCAGATAAGATTTCTGGTGAACTTTATCTCTTCAAAACATTTTATCTAATATGCATTTACCAAACAAATTAAATACAAGACATGGGTAATTATTTGCAAGTAGGTACTCCACTTTTATTGTACACAATATTATTTTCAAGACAAGTGTTAAAAAATATTTATAACAATAATAATCCTTGATGGCTAATTAACAAACATTTGTAAGCCCTTACGGCTGTACCTAGACGTATTGGGGTTAGATTAAGAGACTACTGACGAGACGACGACTGAACTACATAGACAGCACTAACGGCTGCGCATTATCGTTATCCAACTGACCAATAAAACATCCAGCAGATAGTATATGCATAGGGGACACGAGTCATCTAACGTAAGCACACATTAGAAACGGAAGATTATAACTATAAGAATTTGAAAAAATAAATATTACAAATTCACAGGCAGAAACAAACTTGGCATCCGACGCATGTGACGCAGTTTCTTAGGAACTTTTTGGACCGTCTCCAAAGTGATTTATGTCCCCCAGACCGTCGAGGTCTGACGACTATTTCACTGAGGTTCTGTATTATAAATGACGGCCATGCTTTCGAAGATCCATACACCACCAATTGTTGATAAGTTGTTATGTTGTATGGCAAGTTCATATAATTTCGGGGTATTGATCGAAACGCCCAAGGTCCTTGCATCCGACATAATGAACGGCATTTTATCCCCATAAATGGCGAAACAGATAGGTCTAGAGTGTCCGTTACAGCACGGACATTAACTTCAAAAAATTCGAGTTTCCTCTTTCTGCAGTTGGCGTCCATTTACACAATTAATACGCACGATGTCCAATTTAGTATTCCATATCCAGAAGTATAATATATAATGCGTTCATGCGATATCAATACATACAATTTAAATAATACTGCACACAAGTATATTGTTTAAAGATTTACAATATTTTCTAAACGAGCAATATAACGACCATAGTTATAGAAAATATAGTATGGTATTTTACACAAATTACAGTTGAATAAATGTTCTACTTGTTTACAAAGGAATGCATTGACGAAAAAAAACTCATTTTACATTATACTATTGATTAATAACAATTGCGTTTTCTAATCTCCTATATTTTGAACAAGAAAATCATTTGAAATGTCCTTAATATATAAAATCATTACATTCAAAATGTTTATAATCAATACATTATTACTGTTTGTATAGATACTATTATTATCTTAATGGTTTACTTAATGGTATTTACATTTTGTTGTAAAAGAGCCCTTTTAAGTGATACAAATATTAAGTAAAAAATGTAGTACGAATATGGTATTTTAACAATGTTTATTGTTCGAATGTAAAAATTAGATGTTTTATAGTATTACTATTGTTTGTCCTTAAGCCGGAACATCGGTTTAATTTACAATCAAATATAAATAGGTACAATTAAAAAACAATTAAAAAACTCACATTAAATATTCGGCACTGCGTTTAACATAGGTAATATATAATATTATTTTTCAAACTAAATACACATATAAAATAAAGAAAAAAACATTTACTGATATTATATCAATGTATTAAAACAAACGTCTAGCCTCTATAATATAAAGTACCTATTGGTATACATATCGGTAGACGTGTTCTGGCTGCAGTAAGAGGCGAGACGTTGGAGTGCGGTCACGTTGGTTGAGATTAACAAAATATACGCAAAAATCACATGCAAGTCGAACGACTGATGTAGGTACAACCGAATTTCTGGACAGTATAATATTATTATATTAAGAATACGGAGCGATGTCGCACGCCGCTGTCGCTTGTATGCGTTGTCTATAATTATTTTGGACTGGTGTGGAAGTCTGAATCCTTAACATTAAAACTAACCTCGCGGCACGATCTTAGTGTGCAATAGATTCAAAAACATCCGACCGTATGCGACAACTGAGTAGGTATGTAAATGAACGTGTGCGGACGAGACGGTGCTTAACGTTTATCGCCGCTGGAGAAGGGGTGTGAGGCTGTTGGCTGTAGTTGTACACTTATACGCATAAACATACTAATATTATACACAATATACATTTTAGATTTAAATGGCTAATAATTGCCGTCCCAGGCCACTCTATTCTCCCGAGTCCCGAGCCCTGCTGCAAGATCGTATTTCTGTAGAATAGGAGAGGAGCGATTCGATCGTCGATTTTTTTGTACCACGTGATTGTTTATTTTTTTGTCGATAAACCTATTTTGCGATACACAAATAACTCACGCAGTTCAAATGACGAACGATCAATTTGAATTTACCATTTACCAGTATTATAATATTATAATAAAATAGTTTTAGATAAAATTATTAACAACAAATAGATATACACAAATCTATACACAAATGGATTTACATATGATTACCACCCTTACACAATTTGTTCCTTTACATGAGTACCTCGCACCTTTTCCAGGACGTTATGCGTTGAAATATATTTTTTCAAATATATTTGTGCGAAAGTAAAAATAATAACAATTCATCGGCTTATTTAAATTTTAAACTCGTTTTCTGATTTATATTGATTACCTACAGCAAGGGTTATTTACATGAAACCTTTTTCTGTCTCGTATATAATAACGATTATCACGAAACAAAATATAGTTAATTGACTAATAAGTAATAATAGTTTGAGAAAAGTTTTAAAATCGTACCATATTATATATTATTATACTGCAGTAAGTCTACAGATACGACGAAAATTCTGATTTAAAAAATCTCTCTAAAAACATATTTTAATGTATACATTAAAATATGTTTTTATTTTTACCAAATAAAGTATAAGTATACTCTTGTATCGGACAAATATTGTCGCTTATCTTTCGTCCATGCGCTTTATAGTGACAAGTGATAGCTATTCAAACGAATTTAATTTGGAAACATCAAATTGGCTTACGCTGACCGAGTGGTTCTCCAGTCTCAATTCCTGCACGGCTATATTAACAGCATATTATATTAGTTATACATTCACCGCTAAGAACGAGAAAAAATAAATAAGAATCGACGGGATTTGTTACAATAACGAGGGGTCTGCGTTTGGAGAAAAAAACCCTGGGGTAAAACAGCTATACGTGATGAAAAAAATACACACACGTACATAATATAACCACAGAATAACTCTCACACACAAATAGACCTGTACACCGTACGGTTCGTACCCACGTCTTGACTCCGAAGGGGGCGGTATTATTTTTCTCTTATTCTATCCCGCAGAAGAATCCCCGGGCCGCCTTTGTCACGTTCAATTCTACGAAATTACGCGGGTTTCTATTTCATTCCACGTAAAAAAAAACTTCTTAAACGCACGCAGAACCAAATTTTGTTTGCAAACGAGAAAAAACTCTCCAAGTTATTGTGTGGAATATCCCGTTAGGTTTTTCGTCTGAATTTTACGATTTCGCAATCATCGTTGAAATTATTTTAGTAAATAGGTAAGAAAAGGTAGTTAGACCGAATGTACGTTTATTAGTTATTTCATATCAAATGCACTATAACGTTGTTCAGAGTTTATTATTCTTATTTTATCATATTATAAAATTAGATTCTTGATTATAATAGATAATAATTATTATTTATCTATAATGGATAAATAGGTTACAGGGCTAGGCATGTGTAAACCTGGCATGCTAGTGAATAAAAACACACTTCAAAAATAAAAATAAATCAATAAATGCATTCGTAGAAATACGTTTTAAAATGTTATCTCTAAACATACTGGTAGTTATTAGCAAAATAATTTAAATTAATAATGATATACCAACTGTTTTGGAAATTAATAACATTTGTATTTTAAACATACCTTTGTGAAAACAATTCATTTAAAGCAGAAGTACTTATTATTTTTAATATACATCACATTATAATTTAAAATTGTTATATTATTCGAGTTTCATAATATATTCACAAAACAAACTTCATAATAATTTATAAAAATAAAGAAGTTGGTTTTATTATACATAAAATTAAATTAGAAAATCAAACAATTTCTAAGTCGAAATTATTATACCATTTATAGAAAGTTAACGAAATGCGTTATAAACCATAAAATGTTTAGTACATATATATTATGATTATATAAAATTATAAGACTTTATTATTATAAATATGTTGTTGATTATTGTGTCATCACTACAGCAGTATGTCATCATCTTAACAAAAATAAATCATGTACAATAATACTGTATGTGTATTCATATGTATGCACACAAATGTATACACAATAATACAATATATGTATAATAAAATCTCAAAACATTAACATTATAAGGTATTATAAAGCGGTTTAAAGACATAAAAAAATGTATATATTATATATACATATTATTCATTATTTTTGTATTAATATCAACTCATATAATAACTGGTTAATAGTTAATACGGGGGCACGTTACAAGGATTCGTCCTTATACCATTTGTTTAAAAGTATAAGATTTAATAAATAAAATATTCTAAAGTAAAATAATTATTTCCACTTTTCTTTCAAAAAAATGTATTCATTCCATATAGGTTGTTTATTATAATGCAACATACAATAATAATGTTATATGGTATTACGGTACTAATTACCTAAATTAGGTATGTATACATGGATTATAATTTATAACATATAATATTGTAATTTGTAATATTAATGAAAATGGACCCCCTTAGGGAATAGAGCCATTCTGTGTATGTATCTTATTTTTTGTATATATGTATTATAGGTACTTATATATAATGTATTTAGTGGATGCAGATTGTAAATATATTATTTTAGAGTAAAAAAAAATAATAATAATACGATTATTATTGTTAACAAGACGTTACTGCTAAAGTGATTATACTCATGTAAGTCATAACTGATAACATACAAACAGAAAAATTGTTACCTAAATTCAATTTTTTTTTTAATTTGGTGATTTAGCAAATTATGATTAAAATTACTATTTTACAATTTTCAACTGTCAAAAAATGATGTCTGATAATAACAAATATTACCTTTTGTAATAATTTAGTCATCGGAAATGTTTTTGAATTAAAACACCAACAATAAATTAGCTATGTAGAAACCCTATATACATAATATTCATTTTTTATCTCATAATGTCTAGTCCTTAGGATAATGTCTTATAAGACACAAGTTACAGTAATTGACAAATTTTAAAGATAGTTTAAAGAATTGAAATCTAATCATATTACATAATATTACCTATTTGAATTAACTTACCTAACCAATAGAAATCGCAAATGTCAAATGTCGATGATTTTTTTTTAACTAAAATATAAAGATGTTATTTAGATCACAATGCACCCTGATTTTAAAAACGTTAATTTTAGTATTCGTAATAAACGTCGAAAATCTAAATACATTTTTTTTTAAATTTTTTTTTACGGAGTTATTTAAATTTTATTAAAAAATGGAGTCTAATAATTTACCTGAATAAAGTTTTCCTCTTTCAAATAATATAAATAATTATTAATAATTATTATTATAATCCGACTATTTTTTAATGCGTGATCGTAAATTTTGTCAAGTCGTTTTTGACTGTTGAAATGGTTCGATTTTATTTTTCCATACGGTTTATTGCATAGCTGCGTAATTTAACTAGAAATTGTATTTAGACTTAAAGTTTATTCTGGCAATTTTTATTCGTTTAATTTGTAAAAATAATTTTGTATTGCACTACACACATTATGCTTCCACAGGTTTTCCACATTTATTTTTTAAAATTAAAGTTATGACATTCAATTTACATAACATTGAATTTGTATATTAATAATTAAATTTTATTATTATTAATTGTAAATTTGTTAATGCTTCAACTAAGTTAATGGTTATTATTTTACTTATTTGCTTGACTATGATAATTATTTTTACAATTATATAAAATGAGTATACCTACCTACATTAGGTACTCGAAATTAACTGTGTACCCACTACCTATAATCTAGATACAAATTATTCATTTAAATCATTGTAGTTTATAAGTAGTTTAACAATTATTTCATCTTTACCGAGTAATAAAATATATAAATAATAATATATATATATTTTTGTGTTAATAGATAACTAAATACTAATAATTAATTATGATCCAACTCGAATAACAAACATCAAAATATGATAGTATAATACAAAGATAAAACTTTTCTGTGTATGGTGTATGAGAGTATATTATAATTTACAAATTATTATACTCAAACATTAAAATAATATTTAGTATAGTTATGTTAAATATTCATTATTATTTGATAGTAAAAACATTTATCCAAGTCAAGTAATTTATTTTATAGAATTTTTTTAAATATTAATATTTTTTTGATTAAATGAATTTGGAACGTAATAACTTTTTTCAAAATATTTTTTTTAGGAATTTGATGACATGAGTATATTTTCTTAAATTAGTTAAATTATTTACTAATCATATAATTTTAACAATTTTTGTCATACGTCTAAGTAGCATAATTATTTTGTACGTCAAGTCTTTCTGTTACACCTTGTAATAATTTGTATATCATTTTTGTATGATTTAACACTGGAAATATTTTATGATTGGCTAGTGGGTACAGTATGGTTTTGACCGTATACGCTTTCACCCTTATTCTTTCCTTAATTGCTTGCCATTTGCCAAATCTGTAATTATATAATACAATTGGTAATTTCCAGTAAATTATACATAATATATCAGTAATCACTAACCATATCACAAATAATAAATGTAATTTAATATTTTTCTTATTCAATTATTTTTAAACCACAGAATACTAAATTTATTAATATTTAATATACCTTTAATGCTTACCATTTATCAAATGTATTAAAGAATTAGGTTATCTTCGGTCAATTTTACGTATTTCTTATTTTAATAGTAGGTGGAAAGAGGACGGGGGTCAATGACTGATTTACTGATAACAGTGATAACTAATAACTGATTCACTGTTAGCAATAAAATATTATATTTTATCAAGAAAGTTATTATTTAACACTTAACTGTTTACTATGTTTGAATAGACCGAAAATAGAGGAGCCTACGATAAACATGCTAAACATAATCAGTATACCTACGTCCTATCGTCGATAAAATATTGAAAATGACAAAATTGTTATTTTAGGTTTTTCAAACGGATACCAAATCGAATCCTTGAGATTACTTCTTGTTAATTATATCTTAATATCTTATGTACTGTGTTCGGTGACCACAATAGGGTACAAGTATTTACTTATATAGTTATATTATAACACATTTCAGAAGTAAGAGGTTAAGTTAGGTAACAACACGCCAAAAGTCTATAAAGTTTTATAAATAAAATAAAAATATTTATATTATTTTATTGGAAAGCTTAATGTAATTCATATATTTTATTTTTAGTTTAACAAAAACAATATGACGTATTAAATTTACAAGGCAATAATATAATACTATGTTATATCGTTACATATTATGAACATATATATTGTATATATATATACAAACTAGGTACAATTTAATGAAAAGTTAGTTATATTTAGAATAATTTATTGATGAATAAAACACATATATTTTATTTATGATATTTTATTTTATAATTTCAGCTACAGATAATTCTATAAGATATTTGTATTTTTGTTTTTGTTTTTAGCTAAATCAAAGAAAAAATTATTGCTTACTAATTATAATAATATAATATATACCTACCTATAATATTATATTATTATTTATTAACTATTAGGTATCTATAATCTTATAAAAGTTTTTTTGGGGAATCAATTTTCTATTACATTTTTTTTGTGAAATTAAACCAAAATCTAAATGGTTACATTGTATGGTCCTAATGTCCTATTACTATTCATTTTTAAGAATTAAGGGTTATTAGTATTTTCAATTTTGTATTTAATATTTTAATGGAATTATTTTGTTAAAACACCGGGAGGTGCCCCCACTTTGACATGTAAGTCCCTTCGAGAAAACATTTCATAGAAACCTAAATGCCCGCTATAATATACTAATACGCCTGTAAGCATTTAGATAAAAACTGTTCGTTTTACCCTAAGCTAGTAAACCTACAACTGCAATTTATTTTATTTTGTATTTGTCCAATAACAAATAAAAACTGAACAAGGGCAATTTTCAAAGATGTAGCTGTGAAATTAAGAAATACGTTCAAAGGGTAAACTCTATAATATAATAACTGTTGGACAAAAAATAAAATTAGAGTTTTAGATGGGTTTTACAATGATGTGTATTGTACACCTATTATGAAGTCGTAAAAAATAAAAATGATTCGATCTTCAACTACGAGGTTTGTTTCCGGTATCAAATTCGTTTTATAGTTGGTATTTTGGAAAGGTCAAATGTTAAAATGTCTCCATACTTTTCAAAATAATTGAGAAAAAAATGTAGAAAAAGCTTGAAAATGTAATACAATAGGTTCATACAAAATTTTTTAAGCCTCTATTTAAAAATATATCGTGAATGAAAAGTCTCATTTTCTTATATGCGTTTTATTGGTGATTTATTAAAATCACGAACATATTTTGTAAATAAAGCCATTTATTTCAAGAATTTATTCTACAACATGCAGAATGCAGAAATTGACTAATAAAAGTTATAATACCAGAAAATAATATTATAATAAATAATAATTAAATTTTAGTATAGTATGAGCAATTTGATTTTAGCAAAAATTAGTTCAACCTACCGTATTAGTGTATTACTCATATAAAAATTAATTACTTATATATCAATACAAAATGTCAAAATATATGTAATAACATCATACCCTTTGAAAATAATATACGTTGTTACTCTGTATCAGTATTACCTAAGATGTGTAGATAGTTATTTTATTTATAAAAAACATACAAATTACAATTTTAAATGTATTGTTTTGGCTCCGTAAATATCGTACAGACCACTGTGCTGCGGCATTATATAATATTGAATATACATAATATCCAAGGCATACTATGTATATTGTATACTTTGTACACAGATTCAGTGGATATTTTAAGGAACCATCATTGGGCGACATTAAAAAAAATTTCACTCAACATATTATGAGCTTATAAAAAAACGTTTCAGTATTAATTATAGAAATGAATAAATAATAATTTATAATAATAGTTATATTGATTATTCATAGAAATTCACAGAATATTAATAATATTACACCAATACCATTGATTATAAATACTACCATTTTTACTAGTATTTATAACCAATGGTAATACGTTATACGTGTCATATTATGCAAGTATATTATATATTTCATTTAGGATTATTGTATTTTGTAATATATTATCATTATTGAAAAGAGGTACTGTATTTAGTATAAGTCCAAGTATAAAATATTAGATTTTAAATTTATTATTTTATACTTATGTACCGAAAGTGACGAAAGTCGTAGTATCGTATCATTCGTATAACGTATTAGGTAGCTTGACGGCTTAAACGTTAAAACTGTTCAAAGTGAAATAATTATTTAGCTAATATCTTGCAGGAACAAGGACCAAAATAAAATCAAAACCAATCAATTTGTAGATAATTGCCGGGACGACTGACGACCAGATGAAACATGTCGCATCGTCGCTTGCCGAGCTTTCTTGCATTGTATTATTCTATGTAATATGTATACCTACGGGCTACGGGCTACGGTGAACGGTCACATGGGTTTTTCATTCTCAATAATTATTTGTCAAACGAAATGATATACCTACGTCATAAATAAATAACAAAATTAAACATAATAAATAATCAATAAATAAAATTATATAATAATTTCAAACATCGAAATTTTTACAAAAATCGTTGTCGCCCAGTACCTAATTAAATATATTATTTACTAGGCGACAAAAATTTTTCTCTGGGCGTAATTTCTGTCGCCCTGTATATTAGTTAAAATATCCACTGCACAGATTAGAAGTCGATATGCGATCATACCACTGAGTGCCGAGTGGCACGGACCACGGAGAAGTTACCTTTACTAACGTTTAATGTCTATAACGGTTTTGTCACCATACGCTCAGTGCACAAATCGTGGAGTGATATTTCATAAACATTCATCACGTACGTTCTTATCTTGTAAATTATGTGCTGCCTGCGAACCGACCGGTGCGATACCCAGTCTGCTCATACGTATTATCGGTCAGTTCCCTATAATATCATGCACTTTTAGTAGGTAATAGGTATATTGTAATTTGTAATATTATTAAAATATGTTATTATTATTATCTCTCATCATACAACAGCGCGGAACGTAGTTATCAAGTATTTGTATATAATAGGATGTGGTGGTGGGATAGTCAGTGGATAGACACCCCCTCTGACCATGTCCGTACAAGTATCACCCCAGTGAAAATGTTTGCCCCCTCGTCGGGCACGTCACTGCAAGCCGAGCCAACCGACTGGAAAACCGGTTATATGTGCGTGCCCCGAAAATAGCCTCCGACTTTCCGACACGGGTCGGAGGGGCGTGGGCGTTTAGGGTCGTCGTCGGAGGGGTTCGGGTGAGTCCGGACCCTTTGTACCCACCGCCGCCGTGTGCACCTGCCACCGTCCGAGTGTATGTGTGTGTGTGTGTGTGTGTGTGCGCGCGCGCGCACGTGTGTGTGTGTGGGTGTGTGTTTGCGATCGCGCGTTTGTGTGTGTGTGTGTTGTATACAGGCGCCAAGTCTCCGCCGTCCATTTGGGGGGGTCCCCCTCACCATGCTTATTTGGGTGAAGGGTAAGGAAGGGGGGTCTTCGGTGGGTGTGCGTGCGTGTGAGCGTCCTCCGGGCGGTGGAGGGGACGGCGTATACTGCCGCGTGCGTCACATGACGTCACGGCCGCCGACCCGTACCCTAGAGGGGGTTGCCGTCGGCCGCACCACGGCGTGCACGTACGTTAGGCGGCGGCGGTGGTGAAATTCAGTAACGTTCTCGACGTGTGCGAATCGTGTCACGCGCGTTCCGCCGACGTCCGCCCGCCCACCAGCCTGCCTGCCGCAGACGCCTAGCACCGGTTAAATTGGATCAGTTCTCAATATTATAATAATTGTTATCGTAATATTATATCGTGCTGTAACAATTGACATTATATTATAATATTATATCGTATATCTTCGTCTGCCGTCACTCAGGAACCGTAAAAAGAGGTAATACTATTTAATATAATATTATGTATACTTGTTTTTGTATTACTCAGTTTACTCTAAATGATAATAATAACATAATACACGATAGTATATCGGTATCGTACCGGTATTTTAGTAGCTGACGTATAAATTATAGTAGCCTAGAATTATTGCCCTGGTGTAATATTGTGCGCGCAATATTGTAGGTACAGCTTACTGTCGTATACCTACGGTATCCAGATAGAGAATACCCACGGCCAATATAATAATATGTCGTAGGCATAATATTATTTAGCCACGGAATCCTAAGGCCGGGCATACCGATACCGGCTATTTCCGGCGGAGACTGCGTCGTATTACGGCAGTTCGCGGATCATTGCATCCGACGGACGGCTATACAACAGGTGAACCTAGTGGCAGCAGCACGTGTGCGTGTTATCACCGCACGATGCTTTATTATAATATTATATTTCATCTCCGCTACAGTCCGGACAGCGGCACCGTGTCAGTTGTCCTAGGATAGCAATGATAGCATATTAACATCACTATATAGGCGGCGGCCCCGCTGGTGGACCGGTCCCCCCGAAACTGGTTTCGATTTTATTTTTTTACCGCACTGTCTGTCAGTGGCGACGGGGAACCCAAACCGTAATCATAATATTAATAATATAATCGCACGTATTATGTATATAAGGTGGTTTTGAGATGACCACTGGTTACTATAATAATAATATAAAGTTAAGTCGCGTGACAAGGACGTTCGGGTTCGGCTGTTACACAACGCCGCTGTCGTCCACGTGAAAATCTTCTGTCCACATGAACAACGACTCCGTTCATCATCGATTATAAGTCCAGCATCGTGTACCTACCTATTGCGTCTTATGATAATATCATCACCGTCTCTCATTAGTCCGTTAATTGCCGAGTAATCGTGGTGTGTGAGTAGTGATATGATAATGACATGTAGTCCTTACCCGTCTCCCACTGTATATACCATTATATAAGTGTCGTCCTCGTTCGGGGTAAAGGAGAAGAGCGAGAGTGATATACTTAACTGCTATGCAGTTGTTGGCCTCAAACGCGTTATTTCGTCGCCCAAAACCACCGTCACTGACTCGTTTGTCATCGCAACCGATTTCCATTTACACGAGTCACAATCGTTACGAAATAGTATTAATACATAGGTACGTACAAATCCCCCAGCTATTGTATGTCGTATTGTTGTCCAAACAGCGAAATTAGTCGATTAACACACGATTGACGTTTCGGGTAGTTATAGCTCTTGTTCCCTCGGAATCGGGCAACGTAACGTGTACGTTCGACGTGTTATTGGAATGTTTACTACCTATACTAGTTATACCTATCTACGCGACATACGTGTTTTACTGTTGTGTTCGATATCCACTACAGTCTGCAGTAGACACCCAAGGTAAAATTGGTATAATTTTAGCGGAGACCTTGTAGTCGAGTCCAGTATATAATATACCTACCTACGTGTGTAATTATAAAAGATTAAAAAATAGGCCAATTTATTTGTTTTCATTAAGTTTATTTTTTTTACGTTCTATCGTATGTAGAACAGGTTTTACATGTATAGTATTGGTGTATTACAAATTTGTGATATTTACCTCATTCGTATTTATAATAATCTAATTTACCTATAACATAGCAGTCAGCAGATACCTACTACTTATAGAATATAGATACCTATAGATACCTACTACTTATAGAATATAGATACTTATAGATACCTATAGAGTACCTACATAAACAACTAAATTACGAATTAAATAGGTAAATAATGCATAGTGTATACTTTCACTATAATATTTTAGTACTTGTTAAGACTTAAAAATAAAATGTCTTAAGGGCAGGCGTGGATCCAGAGTAATTATTAGGGAGGGCCATTTTAGATTGTGGACATAATATAATATATAAAATTCAGTGATTCTATAAGACTATAAGTATTACCATAAATATTTATTAACACTGTAAAGGAATAAACTTTCAACTAAAAATTTAAAAAAATAGGTAGTAATATATTATATTATATAAACTATAGTTAATAGTTAATACCATTGATTATAAATGTTATTTAGTACCTATTAAATTTATAATATATAAAGGTTATACTTATAATATATAAATTACTTTATTCACAATAATGTCATAAAATTTACTTAGTACCTAATATTATAGGCTACTTCGTTTAGAATCGTTTTTCTTTCTTATACAATGATATTATATTAATATTATTGAATTCAAATTTAACACCATCCATTACAGTGACCCACTTGTAATCTACTGTACAGCAGAGTGACACCCACTTGCCCACCTTTTTAAAGATGTATAAAAAATAAAATTGTCGTTGGTGTCGGTAGTTCATGTAGACTGTTAGTTGCACAGAATAAAATTAATGATACCGAATGAAAATATTTATAACAGTAGGCATATAAAATATGCGGGCGACTATGATATGAGACAACGACCGGTATCCGTCACGTCGTCAGTCGGCACGAATGCACGATTAGAAATTACCGAATTATAAATAGAACGATGCTCAAAAGTCAAAACAATGTAGTTATTTATTATTATTTATTATGTACATAAAAACTGAAAAATAACTGCCTAAACACTATAGTTTTTTTTATAGAAAAAAATATAATTTTTATCATTGATTGGCATATTAGTATAATATATTTTTTATATTTTTTCATTTCGTGACATTTGGGGGGGGAGCATCGCTCCCTTGTATCCGTGCCTGGACCTTCCCGTAGCGAAACAAATAAGTTATTTGTAAGTGACCTAACCTCAAAAACGACGACGATTTTCTGAGCTCGACGTGAACCAAAACCTCCCGTCTTATACTCTTATCCCTTATTATAAGAGATACAAATAATTTACATTTTATTGCAAAGCATATTATTGTGATCTGCGCAGACTGGGGATCCTCTATTACTATCGGTAGTCTCTGTCCATTACGCTAAGCCTACCAAAAAAAGTTTAAACATTTTGGTAATTTACAAATATGAGTATCTACACAAATATTGCATGACAAACGTCAAAAAACTTTTTGAGAAACTACTAAGTCAAAAAAATTAACAAAATATGAAAGTCAAACTATAATAGACTTCACGGTGTATTTTTCTGCTTCACCAGATTAGCAGGATTAGCTAGTATCTACATAAGAAATGTAATACAAATATAAAATTTCCTTTGTAATCTGTAATAAACACATGATACCCATAGGCATCTTTATATTATTATATAGTAATAGACACTAATAATATATGCATATATATATATATAAATATATAAATAGATATAGCGTAATATCACCTTTTCTAATCTCCAATAACTAATATTCATAAAATATGGTATGAGCCAATTAAATTAATTATTTTAATTTTGAAATGCTTCCTTGTAAAAAGTATTAATCCTAATTAAAATGTTCCTATTTAAATAAATTGATAAACATATAGCGCTTCTTGTGTTACTATAATTTAATGTTGAAATATTTTTACTTTTGTATTATTACAAAAACATTTAAATACAAAGTTAGGCAAGTAATGACTGTGAAAAAGTCATTGGTCAATTACAAATGTATATAAGTACCTAACTGTCATATGCATAAGGAAAAAAAGAAAGGGAAAACTTATATCATGCATTGATTTTTCAATGGGGAAAATATATCTTTGCCTACTAAGAAAAAACCATTCATGTATGGGTTTCATTGAGCACGTTATTTATATATATATTATAATATATCTAAGTATATATAATATTATATACCTTCACTCGTATAGTTCGTAGGCGTGTAGCGTGTGTATAAAATAATATAAATACATTTCCAAAAAAATATTTTTTCTTGTATTATATTTAATGATTTTAAAAATCTTTAATTAAATGCTTCTTAATTTTGTATTAATAAATTATATTTCATTGAAGTAATTATTCAAGTATTGTGAATTTGTGATTTATGGAAGGTTATGTGGTAGACATCGTTTACTCGAATTTGCCTTACCTAACATAAGCCTAGCATGATGTTAACCAATATACTACCACACTACCATAGACAACCTAAGATTTATTAGTTACTTATTGGTGGACAATTTGAAACGTTAATATTGGTTTAATATTAATAATAAATTTTCCGATTATATATTATAATAAAATAAGTTTGGGGGCGGGCACAAAATAAGTAGGAACCTATATAATATTATAAGTCAAAACAAAAAGTATTTTCATATTATAAAATAATATTCTTAATTTATTGTTGTCGGTACTCTTACACGTCTTAATATTGCTAACTTTTGAGTTTTATAAACTTTTTTACTTTACCCTTCAAGTATTATCAAAATCGTTAAGTACTAATATCGAACCACTCAGTATAAATTGTAATAATAATAATCTTTTGAATTGATTTTATCATACATTATTTTGTGTTTATTTTATAATAGAATAACTTGTTGTGGACCATACTTTTGGTGTACATCGTACATGCTTCGAGTAAAATTTGACGTATCTAATTTACATAATTAAAACTAACTCGGCTGAACACTGTTCTAATTTCAAATTTAAATAACAATTCTAGGAGTCATTAAAGTTGCAATGTATTCTAAATAAATGAGTATTTACGTACAATAATATTTTAGATCATTTTAAAGTTATTGTCTGAATAAATTAATATTTACTATATTTACAATTATTTAAATTTAGTCTGGACGAATTTTTTCTCTTCTGAAATCCTAAAAGTCTTTGATTATATATATGAAGCTCTAAAACTGCCTTATATATTTCGCATCGAAGGGAGCGTCCTACACGCACTTTCCTTACGGCTCGCAAACTTAATACCTGGAATCTCGCGTATAGGGGCTTCCTTCGAGGGTTTTTCTCTCTCCTCCCCTTCTATTTCTCACTCAGCACTGTATACATGAGCGGCGAGAGCGTTTTGGTCGCCGGGTCGATATTGTGTTTCACAACATCGTGGGGGAGATATATACGCATTCAGGGGTGCCGGTACGGACAAAACAAGACCCCTAGAGGGAAGTCCCTTATTCAACCCCCCTCCCACCATCCCACCACTAGTTTACAAGCCCGGTAACCCCATCCACTACTGGGAACCCCCCATCGTGGTGCCCGACCCCAGGCGACGTCGTATAACTGTTCCGCCCCGAAATACTGCTGCGACGTGAACGCAGGGTCTAAAAATACATGGCCTTCGGCTGCACTAATGTAAAAAAAAAATGCTCGAGCTTTTATTTTTTCACTCCAGACGTTACCAGGGCAACGTAAAAATTGTTGACATAATATTTTTTTGATATAATTTTCGTGTAAGATATTTCCACTTAGATACTAATTATATTTATACTAAGTTCTGATTAATTGAGTTATTGTTATCAATATGTGTTTATACAGTCATTGTAATAATTTTTGCATAATATCACTTGCTTTAATATATTAGATCGACTTTTTAGTATAGAAAAAGATGCAAACTATTCGTAAGAGAACTGCGTTTAGGGCACCTGCAATGTATTATATAACATATAATACATTTAATTATTTATTTTGTTCATATTTAAAGGCATAATGTATAAATAAATCAATATATTATATTTTATGTGTAAAATATGTATAACCATCAAAGGACTCTAACATATTTTTAAACAGATTTGAAATCGTATTTCTTCTTCCTTACTTTTTGTTTGCTTGTCTGCAGACACTATTTAACATCCGGCAAAGGGACAGCACACTGTTCACTAATGATACCAAGACATAACAAAAATAACAATCGCAGGTCATGAATTAAATACGTAGGTTTACCTGTGTCCTGTCTTGTCGACACATGCTATCTACAGCACGATTTGCCTTCAATAGACACCACCTACTGAGGTCGGCCGTTTTTCCTTTTTTTTTTCTTGGTTTAATAGAAATGTACAAATTGATTAATGGGTAAATTTTTTTTTCCGGTCTTCACAATAGTTTTGCTCTTCAACAGACTCTAAATCCGAGAATTCTTCGTCGAATGTTTTCTAAAAAAAAATCATAATTTTCCAACATAGCTTTTGGTCCGCGTCCTTTTCTCCCCTCCAATTCACCCTCCATGGCGTAGGCTCTCCCTGCATTATTTCGTGCAATATTATCGACTGTGGATTCCCCCTATACCCCCACTGAGTCACCAAGCAAAGGGTCTGTCCCCCTTGTTTTAATCCCCCTTTCACGCTGCCCCTCCCCACAACGCGCGCGCGCACACACACGCGCGCTCGCCCATGTATATATATATATACGGGGCCCGCGCTTTTAACGATCGCTACGACGGTTCCCTCGTGGCAGTTCTCCCCCACTTTCTACCCCCTACACACACGTGAAACAAAAAAAATATATATTTCAAGCTAAAAAGGGTTGCTGAACTGCCTGCCAGATCGAAGACTGAAGAGCCAAGTTCAGTATCACTTGTTAGTAAAATTATTACGATAACCAAATGTCATATAATTCAGTTCAACGAATAATGGAAGACTTTTAAACGTTGTAATATATTAATTTCGAAGTGTTGTTTACTTTTCCGTTTATATATATATATATATGTATAACCAATTTCATTCGTTTTTTTCGACATTTTCGAATCTTGATAGATATAAATCATATTTTTCTATTGATTATTCAAAAGTCTTAAAATTCATACATATATAGAATCATATTGTTATTTAAATTTAGTTAATTTGTGTATTTACATATACCATAACTGGCATAACCTCTAATATGATAATACCAAAATAAAACGTTCGAGCGACATCAGAACTTATGTATAGTATTATAATAGTACCTATTATATTTTTAGTTTTAATTTCTGAATCACTGGGTCACATTTAAATCATAATGGAGATAAATAGCTAATCCCTGTAAAGTATAAATTTAAAATCATAAGCATTAAAATTAATATTTGAATACAAAAATATACAGGGTTATTCCAAATGATTCTGGGATTCATCCGATTTAAAATAACTATATAAAGATCTAACGCCATGTGATTATTTCTTTTGGGGATATGTTAAAGACACTGAGTACATACCACCACTGCCATCAAATCTAGTTTGAAAAATCGAATAACAACAGCCATGTAGTCTATACTCTATGCTGCAAAAAGTATGGTATGAATCTGACTACCGAGTACCGACTAGATGTTATTCGTGTAACCAAAGGAGCTCACATAGAACATTTATAGATACAGTTAATTAAACTTGACATATTTTTCTTTTATTTAATGTATAACATATTGTTCTAAACCTAAAAAATAAAATAATATAAGCACTTTAAATCGGATGAATCATTTTGAATAACCCTGTATATATTTATTAACTAATTATACGCTTTATAACTGCATTTTTTACTATTATTGAATAATGCCTAGGTGACTATAGCCATTATCTGAATAGCATAAGCATTATCGTACATTTAATAATATAACTGAATAAATTATATTGGGATGATTTCGTCCTCTTATACAAAAAAAATCAAAATTTACCAACAAGATTAGATATCATTGATCTGAATTTCCACAAAATTACAAAATATTCCATAATCTCGACTTTTTTGGTTTTAGTTTTTTAAACCAACTTCGAGGGGAAACAGTCGATTTCCTATAATATTCAATCAGCCGAATAATGACGTGAACGTTTTTAAACTGTAGCCACTGCGTTGGTGCGCACATGCGGGACCCTCGCTAAGGTTTTATAATGTTGCCCCATAGTCAGGACGTGCATGCAGCAGGTCTATCCAAAAAGGTCCGGCTCCCCCGCCTGTGGCGTGCCCGCCCCCAACCATACACCCGTCCCTTTCCGCAGCACACGGTGTATGTTCGCGTCGCGCTTGTGTACGAGTGTTTGTGTGAGAGAATATACACAGATATACACACACTAAATCCAAGGCCCCCCGGCATGATGCTCGGGTACTTCGCAGGGGTGACCAAAATTCTAGTCAATATTACGCGTACATAAAAATGAACGAAACAACGGCGTATAATATTGTTTATAAAACATTAAAAACATTTTGAATATTAATCGTGCAATTAATAATGGGTACCTTATATCTATAATTATCGTATTTTATACCTATCGAAATATTTGCATTTAAATTTTAATTATTTGGGATGATAATAGAAATAATATGCCTACAATGAAAATTAGGTAATTGAAGAATAATCTCCCAAAAATAATATAGTTATTATAAAATGCGCTAATTACGTCTGCACTTTAATAATTAAACAAATAGTGTGAGAATTCATAAATAATAATTTATGTTACCTACTAAAAAACTATTTTCAATAAAACAAAAAAATGAAATAAGTGAGAATTGTACTGTCCAAAAAACAGAAATGTTTGTTTAAAAGAAAATTAATATATCGTTTATATTTCTGTAAAGTTAAAAAGAAATATAATTTTTTAAACTTATTTTTTAGATGACTAACGACATGGAAGTCGGCAATAAATCATTTCATCTACGGTGGAATAATCATTTGGAAAATTTACGTGCACTGTTCGAATGTCTGTTTAACGAACAAATTCTCGTCGATGTGACAATTGCTTGTCAAGATGGCCTATTGAGGGTATGTTTATCAAGTTTACAATAATTTTAAATTAATAATTCAAGTGATCCTAATAATTATTAACCGAAATATTTTATGAATTTTATGTTTAGGCGCATAAGCTAATCTTGTCCGCGTGTAGTCCATACTTTGAGACAATCTTTCAAGAAAATCCGTGTAAACATCCTACGGTGATAATGAGAGGTGTTACTTTACATGAGATGCAGAGTCTATGCCAGTATATGTATGTGGGTTCTGTTGAAGTACAAGAGAGCAGTTTGAGTTCTCTTTTGAAAGTCGCCAGAGAGTTGCAAATTAAAGGTTAATTAAAAAAATTTAAATTTTAAAAATAACCATTTATCATAATAATTAATTTTTAGGTTTGTCAGAGAAAACTGTATCCAACGATCAACCGAAAAATAAGCCGACATTCAATTATACACCAATTAAATCTGAAACTTCTGACCAAGATGCTAATAATAAGTTTGAAATGGTAAATAATTTAATAATCCAATATTGGTTACAGTCTATAAGTTAATATCTAGGTTAATATGCAGTAAAATAAAACATTTTATTTTTTTGTAGACAAATGGTAGCACTAGCTCAATTGATACCGATTCGAGAGCATTCCAAGTACCTTGCGAGGACGATTCATCAGATAATAATACGTCTTTCGAACATTCAGCTATGTTAAGCCCTCAAGTGATGATGGAAGAGCATATGGACGAAAACAAACCCACAATACTGTCGCAACCCAAGTACCAGCCAACCCAAGTAGATTTTCAGGCCTTTATTGAGGCCCAAAACAAAGTTAACCTCACCGGGTCAGTTGAGTGCCCAACGTGCCAACGGACGTTCCTGAACAAACAAAACCTTAGGCGTCACATGCAAACCCATTCCGGATTGAAACCACATCAGTGTTCATTCTGCAATCTGTCATTTTTAAGACTATCACATTTGCAACGTCACCACAGGACGCATACAGGAGAACGACCATTTATGTGCACAGAGTGTCCAAAGAGTTTCTCGAGGTCAGACAAGTTAAGATATCATATTATGCAGCAGCACGCCAGCATGGCTCACCTTCCTGGACCCAAGCAGAGAGGTAGACCGAAAAAGGTCAGCATACTGAAAACTGTATACTGGGACACTGGTCGACTGATGAATACCAGTGTCTTGTGCAAACAATTTTTAATCGTATGCACAAAATTCTGTTTTTTATTAACAATAATTTATGTCTGTGTGTTATAGTTTGATTCGTCACCCAGCAACGTAGATGTCACAATGGTGGCAAACATTCAAAATTTTGAAGAACAATGTGTACCGGTGCCTGTTCAAGAGCTACAAGAGCCATTGAACTTGGCTCATTAGATCTCTAGACTTCTTTGATGTTTTTCTTATTTTTTTTTGTAAATTTTTTGTTTAATTGATTATGTTCATGACTTATAGTTTATAATTAATGTATTTAGTTTGATTTTAGTGTAAATATTTAAAGAGTTAAATCATAGTTTATATAAACTAAATGTGGACGATACCATTTAGAAAGTGCATCAATTATTAAGTCTAATTTATTGATTTAAAAGTTGTGTACCTGTATATTATCTGGATTTTAAAATGTTAATGTCATCATGAAAATTTTTTTAAAATAGTATTAATTACTGGTATCAGTCAAAAGACAAATCCAAGGATTCAAGCTTACATCATACACATGTATTGTATTTCTACATTTGTTTAAAGTAATGTTTAATCTAATAATTTAACAACTTAAATAGGTAATTAAATCAGTTAAATAATATAGTATATTCATATGTTACACTACCTATCTCTAGGGATTTGACACTTATTTGTATAATATTTAAAAACGTACAAGATAAATATTTGTGTAGTGTAAATTCAAATTAATGCAGAGGGGGCTTGGATCTGCTCTGGGTCTGTCCTATTTTTGTCCATTGGTATACATTTTTGGTACTTTAATGGATATCGTGGTTTGCATAAAAAATTTTTACTGTGATGACAAAAACTTATATGTGTATTGTACATTTTTCTATTTTACCTTGATGTAGTTATAGTATCATTATGACAAAAAAATTATTATGTAATTTTGCCGTTTGAATTGACTTGTATTTTGTGTTTAGTCCTAAAAATACATAAATTTTTTTTCTTGCTAATTAACCACAGTTTATCATAATATTATTATATACTCAAAATTAACCTTAATATCTCAATCAAAACTATATATATATAATCTGGTACTGTTTGTCTCCACTATCTAAGTTAGGGTTATTTTTTATTGTCAGTTGTATTTTACATTATGATAAACTGATATTTAGGATAAATATTTTTTCTATTAAAAATAATTACCTATATAAGACTGAAAAAAAAAACAGAAATGTAAAATAATATAACTGTTTGTATGCAATAGAATCAAACTTACCAGAACCATTTATATTTATTTATTATTTTTTTTTTCAACAAAAATTAACGATTGATGGTATTAGATCGTTATATATTTAAATATTATAAACATATTTATAAATAAAATTGTATTATATGCGTGTATGTACCTACACAAATTGTTTAAGTCTTTTTTTTTATATATATATTTGTAAAGTAAATATTTTATTAATAATTAAAAGCCAATATTTCCTTTTACTTATTGTATACAGTTTTTAAGCGCTTGTTGAAGGCGCTAAACAGCTATTAGATCCCAAACTTTTGAAAAAACTTCCCGTTTTACTTGTAGGGCTCTGTTGATTCGAAGCAATTGGATTACAACACTGACAACCAGTCTTCCTCAGGTGTCTGTTATTCACATGCATGAGTGAATTTTTCAACAGACCTATTTGCGTTGCCAATTTGAATATTTCTTCTTTGAGTTCTTCGTTTTCTGTCTGTAAATCGTTAGTTTCTTCACATACATCGTTCATTTCATATGACACTAGGCCTTTTGCCTTGTTGTCCCAGTGGTCACCTTGGCCGTTCAATACTCTCACGACTTTTGAACCGAACACCAAAGCTATGGTCACTGAAGTACTCAATTGAGTCCGGATGAATCCTAATGTGTATTTGAAATTGGGACCAATGTCGGGAAACAGAAAAAAGCTAAATAAATAACAAAATTAAATTACAAATTAATATCTAACTAAGACAAGTGCATAGCGTCTAACTCAAAATCCAGAGCCCTATTAGTTACCTATTAATTGCTCAATGTGGCACTATGGCAGCAACCCAAAACACCGATACGTTAAACTTTAAAGTAGCCAAGTAGGTACCTACTTTCTACTTAGGTACCACAATATATTGTTCTGTACGGAGTGAACCATTAAATTCAAGGTTAGACACTCATTATTTCAGAAAACACTAACTATTTTTAAAATATTTCTTTTAAATTGTTTTAAGTTTTTTATTCATTTGAATGACAATTTACATTTTTAATTTAATATTCTTAAAGTATTATTCGAAAAATGTCGATTTTATAAAAATAAAATTTTGGACAACTATATTATTTTAGTTATAACTTTTATTAATAGTTTAGATGAGCGAAGTAGTGGACAAACATTTTTCGGGTACAACCATCTCTCTATACGCCAGTGTTGAGACTTATATAGATGAAAATGTCATTGTCTGTATTAATTAATCTAGATAATTTTACATGTATATAATATTATATTTATTTAATATTATAGTATGTTATACATTTTGTGTTGGAAAACCATAATAATGTAATTTAATAGAAATTTAATAATATAGTACTTTTAAATAGTATGAACAAATTAAACGCAGTCACAAAATATAACAGTTATCTTGATAGTCAGTATTCCATAATTTATTGTTGGTTTTTGTGTTTTTTCCATTAATTAAATTAATGTACCTACATTGTTATTTCTGATCGGCTGCGGCGGCAGAAAAACACGACGATTTATATAATAATAGTATTATTGTTATAAAAATGATAGGTACAGTAGGTATTTATGAGTATGCCGTCTTTGACGAAATAAACTATATAGGTACATAATATTTGATTTAATTATATTGTATACAATATGCATTTAATACTATGACACTATGGATATTATGTACCTTTGATATTATTTTGTATATCCCGTGAACACAGTTTATTATAGGTCTATGCCAATACAAATAACCATGAAAACATCCGGGACTGTTTCGTACACTGCCCGCGGACGACGACTACCTACTGCAGCTATAAATATACTATAAAGTATAATCAGTATAATGTCGTATATTAGCAATATTGGGCACCATTGCATGTCAAGTTTATTAATACTACCATTGATTATAAATACTAGTATTACCACAGCTTAAATAAAACTATTTAACTATTTAATCCGTGGTATAACAACATAGTTTTACAATTTTAACTAACTTACAATATTCAAATTAGTAATTTAGCAACACAAATTAAAACTAAACTTTACATACATGTAATAATATATTGTTTAAAAACAATTGGGTATATTTAATATTTTAATGTTGTTTTATTTTACTAAGAAGTATTGTCAAAGCATGAGTACATATACATGAATACATGTCGAAATTTTTAACCATTTTTTTGATTAGTTATTAATTATATTTTATTTAGAAAATCTTTTAACCTGGTACTACCTATTATATTTATTCAAAATTATATTTTTACTTAATTTTTGTTTAAAGTTACTTTTTAATGTGTTGAATAGATATTATTATATTTTTAAATAATAAATAGTATTAAATTTAAATAGTAATAATATTTTTAGACTTAAAAATATGATGGGAATTGGGAGGGGGAGGGAAATGTCCGCGATTTTTGACTACCATGCCTATATGGCACAGAAAATATATTGTTAACACAAATAAGTGATAAATGATAATCATTAATCGTTTTGAGTTAATCTTACTGGATCGTCATCATAATGATGTTCACTATGCATATGTTGTAGATGGCAAAGTTGATGGACTGCGCTTCATTGTAAAACGACTCTGCGTTCCGCACAACATAACACACCCGAACTCCCCAAGCCAGGAACAGCACTTCTCCTATATATTATAGGCATATCGTCATCACATTATACAGTTACTGATGTCATCTTGTACGCGTAACAGAGTATATTTTACTAAATCTAGAAATTGGACATTTTCCTCACACTATTTCGGACATGCTGCTTACTCATCGTACGTGGGTAACCGAATCGGTGAATATTTTCGACTTTCCCGAAATGCATGTTCAGTTTTTGGATATTAATAACTCGGCTATAGCGAAAATATCACTTGGGAGGAAAATGTCCTAATTTCTACGTACCCACAATATTTTTTATTAGTATAAATAGCAATAAATGTTGCGCACCAGCCGCCAGACAATAATCCCACCAGTCGTTCGAACACTTCCAAAATCTCAGGTTCGTTTCCTTTTCCTTTTCCAGTACTGCTTGGGGTGGGTCGCTAAGAGTCCAAGCTCCCATATAGACTAATATTATCACCAATATCGGGGTCATCCACTGCAGCAGCTGTTTATCAGTGAGCTTCAATTTGTGTGCCGATTTCACTCTGTACGTCAGCGATACCCTCCAGGTCTTCATCAACAGCGCCGAGTATGTTATGCAAAAGCCAAAATGTCGTGTCAACTTAGTTGCCACACAGAGTTGTTGGGTGCATTCAGGGAACATAATGCCCATCTACGAAATATATAATTTAATATAAATATTAATATTCGCACAGATAGTAATATTTTGTACATTGGTGCACCTGAGAGTTTCTAAACCGCACTGGTTCTTTTAATACATATTTAAGTATAATTTATAGGTATGATGGAAATTGAAGGAAATTTATTTTTATAATTTGTTAAATATTTTATTGTATTATAAAAAATAGTTTATCACATTATCTATAGTTTATGTAAATGGTTAAGTTTTGAAAACTATAGGTATTAATACCTATGCTTTAACGTTTGAAAGTAGGTAACTAAAAGTTAATTGCTTCTGAAGCCTGGGCATTTCGATTTTTTAATTTTAGTATTGGGATTTGTTCAATTTTGTATAGGTACCTAATTAAAATACAAACAATTTACACTGTTTTTCTAAAGACACACACATCTTATATTTTATTATTATAAAATATAAGGCCCAATTATTTTATTTTACAGTTTTACTTATGACTTATGAGTGTATCTGTATTCTGTAGATTGAAAGCGTGGCTGCACTCGATAATGGACGATGAACGTTTATGTGGACTAGCGCTATTTGCATGTTAATATTATATATTATGATATAATGAGAAAATTACTCAATGCAAGTGATATCACAATATATTAATATATTTAAGAGATTCGCATAAATGAACCAAATCAAATTCGATTTTGTTTAATATAACATAAATTTATGTTTTGTTTCACATTAATAATAAAAATAATTAACTTTAGTAAAATAAAGTAGTATAACTTAATATATTACAATATTAAAAATTATAAAATATACAAATACACATTGTTATATCATAGTAATGGTCACTATTATTTTTAATAAAAATATCTGTGATGTATTGACTTTAGTTTTAGTCATTGATAAATACATAATATTATATTGAATATTTTATTATTATGGGACTATGGGAGTATAATTTAGAAAAATAATTTAGAGATGATAAAAGAGAACCAGTTTCTGAAAGTTGGTTTCAAATTTACCTTTAATGACTAGTTATCGTCACTCATCATTGACTTGGTCACTTAAATTAATGTGTTAAATTTTGATTTTTAAATTTGAAAGACCTAACTGTCTTTGTTTCTTATGATTTATATTTATAGTTTTGTTAATATTTACTTCCGAGTACATGATAATGCAGCCGATCAACGTGATGATCAGGAACGTTGGACTTGCGATTCGGAACACTTTGATTCGACGGTTCTTATGGACGAACCATATCAATATCACGGTAGATATTATACAGACGACCGTGATACCAAGAAAGGTACTTCTGAAACACAATGGATAACTTAAATATTGCCTGTTTTTAATTTAAAACAGAACAATGTATACAGAGTGTAAAGGCGGGTTTCCACTAGGTATACACTTTTGCCGTGTACACGAAAATTGTTCAGCTATGTCCAACAACATGGTATCGTGGTTAATCGTGTGGTTACTTAACCTAACCAACAAATCACAGCAAAGGATTTGTATGCACTTACACGCGTACGTGTATAGTGGAAACACGCCTTAAGAAAGAACCGACAAATGTGCTTAACAAACTATATGCAATTACTATATTATTACTCAGTATGGTTATTATTTTTTTCATAATTATAAGTATGATTATTGATTAATAATAAATTGTGCTAAATAAATATTTTAAAATATTGATTTGAATAAAAGTTATTAGGTACATATATTTTGTTTACGACTATCAAGTCTTTCTGACATAGGTATCCATAGGCCACTGTATATCATATGTACCATGGTAGGTACTCAGGGTAGTAGGGTACTCTTTATGGTACGCTTATGTTTCTGATTCTTTCTAATAATTCACCTTTTAATCCACATGAATTTGGCCATACAGCTCTCAGGTCCATCGCAGACATCACATCCTTCCAAGCATTTGTGACACGAATATTTGCTATCGATATCTTCCGGTGAAGCCACTGAACAATAACGTATACAGTTATCTCTCTCTCTCTCTTTCTACTGATACTAATTCGTTCGTTTTGTGTAATCATAATCATAATATAGTTATTGTATTATGGCAGTACTCACATTCTACTAGTGCCCCATCGAACTTGGCGAATGTTGAATAATATCCTGGTCTGCACTCACACCAGTAATTTCCAGCAGCAAACGGTCGATCACCCGGCCTATAAGTACAGTAGGTCGTATGGTGGCACCTGTTCGTCCCGTTGAATGCATTTGGTTCTCCAGATTTTTCACACTGATTGATCGTCACTGCCGACAAATTGGCTTCAACTACAACACTATACGAAACTTATTTGAATTCACCACACTGTAGGTTTTCTATAAATATTAGGAACCGTTAGATTTTCATGAACGAGAAATATTTCTAAATTTTAATATAATATCATAGACATTATCCAGTAAAAATATTAATACGTCCACAATTATTGTCTATTACCAACTGATTTTCATATTTCTTCTGATTTCAAACCTATGCTTCAACGTTCGTTTGACGTTCAAATATTATAGTAAAATATATTACAAACATGTATTATTATAGGGTCCGTCGTCCTTGATAATTCAGACAACACATACTATTAAAATTATTATGTCATATTTGACAGAGTAAAGTGAAAAAATTAATAAAGTATACTTGTATATAATATATATACAAGTCCAAATAAAAATAACTAAACTAAAAATTATATTAGAAATATTGAAATATTAGTAGAAAAAAAATTAATGATACTGAGTTATGACGACTAATTTAGTACTATATCAGATGTACCTATATATCGTATAACTATACAGTATACGATATAGCTGGTAAGCAGCTGATATACGTCAATGAAATCAATCATTTTAATTAAAATAAAGTTTTTTTAATTTTATATATTAGTAATTTGCTAAACTTGCTATACTATATATTAGTACATTATTGCAATTCAAATATATATTTTAGTGTCATGTCACACAGAAAAGTTTCAATATTTAAATAATTACAATAAATTGTAAGTATTCAACTTGAATACAAACTTGGCAGAGTTTTGTGTTTTAAATGTTCAAACTTTACCTTTTAAACCTAATAAATTGACAAAATTAAATTATTTAAAAATGAATCAATAATAATATAGGTAAGAATGTAAGATGTATTATACCTACTCATGATAAATTCTAGTTACCATTGTTATATAGGATAATATGAAACCAGAAGAATATTTTTAAATATTCAAACTCAATTATTATTTATAGGTAAGTAATTATAACTATAATTATTTTTTGAATAATGAATAGCGTTTAGTGACCCACGTGATTTTATTTTCAAAATTGATTTCTACATGTTCCACAAAACTGCTATCCTCACACCTCCAATGCGTACTGTTGATTTTAGTTATTATTGAAGAGTATACGTTTCCACGCTTTTTGAAAGACTTAATTTGTTGGTCACCCGAATAGACTTCTAGTAATATCAGCCCTGGTACCGAATTCCAGAGCCACTTACAACCAGCTGCTAGCAGTTCTAAACAACGTGAACGAAAACAATTGTGACATGACGTAAATTGAATTTAAACACCATTGTTACTAAAATAGTGTATGACGTATATTCAGTGGCGGCAGGATATAGGATTATTTGAACTTTGAAGCAATTGCTTCATGTCTGAAATGGGTGGCTAGGTATATAAATATTAAATATATATATAATCGTAAGACCTCAACACAAAAGTTTTATGGCAAATATTAAAATTCATAATTATTAATGCCCCCTGGCCCCTGCTGCTAATTTTGGTCCAAAAAAGGGTGCGGTGGTAAAAATATTTAAAATATACAATATGCTTCAAAGCTTCCACAATTTAGAGCCACCACTATATTGTATAAGCTTTTAACTTACCACGCTTAATGCTCAAGTCTTGATTGTCCAATGATCGGATCAACGATAATTTGGATTCTAAATTGGCTTTATGCCAAAACACCAGTGGCATATCATATTGATCTTCGAAACAGTCGTAACTTGTGTTTCCGACTGTCGACGTCCGAACCACATCGATAGGCTGCAGTTGCTCGTATATTGAGCCGAAAGTAAATTCAGAGACATAAGAAACTAAAAGACTAAACTGTAACAAACGCGGTATCATCAGTACAATATGTCATTCCTGCGAGACTTAAACAGTTCAACTGTTATAGTTGAAATGGTCGAATCATTAAATTCTCAGTTAAAATGAAACAAAGCCTTAATAATGTCCTTTCAATTAAAGCCATACATGTGGTGGGGAAATGAGATGCGACTCGACAACAACTACATGTGGGCATGTGGCTATAGCCGCTATATTACTGTAATATTATTTGTATTTCCAATACACGCATGCGTGTGTGCTGTGTGCGTCCCTGTTCTTTGGATAGTAAAATTATCGAACGAACGGGTTTATAATATTACACTGAAAATGTCTAATATTTAAGACGATTTTTTTTATGTGACTTTATTTTATAATATTCTAATTAACTAGAAAATAAAGGAATTCTAATAATCTAATATTTTTTTAATGTTGGGCAATGATTAATTTTTTATGCAAGTATTAATAGTACTTTTCTAGGATTACTGCTGTCAAAAGTTTATAGATTAAGGAATTAGGAAAGCTATTTAACATTTCGGTAAATCAACAAAACATAATATTACGAAAAATAAAGCCAATAGATGTTATAAATGTTCAACAGTTTGGTCTCAAAATTGACTTGTAGCGGCTGAAGAAGCGTTCAACGTCGGCCGAGGATAATGGGACATATATTTCATGTTTCATATATCAGATATTCAGATGATGTTAATTATATATATATTGACAATTGACGTACTTTCATTTTCATTCAAAATAATATCTCTAATAGTTTTGATTTTTTTGTAAAGCAACGTTTTTAGAAATATTGTTGTTTAATTTATTTTTAATTATAACTCCGGATTCTCCTTGAACTTCATTTAATTTGATCGCTGCATTTTCCACTATCGCAAGACTTTCAATTATTGTTGGATTTGATGTTTCTAATTTTTTTATTATTTTAACCAAGAAACAACCACTGTCGGATATATATACTAAATGAATATTCAGGTCATTATTTTGCATAAAATCAGTAACTTTTGTAAGAGTATAAATGTATAATAGGAATATTCTGAATTGAATATAGTTCCATTGCTAATTTTATTAGAAAATAGAGTAAGTTACGTAATTGTATTATTTTACATTTTTTTATTTAATTTTATATCATTTGACTATAACCACATTTCAAAATATTTGTGGTAATTTATAAAATGTTTTTCTAATTTTAGATTCTAAGTGAAACGATGATTTTTACAATGATGTGTGTTTTTTTTTTTAATTTTTTTTTTTGTGTCTGTCCATCACCTTTTAGGATGGTAAAAGTGCTTGGATTTTCTTCAACAGTATCTTTTCTGATAGGAAAGTGAATCTAGTTGGTATTTTTCCAGTAGTTTTCGAAAGCGCTGTGAAAAACAAAAGAAAAATTAAGGAAAAATGGGAATTTTTACACAAAATCTGTTTTCGAAAAATCGATTTTGGTTTTTGGTGAAACTCAAAAACAAATGACCGTTGGTACATGAAATGTTGACTGAATTTTCATATTAGCATTTTCTATACACTATAACATTTTCCAAATATTTTGATTTATTTTGAGCATAACATTTTCAGTTTCCATTTTTTTTTTCTATAAATATCAATAAAATTTTATTTGTTGGTTAAAAAAGCTTGAAAATTTAATAAAGGCTCCTAGTATATTGTTTCAAAGGCAGATGAAAAAAATTAAAAATCCTAAGTCACAATTTTTTTTTATAAGAATTAAAAGTTCAAAAATTGACAAAATACGTAAAAATTATGAAAATTTGAAAATTTATTCGAATTAGAAATTCATAAAAAATTTTCATTTTAAATCCAAGATTTTAAAATGTAATACAAATTTCCTCATAAGTAACTGTAGATACATGAAAATTTCTTTGAATGTTTATATTAGCATTTCCTATACTCCATACAATTTTGAAAATATTTTGACTCTCTATTATGAGCTGTTTACGGACATTTTCAGTTTTCAATTTTTTTAGTTTTTTTTTTTTTAAATATCAATAAAGGTTTATCTGTTATGCCAAAAAGTTTAAAAATTTAATACAAGGCTCCTGATATATTGTTACAATAACAGTTGAAAAATATTAAAAAAATATATTCATAATTTTTTTTATAAGCATTTAAAGATCGAATGTTGACAAAATTTATCAAATTTAAAATTGAATAATAATTTTGTAGTTAAAAATTTATAAAATGTTCAACTTTTCAGTTTAAATTTATAAAATATTCAACAGTATCTTGTTTGATGGAAAAGTGAATCTAGTTGGTGTATTCGAGAGGTCAAATTTTAAAATTCCCAATAGTTTTCAAAAGCGCCGGTAAAAACAACATAAAAATTAAGGAAAAACGGGAATTTTTACGCAAAATCGGTTTTCTACACATACTCTAAAACAAATGAACAAATGGGTTTGAAACCCCTCAAAAATTAATAGTTGTGTAATTTATTTAATTAAAAAAATTTATTTTGTTATTTATTTTTTCAGTAGTTATCACATATTAATATATTATTATTTTTACTATCAATATGATGATATAAAGTTCTGGGGGGGCTTTGAATATTTTTGAGGGGACTTAAGCCCTCCAGTGCCCCCTAATTTCACCTATGGATATAATATTAATATCACTATAACTAATATTAGATTATAAATTATAAATTTAAAGTAATTTTCGTCTTGCCCCTGGAAGGATTTTATCCTGCGGGCGCATTTGGTTATATACCTATCTGTTACATTTTATATCTATTAAGCTATCATAATATGTTTGAACATTCAAAACAATAATATTTAATCCAATAAAGCTAAACATACCATTATAATTTATAGCATACAGCACAATATGTTACAATCAATTAAAAAAAAAAAAAATGATCATTCTTTGATAAACACGATAATTAAATAAATTATTATATTATCATATAATTGATGAAGAAAAAATAAAATGACACAATTAATAGGATACTACTTTCTGGAACCCGTGCCATAGAATTTCACTTCGATATTATATGATTAATCTGCTGTACAAGTACAACTATAAAATATTATAGTATTTTCATTTGGAATGCCAAATAAATTATAAATTATAAATGGACCGGGGTTTCCATGTAACTTGTCATTTAGCTTTATCCAATTATTTTGTTTATGTAAGTCCAATATTAATTTGTTTATGTAAGTCTAATATCATTAGTTATTAGCTAGTTATCATTAGTTATTTGACTTTTCTAAAATTAAAAATAGATGATTGAAAAGTAATGACTAGTAAATTTTTATAATTTATATTAAAATGACCTTCAAACCGAAGACGATCGACGATTGACGATCGTTTTTCAATCTCATGACTAGGGTTCCAGAAATATATGTTCAAAGCGACGAAACTGTGAAATTGAATATTATAGTGCCCATGAAACATTGAAACTGTTTCATTCAGACTATTGATTACATAAAATGCCTGTACTGCGCACGTTTGAACTATCGTGTATTAGATATAACTACGAATTAATACGTTTTAAATTTTAATAGGACTTCGACGCGAATATGGATCATAATAATAAATAAAGCAATATGATTATGGAATGCATGGAACAAATTTGTTTCTGTTTATTATTTAAACAAATTTAAAAAAAAAAAGGAGGAATATATAAATCATTGCCAGTTTCATGCCCCGTTTCATTAAAAATAATATATTAATAATAATTTAACAGGGCATAGTGTGTAGCCCAAATAGGTGCATTACTATGTGGAAGAACAATACTTTAAACTTTTAAAATGTGCCACATTTGACATACCTACATACCAATATAGTACCTACCTGTGGAATACGAAACCTAGTCCAGTTGTATGTCCACACCACTCTACTGTATGTGGTTGCAATCCATCCATGGTAATCATCCATACAAAATGCTCCTAGTTAATATGCCTTAGTTATTTTCAGCTAAAACTTTTAGCTATAACGTTATCTGGCTATACTTACATTATTTGTAAGCTTTTTCTTATTGTTATAGCTTTGTCACTGTTATTTAATTGCCTACATATATGTATCCTTGTTAACTGCCGTCTGCCAATTAGCATAAAATATATATAAAAAAAAATTAAATATGTAAGTACAAGATAAATATTGCTTATTGATTTGGTGTACATTAAAATGAATGTACCTGCACATATACGCTCACGAATAGTCCCTGGGTTTTTTATTTTACATAAATATGTTTTTGGGCTGGATACACGTTTTTTTGTTTTTGACCGATTTTTCGTTGCCATGGTTACTTATTAAAAAAAACATAATATTTATGATTCATAGATTCTCCATATAGAGAAAAAATATCAAATTATTACTTATTCAAGAATATTAGATTGATAACAGTGAAAATTAATGATTAGTTTTTACCTCATTAAGCATGGCTTGTGGTGGGGTAAATAATTTAGTAATTATTACTAATGAGTTACAACAAATAGAACATACTAAAATTAAAATAAAAAATAAATATTAATTCCTCTACAAAGTGAATTTTCTAATTATAACTATGACTTTATAGTTGTCTGTTAAGTAAGTATATTTAATTAAATTATAATTAAATATCATTTTTTTATTTAAGTTATGAATAACATTTATTTTAAGATGCAGTAGAATGGCATAGATTGGCATAGAATTAAACATAGTTGGACCGAGATAATCTATGACATGTTTACCTTACCTAAATCTTTTTTTTTTATACCAGACGTTAATGTCATAATTATATACCTATTCTAATTTCACGCGTGTTAACTTGTTTAATTTAAATTTTATTTGAATCGTATAATATGGAAAATTGATTGCCCAGAGATACCAGTTATATAGTTATATAGTTCTATATAATTCTGTGTGGAGGATCCTTCTGTATCTTTTTTATTCAAACATAATATTCGAAAGATTGGATTTTGTATTTTTGTTGTACTTCTATAAAGGTTTCGATAGACTATTAAACCATATTAAAAAAATAGATATTATTTTGTACAGTGTGCTTAATAACTCGCATCATTTCAATATAGGTAAAATTGTATTTAACTTGTACATACATTCTATGTGTTAACAAATATAATTAGGCTGACATTTTTTTTTCATTGTGTCATAAATTGGCACGTTGCAGAAATCCTATTTACCATCCCTGATCTAATGTCTGTAATCTGTTTGCAATATACATACGGACATAAAACTATGGATACAATTTTAATATTATCTACAATTTACAAACATCCCATCCAGCTTTTTATTAGTTTTATTATACAGGGCACAGATTTATCTTAGTCCATAGTGTTACTCATTGGCCATCATAAATATCTTATTTCAATGGTTCGTATTTTATTTTATTTTATTTTTATTGGTTGATTTAACGGGCTTGAGCCCTTTGAACATATGACATAATAAGTTGACAAATACAAGAACGGAAACTTAAATACTATGATTACAAAAAACAAAAAACAAAGTACAAATAGAGAAATATAACTATTACTTACATGAAAAATAATATAAACTTTTAAACATCGTTAATGCATCTTAATATTAATAAAACATTGAACTATGTATTAGCGAGAAAAACATTTTTCAGTAATAAATAAAGCACTTAAAATACAATATAATATAATAATTAATTATAATAACGTAAATCGTAGATTTATTAAAATCCGAAAACAACTAAATAAACAATATCGTTACTTTTCGGCCGTCAGACTCACAGCCGCCGTCAATGAACGGTCGATGGAAATTCAGTAGAAGTGGTGGCGGAGCATTATCAGCGTACGTGACGTGTGATATGTGTGCGAGTCAAATACACGTGTGTACTGTCTTTGTACTCGCAACGCGGACACACAAGTACCAGGGCCTCATGTATTCGAGTAGGCCGTCAGTGTTCTCCGGAGACACGCGTGTGCAATGTGCATGGCGCGACCCGTTCGTAGCAACCGATGTGTCGTCCCCACGTCGGTGTGTGTTGCGCAGAACGGTACGGCAAGGCATAAATTCGAACGGCTCCGGATACCAGCGTCCCATGAACGAGTGTTCGTCATCACTCATCCGCAGGCCAATATCGCAGGCATAATATTATTATAGTACTACAACTGTCTACTACCTATATTATGTAAGTTATGCCATATTTTTTTTTCCATTTAGATGTAAATACGATTGTAGATGAAATCAAAGATTATATTAAATAAATGGTCAGTGGACCTAAGCGAATTTGAGTCACAGTCCACAGACATATTAAGCTAGACTAAAACTGCTAACTGCTAACTGCTGTATACGCCTTACTATTTAGATAAATTAAGTGCCCGTATAAAAGGTCAGAATTTTCTGTGATAAAACCAATAAGTCTCCCAATAATGGCGTATTTTGATTTCACAGACCACAGTTCACCTATCATCATGGCTAAATATACATGTATATATTTTACATATATTTAGCCATGTCTATTAACATGAGTTAGAAATCGAATTAATTATTTATATAATATTTGTGATTAGAGTAAATATAAGACAGTGGGTTTAAACACTTTAAACTTTAAAGAAATAAAATCGTGTGCTGATTTAGCCGGGGGCCAGGGGGTTTTACTCTTAGCAAGGATGACATATAAAATGACTATGACAAAGAATTTTTATTTGTTATAGTATGTAACAATGTGAAACAAGGTTCCAACCAATTAAATAGGTTAATAATTAATAAATTACTTTGTTCACAAAAATATCATCAAATAGTAATATACCATATAGGGTGACTGACCGTCTTCGCTCAAAATCGTTTTTCGTATACAAAGATATTATATCATTGATTTCAAATTTAACACCATCCATTACAGTGACCCACTTGTAACCTACTGTACAACAGAGCAACACCCATTTGCCCACCTTTTAGATTTTGAGTGGAACGATGAATGTATTGATTTTACAATGATGTGTGTTTTTTTTGTGTCTGTGTACACGATAAGTAGTCGAAATAATGCTTCGATTTTCAATTTCACTATCTTGTTCGATTGGAAAGTGAATATTGTTGGTGCATTGTAAAGGTCAAAATTTAAAATTCCCAGTAATTTTCAAAAGCGCCAAGAAAAACAAAAGAAAAATGATGGAAAAAACGGGAATTTTTACGCAAAATCGATTTTTTACAAAATTGAATTTGGTTTTTGGCGAACTTTAAAATAAATTACCGTAGATACATGACATTTTCACTGATTGTTTATATTTGCATTTTCTATACACGATAACATTTTCAAAATATTTTGATTTATTTTGAACTGTTTAAGGACATTTTCATTTTCCATTTTTTTTTAGTTTTTTTTTCTAAAAAACATCAATAAAATTTATTTGTTGGTTAAAAAAGCTTGAAAATTTAATAGAAGGCTCCTAGTATATTTTTTCAAAGGCAGATGAAAAATATTAAAAATCTTTAGTCACAGTTCTTTTTATAAGCATTTAAAGTTCAAAAATTGACATCATATGGAAAAATCACGAAAATTATCAAATTATTTTGAGTTAAAAATTCATAAAACTTTTTCTTTTTAAATCTAAAATTTTAAAATGTAATACAAGATTCCTTATAAGATCATCTACCTTTATCAAAAAAAAAAAAATGTCTATAAGAAAGTCAAATTAAATTTTTATGAGCGTTTGAAATTCAAATTTTTACAACATTGGATATTCACTCGATTGCTCATGTAGCGATTTATTTATTTTGTTGTAATTCAAAAACGAATAACTGTAGATACATGAAAATTTCACTGAATATTTTTATTAGCATTTCCTATACACCATACAATTTTGAAAATATTTTGACTCTTTTTGAGCTGTTTACGGACAATTACAGTTTTCAATTTTTTTTTTTCTATAAATTTCAATAAAGTTTTATCTGTTGGCCCAAAAAGTGTAAAAATTTAATACAAAACCTAACCCTGAAAGAATAGTGACACAATTCAAAAATTCAAAATGTTGGGAAATCGACTTTTAATGTTTTATTATGCCACTATAAATAGAATTTTCGATGAATTTTTCTTTTTCCAATCTTATATTATTCTTAATATTGTATAGTTTACTTTTATATTCTTAAATTGATAATTTATGTACCATTTCACTATCGTTTTATTGGAAATCTGATTTCAATTTGACTTGTGTCGTTATTTCTGCTTGGAAAAATATTTTTCGATTTACGCCACATAAAATAAAATTTGTAATAACAATCTTATTTAAAATATTAAAAACCTATAACCTGTTTTATCACATTTAAGATCAATAACACTTAATACAAAATAATAATTAATAGGTATGTAAATATTTGTTATTATTGCATTTTGTATAACTACATGATACATTTTAGGTACCTACCTATCTACTTAAGTATCTATGTACTTTACCTTTGCCAAGTGTAGGTTTACTAATTTGGTTATGTTCAAAACTTAAATTTAAAAAAAATAATAGATAATACTTTTGAGATAATATTTATTAAAACAGACATAATATTGTAATATTTATTAATACAAGTATAATATGAGAAGAATATAAGAAGATACTTACAAATTTTTATAAAATGAATGATATACTTTAGGAATATGGTTACTATCACAGAGGGATAAAAGATCTCTTTTTTTGTTTTCTGTTATTTTTGGTTTCTCTGCATATGCCAACTTTATGTTGTAAGGTATACCTGATGATCTTCTTCCTTTTTTCTTCATGTTTACATTAATTTTCATAAATTCATCATTTTCATATGTGTTTTTATAAAATATTATACCGGGATGACATTTTTCAACTTTTACAATTCTAATATTGTTCCAATAAACCTTTTCTCCATTAGTGTTTAATGTATAGTTATCTCCAATATTTTTAGAAATATCCTTAATATCATAAATATCGTCTGAGCTTAGTTGTTCAACAGTGAATGGTGTACCAGTTTTTTTGGCAATCTGGATAAGTGTGACATACTGAGATAGAATATATATAGGACCTGATTTTAATGATTTTTTTATTTGTTTTTCAATTACAGAATGGGCACTATCCCCCTCATTTTGTGTATGCCCTACAACTAAGAACTTATGAGTTATTGAAATTATATTAAGTTTTGCAATGGCATATAAATATAAGCTTATCATAAATTTATTTTTGTTTTGGCCAGCACAATTATCAGAATAAAATATAACATTTTGATCATCACATTCTGTTGACAGATATCTTAATACACAAGAGCCTATTTCATTTACACCACGGTGAGCCTCACCTTCATGACATACATAACAATATGTTGATGACTTTACAATATTGGAAATTGTAAAATTAAATGTTGACAATTTAGATTTATAATAAAAGACTGATACTTCTCCTCTTGGAGTTGGTAATACAGCTTGAAAGACTACTGAGTACTGGTAAAACAGTTGTTTTATTTGAAGAGTGCAAGACGATAGTAGAATGTAGAATCGATAACAAAAATAACATTTAATAACATTTACATCCATATATTTATCTACGATAATAATAACACCACGATACAAGTCGGTTATTGGTACTAATTTTATCATAGCATTCTATAAATAATTAACGATTATAATACTGATAACACTACTAGATATTCTTATAATAGCCACTGGTAATATTATTATATTAATTAAAGTAAAATAATCTTTCTCGTGTGAAACTATTACTTTTGAGATATGACATTATTCTTGCTAGAAAAATATTATGTAACAACATAAGCCAGGCCAGAATAAAGTTACATCTGAGAAGTGTCGATATTCCAGCTGGAAACTATATTTTATTTTAAGCAGAAATAAAGACATTTGAGCTCATACGGTCTTTAATATTATATATATCCAAAATGTCAACCACACCAAAATATAAAGGATGAAATTCTGCAAATTTTGATGGTAATATCTCGAAAAACGTATTTTTCGAGTTGTGTCACTATTCTTTCAGGGGTGCGATATATTGTTACAATATCAGTTGAAAAATATTAAAAATACATAGGCTCAATTTTTTTTTTATAAGCATTTAAAGATCGCATTTTTTATTTTGAAGATCAAATAGGTAATTGAAGATTTATTATAATTTGCTATATTATTACCATTTAAAAGTCTGAATAAAAATTACTCAACATTACACTATTCCCAACACAAAAATATTGCGAAGGAAGTTCTCAAACACCAAATTGTTTGAGGTCATTTACGTTTTCAATGTATAAAAATAATGTAACATAGCCAACATAGGTTAGGTTGGTGCGTCGGTCGTCAGGTAAATTTTAATGACATTATTTCAAGATTTGGAAAAACAAAACAGGTTATACATTGTCATTTAATTTTAAATAATTAATAAAGTACTAATTTTAGTTAATAATTTACTTTCATTATTTTTTAATTGAGTTTATATTTAATTTTTACATTCGAAATTGACATTTATAAATGTGGATAATCAAAAAAATTAGCACTAAATTATTTCAATTATTCGAATAATAATAATAATATTTGATACGTAAACACAGCACTTAACAGCTATATTGTAATTTTCGATTAATTTCTAAAAGGCAGTACCGCATACGTCATCAGCACGACCGTATAGCGTCACTATATACCATGTTGTTGTGCAATAATATTGCGGGACTTTCCGTCACGTGCGCAACTTTTTGCTTGTTTACCGTTTTCGCCGTAGCTGTACATTTCCGTAAGCACCTACCAGGGGGCCATGCAACGCGGGAGCCTCAGTGGTTAACGCCACTCGTTTGCTCGCAGCCGCGCGGCAAGACACGTGCCGCGCCGAGTTGCCTGCGGTCGAACACGCTTTTGTGCGCCGCACGTTCATCAGGGCCGCATGACGATCGAACGTTATAAACTATTGTAAATTTGGCATTGTATTGGCATTTTAAGTTTTAACTCTTTATAATAGTTAGCGTAGGTACACATGAATGCATAATATATTATCATAAAATAATCGCATACCATGCTGGCACAAATGGCCGTAAATAGCGTTTAAAATTTGTGACACTGTTGAGTTCAGCTCGATATATTTTTATCACTATTTATTAGCCTATTATCGGACTAAACGCTAAGAAAATTATCCGTGTTTTCACAAGAGTTTTTTACAATATTTTAATTTTTAAGTGAATTTTAAAGATTTCTAAATGATATAATTTTACATACTCATAACTTGCACAATTTCCCTCGCTTTGCTTGTATTAGATATACTATAGTTTACAAGTAAATTATATTACAGTAGGTTACACTCCGAATGAAATTAAGTTCCATAAAATATTAAATAAATTGTTATTGTTATTGTTTATTTAAAATTATTGAATGCCATTTGTACGACTCGACGTCAATACCTACGTCATATCGGCAATGTACTCAAGAATGCTTGAATAAATTGGTAGGTATTAACTAACATTAATGTTAACTGTTTTGAATTATTACTCCGGTTTCCGGTGCCTGGCGAGAGGTAACACGCACACGAGAGTTTAATACTTGTGTGACAATACTATTTAATATTTTACTTTTTTTATTGTTTTTTATGTGTGAAATATGAATAGAAAAGTACATTCAAAAGACTCAAAACCATGCAACAGTATTAAAGTGTTTATCATTGAAATTATAGGCTAAAGAGATAGGCCAGTACTGTTTATAATGCTTAAGAAGATAGGCTTAGTCAGTGGCGGCGCCAGGAATTTTTCCCAGGGCGGGCCAAAGGGAGGCCAACATATATTTGGGCAGGCACAGTTGTTTGGACGTATGGTAGTTTAATCAACGGGGGGGGGGGGGTGACAGGGGCCGGAGTGTCCTTTTTTGGAATACCCACCTTTGAATCTACATACATAAGTACCTATAAGTACTTTTGTAATAAAAATTGTTTATTTAATTTCTTAAGGTCTTTGACCTCCCCCCTTGAAAAATGGTAGTTGAGTTACAGTCTCAGTGACCAGGAGTTTTGGTGAGTTGGGTTATTTATTTATCAGATACTTATTTAAAAAGAAAAGTAAAATGAAATACATAAAACTGCAATCCTTTATATTTTCTTTATTAAATAAACAACATAATATTATACATCTAAAAAATTTTGATTTCAAAGTTTATAATTGAATACATATTAATACATTAGCAAACCATAACTAGGTACATAATGAAATATAAAACAACTATTAAATACATATATTAAATAATATATTTTATGAATAGCAAGAATGAAAGATTAAGATAATAATAATTAATAGGAGAGTACCTACTCGACTAAATAACCAAAAATTGTGCAACGACGACAATAAAGGTTATTATAATAATTACTGTTCATTAGTCTCTAGCTGTTACATGCCCATTGCCCACATTACAGACTGATTGGACTTCGCCACTTCGGAGTGTGGGTAACGACAAGTCGACAACGACTAACGATGATTGTAATCTATTCCTTATGAGTTATGACTAACAGTCATATTTCAGAATTATCTAAAATTAGATTTATACAATAATATTGTCGTAATCCCGTCCAAGCCGTTTCCGCGAACAACCGCACCAAATATAAAACGTAAACAATCTATATTATATCCATGTATTATAGCTGTGTGTGATTTAGGAAAACCAGACCACGAAATTACAGGGATATGTTCTATTTACGTACTTAAAAAAAATAATTTCAACTATTAAGTTTAATCAAAATTTTTAGGCGGGCCATGGCCCGCCACTGGGCTTAGTGCTTGACAGTTGACAAGATATAATTAATAAGTATCATATAATTATCAGTTATCACCATTGTTAATAACTACTAGTATTTAACTAGTATAATCAATGGTTCAACTATTTGAATAAATTGTACCCAATTAACTCAAGTAAACAACTTGAAAAATCGAATTATTCATGACATAATTATATACATAAGTTATCTAAAATGTTTAAGGGGGCTGCAACCAGTGTCGGCCTGGCATATAAAAGGCCTCGGCCGCAATTTTTCTCAGGGGCCTCAATTTTTTTTCTTAATTTACTATACATGAACAACTTCGTTCCTAGAGTTATTGTATATCCCCCCCCCCTCGCTCAACCAGCCAAAATGTTAATGAATTATTTTTTGTAAACTAACTTATGATATATTATGTCAGAATTCAGTTTTTTTCTTATGAATAAACATAAAAAATGACTATAGTTGTATGATTAAAGTGAAACCTGTATAGGGAACAGCACCGTTTGTTGCTGACCGCTGACTTTTATCTCCCTCCCCCCACTCACCAAATAGTCGCTCGATTAAAATTTTCTACTTTTACATTTCTCTACTAAAACCAAGTATTAACTTCTGACGTGCTTAATGATACACATGATTTTAATAAGTTACTAAACAAAATGTAATTCAAATTACGAAAAAGATATCATCCAAAATATAATAAAGAAGACAAACAATGAACAAAAGTTGACACAACATTATTTTTAAAGAAAGTAATAGCTAAATATAAAAAACTTAAATACTAAATGAGCAATTCATGTAACATTTTAGATGACTTAGCTATAGTATCAATAATTTGCGTTTTCTGAATCTTGATATCTTTTTCAATTGCCATAAGCATTAAAATTTAAATGCGATAAATGTTGTTGACTTATTGTTGATCTGATTTTAGACTTCGCTTATACATAATATTAATTATTGATATCAAAATGAATAAAAAGAAAAATAATTTGATATTTCACTATTAATGAAAATCTGAAAGTAACTCGTCTCTATAGTCACTTGTCTATACGATATAGTACAATAGATATTTTTTTAATTATTGTTAATTGTTCAGTTAAATAAAATGTGAGATGTAGTTATAAAACTATAGTCTATAAATCAAATCATTCATTAAAAGATAAAAGTTAGGTACATACTACCTATATGAAATAATATTTTTGTATGCAGATTGTTAACGATTGTAAGCCATTAAATATAATCCTAATGAAATCAAATAACAGATAAATCGGAGATTGGTATTTTGTACTAAAAATAGAAAAACAATAAACATACGTATTAAATCATACGTTATACGAACATAATACATATCAATTATCAGTATAATATTATCACGGTTACCTATAAAAAACATGATGACCGTGTTCGTAGTATACAGAATTCATATTATAATAATATATGAACAACACGGTCAACACTCAACACTGTACACGTACCTAGTTTAGTTCTTACTTCTTCGTTTCGATATAGCGCTTATGATAATAATTGATTAGACAATTTATCAAACCTATTGTACAACCGTACGAGGGCCCCACACATAGACGTTATTGACTTATTGTATTTGTACTCGTTACGATTTTCCCGAAAATTTTGTTGTACCTGTGGGCTGTAGCAAACCCTGTTGTACAAAAAATCTTATATGCTTTCAAATCATCTCGTTTATCATTACATTTGTACTACACCTTATACGAGTAAACAGCACACCGCACCAATGACAAAATATAGATTCTATTATATCGTACTAGAACTAGATAGTAGATACGTGTTTGTAGTGATTGTACACTACACTCAAATTCTATAACTTATACACAGGGCCGGATTTAGGATGGTGGGGGCCCTAGGGCCCATCATATGGCCATATAAGGTTGACATATAACTTCCTGCATAAGTTGAAAGGTAATTATCTCGTGGGGGCCTCTTATTAATTGAATCTTGTGGGGCCCCGGCCCGGTGGGCTCTCTCTAAACCGGCCCCGTTTATACACTTCGTCAGTAGCGCAACTAGGCCAATTGTCACTTTCAATGAAGGGCCCTATTAAAGTTTTATTAAAAGTTTTCTACGATTATTTTTGTGAATAAAAATTGTGGTGGTCATATTGATTGTAAAAATTGTTATCCAAATATAATAATATGGAAAAACAATATTTTTAGTTAAGACTTAGGCTCGGGCCCCTGCAGCCTGTGGGCCCCAGTGATCGACACTCCCTCGTCCATCGTCGTACATTTATTTGCAAAAAAAAAAAAGCTCAGGGCCTCGGCCGCGTTTGCGGCCCCGCGGCCCTGGCCAGGCCGACACTGGCTGCAACGTAGCATATTATTTTAAGGAGTACTATTTAGGCAATTCATGTGACATATAAATTAATACTGTATCTATGTGTGAGTAGTAAATGAACATTAGTGTGCGCAGGGCCGGATTTAAACATTATGGGGCCCAGGGCAAAAATATTTTGGGGCCCTAAATGATCCATAACAAAAATTGCATACCTACCTAAACTTATTTCATGCGTAAAATATATTTATAGACTATAGTTACAACCAGGGGCGGAGTGGGAACCAAATCCAGGCCGGGAGTTTAAAATTTATCCACCAAAATTTTTTTTCTCTCTAAGCTCGAATTTGGTTTTTCTATTTACCTAGGTATTTCAAAACTACTTATAGTATTTTAAAAGTATTTCAATCACTATCTTGCTATTTCTTTTAACTTCTGTCTTCTAACACATTACATTAATATACCACTAAGTACTTATACCTGAAAGTCTGAAAAATAAAATTAGTAGGTATGGTTTAATAGTTGAAATCAACGAAATATTAATAATTATATTAAACATTGTGTTTTAATTGTTTAGGTTTAGTAGATATAAGGTAATAAGTAATAGATAAATACATACATTGTAAACAATATATTATAATAAAAACGATTTATACATTCATAGTAATAATTTAGATAATAGCTTAGATTTCTCACCAACTGCAGCATTTTAATTTATGATAATATTGTTATCTATTTCCATGAGAATTTTATTTTCAATGGCCATTAGCATAAAAGACTCAAGATAATCATTGGTCATTGAATTTCTCAGCCTGTTTTTTAAATACTTCAATGTTTAAAATGGGTGTTTTATTATAAAAATAACCGACCTATATCAATATTATATTGCTTTGATTTTATTTTATGTCTATTGTCTATATTTATGTACCAAATATTTTGTAATTTTATATCCAAAGCCTTATCATAAGAGTATACAATTGTACGAGGCTATCCCAATGTACTATTATTGCATTAATAGTATTTGTAATACAATAATTTAATAGAAACAAATTTTTGACGCATATAGAATTAACTAATATTTTGTAAATTAAATTAAATTAAAAAAAAAATCTAACAAAATGGCCAGGCCACCAGGCCATCTGGAAAATTCCCATTTCCAGACCGGCCACTCCGCCTCTGGTTACAACTAAAAATAACTATTTATGTTAAATAAATTGAACAAGTCATACAGTAATATATTATTTATTTTATTAATAAAAAAATATAATCTATGGCTAAAATGTATTTAATTAAATATATATATATTAATAAACTGTACCAAAAATTTGTATTTATATTTTTAATAAAGAAAATAGTCAATTAAAAGTTAAGATTATTATTACAGTCATTAACCTATTATGTTTACATAGAAAATAGAATATTATAAATTGCATACTTTTCTTGATTTCTTTTCTGCAGTCATCTATAATATCATCAAATGACAGATTATCCAACACATCACTTTCAATGCTCATAAGTCATAACTGATAAAAAGTTCAAACGATCTTCATTCATTGTAGTTCGTAATCTATTTTTTATAATTTTCAATCTTGAAAGCGTGCGTGACTTGTGACTGTGTGCGTAGTAAATGATTATTAGTATGTGTACGTGTCTCGCACTACACGTCTTCACCCTGTAATACTCGCTTTACTTCTTATCTGCTAATTGACAAATAACTACATCAATGTATAGTAATACATAATAATAATCATTGCATATAAAATAACAATACGCACATAATGTATATTCATTTATTAAATATTTCTGAAAACTGATTTGAATCCGTTATTATGTATGTCTACTAGAGATCGGTCAGTCAACATTTTAAAAATTCTGAATTCCGAATAATTAATATTCAAATTCAGAAATTTCAAAATATTCAAATTAAATTATAGTTGTTGTTGGTGGAGGTGGTAAAATTGGGAAAAGTGGACTGACCGTTCTCAATTAGATATAATAACGAATTCAAATCAGTTTTCAGAAATATTTTTGCATTATTAGGTCGATCGGTAGAATGGTCAAAAGATAGGTATGTTTTGACTAAAATAACTGCACGTCACCGATCCCCTTAATATCCATTCTCTAATTATTATAATAAATTTATAAATATAAATTTATATATAAATATTTTCTACTTCGTATAGATTATTAAAATTATTTAATTTTAAATTTATTATAAATATTAATTACTTAAACAATTGAACAGTACAGGCTCATGAGTATTATTGGCTGATCATACTGATCATAATGAAGTAACGAGATTTAGTCGAAAAGTGGAATGTACAAAATAATAAATAATTCACAATAAAGGCATAAACGCTATAAACAGCGATAAGCCGATAACGATTATAGACGTCTTGAATTTTCCAACATTTTACATTGCGATTTGTGTCAGATACATTATGATTTTTATATATTATACTCGTATAAACATACACATGTAATTATATAACCCGCAACTTTACGTCACCGTGATAATGCAATAACAACAACTGTAGTATACTACAGTCATTACCCCATAATGTTTAAATCCGGCCCTGTACTGTAGTACAATTTAATTTATATTTTATACCTAATTCATTTTTATTGAATAAATTAAAGGGGCAATTTTACCCAAAATTTGGGTTCCAAATTGCAATTTTATTTTTTTAATTTTTTAATTTTTTTTTTTTTCATTTCTGATTCGAGTCTCGGGGGCCCCTAAAACTTGGGGGCCCGGGGCATATGCCCTTAATGCCCCCCGTCAAATCCGGCCCTGAGTGTGCGTATTCCGTTATAGTTTCCGAGTCGGGCAACCGCACCGGAAGCAACTCTCACACGCGCACGCACATGTCAATACATCGTGAAAAATAAAATATATTCTTGTTTGCATGACTATTAAACTACTAAAAGCGGTATTAAATTAATCCTACTTACCGAAGTTTGATTGTGATTTCGAAAAAATGGTTGAATTTATAAACTTTTAGACTATGCTTCTTAGGAATTACTTTTTTTTTTGTTTAAAATCAGATGTGCCCAAAATAAAAACAAATGTAATGCAATTATTTCATGGGATTTCTAAAAAAAAAATGGTTATTTTAAGGTCATTTTAAATTGAAAATTGAAAATCCACTTCCTAAGAAGTCTAGATATTTTATCAATAAATTCAAAGGTGTATAATAAATTTAAATCGGACATTCCGAAGTATGTGTAATTTACCACCGCTTAATGGTCTAAAACGTACGAAAAATACGTGCGTTGCAATAATGCCTCTGTCATTATTTAAGGGGCAACATTTAGGCAATTTCTAATCTTGGTATAGCCGCCCGGGATATATCTGTAGTTGTAAATGATTATTGTGTGAGTGAAATTAAATGCGGGTATCCTCTCCCGTACGCGCATGCACATGTCAATAACACGATAACCATTTAAATTTCACTACAAGAGTTTTGACAAAATTAAAGTTAGTTAACGTCGTCTGATTTTGATTCTGGAAAAATATTTTAATTCAGCAGAAACATGTCTGTAGATCGTACGAAACATTTTCCGTTTTTAATAATAATATTTATTTTAATTATGATTCGAAAAAGTTCATATTTTCAAGTTTTCAATTACAGTTCAGTAGTAGTTCACAATAATATAAAATTTAGTTTTTAGAAAGTGTTTCGTAGGATCTACATACAATTTTCTGGTGAGTTCAAATTTTTTTTCAGAATCAAAATCGGACAACGTTAACTAACTTTAATTTTGTCAATACTTTAGGTATTTTCAGCTAAAATTTACGGCAGTAGCGAGGCCCCTTAACAACAATGTCAACAATTTACTGTCAGTTGATTAATTTTATTCACTATCAAACTTCGAAATTATTATTGATGTTCTCAAAGACATTTTAACAGCACTTTTAAGAATTTTAAAATAACATGCATATTTTAAAAATGATTATTTTATTTTGCTACTTTAGACAATAATGCCGCAGGTAGGTTATTTATTGATTTATAAATTATAGATAATCATTTAAAGTATATTTTATATTAGGTATGTTTCTTGGAAGAATCACTCGCCACAATATCAATGAAGATAAATTGTAATCACATTTCTAAAAAACATTAAATTAGTCCAATACATTGGGTAAAAATAAGATTGATATCGTGATCACTGGCAGATCAGGTTTCGGTCGGCCGAGAGAGGTAGCGCACCGGCGGCGTCGAAAATAATAATAACGCATTAATGACCAGAGGAGCGGGAATCAAGTTGTTCCGTGTTCCGGTTGGGTATTCGATTTCGGCGAGCGTGGACATCAATGTTATTGACATCAATAATATAGAAAAATATGTGTTCGATTGGGTTCTTGCTTGTTATTGCACGGCTTTGATTTCTGGGTACCAGGGACTCAGTAAACGAGCGCCGGCGTCGGGCCGCGTCCGTTCGGATACCGTTTGCGGGGGAAACTCGACCGGCGAAAACCATGCACAACAGGATACCATAATGACGGTATACGCTTTACGCCGATCGGTTACCGGTCGACGGACGAGACTACTCCTTGACTGCTGCTGTAATACTGCTTTTTTTTTTCACGTGTTTTGCTTCTTCTGTTATCCGACGGCGTACTATTGGTTTTCTCTCTCTGAATCACGTGAAACATAACAAATTTCCGTTCAGCAGAAGCGACCATAATAATATTATGTTTTTGGCTTTTACTTTTTAGTATTACTGTATAAAGGCGGGTTTCTACTACACGTACGTGAACACAAATACTTTACTGTGTTTGGTTGGTTAGGTTGAGTTATCACAAGATTAACCACGATATCGTGTTGTTGGACATGGCTGAAAATTTTTAGTGAGATAACTCACTACGGTACAAAATACGTTGCACTATATTATAGTATTATTATAGACTATAGTGCAGTGCACTGAAATTATTTCTGATGGAGGGTAAGTATAGATAGTATTTATAATATTTATATTATTTATAATCAATGATTTTACTAACTCATAGCTCCAATGAAAATTTAAATATCGTAAAAAAACCCAACTCAAATAATGTTCTTAACTTTAACTATGATGATGGTTAATTAACTCCAATACTGAAGCTAAAAAAATAATAACACAAGTTTGTTAAAAGCCAGTATTTTGTAATGGTTGTTAAAAAGAAAACCATTTCCTTAAAAATTGAAAAAAAAATGCCTAACAAATACGTAGTTACTAGTTGCATAATGTGTAAATCAGTTATTTCTGTTTGGGTGCTTGAATGGAAAACACTAAAAACAATACACATATCAGTATAATAGATATAATATAATATGGTACATATTATATTTATACATAAACATATAACAATACAAGAGTACAAAGAAAAAAAAATTATCATGTATGGGTATAATCATGGACTAAGTTAAAATATTTTTATAAACTTCAGAATAAAATAAATATATAAAATCAATGGTTTTATTAAACTGTGTAGTGTGTAGCCATATGTAGTTATTATTAATTAAAGTAAATAATCATATAAGTAGTCATATCAATTATTTTAGATTCTGAGTGGAACGATGAATGTATTGATTTTACAATGATGTGTGTTTATTTATTTTTTTTTTTATTTTTTTTGTATCTGTGTACACGATAAGTAGTCGAAATAATGCTTCGATTTTCGACTTCAGTATCTTGTTCGATTGGAAAGTGAATATCGTTGTTGCATTGGGGAGGTCAAAATTTAAAATTCCCAGTACTTTTCAAAAGCGCCAAGAAAAACAAAAGAAAAATTAAGGAAAAACGGGAATTTTTACGCAAAATCGATTTTTCAGAAAATTGAATTTGGTTTTTGGTGTAACTTTAAAACAAATGACCGTAGGTACATGCAATTTTCACTGGTTGTTTATATTTGCATCTTCTATACACGATAACATTTTCAAAATATTTTGATTTATTTTGAACAGTTTAGGGACATTTTAATTTTTAGTTTTTTTTTTAGTTTTTTTTCTAGAAATATCAATAAAATTTTATTTGTTGGTTGCGAAAGCTTGAAAATTTAATAGAAGGCTCCTAATATATTGTTTCAAAGGCAGATGAAAAATATTAAAAATCCTTAGTCACAATTTTTTTTTATAAGCATTTAAAGTTCAAAAATTGACAAAATATGGAAAAATCACGAAAATTAGCAAATTATTTTGAGTTAAGAATTCGTAAAAATTTTTCTTTTTAAATCTAAGATTTGAAAATCTAATACAAGATTACTCATAAGATTGTCTACCTTTATCAATAAAAAAATCTCTACCGGAAAGTCAAATTAAATTTTTATGAGCGTTTGAAATTCAAATTTTTACAACATTGGATATTCACTCGATTTCTCATGTGGCAATTTCCTTTTTTTGTTGTAATTAAAAAACGAATTACTGTAGATACATGAAAATTTCAATGAATGTTTATATTAGCATTTCCTATACACCATACAATTTTGAAAATATTTTGACTCTTTTTGAGCCGTTTACGGACATTTTCAGTTTTCAATTTTTTTAGTTTTTTTTTTCTATAAATATCAATTAAGTTTTATCTGTTGGGCCAAAAAGTGTAAAAATATAATACAAGGCTCCTGATATATTGTTACAATATCAGTTGAAAAATATTAAAAATACATAGGCACAATTTTTTTTTATAAGCATTTAAACATCGAATTTTGACAGAATTTTTCAAAATCTCGAAATTTATTAATCATCGTAATTAATAAGTTATAAAATGTTCAGTTTTTATAGCTAAGGATTGAAAATTTAAAACAAGATTCCACGTAAGTAGTTAATTATCTTACCGAAAAATCTAAAAAATATACAATCACAGTTTATTTTGATAGTCATTTTATGTTCAAATTTGGACGAAATTTCATATTAAAAAACCTAGTTATTTTGTTGTGATTATATAATATTATTCGTGGGTACGGGGTACCTACTTGAAACTTCTAAAGTGTATTATTATATATCGATGATAGTATCAGGGTTTGTTATTGATGTTGATGTATAACGTGTTATAAGTACCTAATGGATATTGTGATAATGTGATATGATTAATTTGGAATTTATTATAGGTCAATTTTTTTTTAATACCATAGATTTGTATATAATTTATCTTAAACCTAGACTGACATACCGTCTTCGCTCAGAATCGTTTTTCTTATACAATGATATTATATCATTGAATTCAAATTTAATAGCATCCATTATACAGTGACCCACTTGTAACCTACTGTACAGCAGAGCGACATCCACTTACCCACCTTTTTTAAGTATTATTCACAATACTGGGACAAGCAATACTATAATTATACTATTTTAGTTTTTAAATATGTGAGAACTTCACATAATATAAAAAAATATAACGTTTTAGAGTTAAAATTGTATTAAAATTACAATTAATAATTATCGAGTTACACTATTTCTTGTATTTGATTAAGGAATATAGTATTTCATATACTCATTGATTATAAATACAAGTATTTTATATTTTATACCCACTAATATTAATTATAAATAGGTACTAGTATTTTTTTTAAACAATAATGGTATTACATTTCTTATTTATTTTTATTATTTTTGATAAACTAAAACACATTAAGTAAATTGACCACTAGAGTGCACTGTCTAACACGTTTCTCATAATTTATTATTTTTATTAACAACTCAAAGTAGATTTAAATATGTATAATGAAATAATAATAACAAGGAACACGATGGTAGGTAGATTATTTATTAAATAATTAAACTAGTAAAACTATGGTCACTTTGTATCTTATGAGTATGACTAATTACAAAGCTTTAAATTGAACCTTCACTAACTTATACAAGAATACCATCAGCATACCTCAGGAATTGATAAATATAATATTTTGATAATAATTAAAATTAAAATTTTTAGATATTTCCATAATTTAGGAAAAGTATTATACAGAAATAGTATTTTATTGAAATTATAATATTTATAATTTATTATATTATAATTATTGCTTTATTTTCCATTGATGATTTGACTATGAGAACTAATTTGTTAACGAAAATCTTAATTTCCTCTCCTGACTCCTATTAAATATCTGCATTCGCTGTTCGTTTATCATGGTACTGTGCCTGTTTAATAACATTCATTTGACAATGAACGAATAAACGATTCAAAATAAACCTTCGTGGGTAATACAATTTTTAATTTACAATTATTATAATATTATAGGCACTTACTTTTAATAATGAATACGTATATGAACACGTATAGGTATCTAATAATTATTTTTTAATAATATTACATACTAGTTTTTATTATATCAATTGTTAATCTAAATTATATCGTTTAACAAAAACAGACAATACATATACAGTACCTACCTATTAGATTCGAATTATGTCCAAAAAGCATGTCGACGAAATAATATGAGAAGACCATTCCACAATATTAAATTAATAATTAAAGATAATAACTCGTAAATAATTAAAGTTACTCTCGTCTCTTAAGACAAGTATATTATGTATTTATGTGACAGTGACTAGATCAATAATCATTATTATTTAACATTTTATCAAAAATAAATAAATACAATAAATTAGAAAATTAGAATTTCATATTCTACGTATCTTAATATTAATAATATAAAAAAATAATAATGTTTATCGTCCAAGTGGTGTCCAAAAATACAAAAACATTCTTGATTCTTAAAACATAATATATCCAACACTGTACTATATTATAGTACTTTTCTCAATTATAGGAGCATAATCTGAATAAATCAATGTAAAAACATACAATTCCGGTCTGTAATTATTAGTTCTATAACACTATTATAAGTGAACCACTTTTAGGGAACGTGTAGTGATAGTGTACATCCACGCCATGCCCGCGAGCGCTGTTCGTCCGCGACGTACGTAACCGATCGTAACGAAAATAATGCCGAACAGCGACGGCCGTGGCATCAGCGACCAACGCGCGAGTACGTATGCGGTCCTGGTACCACTGGACGCAGAACGGGCCGCTTTCATTGTTCTCGGACGTCCACCCACGCATTAGCCGCCGACACAAATTCATCGTATCGTCAATACGGCAATACCAGATGGTTGACCCGATGGTGTCCTGGTGCGGGAGTCGACCGGAGTCAGCATAAATCGAGTGGCGCACGCGCCACGGGGCCGACTGCAACGGCGTCGCGGCTCCCAGGCGACCCAGCTTCATACTGCCCTGGTACATTGGAAACGCGAACGCGCTTTGTTCGCGGTCGGAAAAAACCGCACGGCCCGCGTCGACGATAATCGTGCTGCGGCCCTGTTCAATGGAAATCGTAAATGCGACCGCGGTCACCGGCTTTGGTGGTGTACAGCTACAACAGATTACTCGCGTTTACAAGCGCGTCCCGTGGTCGGCGGCGCGGTGACCCGATCCGTCGATGCGCTCTCTGTGCTGAGATTCTTAGCGTTATATAACATAATAATAATATGTGTTTTTTATTTGTTTATTTTTGTGTCGGTCTTCAAAACCTTTAGAAATGCTTTGGTTTCAAACTTCAATTGCTTTTCTAATAGCGAGGTTTAGCGAGTATTAGCTAGTTATTACTTGGAAGTTGGTGGGTCAAAAGTAAAAAATTCCCACAACTTTTTTAATAATAAAATTGGAAACAACAATGATTTTTAAGCAAAAACAGTTTGTGATATAGTCGATTTTGAATTTTCGATACTTGACATTTTCATCAAATTTAATGTTTACAATAGGATTATTATTCTCATCAAACGATTTTAATTTTCTGTTTGAATTTTAAAAAGTATTAATCGTATATTCGTATAAATCTGGAACATCCACTCAACTACAGTGGCGTAGTTACGGGGGTGGGGGTGTAAGGGGTTTCCACCCCCCCTATCATCAAAACAAAATGTTTATATTGGTTATAATTTTAAATAATAGTTATACTAAATAATACTAGTACAAATTAACATGTATATTATTATTACTATTTATAATAATATCCCTGGTTGTAGAAATTATCCGAGTGTTTACACTTCTATTTTAAGAAAACCAATTATAAAATCGACGAAAACAACGATAACGGCCTCCGACGTTCATCACTCCGACGCCGGTCGATAATATTACGATCTGTCGACCGACATAATATTTCATTTGATTGTTAGAGTTTGAAACATTAGTACGCGTATCAAGTATCAATTATGGATAAATTTGTTATAAAGGTAACTAGGTAAGCATATTAAACAATATTGCATTATTTTTATACAATGTTAATAGTTTAATACCCTAATATAATAAATTACGCATAGCTTAAACTCTGAAAACATTATTATTTTATTTATTCTAATAAAATAATAATTCAATTGTTGCGTATTTAACAGTTTTAGTATTTATTATTTATTTTTATTGATGTTACTGTCTAGTATTTAATGTTTATTTTATAGTACATAATACTAGCTTCTATTAAAGTATATTTGTATATTTTAAAATTTTATAATATTCCTTATTCCTTAACGAATACAAACAATTGATCAAAATATTAATTTTGTATTTTAGAAATCGAAACCTAAAAATTCTACCATAGTAAATTCTTTAGCACCTAAAAGTAATATTAAGACTCCTGAAACCTGTATACCTTCTTCATCTTTTACTTCAGTTGATATAAGAATTAATGACATAATATATTTTGTTAACCGTGTGTTATCTCATAGTGAAATTCATACAGTTATAAATAATATATGGACACCATGAATTTCCTATTATAATAAAAATAAAAATAAAAAAATAAAAATAAAAATGACGGTTAGTTTAACTAATAACTTGTAAATTTGATCATAAATATATTTTAACCCCCCCCAGAAAAAAATTGTATCTACGCCGCTGCTCAACTATGACCACACTTCGGACGGCGGTAAAGCACTAGGGGAAATAAATACAGTAAACAAGATTCGTTACCTTCACCTTTGAATTTGGTTGTTATTATTAATTTTCTATCTTTTTTAACCTTATTTTGTTTATATTGTTTATACGAGACACGATCATTGTTTTGTATTTTAGATTCTCAGCGGTGTGATAAATGTATTTTTTAAATAAATTTTAAAATTATTCTGTTTTAGTAGAGTATTTTGTACAGTGGTACAAAATACAAAGGTGTAATTGTGTAAATAATAATGTTATAACATTCATTGCGACACCCTTCGTAAGTGCGTTAGTTTTGGAAACAGCAACTATGAACCAACCATAACGTTCACTCGATAGTAAGTTATGGTCGTTTTTAAAGTCCCGCGTAATCCTTTTCAATGTTGGTTCCAAACGGTGAATGCCCAACATTTGATAACGAACGATAAGCACCGACATTAGCGACCCAACGCAGATGACGTTGCCAAGATAGTTTTCCAAACTTATCCGGATTTACGACACCGATCTACACGTATTTGTTAGATAATATCGATTTTATAACTACAATGATAAATTATAATATAATTTATTGCACGCAAATAATTCGAATCGAGTGACTTTTAAAACTATAAAATAACCAACATCGTATTTTTTTTTGGACAGCATAGATGTTTTATGCATTTTATTTTTATTTTATTTTACATTTTTTATTGTAACTATCAAAATCGTTATTCGTTTCCCAATTAAAAAAAAATAATAACAGTTGAAAGTTTCAGAAAAAGTTGAATGACGTAATTTATTCATATTTTATGATTATCAAAATAACCATTTTGACGAAAACCTACGCTAAAGAATTCAATTAGAATGATCGTCATTGAACGACCACAAATCTAATTATCCTTTGTATTTACTGTCAAACTTGTCGAGGAAATGTTCATTGTCTATGTAAATTGTTGTATTTGTAAAACATATTTATGTACTTATAAAAAAATGCAACTGTGAGTAATTCTAAAAACGACATCAAAACGTCGGTCTTTTATACATAATATAATATACTAACTGTCCAGCCTCGCGTTGCTCATGCCAAAATTATTATAATTAACTGCCAACAGTAACCTCTGGCAACCCTATAAATAAACAAAAAAAATTTATATCTTTTACGTGAGCTGAAAAAAATGAATGTGTGATCTACCCTTTTGCTACCTTTATGGGTTGAAAGAGGTTTAAAACCTTCTCCGTGATATATTCTATCATTAAAAAACCGCATGACTATCGGATGAATAGCTTCAGAGAACATGCTTAACAAAGATTTCCATTTACGAATCGTATGATATGTTACCGGCAATGTTGACTGTTGTCGTGTTGACAACTTAAAGTATCTCCGTAAAATGTAATTTAATTCATAATATTATGATATTTTAAATATTTACTTCATTTTGATCAGAAGTAGAACTCAATGGGCGATTTGATTTATTTTACAGTTCATATAGATTTATTAAAGATAATATTATATCGTATCAATTAATATTATATTCGATAAGGATAAAATATGGAAATTAATTATAATTAACTGAAATATTTTAATTATAGAGTAAAATTAATTTATAATATGTAGACAAATTATTTTATCAATCCATGAGACATAAAGACCAGGAGCACGAAAACAATCATATGCTGGGGAGCATATTATTATTAATTGGCAAATCATTAAAAGTGATTTTGTGGTTATACTAGTTTTACTTTTATTTAAAACTAGCTATGGCACCTCGAACACCTTATAACTTATTTAAAAAAAAGTAAACTAGTCCAATAGTTCATTAATAAATAATAAATGTTGGTACTATTGAAAGTATGATATAATTATAATTAGGTAATGTATGTTATTTAATAATATTTACATTTATCATTTATGGAAAAAATAATATACTATCTAAGCGTTCAATAATAATATTTTCAAAACACGAGAGCTATTAACACTTCTTATACAGTTAGGTATACTGCTTAAAGTAAATACTGTAATTATATAAATATTAATATTGTTGGGCTTTAGAATATAATCATTTATTATAGCCTATAGGTAGTAAGTAAATTCTAAATCACCTATAGGTACCATTGATTATAGAATAGACTATTTTATAATCAATGCCTTATGCCTATACTGTACATCTATACCTATTACCTACTGTATTTTATAACTACCTAGGTATTTACTTTTTTATTAGTTTGATAATAATTTATTAATTTTCAACAAATATTATTATTTATTAAAATATTTTATTTTCATTGCTATGAGAAATAATTAAAATAAAAAAATTGTTATTAAACATAGTTTGTTTGTGGTATCTTTAATTGGTTTTAACTTAGGAAATTCTTATTTTATTTGTAGTGTAATATAATATAATAACCAACCCTAATATATTACGTATATAGACTATTTGCATAAGTTTTACCTACCAGTTTTAGAGTGCAACTAAAATGGTTTTCATGTGTTACAAAATGCATTTTTAAAATGTATATAATATCATCTATGTAACAATATGAGTAAAATATCATTGCATGTTTATAACAACCATAGGCGAAAATTGTAATATTATTTTGGGGGGGGACTAAAGCCCCTCCTATAATATTTTTTAAAAATTATATAATATGCTCAGTACTAATAACTGACTTTTGAACTGAGGGGACTTGGTAGAAAATTGGGGGGGGGCTAAATCCCCCCCAAGCCCCCACCCTTTTTTGCACCTATGATAACAACAACTAATTCTAACAGACTATAAACAAATACTGTGATTACCTATGTCTATTTTCAGAAGTTGTAATAAACTTATAAATATCACTTTTTTTTTAGTATTTTGAAATATATTTTTCTAGCATTATAAGTTAATTAAAATATCAGAGTTAAAGGTGACTTGAATTATGTTTTCCTCTTTCATGAGTTTCAAATAGTAAAAATATACAAAATTCGACAATTCTACGAGGCATAAAGTTTTTCATGTAATCATTTTTTATTGTTGAAATGGTTGGATTTTATTTTCCGTACGGTATAAAATATGTTTAATATTGCATATTTTAGACTTAAATTGGGACGTAACTAGAAATTGACTGCATTTTTGCACTTTTATTAGCTTTGACGTATATTGCTTGTATAAATTACGAGTGTTAAAATTTATAAATATTTAAAGTTTTTGTAAACTTTAATTTTTTTAATATTGACAGATAAAAATTCAGATTTTTGTAAAACGGGAAAGTCGTTTTCAAGAAGATACAAAGAAGAGTTCAAATCTGTTTACAGAATTTTTATCGCGTTGTTAGATCGATTGGTTTGACCCGAATAAACGGTTTACAATCAGCAAAAGAATCGGCAAAAGCATGCATTGTATTTATTGGTTACTACGAAATTTGTACAATGTGTTGCCTATATATATTATGGACTAGACAATTTACAATCCATTAGAAAAATACATATTTATTTTTCATATGCATAAAAAAACATAAGCTCTTTTTTAGTAAATAAGACTGTTTCTCTTCGATACATTATTTTCTTTAAATTTTGTAAAATCCAACGGCGACATCTTTCTAAAGCATTTATTGTTTTGAGAAAATAAAATAACATTTGATTAAGACCACAGTTGTGTAGACAACCATGATTAAGACCATATTATTATTATTATTACGTTTAATTTATTGACAGATTAAAAGTTATGTATACATCAAAATTATTATATACTTTATATGTGGACATATTGTTGTGTTATCATATTATGATTTTTCATTCCAAATTTAAATGAAATAAATAAATAATAATATTATCCTATTCGAATATTCAATACATTTTGTAAACGACATAATATAGTTATTAATGATAAACACTAGTTCGATATAGAATTTAGGTATTATATTTTTGATAAAGAAACATTAGGAATATTACCTAGGTATATAAGGTTATGGTATACTGCTTAAGTATACTGCATATTAAGGACAATGATATTATGAATATATGTAGTTTAAATGCATTGCACTAATCTATATTGATTCGAAGATACGAAATATTTAGAAATTGAAGTAAGTACCTACATTAGATGAATTGAATAAGTTTTATTATGTTATTTTGGAAATTGTCATCGATATAACAGCTATAACACGGTGTTAGGTATATATGTATGTGTATTATGTCTTACTCACGTGAACAATGTGTATATACTATATAGTGTAGAAACTACACTTGAGTAGAAATCCCAGTGGGGATATGGCTTACAGAGAGTTATTCGATTTAATTTTAAAGAAACGCTGGGTATTCTTTTTAAAGCATTTCTGTTCATTATTTATAGGTTGATGTTTTTTTTCTAATAAATTGTGATCTACTAATTATTTGGTATTGTACTTTAAAGACATAGTACTTTGTTCAACAATATGTGTGTTTTCTTTTTGTGTTCTATACCGACGACATTGATTTTGATTCGTTACAACTTACAAATATCGAACAATAATCTTAAGAAATACAGTGATATAAGTTCTTAGAAGATTAGAAAATATGTATAACTTTTCTTTAAAATAGATTGTGATCAAAAATATTGCCAGAAACAAGGATTTTTTCCAATATCCATCGGCTATATTATATGTCAGAGCAACTGCAGGTGGGCCGCGTACCATTTTTAACTGTTCTATTATTGATACTGAAATAAGTGATGTAGCTACCTATAGTGACACACAGTTAATTATGATAATTTGTTAATATAGTTAAAATTAGTAGTTTTTATATAGATTATTAGTTGTAATTTATCCTACACGCCAACACTTCTAAAACGTGATACACAATAATTATTTTCAACAAAAATTTGATTTTATATTTTATATATGTGTTCTAAGTCTTATCCATAATATGATATGATATAATATCTATAAATTTAATAGAAATTGATGTGTACAGTTATTAGCACCTTAAGAATTGGTTTTTGCAAGTTATTGCAACCTAACCTGTTCCGCTGCGACATCTAATAACGAATAATTAAATAAATAATACAATAACACAAAGATTGATAATAAAACAGTATCAGTGTACCGTATAATTTAAAGAACATATTATCCATAAATTCATAATCACACATTATTTATAAAAATTACTTGGTGACAATACTGACAATAGTTAATAACTATACCAATGTCAATAATAGTACACTTTACTTGTTATAGTTTGTAAAGATTAGGCAGGAGCGTATTTAGAAATGTCTTATTGTGTGGAGAGGAACAGAAATATATAGGTATATACCTATTAGCTGTCTAGATGTCCACCTGAAAGTTCCTAATGTCCCATAGTGAACAGCGGTGACTTCGAGGTCGTAGTAGACGAACTATATGTCAAATGTTCAAAATATTAGATAGTCCATATAACTATTATCTGATCAAAGAAATTACAATAGGTAGGTACTTTTTTAATATTATGCTCATAGTATTTCCTTAAGTTACACGTTAGAAATGTTACATATTATATATATCTAAACATATTATATAGGTAATTAATAATAATTATAAATGTGAGGTAGTAAGTACATTTCAATGACAGTGATTTCATTCTATAGTTAAAAAATACATCACAAAACAAAATCTATTTTTTGTTAAAGACAAGGACAATAAAAAAAAAAAAATTAAAATTATGTATGTTACTTATAGTTTTGTGATCGTGACTATAGAATAATAATAAAAAAAAAAAATTATACTCGGATTCACTGGTTTTCATTCGTTTATTGTATTGATAACTTACTATCCATTGAAAATTGAGAACATTTGTTCATCCAAAATCAACTCAGTATTTCAGCACGTGCAGTGATCGTTCTTAATACTTTTGACATGCGTACGTGAGAACTAAAATAAATAAATTTTACCTTTTTCGCAAGGTTAGGTTAAAAATCCTATATGGAATTTGACAGATTTCGATTCTCAGTTTCCATCTTATACCCGTTATATACCGATAAGTTTATATTATAATTATATGTCGTTTTCTGAAATGTGCTTACACGCTGGTAATATTATATAACCGTGGATAACGTAGTATACCATTGATATTATATCCATTTTAATTAAACATTTAAGTTCGAGACAAACAAGCAACTATTGCAACATATTTATACATCCTTGCTCGAAAAAATGGAAAATTCAGTTGTTTTTCTTGGACATTTACTGACACAACGTTAAAGTCTTGTCGAGTAATATATACTAATATAGTAATATATATATATATATATAAACACTATACACTATTATAGTATTATAGACTATATAGTAAATAGTAATAGTGTAAGGCGTGTAAGCCCTACCTCCCGAATCTGTTGATAAAATTCAAAATTAAACTCAACGATATATGTATCTGATATAATAATATTAAAATAAGTAACAATTTCAACAAATTGATTGTTAACTGGTTAGACACTCTATTAGACTAGTGCTTTATGTATATTATATATTTATGGTTTATTATGTACAGAACTTTAACTTAAATTTAAATTTAACTTTAATTTTTTTTTTTGTTTATTTTATTTTAATTTATATTTGATCAATTATTATATCAATTACTAGATTTTGTAACTCTCTACCATCATCACAAGCTTGCTTATAGATAGTAGATAGATTTATCTTATTATATTATTGTAAACTTGTTCTTTTGAACTATGTATAATTTATAATAAATTAATTTCTTAAAAAAATAATTAATATTATTATAATCAGAACGGTTAAAATATTTTTTTAACTTCAGATGATTGCACTGTTTTTTTTTTTTGGTTAATGATCAATTGTGACATATTCAATTTGTTTAAAAAACCATATCATTGGATTATGGTGACTTCATAATGTATTTATGTAGATTCTTTTATTGAAAATACACGATGAATTGAACATTTTTTGTCGTCTTTGCCCGCCGGAGAACGGCTGATAATAAAAACAATATAATATTATCTACTGCTACGATTTACTTGCACACGTCACTCACTTGCATCGAATAGTTTTGAGAATTGCTTCCAAAGAAATAACAACTTACCGAGATTTTGGCTTCTATTTACTTTATATAAAAATATAATATATTTATGTTATGACTATAGTTGGTAAAATTTCCTAGTTCATAAAATAGTATAAACCTTTTACTCATTGCATACCTAACATTTACAGGATTTGGATGATTTTTCACTCAATTAAAAAATGTAACATAGTTATTCCACATTTTAATAATTAAAAAAGGGGAACGGAGTGGCTGAGCGGACCAAGGCGTCGGCTGCTACTCAGCCGGCCCGGGTTCGATACCGGCCGCGGGCAGCATTTTTCTTCGGGCAAGTCACGGTGCCTGGAGAACAAGTTCCACCATCCCCCACCCGGGGCATGGCAGAAACCTACGGGTGCCCCATTAGAAATGCAGCCACAACACACACACGTGTACCAATTTATCCAATATAAAAAACTCACAGTTCCATCCCCACAACCAATGGCCTATGTGGCCGCGGGTTATCTAATAAAAAAAAAAATAAATAAATAAATAAAACAATTATCAATTGGAATTTTCGTATCAACTAAAATTAAACTGTTGCCAAATTTATGGATTACACTCAATATTTCTTATTATATAATATTATATTATAAATGTATACCTACTTATAATTTTGATGTAAAACCCATAACTGGTTATTTTAGGTTTTAGTTTTTTTAAAGTGAGTAAAATCGTATGTTTGTATTCTTAAAAAAATAAATGGGGCAAGGTGGCTTGTTAATTCTGTCCACAAGAATTGTTTATACTTAGTAATAAATATCAAGCAATATGATAACGATATGACCATTAAGATAATATTATTATTTATTATATTGAATTGTTCAGGAAACAGATATTTTTTTAAAATAAATACTGTATTTAACTGTTTTTGTACATTAATATTTAAAAAAAAAATGTAAAACAAGATGTATTATTATACATAATATAAATTATTTTCTATAGGTACCTAGTAGAATATATTACGTTGGATAATAATATTACTGTAACTTATATGTGTTATAGAATACTAATATTAATTATATGTAATCATGATCACCTGCAGAATGAAGTAACGGTTTAAACAATTTTAAATTTTGTGAACTATAATTATTTCATCGTTATTAATACAGGTTAATACTTACTTTAACATGATTTAAAGCGTTGCATTTTTAATTATACTTATTTTCATTTTCATACGCGTATGCAATAATCATATTATAACATGTACTTATTTTCTATAATTATATTAAATTATGAATAATTAACGTTTGTTTTAAGTTTATAGATATGTATTTAAGGAATCTAGATAATGGAAATAAAAATTGAATATAGTTAAATTGGTAAAAGTGTAAAACTACGTACATTTCAATTACTTCGATTCTTATTAATTGAGGATTAAATAAAGGATTTGGCCATCTGCATAATGGGCAAAGATTGTTTTGAAAATAAGAAAACAATCTTATTAAACAACTAGAATTTGTTTGAAAAAATAATTTATACAAAGAAATTATTGTTCTTATTAAATACCTTATGTATTTACCTATAATAGGTATCATATTATTCCACTTCATTAATGATTAAATGCCATGGCAATCTATTGAGTTGATAGATCGATCATGCGTGAAACTTATAAATGTTCCTTTTATAGGAAACAGAAGTAGGTACCTAACTCGTGATTTGAACTCGTAAACAATGTCTATAGCCGTAAAGATAAGTATTTCCAAGTATCGGTTTTTATTGATATCGTGGTTCATTTTTATCACTTCCACCAAAACTCTTCGAAATATAACTCTGTCTATTGATACCAGTTTTATTTTCAATAAGATCCAATGTCCAAACATCCGTTTAATGTTATAGATATATTATTATGTCCCTCTGAATAGATTGGTAGTCTTATCATCGAGGCATGAAAACTATCGAAAATAATTATAATATGAATTAGTAGGTAGGTATGTATGCATTGTATTCAAAATATAATATGCGCAACATAATTAATAATAATATTAAAACTATATAACATGATTGATTGAGATATCTCTTTAGTACTATAATAAACCTTTTATGATATTATGTCGTATGAAAACTTCAATAGGTAATAATAACTAATAATATATTAAACCAAAACAAACAATTCTATAGGTTTAAGTTTGGTATAAAATAAAAAAAATCCATTTCTAAGAATCTAAATTAGATATTTTTATAAAATATATTTAATTAAATTTATTATTATTTTATGAATTTAAAAATACATTTTTGACGAATTTAAATTTAAAAGAAAAAGGTACCGATAGTACTGAAAGCAATAATCTATATACATACAGACTCAGTGGCGTATCCAGGGGGGGGTTAGGGGGTTGTAACCCCCCCCGAAAATTGTTAAATTATAACAACGTTATCATTAATAAATCATTTTAAGATAAAATTCCACAAAAATAAATTATAACCCCTCCCGAAAAAAAATTCTGGATACGCTACTGCATACAGTAGGTATTACTTATTGTAAATATAACATTTTAGTCTCGTTTCGTCCATCATAATACCATTAGATACACATATTTACAGATGAGATGCATCATTAGAATAAACTTTATGTGGAGTTATTACAATCATATTTTGTACAATAGTCGATTCGTATTCTAACTTCCATAGCAGTCGTCACCGTATGACGTAGAATATTTTATTCGATCCATTCATATCCTTCCGGTCTGGTACTAAATTTCTCAAATGCGTAAACACGTCCTGTCAACAAAATTTCCTCACACCCCTCACGGATAACGCGTATTGCTTTTAATATATTATGAATCTATGTTTAAATTACCTACGCCAAAACTTCTTCCATTTCTCTGAAGATTGTCCCATTATCGGTTAATACGATTTCTAGCTCAGTTATCTCATTGGTTGTTCAATACTTCAATAGACAATAGCTCATAGTAATAGGCAACAGCTGACTAATGTTGATGTTAACTATAGGAACCAAATGCACGTTTCGTGTACAGTAATGTGTATGTTTACGAACCGAGGGTACTTAATTTATTCTTCAGATTCCAGTGCGAAATGTTCCAACAAACAATATTAATGGTTATATTTTGTAATTATTTTGATCTCTTTAATAGTTGGTTTTAATGTGCGCTCGCGGTAGCATAAGCCTGGGAACAAATTTTACAATATTTAAATCACAAAATATTATGTAATTTTATTTAAATAAATAAAACAAAATACGCGAATGGACACTGATACTCAGCGAGAGAACTAAACTCTGAGTAGAAGATTATGATTTATTATAAATTCTAATGGGACGATAAATCATTTCAGACAAAAAACAGTTCTGATTTAGAGTTTAGTTAAAACAGCATCAACCTACTGAGATTTATATGTTTGCAGTTTTTTTTTACTAACAAACAAATTAGTCAATGAGCGATTTATACAACAATAATTATACATTATATTACCTATATAGTATATGTTATTATATATTTATAGCTACGTACTATTATTTATACAATAAAAATTACTAATTAATATGATACTACTGTAGTATTGTACCCACTAACCTTGTAACAAAATGAGAACTATTCATAAAAGTTAAAACCAAAATTGTATTGATCAAATAGGTAGGTACATAGAAATTATTATAAATTTAAATTAAATACATAAAAATTATAGCTTTAATCTATACTTACGTCTACCGCAATGTATCATAAAAACTTATCATAAAACATTAACTTTTTTTTTAACACTTTCTAGCCTGTATATCTAAAGTTACATATTTCTATACATGATGTGTAATATCTAATATTAAAATAAATAATATAGTAATAATATTATGCTTGATAAGATATATAATATAAGCTGTGTTATTGTTTCAGGGCCGCTTGTCTCTCTTCACTTAACTTGGTACACAATATTGACATAATACTTTTGTACTTTACTCATCTAAAAAGATGGGCAAGTGAGTATCGATCTGCTGACTATTAGTTGTCATGTGGGTCACTGTAATGGATGTGTTAAGTTTGAATTTTAATGATATAAAATCATATAGGTATACTAAAAATAATTCTGAGGTAAGAGGTTTTGAAAACGTCATTGTGTGAATAAAATATTATATTATATTATATTCACCAATAATATTTTTTAACTATAATAAAATAACTAAAATCGTTATTCTTTCTTTAAATATCTAATTTCATACAAATTTAAAAAATAATCGTGTTACGTATCATTAATATTTTTAAATTGCTATTGTAAAAACTTATGAAGAATCTTGTATTACATTTTCAAGCTTTTTGATTCGACAAAAAAAAATTGAATTGATATTTATAGAAATAAAACTTAAAACAATTGTAGGTATATAAATAGTTCATAAAGAGTAAAAGTTTTTTAAACATTTTATCATGTATAGAAAAAGTGAACATTTATTGATAATTTAAAGTAGGTGCCTACGGATATTCATTTTTGAATTATAACAAAATAAAATCTTGTATACATTTTAAAATCATAAATATTTGCAAATTTTCGTGATTCTGAGGAATTTTGTTAAAATTCTAAATTCAGATGCTTGTAAAAAATAACTGTTAATCTAAATTTAATCCTTATTATCTAAGTAAAGGTTAACTTTTTTTTACTCTTATACTTAATAACTTTGAGGAACCTTGAGTTCAATTTTTAAATTTTTTGACTGAGCAAAGATTATTTATCGACAGTAATAAAAAAAAAATAAAAAATCTAAAATGTCTATAAATAACTCATAAAGAGTCAAAATATTTTGAAAATGTTATCATGTATGAAAAATAGTCATAAAATCAGCAATTAGTGAACATTTCAAGTATCATCAATAATTATTCATAAATAACCGTATAGTGATTGTTCACTTCAACTTCAAAATCACCAAAAAAATTGTTAATACATTAAATGTTTTTACCTATTGGTTATTAGAAATAATCAATAATTATATTAATTTGGACGGAATTTCGTGTGTTACACTAACTGAAATAATAAGCAAATAGTAGATTTTTAAGTATTTAACACTGATATATTTTATTCTGTCACAACTTGGAAATAATTATCAAAACCAATAAACTAACATACCCTAACATTTGAGGATTTAGTTAAAATTCTAGGATTTTCGTATTTTAGAATTGACAAAATCTAAAAGTGGTAATAAGATATCCACAAACATTTGAATTCAAGCCCAGTATAACGATAATATCCGTTACGTTTTTAATTGAGATATAAAGTTTATAGTTTCATGATAATTCAATAATATATAGTTATTATTAAAGAAAACTAGGTGAATATTACAACTTTCAAATGGGATTAATGTACCTATGCGTATTGTACATTATATTTTATTGAGTATTTTTTATATCAGGTAATATATGTACTAATTACATAAATATATAGTACGTCCTGTTTGTTAAACATGATTTTCGAGTTTTATAATTTCAGTGAGAGAGGCATTGAATTTAAAAATAATGAATAGTACCTATATTGAATGTTATTTTGTATTTTATGACAGTTAATAAAAATTGATTGATTTTTCACCGCTAACTTGTCAAATGAGCTTTCTCATTATGCCAATCACGTAGCTTTAATTTTACAATATATTAGAGAAGTATTTTTGAATAATCGTCATAAGTTCCACTTTAAGAGTAGCCAGTAGGTGATTGCTAAAATAGAAAGTTACCCTTTTTTACCCTGCGTTTTTTACTAAAATATTAGTTGAATTACTTATTTGGTATCCGAAAATGTGCGTGTTGTTATTATACTTAACATAACATTTAATTGACATGGAAGTCAATCTCGGTATCTATATACATGGATATTGTTGTAACGTGTAATGATTTATAATTAAATAATTGCCTGCCAATTACACCATATTATCTATAGATTATAGGTACTGGGTGTAATAATTAATAATAATCACTAATTGATATACTACGAAGTTATATGAATGAATATGAATTTGGACTAATTCCTTTAAAAAATTAAAATTGAGTAATAATGAATATGTTTGTTGCCACAAGTAACGAAAAAAAAAAATGATGTAAAAATTAAATAATATTATAAGGAGTCGATTAAAAAATAAGTAGTTCAAATCTCAAATAATAGATAGTGATATGAATGTAATATAGTGTCAAACGCAGAGATATTTTTATTTACTTTCTAGAAAAACACTTAACATATACTATGGTAATACTAAAAAGAACTGTTACTTCAAACATCAGTCGTTATGACTTATTTTTAATAACGTATTTCAATTAACAATTATTAAGTTAGATATGATAATATATTATTACTTGATAATTCTTAAATAGTAGTTTTAGGTTAAATTGCATACACTACAACCACATAAGTAAGTTTTCATACATCCTAAAGGTATAGTTATAGTATATTTATTTCTGATTCAGTAATTAGTTTTTACTTAATACTACAGTTAGGTATATATACAAGTGATGTTTCATAACAAACATTATTTAAGTATCATTAATTAATATCGGAATATTACGTTTTATTTACTCGGATATGAATATTTAATAATTTGAATATAATCCCGATCATTAATCAAAAATTAAATTAGTTATTGATATTTACTCTTTACGATTGTCGGTATTGGTCGATCAAAATACAAGAATTCATGTTTCAAAAAATGGTGAAATCTTCTGGATTTTGAACATTTCAGGATTCTTATTAAATTGCTTCCATATTTTAAAGCATCAATTTCCAACAACTACCTATAAATATTTAGTAATTAAGATTGTTTACAATCGCTCGATAAATTGATTTTCTCTATATTTTAATGGGATTATAGAAAATACAGGTTATTCGTTTTCAAATAGAATCTAATATTTAAAATTTAAATACTTGATATGGAATATGCATAGTTAATTCGTTGTGGCTTCAGATTAATTATTTTTTTTCAAATGTTGAAAATACCTGAAATCAACATGGGATAATATAGTTTTGAAACAGTAGTCAGTATAATAAAGCACAAATTAAGTAGGTATAGTATAGTGTCTATAGTGTAATGGGAAACGGCCACACAAGGTTTACTTTACTAACCTAACAAGGTTTAGCTTTACTTTTTACTGCCTTTGGTCACAAAACCCAACTTTCCTAACAAAACATTGAATTTTATTATTTAGCTATCAGACAATTTATATATTTATTATGAGGATGCTAGGCTGGCATTTTAATGATAAATATTGTTTTTACTAGGATACACGAGACAACTAGTGTAGTAAGTTTATATTGGTTTTGTTTTCAGATTTTATTACTTGACGTCTATACAAGAAGAGAAAATAAAAAACATGGTCACTAGCATGTATATGCTTTTGTTAATTGTAAATTTTTTAAAACTTGTTTACAACAATAAATCTAACAATGTCTTTGATCGATTTAATTGCCGTTTTGTGTTTCAATAAATTATTTATTTATTTGGCGTTGAAAATATTACAGTAAAAAGTAGAATAGATTTGTGTAAAAGTAATTACTAGAAATATTATTCACGTCATTCATTTCGATTTACACATTGGAGTGTATGGTTGTAGTAGGTATAGGTTGTCAGGTTGGTAAAAAAATAATCCGTATGATGACCACCAGTGTAGCGAACAACTCGTATAATTTAGTATCCGCCGAATAAACATCAGACTCTGCACTGACACCGGTGTTAATTGGTTGTTAATATTTATCGTTTTTATTATTATTATTTTTTTAATTTTATTAATAGTGTTACTGCAGGTTCCTTTATCGTAATGGTATGGAAATAAAACACATACCATATTTCTCCGGAGACGACTCCTCGAGCGACAGAACACGCATTGAACCGATACGTGTGTGCCACACACCTCGTTTTTGCGTTAGGTACTATTGGTTTCAAAATAGCCACAAGCAAAAATCCGTTAAGGTCGATTTTCTTTCACTGATTTTTTTTTTATCATCTTACATTTCCCGACAAGGTATATTGTTTGTGTGCCAGTGTATATCACATAGATCGATAGATCGTTGGATTCTATTAGTTGTTGCTATAAATTATAATATGTAAATACCACCACACATTTTTAATCTGTGATTTTTGAGTGCTTCACGGTTTTTATAAATTATCATTATAGATGGAATACTTTTTTACGTGGCTATAATAACTACCTACTAACGAAGGATTTTACTATACCTAAGCTACGGTTAAATCGGGTTAGATGCCAAAATGCATACGCGCAATTTCAACCTTTGACTTGGGGGGGCTAAATATATTAAAAGCAAGCAGATCATCGCAATATAGCATTTTAAAATTGTATGTCCTAGGTTTTTTTGGGGGCTACGGCTAAGTTTGGGGGGGGGGCTTAGCCTATGAATTGTTCTTTCTACTTTATTAAACACTTTTTAGTTGTTAACATTCTAATATTCTATTATGTCAACATCGCGATATCAAAACTATTAACGTAGAATAACGAAAAAAAGAAACACCATTATTAGGATTGTAGGATACTAATATTTATAGTGTAGATTATTATTTGTTTATTGTAGCTTCGGTGTTTCACAGACCGATTGCCGCTTGAAGAGAATTAGTAAGTAAGAAAATTATTATTACTTGTTAATAGGTATTGTAGATGTGAAACTGCACATCAACAAAGTTTTCGTACCTACGTGCTGACGTTCATAATATTTACTACAATATGAAATAGATACGGTATGTAGCACCTTTTCGACACAAATGTAATTTATGATATTGTTACGATACCTGCTCAGAATAAAGTTTTCAAACAACAAAAAGTAGCGAAAGGTGTGTTAATGTGTTATTATAACGACAATAACGAATTATTTAGTTGCCTTAACTCATAAAACAATATTCTTTCAACTCGGAGATCAAAAGTATCTGCCGAATGTCAAAACACGATATTAAATGGAACTATTAATCACCGAGGAGTAAGGTAGGTACCTACCTTATATTATACTCCCATCTGTTCATTTATGATTTATGTACACGCGTTACTCAAAGTTAAGGGGATTGTAAACGGACTGTTTTTAAGGACTTCAATACAGTAGACACCAGATAACATTATACGTGCGTACGTGTTGTCATGTGAGTGTGCGTGAAGTGAATGATCATTATTCATTAGTGGATGCGATTCCACGCTTATCCGTATGAGGCTCTCCCACGCACCCTTGAAAGTCACATATTATGTTAACATGTCAGCGATACCCTACTCGCCACGGTAGGCCCTATCGTGGATTCCGTGACGTACCTATAACGAATGATTTATTTAATCTGCAGCGGTAAGGGTTCTGAAAACATAACCGGGACTTATTATTACCATATTATTACAATATTGTGTTCTAGAAAATTATTTTATTTATACATTATTTTTTTATTTATTAAAAAATGTATGTTACTTAATTAGCTGATATTAAAAAAATTTGCATATTTTTAGAAATTCGAATTGAATCCGATTAAAATGATTTATTTATATATACAATTTGATTAATTCGTTTTACTTAACTTTACAAGGAATTTCAATTTTTTTCAAAAATCCTATGATGGAAATTTTGGAGTTCGAAATGAAAATAGGTCTTAACAAACTTTAACAATAGGTTTAAAAACAATTTTTTAGAAACTATTATATTATGATGTTAATGTTTAGTCTTTGGATAAATTTGGTCCGAAAATATTCGAATATAATATGGGTAAGAAACAAATGTTTTATTGTTCAATTGAACCTTCGGAATACTCAGTTATACACACATTACGACCGAATTTATTTACGATGATAAATGTTATTACTAAATACTAATACTAAATTGGCGTCTAAATAGAAAATAGATTCATTTATCAAAGCATTGGTTGTCTAATATTTATTTTTATGGCATACCAACAGTAAATTACTATTAAAGTACAATGAAATTGTTATATTTACAAGGTATAAGTACAACACAAAACTGTAGATATTGAAATAAATTTCAAAGCATATATAAGCGAAAGACACTATAAACATTTTATTAGGTGCTTTATATTCCTTTTCATAAAAATATGACGATTATATTGGTTATGTATCAGTATTTTTAAATGTATAGTTCTTACTTATTATTACCACTATATAGTTCACGTTTCATATTTTAAATTATAATTAAACGTAATATATTATAATATGTTTTGAAATAGCCTACAACAGGTGTCGCTAGCACCTATAAGTTCAAAAAAAAAAGTAACATTTGCAAACTTTTATTTATTCTATATCAACGTATAGATCGCCAATTAAATAAATTGTAAAGCCCAGTTGGAGACGTTACAATAAACTCCTTCTCCTTTAAAATCTAAGTAACATAAACGTCGTTTTAATAGTATATTATGTGGAAAGGGCTGAAAGTGAGCTATTCCAGAGACTGAAATTGACTTCCCGCATACTAACCATTTTTACAGTTTAATAAATATTTGGTGTATTATTTTATTAAATATTATTATGATGTAAAAGTACCTATATAAAAATTATCTACTATACATACCTATATAGTATACCTATAATATATGGTTATAGAATATATCTATGTCCAAAACAGGTTAGGTTGCGTATGTACAAATATTAAATTATAAAATGTACACTATAATGAAAATCCGTTAGGTATGTATTTAGTTAGTACGGGGCTTTTTTTCCTATAGGTGGGACTTGTTTTTTACCGTATTTAGATATCGGGGCTTTTTTCCTTGACATTTCAGTGTCTGGTTGTGCAGGAGATACCTACGCTTGATATGCAGGCATAGCACTTTTGGGGATTCCCACTGGACGGAAAAAGGTCGCTTTCCAACGCTTCAACTGTCATCGAAAATTAAACTTTCGGTGCAGGCGTGACAAAAAAAATTATTTCGATCCTTTTCCTAGTAAAAATTAACATTTTAGTAATTTTTTTATTGAAAAATTGTTACTTAACGATGCCTTAAACTATCTACCTAAGTTTTGAAATTCACTCGGAAATACTTCCACAGCTAAATTTAAAAAAAAAATAAATTCGTATCGAAATAGCCAAATAGGTATATGACTTATGTATGTGGCATTGAAAAGGTTAAATGAGATTGTCCAAATGTATAATATAATTAGATGATATTAATTATATTTATTTTATTAACAAATAATTATTAAAAACGAATGATCTTTAGTATAATTCAGAATGATGAATAATGTTCAATAATTTAATTTCTTACAAAGAAATAGTTTAAAACTTTCAAAAAATTTAATAAAATATAATTCCTTGCGCAGTCAAATGTGCGTAGTCAAGTGTTTATTCATATAAATAGTTTAAAGGTAATATACTCGATTAACTCCATGATTATTATTTATTACCCAGTAATGGCATTTTAATAGTTTTAAAAATTTAAAATCATCATAAATGTTAATTAACGTTGAACAAATAAATTGTGAAGCTGACAAATTGATTTTTAACGAGTATTGTCTACTTTTTATAATTTTTAATTAAAAATTAGATCATGAAATTCCAAGTTTTTAATTTAATTCGCTCATTAATATAATTTTTTTATATCATTGTTGCAGTATTCTAGTAGGGATTCCAGAGGCAAAAAATTAAAATCTTTTATGACAGATACAGAAGAGAGTTGCGTTATTTACTTTCAATAAATGGTATAATATCATTTAGCGCAGAAAAGGTTTTCAAACGAGTTGCGCTTGCGACGCATAAAAGAAATGTCTATACTTTATTCTTAGTACGTTATACCTAGTCTAAATGTGACTTTACTTTTCAATAGAAATACGAATAAAACAAGATTAATATTATACCTTATTGGAGAAAACGCAATAATAGTTTTATTGACGATGTCCCTACACTTGTGTACTTTCTCACAACTAAAAAAGTTCAAATAATATTTTGTTACAATTTGTGTAAAATTAATCCTCCTTTTATAGTTCTTCTGCATATTGATTAATTATAGAAAACCTTATTATAGTTTCTTACCAGGGAAGTGAAACATTGATTGATAAGTGGCGTGAACACTGCAGCACCTATACCTGATATACCTACCATTATATAAATTATAAACTAAACAGTGATCACGTATCAGGTAATTCTGGAGAAAAGGATTGCGACGATTTTCCTCAGATTGACTAAGTGAAAATTATAACGGTTACCCGGTCTCAAATAAACGTAAGCTGTATGGAATCGAATATTTTCAACTGGCCAGTCGGTTGTGCAGCGCGTCGAACTTGGATAAAGACGGTCACCACCGTTTTCCAACCAACGAAAAATATCGCGGGTACCCGACAGCGATACCGCGGTACACGTCATACACACACACAGTATTCGCGAGCGGGTAACCGCGGTAATTTCCGTTACCGTCTGGTCGGCGGGTCAATGAAAGGATACCACGGTCACCTCCGCCACCCTTTTTCTCCGCGTCCGTCGTGGCGTCCCGTTCGATCATCGTAGTTGTTGTCGTCGTCCTCGAGTGCGTATCATAAGTGGTATCTCTGATATGCCAGTCGTACAGTTACGCGGCTGACGAAGTGTGGTCCAAGGAGTTTCTATATATCTTGCACAAAATAATATAGGCACAGTGCTATTAATACCTATATAGTACCGACAATTTCAAACGACTCGTCGACGTAGCCGTCCGTTGACCGTTTGTGTAATCTACAATATAAATGCGAAACGACGTATACATTTCCGTAATGAACACGCCAATTTCAAATGGTTCTACGCCAATAACCGTGTTTGTATACGTTCATGGTATACCGGTTTTTGTGATTCGTGTTGCGCAGTAGGTACTCGAACTTTATTTAGTTTGAATTCGTATCCGCTCAAGCAACGGTGCATCGTTTGAAATCGATTTCACAACCTGCGAGCCACATCTCACCGGCCGCGGAACACTACATGGTCTGGAAAGTGGAAATAATATAATATAATCTAAAAGTTGAAAACCAATGATTAAAACTTATTGGTTTTAACAACCTATATTGTATAATATTATAAATATGTAATATCACAAAGTGCAATGGAAATAAAACTGTAGTTTGTTGTTTGTTAACTGCTATTAGTCCACTAACATTTAAATAAGTATTTCATCTATAATATGTCTATCTGTTAATCGAATCTAAAATATTTTTGCAGCATCCTAAAAATTACGATTTAAACATTTCCACGAACAAATATAATTCAGTTATTTCCACATTAAGTATATTTTATATTTTTATCCCATAACAAACATTATATTATAAGTACCTATTATAAATCATTCTTGTACGGACTGCAAAATCAGTTTATTTAATATCATATTATTTAAGCATTTTCAGGGATGGGATCGTATACCACTTAAAACTCGATAAATGTGTGGTATAATGTTCCCTTATTAATCATCGTGAAGATACACTTTAAATATGAAATAAAAAATGACAAAAAATGCAAATTATTGATTAATATAATTTCCTATGTCTATGGGTGTACGGTACATAAATAAATATAATAATAAAAAAAACTCAAACCAATAATTAGTCTTAAGTATTTTTTTATTATTATATTTATTAATATCCATTTTATTTATAATCTGCGATTTAGGAAGAGTAGGGGGCAATGTCTACATAATAGTATATTCCCCACAATATTCCAAGGAAAGACAGGTCTCATAAAAAGTGTGCAGTAGGTTTTTACGGTTATAATGTTTGATTTAAATAATTCTCCGTTCCAATTTCTTTTTTTCGACTATACCTCGTCACTCGATCGTCGGTAGACAACTTTTCTACTCCGGTTACCACCACTGTGCTTGAGTTCCCAGGTCACTAAATGATTATGCCAAATAATTTGTAAATTGCTTGATTTTTCGATTCTGTTTATCTTCTACCGGTCTACTTATAAAACTTTCAAAATTTCAATATACAGCCATGCCTATAAGATATAGCATATGAAAATAATAACTAAAATTAATTTACCAGAATCTGTTTGGGAATCATTTTCAGCTATTCGTTTTAATAAAAAAATACCCACAACTGAATTATTGTTCAATAAACACCTTTTGTTTAATCATTTATCAAAACGAGGTACTAACAATAAGTATAAGACAAGAAATTATAATAGTGATATTAATAATATGTTGTAAAAATATCTATGGACATTTTAGCTCTAAAATTTTATTTCATACAACCCTTACTTTAAAAAACATCATATTTTGACAAAATGAAATGTATTAAGCTATATTTTATTTAATGATAAAACAATAGGACTAATGGACTTTATGTATACTACTACTCATGAAAAATATAATTTAACAATTTTGTGTATTTCGCAAAATCGTCCCGGACAGTCATTGGTAGTGGAATGATACTTTCACACATTTATTTATAGTGAAAGCAACATGATTATAAATTTATGCAATTGAACAATTTTGTAAAATATTTTTATCCGATAGTTGTACTTCAGTTAAAAGAATTTAAATGTACAATGGTTTCAACTATTATCAAAATAATAGATTTATTTTTATTTTCTATAGTATCGTTTATAAATCATCATTCATTATACACATATATATTTTATAGTACTATTTCTATTTATTTGTTGATTATACATGTAGATTCTGAACAAATTATGAATGCATTGTTTTTACGGTGATGTTTAGTGTGTTTTTATATATTTTTTGTCTGAAGACACAGTCTATAGTAGAAAAATGCTTCAAAGTTAAACTTTTAGAGTGGTTTTCGTTAGCAAATTGGATTTATATTTATTACATTTATTTTGAGGGTGAATGGTAAAAATGCCCCAGCACTTTTCCAACATTGGAATTAACAAAAAAAATTTACTATGTTTTTTTGTTGTACTTATAGGTAATTCAGATACTTTAGATACTTGATATTAACATTTTTTATACATGGTTTATTTTTTTAAATATGTTTGGTTTTGCATGCTATTTATAATAACATATAATATTATATATTTTATATTATTATAATAACATTTGAAATAGTTGACTTTTTAATTTGTTTTTCAGTTTATTAAATTTTCCGATGAGTAAAAAAATTGAACAATCTAATACAAGATTCCTCTTAGGTTGTTCTTAATGTTATTACAAAATATAAAATAAATAGGTAGTCACATTTTTTTATAAGACATGTAAACATTGTAGACATTCAACAAAATCATGAAAATATTCAAATTATTTTGTAATTAAATATTCTTGCAATTTTTAAATTAAACGTATATTATGGTTTGTAATATAAGATTTCTCATTTATTATTTTTCATGAAAGTTAAAAAAAGTTTGGTACAAACTACAAAGCCATAATATATTAAGTTTTTTGAGCGATTCAAGTTGACATTTTGTCTACATTGAATATTTACAAGAAAAATAAAGATTTCTTTACAAATAGTATTTGTTATATTGTTGTAAAATATAAATCGTTAATACTTGAAACATTCCACTTTCCACATACGGAGCGCTGAGCGACTTCTCTGGCTTTTCAATTTCATATTATATTTTACCAGTGCGCTGTTATCTGTTATTTCTCATCGATTTTATTAGATATTTGTTTGATATTATTATGTATAAATATATTTTTAAATTGTGACTAATTGTTTTATGCTTTGTTTTAAAATCAAAATACCTATACCAATAAGATAGTACAGAATATATATTACTTTTCTCGTTACAAATGAGAACAACACCTTTTTTAATTGTTTATCAGGCCCAGTCCACACTATCATTTTTCAACCGTCTGTCGGCGCCGGTCAAAACCAATACATTACAGCCGATAATAACGAAAAACATCGATAATATACACTTTCCGGTGCGCAACGTTACGTCACCCTTCAATTAGATCTCAACGCAACATGCTGCGTTGTAAACGGATATCAGATAGAGGTACCAAATCGAAAAGATATTATTTTATTGTTTTTAATGGCGGTGGGCACATTATCCGCTTTCGACGAGTTCTGATGTATTCTGCTGAAGTCGTATAAGACAAAAACGGAATAAAAATAACTGGGATGGTCTGGCCGGCACGGTCACTAACGCATTTCGAAGTTTCAAACGGATAGTGTACCACACATATTATTGGATATGGGCGAAGCTTACGAATTTATTACGTTTTTAACTACACCGTAGTTCACACCATTATATTCTTGTTAAATTACGCTCAATTTCTACGGGAACTCTCTATATAGGTACCTATTATACAAAAGTACGAAACCTTCGATTTTAAGAATTTTGTTCTTTGTTTCCCCCTAGTTTTGAATTATCAAAAATATAATATTCTACTGTTTTGGTTAACTTAATCGGCAATAGGCATTTATTAAGTCAGGATTTTTTTTTTTTAATTGAAGCAAGGTAAGTTTTATGTTATAAATATTGTTTAATTTTTTATTTTATTTTAAATCGTACTGCGGGAAGCTATCGGATGTGAGGGAAATGTTTGGTATGAAAAATGCAGCTTCTTCGTCAAATAACGGGTCAATCAATGAAATATTAATATTATATCATTTAATTACTTAAATATATTGAAAATCAGAAAGTGTAATGAAAAAGGGAAATTTCTTGCGAATTTTAGTTTAGTCTAGTTTCTTAGAATCTATTACATTTTTAGTGTATTTTGAGTACCTACTCAAGAATTACTAAAATCTAGCCTTTTCTATTTGCCTTCTAATTGTCACATAACGTGGTTTAATTTTATACGCTGAATCAGTTAGTTCGGTTAATTTATTATTGTTTATAATACTATAACATTGTGATGGATTCACTGATATTAGGTATGTCAAATGATCAATTCCATCAATTTAGACAACGAATACTTAAATTATCATTGTATAATATGATACTATATATTACGTAGTTTGAAAGTGTGGCACAAAAACCAAAAATAAAATAAAAAATTATACGAATTATTACTATCATGACTTAAATCATAAGGTTTGGTTTATAATAATGTATTTGTAAAATAATAACAGCTTTGATATTACGTTATAATAATACGTTAGCTGCCATATAAGCGGTAATATTACGTAAGTGGCGGCTCGTGGATAAAATAACTATAGTGGTATGGTTTTAAACAATACCAATGATAATCATAGGTTTATAATAAAAAAGATTTAACTTGAGAATTAAATTGTTCAGTAGAATTTAAATTGTAAAACCGTGACAAATCACAGACGGGAACCTATAATAATATAATATTAAAATCGTGTTTAATGATTTGTATAAATCACTTAACATCAATTTACATTAAACTAAACACTTTATACAGGGTGATTCACTAAATATGCTTATTCCCTTTTTTCTTCAATAATGCAGTTGTTTAAAATCTGATTTTTGGGATATTTAGACTTAAAGTTCATATTTTCTAATTCTTGAGATTTTTTTGTACTACTTAAGGAGGGTCCTGTGGAGATACAAACTTCTGTTTTTCAAATGAAAGCCTTCCTTCAACTGTACATTATTTATGACTAATTAATTTAAAATGTAACCAATTCTAATTAAATGTTTAATAGTTATTAGTTATATTTGAAATAAAGACGAAATTATATAATTGATCAACATTTTGCAAATTTAATATTATTAAATATTATGTTTTTTATGGTATTTTTGTAACATTATACCTATTATAGTAGACACATTTTATAATGTTAAAATTCTCTACCACCTCAACCAAGGTCCAAATGCGACCTTGTAATATAAGTTCAAATCTCTCAATCTCCGGTGAACAAAAATATTTTTAAAATACTTTTGAATAGAAAACTATTTTAAATACGTTTATTTTGTAAATAAAAAAATTAACGTTTGTTCCATTTGTTACAGGTACTGTACCTGGGTACCTACAGAATACCTGGCGCAAGTCTTAAATTTCTACTAAATTTGCATATGAGTACTGTAATTAAGATGCAAATTATACAGGAGAAGTCGGTAAAACATGTTTTACTAATTGAGTGACAATATATAATTAGGTATTTAGTTTTAATATACGCCTAAAGAAAATGTTACAATTTATAGATTTAAAAATTTTAATGATTTTGTACAACCGCTTTATATTTAGTGTTAATGATCTATATGTACTTATTTGGTTGTTAGTTTGAGACCAGTACTAATCGATTTATCTTCTCGTCTCTCACTGACTCTGAACCTAACCTAACCAACTGAATAGCTTTAATTCCCAAGTCGACAGAGATGTTAAGACGTCTGAATTCGATTACAGAGTTGTTTTATTTCGACATTTGTAAATTACTTCTAAAAAGAAAAAAATGGTTTTTGCTCGGGGATTCTTTGTTTGACAAAGGGCATGTTGGATAAGAATCCACTGAGATAACCGGATCGAGACCGATAGCTTCTAGCCGAAAGGAATTTATTGGAGTCGTCGACGTGGAAATAATAGTTATTAAAACATTCAAAATATCCGAAGAGCAATACTAATGTTATGTATTTTCATTAATCCAATCGTTTATTTTGAGCGTGCGTTTAAATTTGCACTGTAATTGACAATATTGTAATAAAATGAGTACCTATGTGAACGTGGATTTTATTTCCCTAAATATTGAGGTATGAAATGAAATGTTGAACAAATGTAAAATAAAATATCGTTAAGAATTTATGGAAATTTATGTTTGCCGAATCAAATTCAATAATATCTTGTTTAATGTTGACATTTTTGAATCGGTAGAGTACCTAACTTATACTTATAAACATTAAACAAATGTATAAAAATTAAAAATATACCAACTGTTATGACTTACTTACTTTTTACCTACCGCCTAATTTTGATGTGTGAAAAATAAAAGCAACAACTGAAATGTCAACCGATCGATATTAATTATTAATATATATATAGGTAATATTAACACAATAATATGCTTTGTACAGTATACTTTATATAGGTTAGGAATAGCATGACAGGTGAAACATGCTGTCAGATTAAAATAACATATTCTTAACATAAAGTTCGACGATGCACACAACCACGCCATTAGTACTTAGACACACAGGGTATAATCTGTGAGGGTTTTGGTCCTTTGGGAACTTTTCTGTTGTAGGTGTGTTCACGATTATATGGGTTATATTGTACAATATATGACCAATGATAATGGTTATTAGGTACTCATTATAGTAGGCGTGAATAAACGTGTAATAATAAAAGTGTTACACTATAGATATAAATATATAGGTACTAAATTAATGTCTGGCTTAAAAAAAAATTCCAGGTATAATCATAATAACACGTTTTATGATATTCCCTTGGTGGGTGTGACTAGGTCTTACAGTTACATATTGATTATTGTAGTGAGTTTATTCAGTATCATTCAAAATTGTAAATGTTGTGAACTCTATCAAATATACTTTTTCTAGTTTATGTGATAAAATATATTACATACTAAAGTGACCATATTGTAATATGTAATTATCACGTCATGGAATTGATGTAAAAAAATATAACCACGTCGGCCAATCCCGAATAGTTGTAGGAACAGAATTTAAGTTTTGAACTCAAAACCTTGTGTTTTTTTTGTGGTTTAAAGCCATTTTCAATCCCTACAATATTATTACAATAATATGATATTTACAAGAAGAAAAAAAACCATGAATTTCGTGATTTAGGAAGAAACCGTCGATATTACACTAACACCTCTTTATTTAATACAATAGGTCTCTTCACCATATTTTCACTTTAGTCTGCGTTGTGGGTTTTTTGGTAGAGTTTTTTGGTACATATGTGTATATACTTATTTTATATCATACGAGTTTTTATAGTCATAATAACCTGGCGAAAATGCGCACACTTGTGGACACGACATCGCGGGAATAATTATAATGTAATGATGTACCTAACGTTCGGGGTCCGTTCGGAACACTTTCGGTCACATGCCGTCGCTGCCGAAACACCGAAAAATTACTATTTCACATACCAGAGAGCTCCTTAAATGATTATATTACACACGTATAAAAGCGTGTACTCGCATTAAATAGTTCACTGTTGCCGCGAAAACCGGTCGGCGTATAATATTATACCGTGGTCCGGTCTCTGCGGCGGCGGCGTACAACGGTTACGCGCCCATTTAATAATTGTTGACGGTAATAAACAACGAAAAATCTCGTTCGGGCGGCACTCACGCAGCTCGTAAATCCTACGCAGTTTCCCGAGGCTCCTAGTATGTATAGTCGTGTACCAGCAGCGTAACGTATATACGCATACGCCGTGTACGTGTAGATTTACGATCGCGTCACATCCGCGTAATGGTCTGCTAGCGGTTTCGGGCAGAAATTATTAATAATAATTACGGGTTATTGAATTTGCTTTGCTATCGCGTACGAGATACGGCCTGTGCCCCGGTTGTTGGCCCGCTGATTTGTAAATAGAGACGTACTAAAACGGTGACGTATTTACGACCCGGGGCACGACGAACGGGGCCGCCGAAATCGCGTTTGACAAACCACCGCGTTGATGATTTATCGGGATGCCGCGGAATCGAAAATCCGACGGACAAAAAAATCGAGAGTTCGTCCCGGTGCTCGTGTATCCTTATCACTATCCTTATCTAGCTTTTCAGACGGCCGCCGCCTCCGCCTCCGGTCGCGGCGGTACATTATATTTCGTAAGATTATCTTTGTCGTAACCGTATCGCGATCGCCGTGCGATTGAAATAACATACTATATAATGGGTATGTGATTATAAAATGTTACACCTCACATATTATAGCATTAATGGACACCGCGTAGTCGCTTTCGTTTTTGTTTTGAATCGGTTTGCAAAAATCACATCTCCCTCCTTGAGGGCAGACCGTGCTTTACTGTTTTGTAATATTATTTTTATAAACAATAAAGTAAACTACTACAATAATAAATTAATAGTAATATATGCGAACAGGTTGACAGACCGTCTCCGCTCCGTATCGTTTTTCGTATGCAACGGTTTATCATCGAATTCTGCAAAATTTAACACATCCATTACGGTGACCTATTCGATAAAAAAGAGTGCTCACACTCAACTCCTAATTCTTCACAACAAAACTGTTCTGTACGCACTTCCCCTTTTTTTGTTACGCACTTCCCCTTTTTTTGTTACGCACTTCCCCTTTTTTTGTGTTTGAAAAATCCAAAAAACACTTACTATTCATCAAATTAAGATTTGTATAGAAATTCAATAACCTATTTTATTTATTTGAATCACGATCATTCGGCCCTAAAATATACCAGTAACCCAATTTGGACTAATGTACGTACCTAACTTATACAATACCTATGCAATATTATACCTATTATTGGTACTGATAAAATAGGTTTCTACACGATTGTGTATATCACAGACCATAGCTAGTATAATACGGAACGATAACGTTGTGGTATTGACATACCAGTTCCGGTCTGTCGTTTACCGGAAGGTCGGGTTTAAATGTTGGTCGTTTTGATAGGTATCAAAATACAATATTGTAACATACATTTTGGAATATTATTATCATCGTACCTTATGTACAAAATGTTATATAATTCTGAAACGCACAACCGCTTCAATGCGTCTCCCTCGGACACTCGTCCGGATTGAGATAATAACACCTGCCTCGACCTGGCCGACAGATAATAATTGTCCAGCTAGATGCTATTACTGATTGCCACTGCTCGTGCGTGGCTATTAATCACTAACTTGGCACTGGTGGGGTGAACGGACACGCACCGGAGGTCGGTCGCTCGCCAAGCAAAACGTATCCGGTCAAATTGCTTAAGTGATTAGAAAACGTTATCATGTCGCTCATCGAGAGATAAATCTAGCCCGTGAAGTGGATCCGCCGCAAGTCACCGATTGGTCAAAACACTTTTAGCTTTTATTTGCTTAGTTCTAAAGCATGCAATTATGTATTTATTGTACCTATAGAGTTGTTGAAACGTATAATTGTAACTGATAATTATTTATGCACATGTTTTAGTATATATTATTAAGATGTGCAGACCTAATTATTCATATCATACAGTTATAACTTATATTGTATACACACTTTTCATTACCAACCCTCCCCAATTGACGATTCTGGGCATGTCATCATCGGATCATTTCGAGACTGGCCGTTACTAATATCGCATTATACGTACATTTCACGTGACCGTGTCAACCGATCATCGATCGTCCGCCATCATAGAAAGTTTATGGGTTAGGTGTCTAGACGTCTAGTCATGGAAATCGCGACACACACAAACATTATCATATTATAATTATAGGTACATAAATGCAACCAGTAATAATGATCAAATGCGTTACACACCGTAATTGATATAATAATATTATGTAATCACTATCCACAGTTGGAAACTCTGGGTTACGTGCATTCGGTTTTTCGGTAGGACCACCGCTCGGTGTTTATAATAATATGTTTTAATAAATGGAAATATACTAAAACTCATAATCAATTTCGTCTGTTTCTGAACGATCCGATAGAACAAAAATAATATTTATATATTACATATTACACAAACTCATAAATTATTTATATTAATTACATAACCTAACGTTTATATAGCTACAAAGCGACGGAGTTTGTGGTCAAATCCGTCTCGAGCGTAGTAAAAGGAAGAAGGCTGAATCGGAAAGTGTAAGATGAAAACCGTTTCAATTTGTGAAGAAACGCAAGGGACGTGGTCACCTTGCGGTCGCATCGTGCTCGTTCAGTCGTGCTGTGCGGCCGGTGCCGCCACTGTGGCGTCCAGTGGCGACTGGGACGGTGGTGGCGGTGTCGCGACGGCACTGCACTTTTTCAGGTGCGTCCTCATGTTGCTACTCTGGCTGAAGCTCAGCCCGCACTTGTCGCACGAGTACGGCTTGACGCCCGTGTGGTAGTTCATGTGCGTCTTCAAGTGGTGCTTCTTGGTGAACGACTTGGCGCACACCGCGCACGCGTACGGCTTGACGCCCGAGTGCAGGCGCATGTGCAGCGTCATGTTGGACCTGTCGGCGAACGGCTTGTGGCACACGGCGCACGAGAACGGCTTTTCACCGGTATGTATGCGCAGGTGCTGTTTGAGCAACATTTTCCTGGTGAACGACTTGCCGCAGTGGTGACAACTGTGCGGCTTCTCGCCCGTGTGTATGCGCACGTGCATGTTGTACGCCACCCGCTGGTTAAAGCTCTTCGTGCAATACTCGCACTCGTACTCCTTCCGGTTCCGGTGGATCTTCATGTGTGAGCTCAGGTAACCGCGGTCGTTGAACAGCTTACCGCACTCCGGGCAGCTACCAGAGAACTCTCTGGTGCCCTCGTGCACGGACCTGTGATACTTGTAGTTGCGCAGTTGGCTGAACTGCTTGCCGCAGGACTCGCACACAAACGGTTTCTCGCCCGTGTGGGTCCTCTGATGGATCTGTACCGGTAGAAAAGACACTTTATAAGACATGTTAGGTAATTGTTTGTACGGTCGAAGACAAGATGTAAGCGATATAGATTTTAAACGTCACATAATACATTTTGTATTATTATTATACAATTTATAAGTTACAAGTTATAACTATTTGTGAGTTTACGTAATGACAAATCACATATTTTATGATTTGAAACAGAAATCTTTCAGTTGACTAGGTTTGTTAGGAAAAAAATATTATTGAGTATAGGTACATTTTTAATTTTTATTGAACATGCTATTTGTAGATTTGGGGAAAATTATATATTTGGGTAATTTTTCTCTCCTGTGGAAAGAATATTATTTATTTTTATGGTATGGCAATTTGATATTCTTACGTAAATATTTAATATGTTAGTTATTTTTTAAGCGTTATAATGATAACTCTGTGGAAACAAATTACTCAGCTAACGCGTGATGTAGATACTATGGGATACTTGGTACAATCGTTAATATAAAAATTCTATTTAATTTTTAATTCAAAGTGTTTGGCTATAGATAAGTGGTCTTCAACCCACGGCCCACCGTGTCTTTAATTGAGGCCTGTGAACTGCGTGAACACGGGCATATATTAATCATAGTATGTATTATGATTTATGAATACATGTTAATCATTAAATTTACGTTTTTATTACAAATGCAGCCAGCAATATTTTTAAAAAATATTAGGTGGCCCGGTGTCTAAAAAGGTTGAAGGCCCCTGCGACCCCTGAGCCCCTATTGATAATTTATTACTTGATTACCTCATTTGTTGGCCAATAATTAGTTTGACGGATCAGTGACTCATATTTTAGGTATTTAATTATATCGTTTTTAGAAAGAATACGGGCTTCTTAGTCTTTTGAAAGTATGAATGTTTTTAGATTTAAATCGTCGTTTATGACGTTACTTATATAGTTAGGTATATACCTTAAGAGACGCTTTAGTTACAAAAGTTTTTCCACATTCTTCACAAATATGACTTTTTGTTTGATTCGAATTTCGGTCTTTCTCCGGGATCCCATTATTATTAGCATCGCTGGTAACTTTTAGTTTTTGGTTCGTGTCTCTGTCACTGTCAGTTGACGGTGACGGTGGTATCGAAACAATTGTTGGCTCTTCCGGCGGCGTTGGTGGTAGTGGAATAAGAAGCGGTCCTTTTTGGTTTTCCGTAACCTAAAAAGAAAACTGGTTTTAGAATTATTTAAAATTAACTCATAGAAAGCAATAGAACACTGTACATATTATTAAAACTAATTTTTAGGGTTTATATAAGATTGACAAGATTAATAGTAGAGGCGGTAACGTATCAATTATGTGCATGAAATGGGTGAAATGATTCATGGGCTAGAAATATAATGGCGAATACCATCATTATGTTATAATATACGCACGTCATACAGGTTTTCATGTGATAGTGTACGTAAAAGAGTTGTAAGATCATTTCTGTTTTAAGTGCTTTAACGTTACATCGATGATTGTATTATCTGATTTCGTTAAAAAAAAAGTTTTGCAAATACGCTTGTGCACCTGTGTCAATACGATACGTGATTTGTGTTTATCCGCTATACGCTACACTCCATATTATTATGGTTTTAAATTTTTTTCTAGCCAAGTTGTATTTAATTTAGTGTACCTATTTAAAAACAAAATAATAATTATGAAAATAAAATATAAACACTGTGAAAGTATCAACGCGCTTTTGTTCAGGTCGTATAGATATGCGATATCGCCCACGGTCGTCGGAGACCAGTCACGATCGGAGTCAGTCTATCCAAATATCTTAAACGCAATCATACATTGGTAATTTATATACCTACGACGATGGTACCGGAGTCGGAAGATAAGTGCGTGGAGAGAAAGGCCAGTTTTGAATTTTTTATTTCCTAATATGCACTATCTCTTAAGACCGATCTCGTACATACATATTGATTCGCATAACGCTGTATTAGGATATTATAATATGGTATAATAATATTATACCACTTGCACGTTGACGCTGTGATGCGTGTATAATGTATATAATTATGTACACGTACACTTATGTTGTTAATCGGGTAATTCGATAATAATTATTTTCATTACAGGATGAGCTAAAATTTCTAAAAGCGACTCTCGATTTAACTCGGCAGCAGCGGCATTACGCAAAATCACCCGTGTTGTGCGTGTGTGTTTTAATGTTTATGGTTTGATAACCGCAAAACAATAAATAATCGTGAACACACGTACAAAATATGTTATAGGTACCTACTTATACTCATTGATTTGCATTTTACATCACTTATTAGTTATTACACAGGACAAACGTCGATTATTAAATGTTAATTGCACGCTTGTATACCATATTATATTTACATATATTTAAAAAGTACGTTTATAGAATGTAGCCGTAAATTAAATTAAATTTCACTCTGTTCTTAAATATTAACGAATTGATTTTATGCACATGATAATTATTAATTACGTTTGCGTTAAAAAAAAAATGAAGCGGTTAATACTGCAGAATTTTCAAAATGTACTAATTTTGTAGGTACCTATGTTAATTTATATTTCGGTATATCTAATGATTTAAAAAAAATTATATTAACTTGGTATTGATTTTAAAATTACACATTTACTGGTTTAAAAAGTAAGGATTTCGTGTCTTATACAGTTATACTTTGTTATACAATGGTGATGCTAGCATTTTTTTCTGGGTAGACCCGAAAAAGAGAATTTCTCTATACATATGTAGGTACTATTGTATTTTTTATTTTTAAATACGATATAAAAAATATTTTATTTTATTTCACAAAAAAAAAAAAAAATAAAATCAAATTTAACTTCCAAAACATAAATAAAACTATAAAACAATATTAATAAAAACATACATAGGTATTACTTATATAAAAAAAAACTTCTTTTCTATATTATAAAATAAAATGTATTAAAAGAAAAAATTCTCATTTTTGTTTTTTTTGTCGAACCAAACTCGTCAATTACATACTGCAGATAAGATACTTAATGCTATACAATATAATATATAATATTATGAGTTATTAGGATAAGGCCCAGGCCTACCACTGTGTTACCGCTACCTCATTAATGAATTTAAAATATTAATGAATCTTTTTATATGGAATACCCTGTATATAATATTAAGTTCAGATAAATTAATAGTAGTAATTGCTTCATATACGTTAGACTTTAGAGACTCAGCCTAGATAAAATTTTGAATAAATTGGTCACTCTACTAATTATAAAATATTAAAACAATAATAATTATTACTATCTAGAAAAAGATAATTAATTACAAAGGTTGATAGTCTTAAATCATTGGAATCCATTTTAATGATTTTAAGCATTAAGTATAGAACTAATTCTAAGCACTTCTGTTTCATTTATAAAAATATAACATATAGTAAACCTACGTAATATACAAATGTTAAATAATTAAAATATTTTATTTTATTTTTCTCAAAAGTTTTCATAAGCACGAAAATCATGTATTGTTGTAATTTTGTTGTAATTAAAAACAAACAATGGGAAATTCAAATCGTACAATATTACTTTATTGCAAACCTAAGCTTGATGTAGGTCCGATTGAACATATAACTTTTTGGCATAATGCATTTAAAGCGACGTTGCCATACACTTTATCCGTTGATGGTTGTGCGTTGTGCCTGTTTCTCCACGACAATCACGCATTATAAACCGTACTATCATTGTTTCTTATTTACGGTTATTTATAAAAAAATATTAATTAGTAAATATTGAATTATAACAATATCAACGACTACCGGCCATTAAAGAAAAATTATAAAACTAAATATTATAACCGGCTAGGCCGGTCCTACATTAGTGAATGGCAAACACTACGGTATGCTCCAGTAGGTTTCTTTTCTATTTCTTGTTCGTTTAATACGCCGAAAGTTTGTCCAATCGTTTTTTTTAATGTGAATAAATTAAATTACTAATGGTCACAAAAAAAAATTATTTTCATCGCTTTTCAAATATCTTAATTTAAATGTTTATAGCACCTACAATAACTTTTCAAGAAAAGATAATTTTAAGCCTTTTTTTACTAATTATTTTGTGCCATTTATCGAAAAAAAAAAAAAAAATAGAGTTCAGAGTGGACTGTATAGAAATACGTCTTCACATTCAGATAAAAAACAGTTATTAACATTCGATATTTCTTTGGGACCTAGTTTTTTATGATTTTTTGTTAATATAATACACCCTACTGACCCTTTGTCCCTTCCCCTAAATAGGTATCGAACGGTAGATAGTGGAAAAGTTTAATATGATTAAAATATAATTTAGAAAATCGGAATCGAACCCCTTAATATTAATTAATACAGTTTGTTGAATAAGTATTGATTATTAATTATTATAGTGACAAATTTTTGTTTTTATATTACTACTTTGTTCAGTATAAATACTAGATATTTTGTTGATCAATCAATAACAATATGTAAAAGCATATGCATTGTGCATAATATCTGCCCTAAAGTTATCACTTTAAATAAGACCAAAATTATTTACAAATTACCTTTACATTTCAATTATTTCTGATGATCGAGATCTTAGACCATAGATTTTATATCAACGTGGCCAAATTATGTATAAGTTGTATCACATTTTATTAGACATTTTTGATAAATAAAATATAAACATTGTTTGCTTATTGTAATACTGTTTTATTATTATAATGTTATGTACTAATATTTTTGGGGTTTTCTAATTGGACTATACGTAAAAGCTTGAATCTGAATATCTCAACGAGTCTTCTTGTTTTTGAAAGTGTACTACATGGATTATATTTAAATTATGAGTTTCGTAAGTTTTCTATAATTACACATTTTAAGACATTAACCGTCATGTTGTCATTGTTGCCGCTAAGCGTGCGTTTATATTACAAAAAAATATACTAAAATACTTGTACAATACAGTCACTGTTATACGCATATAATAATATAGGTAGGTACAATATAGTCAAATAGAAAGACCGAAATATTTTATAATATTGTGGATTTCTCTACACCATTTTTTTTAGCCACGTATAGTTCAATTTTTTTATAACATCTCGCGTTCGTCGATTTATCATATGAAAAAATGATTACTTTTTCGGCCCTTGAATTTCTAACAGACCATACATATTTTCACAAAGTCGGCTGTCGTCCAAATATTAATATTATATATACCAGTGAGGCACATATGTAGTTGAATACTGCAGGGTATGTAATATAGTTTGTAGTACATCGAATATAGCTCGTTTAGTTAACATTTTCGAATTGTGTTTTCTGTTCTGAGAATTTTGAATAGGTTTACATTTAAATCACTGGAGGCCTTAAATTTACATTTGGGTCGTAAATATTTATATATTTTTCTCAACCAAATATTAAATAGTAAACACGGCCGTATTATAAGTACATTTTTTTGATTTTAATTCATCGGTTGTTGCACTTGTCTTAATAGGAGAAAAAACAGATAATATGTTTTATATAATTAGATGGCCACATGTGGCCGTCCAATTTACACAACAATTTTAGATACGGTTTCGATGAGATATGGGACGATGTAATTTTTAACATCGCTCATTTATATTTTTTATGTTTCATAATAATTTATACTGTTTGAAATAATAATGTTATAAAATATACATTCAAAATGGTAATATTTTTAGCAGATAACGACTTTTCCATTAGTTTCTTTGAGATTTGATTTTCACTAATGTTGACGACTTATGATTATTTTATTTTTACCTATAATTTACTTTATAGGGATGACATTTTCAATTTATTGTTGATTTATTTTCATTTTATGTATAGTTTACTGAACTGATATAACACGATAACTCTAAATTTTTTCAACAAATTGATGTAAACATTTATATTAAACCGATAGTTTTTAAATAATTTTAGTTAGTCATAATGTTATAATTATATCCAAATAACAGAGAAAAAACTAAATTAAAAATTTTTCGAACTTCTCTGATTTAAAAAGTGGTCATCTTAGTAGTTGGTTATAAAAGTAATAATATTGTTTTCGAGTTTTATCTGGAAAACTTCTGGTTTACATGAAATAATTAATTATTAACCCCAGTTGAGTAAGTTTGGCGAACTACTTGGTGAGCGGTGAAGATGTACGTCGTTGGTCGTTGTTATAACTACTTACTCATCAATTTAAATGTGAATTTTTTATTTATCGCGTATACGTCAGACAGTATAGAAATCGAGTATTATCGGCTGCAGACACACAACTGTCTGTATAACGACCGGTTGTAAGTAATAATCACTATATTATAGAGACTATAAATTATAGAGATTTAAGCGAAATCTACAATAACTAATGGGTGCCAAAAAACTTTTAGTGCCGATAACGTCTCGAATTGTCGAGTGGAAACTATAGTAAACTTGACAAGTGAGTGATTATAATATTATTTATATATACTTCAATAATTAATAAATAGTGAATTGATTTAAAATTATTTCTCATATAATAATATAATATCTTATGTTGTAAATTATAAAATGTAATGACTGTCGACTGATGACCAAGTAAGTACCTTAAACGAGTTTTGTCTTTAAAATGTGATGACAAGATAACCATATTGTATGTATAACGACACCATAAATCGATATGGTTTTTTTTTAAATTAAATATTATAATCATGACAGATACATTTATTATTATACTTGATACAACTAAATTTCATTATAATCATTATAATATAATTCGTATTACCTTATTAATACATACATAATAGTATATTATACCACAGTTCACACATTGTTATAGTTTTAAATATTAGTATTTAGTAGATATAACTAAACAAGGCAGAAACAGGGTGAAACGATGTTTTTATTATTTCGTTCAAACTATAAAACCGCATACTAAATTAAAAAAAGTTCCAGCTTATACAACTCTAAGTATTGAGCAGATAAAGTTTAACTCCGTGAGAAATATTATGGCAAATGTATCCTGTTAAATTTTTTTGTTGCTAGAACTTTTACATTTGATTAATGATATCAAACAAAATGTTTTTTCACTGTTCTGTCGTATTTAGATACTCCGCCAAACGAATTCGTAAATTTTAAGAACTGTTTTTTTATTTATGGTTTTTTTTTGTTCCTTTATACACACACGAGCACACAATTTATATACAAATTATTAGGTATCTACTTATTCAATTTATCTCTTCATAGTTCGTACTGATAATAAATATTGTATAGAGACTGAACTGTCTAGAGGTTTTCAACTTCTAAATTATGTTTTGATTCAGAAATAATTTAACATTAATAATATTATGCATGAAATGTATAATTTCATAACTATAGGATTTTGGTAATCATGTCTTGTTTGACTGTTTATAGTTTACGTTTTCTTAATTGAGAGGCTATGAATATTACGGTACCTACTTGAAAATATAAATTTAAAAAAAAAATGAATTACCATTTTATAGTTATACAAACTACTTTTTTGGTCGGTGAACGAAAATTTGTAATCTATTGTTGAAACTCAATCGTAATTACCAATATGATATAATGAGATATAAACACTAAATTTCGTACCTATCTCTAACATTTTAAAAGAAGATTCAAAATTAACTGATAATACGAACACAAAATAGCATAATGGGTACCTACTCAAATAAGCAAAAGTTTGATATCCTTAACGACTGTATTTTCAAGCAGCGGTATTATGAAATGTCCGGAAATTACATACGTAATTATGACTAACCTGAATCGATGTCGCGGTTAGCGGTTGCACCGGTATCGCTATGGGGTCAGGTTGCACGGTCTTTGGAGCCGAGTACCTGGGAGTGGCACACGGCGGCCGGGAATTCTGCGCCCACGGCGAAGGCGTCAGGATACCCGTGGTCCTGGGTGGCTGACGGACCCTGCAATAAGGGTGCTGCTGCTGCTGTGGGGTCGTCGTCAGGGGCGTCGGATCACACACGACTGTGGGTGGAGAACACGGATGACGAGGAGCCTGTGGCTGGACCGTGGACATTTCCAAGTGCCGTAGCGGGTCTAACAGTGGACCGATTCCCAGGGCACCTGCAGCCGTCACGAAACCGTCCATCTTGTGTCCTGGGACGACGGCCGCGCCTGTGTACACAAACTCCAGGACGCGACTGACGTCCTCGTGCCCGACGTCCTGCAGGATGATCGTGACGCTGTCCTCAGGTCCAGGATGGCTGAGAAACAGCGTCTGTAACGGAAACATGACAACAATTTACGTTAATGATACAGTACGATGTATTATTATATTAGTAGAATATCAGAACAGGATATTAGCGTTGTCGGGTCATGAGCGCCGACCGAGAGCCTGTGGACGGATTTTGTAGAGATATATATCATGACGGTAGGTACGTACCTATACATTAACAACTAATAATATAATATAATATTGATATTATAGTGTATATTGTAATTTATAATACACGTCTCATATCATATATACATTGGGCAAACGTGGGTTTGGTCTCGAGGTCTATATGGTTATTTTTCCGTTTTATCTACCGCGTCCGCGTGTATTTACATAGGATTCGTCTCCGGTGCTTTAAGAGAGAATGTGGCAGCGGGGTGGGGTGTGAGAGGAGTGGGATGATACGCGTGCGCGATTGCCGATTAATTATAACACACAGCTCTGTGTGGTGAAATCGTTCTTCTAATTTTTTTTTCACGAAATCCTCGCTTGTTTACATTTCTCCGCTGCAGCGCTTTTCGTCGGAGTTGATTGCGCGCACAGTATTATGGGCTTAGTATATAAATCTAAGTCCACGGTTGACTTGGAAAATGACCTATAAACTCGCCACACACGTGCCGCGGCCACGATTAATCCGACAAGCACGGCACGGACACATGTATGTATATGTCATGATATGTTATGAGTTTATGACGTATATTATTTAGCGATGGCGATAGGTCATAGGCACCTAGTGGTTACCGGTGGTTATAGTCACATAGCGGTTTTCGACCAGCCTGGCGACCGGCAATCTGACGGGACAACGTTTTGCTTGGTATATTAATAATATTTTGTCATATTCTAACTGGTGTTTTATTATATGTATTGTTCACAGGTCTGTGATCGAGAGCGTAAGTAAACGTATACGAGTCCATTGTTCGTTTGACGCACAAACAAAAAAACGAGAAAAAATACTTCAATCGATCCCGCGGAGCTCTGATTAAATTCGAACCCACAATAATAGGATTATTATCAGTACTGGCAGTATCAGTTGTTCTGCGGTAATAGCTTCAAGTTCGTGGCTCGACGTCGTATATCTACTTTGATTAGATTCAATGACTTACGAAATGTTACTATATAGCACCTACATACATTATGAATATGTATTACCTATATTTTGCGGTTAATTAAATTTCTTTGGTAATTGTAGTTGTTAATAATAATAGTAGTTTACATACACATCGATACATTGATCTTATCTCCAAGTACGGTGTTATTAAATAATAATATATTGTAATATCGTATCGATTTGTACACACGTGTACATGGCCGTTAATCGTTACAGCGATAACCTTACAATATTTTAATTTCTATGTTTGTGATCAGTAAGCTCAATTTTATATCAGTCCACTCTAGTGAAAATCAAAACCGTTGCTGACTTAAAAATGGAGTCGACTTTAAACCATATATGTATATTATGTATATGACCTCGTCGATAAAAAATTGGTAGGTAGGTATGGCTGTATGTGTGTACATTGGCACTACAAAAGGTCGGTGTTATATACACTAATGATTATAAAAAATAAATAACTAAATCAACTACCTCAGAAGTTTTTAACTTACTTGCAAATACGAACTGCAGTAAGCTAGTACGACTTTGTGGGCTCTTAATTTGTATCCGTCAGCGCAGCATATAACAACGTCTGCGAAATGTTCAGAGTTCATCATTTGCTGTAAACTGAACATCAGTCTATTTTCATGATTATCATACTTGGCGTCTCCCATCTGGAAAAATTAAATTAAATTTAAGAGGTATATTATATAAATAATGCAGATAAATAATTATAATTAAAACAAATTATTGTCATTAAAATTAATTGGTAGGCACTACATTCATTTTTTGCAGATATAGAACAGTTTATTATTAGTTGTATTGAACAGAGACATTAAGTGTAGCAATACAGATTAGAACTTTATGTAAAAAAAATAAATGTATTGGTAACTTCAAATTCAAAATAGTTTCCTAAATCTTAATAATGATAGAATTTCAAATTTGATAAAATTAAACACCTACAATTTTGGTAAGGAAAATAAATTATCATCATTACCTATATGTTTTGTTTGATATAGGTACCTTAAATGTAATAAAACGGTATTTATGTGCAAGTAAACCAATTTAATATTATCAAATTTAATTAATGAATAATGATCAATTGATTGATTTAGCCACAAGTCAAACGAATGTCCGAAATTACGATGTTTTTATGATTGGTCTAATAGGATAATTAAGTCTTATATTTGCTTACATAATTGGTATATATTTAAATTTGACGCTAAAAGCTATACAGACGAAATTGTTACGTGTCTGAATGGCGTTTTTTAACAAAAATATGGATGCATTAAGTGCGTAACTTATGTTAAAAACCTGATATTTTAAGAAAATAATATATGTGATGTTCAAATATATAACACATAATTCGTAGGTACGAGGTACCCTTAGTCGGCATCACTAAGAATGAAAATAAATTACCATGTAATCACGATTAAATTATATACTATTGGTACAGTAGTATGCACCTAAATTATCATGAGTCAGTAAAATATGAGTTACGATAGTAAGTGCACGAGCATATTAAATGACGACTATTCATAGCAAGAACGCAAGGGCACGTGTATAATATAGTATTCGTATACTTGTCTCTTTAATTATAGATAACATGACTAGAGTCATAATATAGGCATAGTATGCTATGGATTTATTATATCCTTACATTATTGTAATTTTATGTATTTAGCATAAGAGTAATAAAAATATTATGTTTGCTCTTTGACAATAATACGACAGAAAATTTAATTTAAATTCGTAGATTAACAGTGGGAGAATATTATGTATGTTGAATAATGTTAGTACTAACCAAAACAAAAGGTACGATATCATCTGAGAGATTTTAATTAAAGACCAGTTATTTAAACGCCGACGTTGTTTGTGCTCTGTCGAATGGGTACAGTGGACAACAGAGAGAATGCTGGCACAATGTGTTTTTAGAGAAATAAAAATATAGCATTACATTTAAACGAAATTATAATGTTTCGGTCGATTTTCAACTAGTCGTTTAATTACGTAATAGGTATTCCGTGATGCATACTATACAGTAATATAAAGAATAAAGATAATTTTTAAATGTCATTCAGAGCACCAGGCGTTAGCCAGTTTCCGAAGTACTAATCGTGACAGAGACTGACGTAGTACGCGTTGACGTATATAATAGGTAATAATGGTATTTTTTATATTATAATATTGTGGAAACGGACAGACTTGAGAGGAACCGAACCCGGGGGAATATGAGAAAAATTTTAATCAATCACTGTAACTAAATGTTGAGCGCTCAAACGATCGGTAAATGTGAAACCCGAACGTCGATTTTAGCTTGTTGTCGCAATTTTAATTTGCTGCCATCTCGTGTAAAATGTCAACAGACGTTTTGGAATCAATGCTGTATTATTGCTGCGATATTTTTTTTATTATAACTCACGATGAGCTTTGAAATGTAAACCAAATGGAAAACCAAAAGTTCGACATAATCGGTTGTCATTAAAAATATAACAGGCTTGTAAATTATTTGACAAGTATAATATCCACTCGAATGGTGGAATATCTTAGAAAATATGAGTGCCAAATACAATTATATAGTCAATAATTCAATGCCTTAATAAATTGTATTCACAATATTTGGATATAATACATTTTAAAATGAACATTATTATAATATTATATTCCTAATATAATGTTGTTTTATACTTACATACATTTTAAATACTGATAAATGAGAAATAAATAATAATAATCGTGCGTTATATTATTTGGTTTTGTATTAGAATCACATAATATAACACACGATTATTATTTCCCATTTATCAGTATTTAAAATTTATATAAGTATGTTCGTATACATTTTCTTATAATATCATAGTCCAAATATGTTTTATAATATCATCACGTTTGAATGTTTTAAAATATTGATTCAGTTCATGGGCTGAAATATATGTTTTGGGATTCTGAACATACTTGAACAAACATTTTTATTTAATTGGTATTCTGTAAATATAAAAATAAAAAATAATAAACACAATAACAATATTATCATAATATGTACTAGGTATATACTTAAAATACTGTAAAATATTTAAAAGTATTTAATTGATAGGTTAATTGATCTACAGTTATAATATTTTTAATAAATTAACCAGCGTCTAAAATGCAAAATTTGTTGAGACTTGAAGTAATGTAGTGTACCTACTAATAACGTTGTTGCAGCTTGTGTTAAAAGTTAATAGTAAAAAAAATTCCATTATTCGACGGTTCCTATAATAGTTTTTCTGTTACATGAAGAAATGCATATTATATTACTTTTTAATTTAAAAAAAATTAAAAACAATCTTTTATCTGGGAAGATATTCAGAAGCAATAATTCAGGCAACATAAATATCACTTATACTGTTTATATAAATTATAAATATCACATCAGAATGTGAAGTTGATTCCCTAATCTCGACAATAAAGAACATCCTATTAAAGTTTACCATTGGCTGGTATATAGGTAAATGTTTATAACATGGCTTCAAATAAATACTTTCACATGGAATATTATTATCTTGCTTGATTAAAAATTACCACCTAATATTACTAACAAAAATCTTTTTATCATACATAAAAGTTTTGTCAAATAGTTATCTTGGCAAGAGCTTGTTATAAAGTGAATAAAGATAACACTGATAGAGAGGTATTTTTGAATTTTTATATCGATAATCCTAGATTTTTTAACAAACTAACGTGTGCTGAATCGGCAGCAATATACCTTGTATAAAGATGGTGATATCAAAGAAAAAAATCGATGTTTGACAGGAAGCGAAGCCCACAGGGGGGTCGTCAAAAGAAGTGATCAGGGCAGAGCCCGTTAGTCATATTACAAATATGAATTAATTGATTTAATAATGAACATGTTACAAATTATAAGTAGATAAGATATAATTATATAAAATTATGACAAAGCATTAAATAAAACAAATTGTTTAGAGTTATTTAAGTTTTTCGTAAGATGATGAAAAATACATTAGAAAATAAAATGTACACGTTAAGTGCTTATTAATTTTAAAATTTACTGAGACAGGGACTACAAAACCACCGATTGATTCACGTTAATTTACCAAAGATCGTTATTTTGTATGTTGTATATTAATTAATTTTAGGTTATAATAGGACACCTAAATTAATTTGTTCTAGATATTTTGAAAAATGTAGACGTGTCTACTACCTATGTCGATGCATAATATTTCACAACGTGGTATAGTACACCTAGCTTCTTTCATATCATGGCTTAACCAATAAATATTTGGTAGTTTAATACTTAGGTAATACCCAATTAGTATTTATAGTGCCTAGAAATAGTAAATGCTTGCGTAATTGGTAAACTTAGTTTCATTAGGTATAACATAATTATCATAAATAATTCGCAACACCTACATAATTAGTTCTAAAAAAAAAAAATTAACATCGCACCAAGGTGCAGGTATGTAAAAATTAGATATTAAATTGATGTTAAAATAATTTATTAAAATTTGTTTCTTATTTAAATGGTATACATAAATTCGTCGATACTATTCCACTGTGCTTTAATTATATACCTTTAATTACATATCTATTTTGTTCCCATTACTTTAGTTCGAGTGTTTTTTTTTTTTTTTTTTTGAAGGATATATGCATATTTGTGTATCGATTAAGGATATTTTTTCAAACAAAATATCGAACAATATTATAATAAATACAAACATCGGAGGTGTAACTTTCATATTTTTTAATCGTATAATGACCTCATCCATATGCAAGAAGTGATTGAAAATTTCTCGTAGTATATTTAGTATTGAAATATTTCAATTTTTATAAAACCTTGGCATGCATATTAAATTGAATTTACTTTATGGGCAATGGAATCACTCATCCCCCTGTGCCCACCCGTGTACCAAATACATTTTTTAATTATAAATTATTTGTGGGATATTGAGGAAATTTGTTTTTATAATTTTTTTAATTTTTTTATAGTATTGTAAAATATAATGGTATACTTATTGCACTATAATTTATAAGTTTTAAAAATTACACCTACTATTAAGTTTTTTAAATGTTAATAATGGCCTCAGGGCATTTTAACGTTTATTTTGTATATGTAATTTGCTCATTTTCTCATAAGAAATTAAAATACAAGTAATTTTCAATTTTTTTTTGAAACTCACACTCCTAATATAGTATTAGTCATTAGAGTAAATTAAATAACTACCTATTTGCTTTTATTTATGCTTATAAAATATGCTGTATGTTTTACAAAATATGAAATAATATATCACATTAGAATACCAACCTATGAGTGTGCGTATATACTATATAATATTCTTAAAACTATTCCAATAATACATTATTATTTATTAACATTTATATCGTAAAATAATAAAATCATTGGTTGAGAATTTCATTCGAATCGTTCTAGTGCAGCTTAGAACACCCTTTTCGTAACTACTTAATTTTTTCATTATTAATATCTACATTCTACCTAATATTTAGTTTAAAAATTCAAACAGAACATGCTAAATGGTGCTATTGTTTACTTTATAACTATTATATATGCATTACACAAATAGGTACATAATGTAAACATAATATATTATAATTCATATTTTTACATGCATTCTGATCATAGTATGGGCCACCACACGAACATCTTCTTGAAGAATAAATGAAAATAAAAAAAATAAATAAATAAGTAGTACTATTATGCCTATCATAAGTGTTTTAAATAAATATATCTACCCATATTTTGAAATGCAATATTTTCAAAGTGCTGTAGATAGCCGAAAATGTGTTAATAATAAGTCTGTGTTTTTTACAACATATTCTAAGTATTTTAAATCTGAAATAAAAAAAATTACCCTTTATTTTACAAATGTATATTATACAAAACCGTTCAGCTGACTGAAGTATGATAATAAAATATTATCGAACATACGAATAGAAAATTATTATAAATTGGTTATGTAATGCACCATTCTTTCGACAAAGAAATCCCAATGAATTCCAAGTCTCTCGACACGACAGCAAATAATACAATATTACAATAATATTATGTTTGCTAATTCATTGCAGTCGGCATATAACATTATATATCATTATGCGTATAGGTATGCAATAATATCAAAATGGTATATAATATATTTCTTTTTACGATTACTTGTTATGGGACACACGCGAACCGTTTGCTCGAAAAACCGGTCCAATAGTGCTATTGTCGGTTGCACGTTAATGCAATTAACACACAACAGCGCCGCACCAAACGCACAAGTTCTGTATACACGCGAAACGGGAAAAGAAAAAATTCAATCATATAGTTGTTTATTTTTACCTCGTATATTCTACCGGTCAACTTTCTAAACTTCTGGAAGAGTGACTTGTTTCGAAAACGGTTTTTTTTTATAAAAAAAAATACAAAACGGGAAACTGATTTCGTCGCGATTGGCTAGCATTTCCTAGTCAAAGTGCGTAACAACAGTTTCATTTCTCGATCGACCTCGTTGTCTTTGCAATCGGTCACGGCTTTTCACAGACACCGACTTAAGACCTACAACTTATTATGCTAATCCACATGCGATATTATGTCCGTTTTGTTTGTGTTGGTCTGATCGATTAAATTTTGAGGTTTCCCGATGACGTTAGATACCTAATCATATTACTTTAGTAGGTACGTGAAAGTCTATGATCCTATATAGTTTCAGAAATATGCCTATATCGGTGATGTCATCCTATCGAAAGTTTGAACGAGCTAAATCCACATTGGACGAGTAACTTTCGATTTCTACTTGAAAAATAGGTACATAAGAAACCAAGAGCAACTGACAAAATTAGAGTATAAAAAAAAAATGTTTCTATAAATAAAATATATCATGCCAATTTTCAAAAAAAAAATTTATTTCTTCAGTTTTGGTGATGCGTAATGTAGGTATGCACGTAATATTGTTTCGTAAGTTATCCTAGGTCCAAAGTGGCAGTGGCGTACTGTATACAAATTGAATCATATATATACAAACGATGTGAAATACTCATATTGCAGAAAGTTCTTCCAAAGAATCTACTTTGACTTTAAAGTTGATGGTCTAAGAGTCTCTAGATAATAATTATGTTTTTTTTTCCATTACCATCATTCTTCATGAAATATTTATAGAGATAAAAAAATTTTGCACGTTATACACTATCTATGGTAATTTTGTGCCAACATACTTTTTCAGGTTTCAAACTATCGAATAAATGTAATTAATTTTTCACTTCTACCTAATATTTTATTTTTGAAAACATCAAAACCACGCAAGTTTTTAATCATATGCATAACTCATTACATACATTTTAATAGAACCTAACTATAATTTTAAGCACGGAATATTATGGATAGCATTCGATTTGTACTTATATTAATGGAAATAAATAATATGCATTGACAATAATTTGATGTAGTATGTTAGTTATTGTTATAATTAATGTCTTTATGTTAATGTTTATAATATTATACATATTCTGCAGGCCTGTATCTAAAATCAATGTGTTCAATTAAAAAATGGTGTGAATATTTTGTTACATTTTGGATATAATATTATAAATGTTAAAACTTGCTAACGCTTAACATATTATATAAGTAGTTTGAGTTTAAGTTTAAGTATAAACACTTTTCTATGCATAGAAATTAATTAATGAAAAATAGGTCATATTCTGTTTTAATTAAAATTCTATAGGGTGTTTGATCATTAATTGTCTGCATTTTATCTTTAAAGCAGACTGCGAAACGTGATTTATAAATTATACTTAAAGATGACGGATTTATGTTTGTATGTACCTATCACTAGGTAACTAAAATGAATCGATAAAACAAGTCTTACTTACCTAGTTGTACGTATGCTGTGTAAGTGGGGATTTAATCTGGGAGCATACATTTTAATACCCATAATTTGTTCAAAATAATTACTAATATATGTAGGCACGTACGTAATAACTATTAATAGTAATATTATTCACTTAATAGTTTGTGAATCAAACTATCTTTCAATAGTAATTACTTAATCGCATTAAAAAGTGACTAACATTAAACATATTACGTGATTGTTATAAGAATATCAAAAGCACTAAAAATATGCATTTAAAATAAAAATATTCTGAATAAAAATGACTAGGTAGTGAATTAAATATAAATCTAAAAAATAAAATCTCAAAAAATGACCAACATTTTTTTTATTCTTAAAGTGAATGTCATGAAACAAATTTATATTTCATTTCTATAAATTCCATTTCCTATAGAAAGTTATAAAAACAATCAAAATCGAACTCTATAGAAATTACTTATTTCTAATCAACAATGTACGACACCAAATTAATATTATATTTTAATATACCTAAAGCCTATCTGTTGTAATTTTGAAATTATATACTCGTTGAATCTATATATAAGCATAGAAAACATCGATCAAACTTTTCCAATTTTAGAGTTAAATGACTACTGAAATATAAATACTATGCAATGACTATGTATGCAGCTATTGCAGAATCCACTAAGATATGGTTTTTTCTTATTTTTTCATTATTACTTCCCTGTATATAGGTTAAGGCATAGGTCCAGGATACTATTAATTGTTAATTCTATATAAAATGAAGTATGAAGTTGATTATCAATAACTACTGATGTTATTTTTACGAAATGTGTCTACATAATATACATATACATAATTCAGGCGCGGATCCAGAACAGATTTATGGGGGGGGGCCATCAAATATTATTAATAAAGTTTATCAGGGTTTAATATGTTAATATTGTTCGACATCAGGATAATGATGATTAGGTTACCTTTAAAAAGACCAAAAAATAATTAAACAAAAATTTTTTTTTGAAATATTTAGGTTACTCAATCTTACTTTATTGGTTATAAAATATTTAATTACATTACTTTTTCTACATTTAAGCTAAATTTTACTATAGTTAATAATTTACGATAAATTCTAATCAAATGTACAACTTAAAATCAGCTTAATTTTCTTATGACTTATGGTTTTCAAATTGCAAATGGAATTTTTCTTTTGCTTTTGGAGAAACGTTCAATTAATTTTTCAACATCGATGTCTATGTCCCTGTGGATGTTCAATAATGCAAGTCCAGTCAAGCGTGTTTCACACATTGTTGATCTTAACGTTCGTTCTGTATTGTTTTACTAATGTATGTTGCCTTCGAAGATGAATTTTTCAGATGATTTTCAAGCGTAGAATCTCCGGCTTTGACTCGAAATTTTAAAAGCTCTCTAAAATTACCTTCGTTTATTGAACTTCCTCCATCTTCAATGGTAGACGGTAAATCTAGTTGGCCATCATCTCTATGCCCTCGAAAGGGGATGTTTTGTCTTCCCAAAAATATTATACTTTCTATGATTGGAATAAGTCTTTCTTGATTTTCTTTTATTTCTTGCATTCGTTTCGTATTTAATAAATTGTGTATTTGAAGTTTGGGATTATTGTAATTTTGTAAAAAAGTTCAGCCATTTGGACAGACTCATTGTGATATCTAGTGATTTCATGTCCATGTAAATCCCCTGTATTTCCTTGTAATTTTGCAAACTTTGTCAATGGTTGAGTAACTAATTTTTTTAATTCTACATTACGTTGAAAACCACCTTGTTTTTGTACATTAAACAAAGGACAATATTTGCAATATAAACCTTGTTTTGATGGTGAAAATACTAACCATTTAAAATTATTTAAATGTTGTTGCCCAATAAATCGACGTATTATTTTACCATTTTTATTATGCTCAGAGAAAGGAAATACGTAGTTTTTCGGTGGTACCCAATGATTTATTAAAAGTTCACGCTTCGTATAATCGTCAATATTTTTTTCAATATAAATCGTTTTATCGCAGTGCGTTAAACACGTACATTTCCTCAGCCCCACCCATTATTAATTTTCCAAACTTTTCTACGCCAATATTTAGCACGTGATTCGCATGAATTTGTACGACCGTTTCCGAAATTTGTACGGCAACGGTTCGCCCGGAAAATGCAATTTTCCACGGGCGGGGCGGGGGAAACGTTTCTCCAGCCCCACCCAAGTGGAAAAACTACTTTTCAGCAAACTTTTCTACGCCAATATTTAGCACGTGATTCGCATGAATTTGTACGACCGTTTCCGAAATTTGTACGGCAACGGTTCGCCCGGAAAATGCAATTTTCCACGGGCGGGGCGGGGGAAACGTTTCTCCAGCCCCACCCAAGTGGAAAAACTACTTTTCAGCAAACTTTTCTACGCCAATATTTAGCACGTGATTCGCATGAATTTGTACGACCATTTCCGAAATTTGTACGGCAACGGTTCGCCCTTAAAATTCAATTTTCCATGGACGGGGCGTGGGAAACTTTTCTCCAACCCCACCCAAGTGGAAAATAACAATATTAGCCTTTTTCATGTATTTGACTGACTGTTACCAAATGTATAGTATATTATATAATAATAATAATATATTAATCATTTTCATTTACATATCATAAACATTTTGATGACTACAATAAACTTAACAGACCATATATATACTTATATATATTACTAACTTTAACAATACCTATAAATGGTAATATCAAACATACCTAACTCATAAGAACAGTTATTATAATATAATATAACAAAAATGTTATTGATATTTAATAATTAAAATTATAATAATTTTGACAAAAATAACAGGTACATTTCAGCATTCACTTTAAATGAGGTGTATTTAATTATACTTGGTCTTTTGTATCATCATAAGACTCCCACTGCTGATTGGACTTTAATCAATATGCAACATAATGCCCATCCGTCTGTCTTAGATCACCTCTTTCTGGACCATAAAATGCAATTACACCATACAAATTGTAGTTAACATAATGTATCATGATTTGATTATTGGAATCAAGTTTCCATGACATTTTCCCTGCATAATTTTGTTTTATATTACTAGTTGGCTGTGTGTTGTTGAAACTACTTGAAGATCTAAGACATAAAAAATTATGTCATAAAAAATAAAATGTTACCTACCTAAATGAAATCATAATTTTTTTAATTCTACCCTAACAAGTATTAATATTTAATATTAATAGCCTATAGGTAGGTACCAATGTACAATTTATCTAAACATTTCCTAACATCTATATTATAGTTATTATTATTATGTCACAAATAATATTCACCTCGAGGTATTGACAATAGTTCTATAATAATATGCTCATTATTGGTTTCATAAATACTTAACTATAACTACAAACACTTCTTTTCATTAATCCTGCTTGGAATGAGTGATGTAAACTATTGCTTCAGAATAATGGATTGGGGATCATATGGAAAAGAGAGTGACTGTAATATTTTATGTAAACAGTCATGGTTTGGAAAAAATAAGTGTTGGAAAAATGAACTTTCCCCTCATGCTTCTTTTCCTGGGATGGAGATGGTTTACCTTAACCATTTATTTTAGTTGGTTATGACTGATGAGGCATTTGCCTTATAAAAACATTTGTTCTGGCCATATCCAGAAAAAAAGCTTGACCGATGAGAGGAGGATTTTTTATTACTGGCTGTTCAGAGCTAGAAGGTAGGTACATTGAATGTACATTTGGAATCCTTTCAAATAAATGGAGAGTGTTTCATACAACAATTTTGGCTTCCCCAGATTTTGATGTTTAGATTACTAAAGCAGTAGGTATGTATTTGTACATGTACATACATATGTATTACATGACTTTGTTCAGTAATTGAATGAAAAACAAGATTTTGAAAATGGCAACATTAAAGGAATGGGAGAGAGAAGAGGCGTTGGAAATCCTAGTTTAAATGCTAAAGATGTTTGAGAATATTTTATTAAATATGTTAATATTGTCCACAAAATGCACTAAGCTGGCAAAATAGCTGGGCATTCTTTAGTTCAAACTATTAATATCACTATTAGTAGAGTTGACAGACATTATAAATACAGACAGACTTATAAATGTACAAATATAAATAACAAAATATTATTTCCTTATACTTTAATAGTTTTTGTTTTTTCATCCAGCATTCAAACTCATTAAACTGGTCAAGATAGGCTATGGCCATTATTTACACCAGCTAACGTGCAACTGTGTAAGCTGTCTTTGTTGTGGTGCTGTGGTATTTCTTTAATTTATAATGAAACTTTTAAATCATAGATACATTGTATACATGATACATACTACCTATTAGATAGGTGCCAACTCTTAAACTATATAGTTATCTAATTAGGTAAATAATGAATTAATGAATTATTATTTTTCAATTATTATATTACATACTTACCTGCACAATCATGCAACCACTATTTTCATTAAATATACAAAAACATTTCACAACCTCTACATATTATAATGTTATTATACATTTTAAAAGTAAAAGTAGCTATTGAGTTTTTTTGTTACACATAGTTATGTTAAAGAAAATGTACTTATTAAGAAGTGTTTATTTATTTGCCAATTTATAGATCATAGGTCTCAAACTCAAATTTAACTATAAAATGAGTAATGGTAGAAGAGAATATAATAGACAAATTATAACAAATTATAACAAATTATTATAAATTAAATTTTAACAGGTCTTCAAAATTGTTTGCAGGTCATCAATATCATAATATTTCAATTTCACTAGTGTATTAAAAAAAAGTAATATATTCAGAGATTATAGGTAAAGAAAATATATGGACCAAATAAATATTATTCAACCGTTAATAGATTAAAATATATACCTAGGTAAATTAAAGGGGGAACCACCCAACTATGGTACACCCCCTAGAAGTTAAACAATGTCAACAAATGCTTTAAAATTAAGAAAACTATATATCTAATTGAATAATTGAATGTTTGTTCTAACAATAAATATAATGGCCATATTGTATAACCACAGTTTGATAGTTAACAAGTGACAATAATTCAAAATCACAATAATCAAATGTTCACCTGTATGGACCAAATTTGTCTAAGGATTAAGGAATTACTATGAATTACTTTTTGTGGGAATCTAACAGCTTATTATACATTTATTATATTACGTTTCAATTACTTGTTTTATTATGATAAATACTACATTTTATATAATTTTCTTGCTTATAAATTCAAAAAATGCTTATCATAGCTACATATTAAGATATTCAATTACTAGTTACTAAAATGTAACAAAATCTAGTAATTGAACACTTATTCAATTATTGGTATTACCATAATGCCAAACATAATTTAATCCAGTGACTGAACAGGTATATATTGTACCATGTTAGTTGCCTAGATTCCTACCTTATAATAATATATATATTCTACCAATACTGGCAATATTTAAGTGTGGTCTTACAAACAATATTATACAGAATTAAATACGTTTAAATAAAACACCACCAAAAACAGTCAGATATATTATATTTATGGTATTTTTCTTTCAGAATGGTCAACAATGTAACTTCCAAATCATTATCAATAAATAAAGTTTCTATAGTTCTATTAAATACCTATATGATAAGTAAGATACTCAAATGTATACTAATATCTTTGAAAATATCAGAACAGGACAAACTCTTGGAGTTAGGAAAACTGGTCCTTCTTCATATTTAAGTGATGAAGAAGATAATTCTTGACTATAAACGATGCAACACTTGATTTTCCTTGTTGGAAAATAAATGATGGTGATAAAATACTTACCTACTCAAAGTTTATCGTGCATATTTTTACATATTTTCCCATTTTTGGGGTTTGATTAAAAGAGCATATTGTAAGTTTTAAGTGCATATTTTGATAATTTATCAAAAATCAAGCACTTCGTTATATATTTTTCATAAATCTAGGTCAACAATTATATAAAATTTGAATGAAGAATTAGATCAGTATTGTCTGTATTATTGTTTTTTTTATATACATTTAGCCATTTAGGTACATAGAAAATAGAATAAAATACCTAAAATAATTAAAATTCTGTTATCATGATATATTGTGATGGCAAATGGTAATGATTAAAATTTTTTGCAGATCTTCTAATAAATCAAACTAACCTCTATCAGGTACACAAATGTTTTTTAAGTGTATTTTTAAAGCTATTTATAAAACGAAAAAAATAAAAAAAAATGTGTTGGGCCATATATTGGTGGTTGTTCGTGTGTAAAATTAAAATATTAGTGTCACATAATTAAAAATAAATAACGTTTCCCCCGCCCCACCCATAAAAAATTGAATTTTGCGGGCGAACCGTTGCCGTACAAATTTCGGAAACGGTCGTACAAATTCATGCGAATCACGTGCTAAATATTGGCGTAGAAAAGTTTGCTGAAAAGTAGTTTTTCCACTTGGGTGGGGCTGGAGAAACGTTTCCCCCGCCCCGCCCGTGGAAAATTGCATTTTCCGGGCGAACCGTTGCCGTACAAATTTCGGAAACGGTCGTACAAATTCATGCGAATCACGTGCTAAATATTGGCGTAGAAAAAGTTTGCGGAAAAGTAGTTTTTCCACTTGGGTGGGGCTGGAGAAACGTTTCCCCCGCCCAACCCATAGAAAATTGAATTTTCCGGGTAAACCGCGACCGTACGAATTTCGAAAACGGTCGTACAAATTCATGCGAATCGCGTGCTAAATATTGGCATAGAAAAATGTTGTGAAAAACTGTTTTCCCGCGCGGGCGGGGCTGGAAAAACGTTTCCCCCGCCCCACCCATAGAAAATTGAATTTTCCGGGTAAACCGCTGCCGTACAAATTTCGGAAATAGTCGTACAAATTCAAGCGAATCACGTGCTAAATATTGGCGAAGAAAAATTTTGAAAATTTTAAATGGGTGGGGCTAGGGAAATGTTCGTGCGTTAAACGCTGTCCGCATCCCGTAAAAAAATGATAATGTTATATAATATTCAATATTGTAGCAATAGAATTAATGGTAAATGTAATATCTGCGATTATGACGATAACGTGAACGGTCACGGCATCGTTAGCCTACGCCACGCCGGTCGCCGACGCAATTAGAAATTACAGAAAATTCTCTAAATAGAATTGTCCGAAAACCAATATCAATTTTACGAAACATTATAATCTAATATAGAAATATTTAATAAGAATAATTCGATCTATTCTATTATCAATGTTATTATTTTTTTCACCGGCCTCATCTTTTTTTTTAGATTTGGGGGGGCCATTGTTCCCATGGCCCCCCCTTGTATCCGCGCCTGAATTACATATACATCTACAATCTATAAATAATATTATAATATTATACCTACTTGTTTAAAAATGTATACAGACATAAAAATGTAAAAATGTAAAACTAATTTATTCAGGTTTTACTAAATACAATTAATTTCTTTTCGTATAATGGTCCATTTTTCGAAATTTAAATTTCTTTTATTAGATGTTAGGCCACTTTAAGTCGTATAGGCATTGCTCTGCGTATTGCCTGACGCTCAATAAAGATTTTCTTATCCAGATATAAGGAGCAAATTAACGGTTGAATAATATTATATTCCTATAGCTTATTTATTCGGTTTAGTTGTAATAACTATGGTACCTACATTTCGAATGAATTCAAACCCCGACTGATTTAAATCACTTATTCCAGATTGTAAGTAATAAACTATATGTCATACAAATATTTGATATGTGGTTGAAAATTTTTTTTTTTGTACTTCGCCATGTCATGTCGAGACATGTCATATATATATATATACAGTTCACTATATGGCACTTATAACACTTATATTTCTGAAGAATATCTATGAAACCAATGGTTGGCTAACCAGTTTTGAAAACATGACTACAATTTATATCCAAACTACGATATCGATAACAAGCACGCAATAGTTCAGAGAGAAGTGCAAGTATACCGATTTCAGATTCGTTTATTATAACTTATGTTTACCTTATGACTCATAAGTTGAACTACCACGGAATAGCTTAGCGTGAACTTCGTAATATATTTTACCAGTAGGTGCCTTTTATCTAAATCACCATGATAACGAGAGATGAGAGAAGAAATAAATTAAACTCGTATATTATAGTATATGTATTGTATGGGCAATATTGGAAACCCAAAGTAAAACAATAAAATTAGTTAATAATTACATTCAATAAAACCACACTATACACACACACAGTATTTTAAAAAAGACACACCTCCTTTGTCGTGACGGTGTCATTTTATAATCATTAATTTTTTTATGTCTTAGCTCATTTGCTTCATAGGCTTATATTAGGTAATGATTATAATAATTTATACCACTATTAATATATTGTCTTATACGACAGTCATATAGGCACATAGCTCACAATCTATAATGATTTGGTATACCATAAATGCGCGTTCAAATTGGATTCGGATTTGAATATGTCACAACTCACGAGAACTTCTAAGATTATAATTATATATCATCGCCACGCATGGCCACCCAAAACCAATCGATGGGTGTTAAATGAATTAGTGTTTAAATAAATAATAAGTAACAATATATTCAAAAGGAATGAAAGGACTCTGTATAATGCGTTAAATCATTATTATTTTGTCCAAGTTTATACGCGTAGATCTATTTCGTCGACTCCTTAGCAACTCTTTGATATCCCGTCACTCCGGATCTTGCATCTCGGAGTGATTTACCAAGCATGCTCACCCCCATTTTCTTTCTGTAATTAATCAATTCAAATTCTGATTATAAGAACATTCGTGTACAGCTAAGAACCATACTGAAAATACTTAGATTTTAAGGTATGCCGTTAAATTCAATTCATTTTTGAAGGGAAACTTGGGTGTGAGCATGCTTGGAGAATGATGATTTATCCGCTATAATTATTGTTTTTTTGTTTTTATAATATACACTACGCCACTACGCGATCACAAATTTGATGAGCGAGCCAGGCATATTTTTCTTATCATTATCATAAACATGTTGCTGCAATGATAGACGCTTCGTTTTATTTTCGAGATATATGTGAACATTATATTATGTTTATGGTAGTCGCACGATGATGATTTCGCGTCAAAACAGTATAAAAATATAATATTTTTTGCACGGAGCTCTCGCGTTCCAATATTATACGACATCATGACTATATTATTATTGTTACGAGACGAACGAGGGAAACGTTGCGACACTCGTTTCGCGTCTTATACTCGTCGTCGTCGTCGTGTCTGAACCGGTTGCCGATGCGGATTTTCCCCTATCCGGCGTACTTGGTCGTCATTCGTTTCTTCCCAGATGTGGGAATTCGTATAGGCATAAAAAAATAAAAAAATCTAAAAACTTCACTAGATCGTGTGTACTTTCCCCTGTCACGTATTCCCACGACGATACCTCCACTCCCCCCACGATCCACCCATCAAGCTCTCCGACACCAGAGCCGGTGTTTCACTCGTGACGTTGACTTGCCTTGATCGCGTATATTATACAGGATGATTATTTTAAAACCTGGCCAGACTATGTACGCGCATAGTACGGAAATAACGTTCATTTTCAATTTTTTTTTTTTTACTTTTAATTGTTGCTTTTCACGATAAATTGTATCCCCTACGCTATACCCTCAATTGATTAGAGCTGTAGCAACTTTCGATTTTTTAATAGCAATCTATAATTAGTATTTATACTTCAATTTATCATTAAGATTTTTTTTTGTAAAATTTAGATAGCTATTACCTAGGAATTCGTGTCCAAATCTTATATCTGATTTAATTCTATATTAATTATAGGTATTTAAATGTTAGTTGATGGAATATAATGAAGTATACCTATAATTAAGCCTATAATCATACCTATAATTTATATTCCTATAGGTACACCTAATATCTTATATAATTATTAATTACAGTGATTCAACTATTTGCTAGACTATATTATAATAATATATATATCATGTCTGAAACAGACAAATGCACATGGAAATATTGTTCCCAAAGTTCAAAAATATATTATTTTGAAAACTATGAATTGAAATCATTGGTTATTATACATTTATACCATTTGATTGTTATATTATATTGCATTTGACTATATTATTATAGTAATATGTATAATAGAAAATTAAAGTATAGTACCTATAGTATCTGTTTTTCGATTTTATGTTTAGACAACGCATGTTATGAGCTTAGCTTTTCGATTACATGATAATACTATTAAAATAGTTCTGAAAAATAAAAACATAACTGTTAATACCATTTGAATCTGTATAAAAAAAAATCACCCGGTATAATAACGTGTATGATATATAACACTATATGGACCGGCTGACTGCGGTGATCGTGTCCACGAGATGTTGTGGCAAAATTTACATACACATACGGTTAACCGTATTCACCTTAATCCCAGCCAAATAGTGAACTATGCCGCACGAAATCGGTAAAAGAAGAAAATCGCCTTTCTATTATAGGCTCGACGTGTGCTACAGTGTATAGTTATTTTGTATAAAATAAACATTTAATTCTGTGACGTACTTTATTACGTTTAGTTTATTTTTTCAAATAACGTCATCGTGTAAACTGGTTTGTGGTTCATTCAAGCGGGGGCCACTGTCTATAATATGATAATAATATTTACACACACACTGCAAGTTGCAACGTGTGCCATAATTTGTATCCGACTACGGTCGATGTGTTTATGCTCGCGTGTAGGAAGAACGTTTTGAATGGGTTTGTTAGTCAAACGAAACTCCGTTTGAATAAATACCAATAACCGTTTGCAGTTGTGTACAGTGTACATTATTGCCTATTATGTAAACGCTTTGTCTAGCCACCGCAAACAATGTATTGGTCAGTGCCCTACAGCGGACAACCTACACTCTATAGCTGCGCCTAAGTCCTAACCACACCCTAGGTCGGTTTTTTTATAATATTGTGATACATATTTCGAGTAATCATTATTGCACCAGCTAGGGTGTCGTTCGAGTATGACACCCTGAAACTCAAGTCTAAGATAAATAGGATAAACTGATGTGCAATGTAGAGATAATTTATTTAGAAAGCATTATCTAATTTATAGGAATAAATAAATAAATCGTTGTTTATACCTACTAATGCCAAATATCTATAACATCGACGTATGCGTTTGCACTCCGGACTGAAATAACCAGCGTTTATAGCCTAGCTATCTGAACACTATATTTGCTCGTGTTTTCACCTTAATGCAGTTTATTAAAATTTCAAATCGCATTTAAATGTATTGAGGTATGTGTTATACCGTTGGTTTCAAAGGAGGAATGAAATTCTTGCGACCGAATGAGTGAATGTTTTTTTTTATCAGGACAAAGCTGAGTTAGTCACCTCATATTACATTATTTAGTAAAAGAAATGTATTTAAACTCCTATAATGTAGCACGTTGAAAGTTACAATTACTAAAGAGTATAGATAATAAATCGATAGTAAATCGATCAGAATTATACCAAACATAAATCATAAGTTACGCTCTTAACCTAACTAGGTATTTGATTTGGTAATAATGTACTTTTCACTGCATAGATTTTATTCTAAATATGCATAATACCAAATTTACGGTTGCAGTATATATTATTAAGACACGCGTATAATAGGTACCTATATTATATTGTGGTCAATAAAACCTATATGGTGATTTAAACGCTACGGCGTGAACCACATCATGTGTAAGTTTGTTTTAAACACAAACACTATTTAAACACACTTACCAATATAATATCAACGATAATTGCTAAGCACTTCGTTAAAACAGCATTTATCAAATTATAATATATAATTAAAATGCGTTTAGATTAGAAAGATGGTTGTTAAAATATCATTTTTGGACATGTTTTAATAATAATAGTTGTATAATGGTTGTGTGATCCGTTCGGTTCGATATCATTAATCGCCGTTGGGTCTAGAAAACCAGAGCGGTCAAAGCATCTATAGACATTATAGTTCACGCATCTAATAATAATTAGACTATTATTGTTATTGAAATATTTGGTGTGATCAATTCAGCTATATAGTTGTAAATAGTCCCAGTAAACTGAAGACTAAAGATTTATTTAAAGATTTTTCTTTAAACCACGCGTTTGGTTACGCTTTAATAAAATAATTTTTTTTTGTACGGAATTTCTTATACAAAAATGCCAACGTTTCAAATCAAACAAAATATTTCTCCCGTTATTATTATTACGATGTCAATTAATATTATAGAGAGTGTATACGTTATACTGTATAGTGTAATGTGTACCTACTGTATACACCTACAAGTTTATTACTATGTGAACAAAAACGAGTATGATTTCGCACGTGTATATTATATAGGTATATGTTTTTATAAAGTATTTTTTTATGGCCGTTTTAAAAACGGAGTTTATGTCTGTTAAAATTATAGGAATTTTTGGTTTAACGAGGTCGCTATTGTTGTGGTGGGTTTTAACGATATTTGGGTTTGTGAACGCAACACGCCAACATTAGCGAAACGTACGTGGCACGTTTCAGTTAGGATATATAATATGTATAAAATATAATATAATAAATAATATATAAAAAAAGAAATTAATAATATTTGTATTCTAGAGACTTGAACGCCCGCCGGACTCACCTCGGGTCCTTTGCAGCGCACTTAATCCTCCTCGCACAGCTCTCGGTGACGACGGGCGCCGTAAACGACTACCGACCAATATTAAAATTTTATATATTGTGCCGATATAGGTATACATTAATCATAACCGACATTTAATAACGGACACGAATTTATTGCACACAACACTATATAGGATATATTATTATTATTATACGCGCACCCCGTCGACTTTGTTTGTTATTGTTTTTGTTGTCATCGTCTTCCTCGTCGTCATCTTCATTGGACCGCATCTACCCGAATGTGTGTAAATCGACAGCGGACGGACACGGTTCGTGTGTACTGAACGTGTGCGAAAAGCTGCACATGGGCTTAGGCCTGGTGCACCAGGCTCCCCTCTCACCCCGGAGATGCAACCGGTTCGTATGGGCGGGACCAGAACACGATCGGTGAAAAATCGCAACCTACATTGGTCGGTATATGTACCCAAGGTGATATATATTGTATATTATATATAATATGTGTATACCGTATATATATATATATATATATATCTGTATATCATAATCAATCTAATGATTAAAATTAAATAAAAAATCTTTTGGACGTACATATCGGACACGCGACGATGTATTTATGATTTATATACGTCCTCGTGCCATACTGCCGTACGATTAATGATTGATAATATATATTATATAAGTATACCTAGGTATACGTTTCCAGTCGTCAGCAGATTATTGGATAACGGATCATCGCTAGGATCGATCGTTATTATTACTTACATATTAAATATTATTAGTTCATCGATTTTTGATTGGGCTGTTTGGTGTGCAAATATTTTGTTTGAAGTTTGAACGGTTACTATAATTTATCAAATCCAACAGACGCGTTTAACACAAATCGAACGTTCAAATTGTTAAGAAAAGAAAGTTTCATATCATAAACTTTACACTCGTTAAGATATCAATGAAATTGTTTAAAAAATATATTTTTCTACGATTGTGGTTGGTCTTTTGTTAATTATATATTATAAAATCGTATTAATAAATATTATAGTATATTAAAATCAAAATTTCACTTCACCGAAACTTCGTTTCAAATTGAGTCTATATAACAATTCGTATAATTTAGTCTAAACCATGTCCCTAAAATTAAATACGTTGGTAAATATTATAAAAGTAAAACCCATATGCTTTTTTTTATATATGTCAATGATCACTATTTCTATGTATACTTAACATAAAATAAAATATGTATTGTAATGAATAACAATATTTAGTACATGCAGAATTATCATATTCTTTAGAAATATACTTTTAAATATAGTTAAGGCATAAGAATATTTTGAAATACCTCCATAATTGTATCAACTATAATATAGTATATATCGATATACCTACTCAAAAATATTGTATGTTCACTGAGTATAAACAACTCTTACAATAAGTAGTTACTATATTTTTTTCATACATGATTTTTTTTTCTTAGCTATTCGATATAAAAACAATGGATGTGCGTGCATTGTTCTCTACCCACCAGGTTCACTTTAATTATATCAATTCATCATTGTATTAGATATTGTATACAAATTCCGTATTCAATTAGCTAAATATAATACACTATTGCATCGAATGCAAAATCGAGTAACTACGCCGTATAACTCAACATTAAAATATTATAGTCTACTGCAGTAATGTAAATGGTAGAGCGGAAACCTATAATAATGATCATATATTTATAAGTGGTAAACAATTTAAAATGTTTCAAGAATTTATTATTTAAAATTATATTGTGAAATTATAAAAATCAAATCATATAGATTATTAGTAGGAATTATTATTTATTAAGCGTGTTTATAAATGATTCAAACTATAATATCTAGTTAAAAAAGGTATGGTTGGTTACATTTTTAAAATACTTAAGATAAGTAGTTTAATAATAATGATGAAATTATTGAATGAGAATAAAAAGATTTTGAGTTATGTTCGTTTTATTAAATGTTTTTTGGACGTTTTCAAAATGTTACCTACTAGAATGTAAAAAGAATTCATGAAATAAAGTCTTCGACGCCTATTGGATATTTGGCTAAATATAATATTATGATAATGTGATTCTTATGTAACCTTGTATTAAAATGTCATGGTTTAATATACTATATACTTAAAACTTAATATTCTGTTGTACAAAGAAACTCAGTCTGCACGTAATTTAATCATTAGGTATCTATCTTTATTGATCGAGTAAAATTAATTTGCTCAGTATAAAGTTTAATATGAATCATATTTATAATTATAATTATAATTAATATGAATAGTAAAATTATGATTCAGATTTTTAATGTGCTTTTATTGACTAATGAGAGTAAAATTAAATGACTCGGGTATAATTATTGACGGTTCTAGTTATAAACTATTAACATTATTGACCTTCTTATAAAAAATGTTTGTGTTTGTTGGAAAGAAAATTGTATTGGAGTATTTAATTCAAATTGTTGATTAATGATATGAAAAATAGGTAAAAAAACCTTAAAACGTATACTTTGAAAGACTTATTACTATAACCTACGATTATAACATATCTTGTGCATTGAAATATTTTTAAAAAAATCGTCTAATCGTATTGATCATACACAACTTGATTATTATCATTGTAAAGAAAGTTTTACGGTTAAAATGGCACATTGAATATTAAAAAAAATATTTATGATGTAGGTATCCACCTATTATAATATACACTATACACACAATATTTGTCAAGAAAAAGTAAAATATAAATACATATTATATATTATACGTATGGATATATAATATTTTTTTCCCTAAAAGATTCGCACCAAAAACATCATTATTTATAATGGTACAGCACAATAATAGGTACAATAGGGTGGAATAAGGATATATTAAATAAATTTCGAACTTTGATTATAACATTAGTTACAACATATTTATATTAATTATAAACGTATAGTTCATTATAATTTGTATCAAGGCCGTATCCATAATTTGTTTGCTGGGGGGGGGGGTCCACAACATGTAAATTGTAATTTTATTGAATTTAGGTTTTGATATTTGGTTAAAAATAAGACATATTGAAGAAAATTCTGGGGGGGTCCCCCTCAGACACGGCCTTGATTTTTATGGTATTCATTTATTGGTAACATAAATTTAATGTAAATAATACGTTTATCTACAGGGATGGCCAACCGCCTTGGAAAGTTTTGTTGCCCTCGACATTTATCGAATATTTACAAAAAAAAAATTATTTTTGCACCGATAGAATATTATGGATTGCCCACACAACGCTGCATCTGTATTATTAACAACGTAATCGCAACAAAAGTAATAATTCTAATTTTCTAATTTTAAATAGTAAAATATGTGATTATATTAATATTTTTTACAGGCTGATGACCTTTTTTTTTTTTTTTGGCAACCCTATATGTGGCCCGCAAGATTGTAATGTATTTACAAAGTGGCCCTCAAGATCATTTGGGTTGGCCATCCCACTTTATCACATTATAAAACAAGAAGGTATAATTTAACAGTGTTGAATTCAGTTGACAGAAATACATCCATTTATATATTTTAATTTTTAATTCTAAGAATACCAACATTTAAATTAAATTTTAATATTCGGGTTGAACACCTTATTTCTTGTTTTATAGGGCCACCCTTGAATTAAACCATGGTACATGGGATATAATTGGAGGAATTTCGGCCAGATCATAGTTATATATTATTAAATTAGAGTTTAATTTTAATTATTATCATTATGGCTTAAAAAACGTATAATTTGATGTAAATCTCGACAGTTTTCCCTATATTATACTAAGCTTGAAATTTGAAGTTCGTCTATTCTCCTATATGTGGATTAGGCATATTATTTGATGACCTTGTTTTAGAATTCCTATAAACTGTAAAGATATAACTATTTATTATTTAATTTTCCTAGTCATTAGTCATTCAACCTAACCAAACTCCAAGCACCAATGTGCCACAAATGCACATTTATATTATGTAGGTACGTTTATAATTAATCATTAAATCAAGCCAGCTTGAAGAGGAAGCTGCACTATCGAGCCAATTACTATACAGTTGTGAAGTCTGAAATTACTGTGTAGCAATATTGAATATAATAATACAGGATTAATGGATTATGGTCTTCTGTGATTTCCAGTGTTAGTTGAACGAGTAAGCGGGAAAACATCATATTGGAGTATATGTAACAGTATCCACCATATTATATTGTAGTATTTATGATATCCATTCTCAACTGTCGAAAAATGGGTGTCAGAGTGTTGCCTATCGCATGTGAATCGACTATCGTTATAACATGGGTAATATATAGCTACCGTCGGTGCGCGTACATAGACATTCAAATATTTAATAGATAGGTACATCGTACGTCGTACCTCCTATATTTGTTCAAACATACTTCATCCTAATATTATACATATTAGAGAGGCCATATTATTAAGCGGTTATACGGCGGGACGTCGTTGTCGTCGTCGTCGTATAATGTATAGTTATACTGCATATATGTGGACGACAACAACAGTGTACTTCAGATAGGTAGTACGCGAAAAAAAATTTGAAAAAAATAAGATAAATAACATATAGCTGAATTATTTCCACCCAATTACCGTGGTGTGTGCGTGTGCGTGTATCAGAGGAGGCGAACGTCTATCCAATTAGTGATAGCGCACGGGCGACTCGTTGTGGTCTGCTGTGGTTCCAGAGTATGGTTATATCATTACAGCGGTGAACGTCGATCGTCACGAATTGTCGGAAATTAATTATGAATTCTATATCCTAAGCGGCTCATTAGCGATTGGCCGGGACGGGTCACACCGCAAAAAAAAGGCGAACCGATAACCATTCGCGAGCCTAAAGGTTATTCGAAAACAAACAAAAAAAAAAAAACAAAAGTAAATAAATAAATAATAACACGGCGGGGTGGAAAAAAAACTTTTTAACATTCGGAGCACATTCCCGGGAGACTATTAGCGAGTTTATATCGTGAGTGGTTTTTGGTCGTTATTGCGGGAGATCGCGTCTCGTTAGTTATGGGTTGTCAACCGGTTGTCTAGCGGCTGATTCCAGAAAAGAAAAATCGGCCTTCTCCGGCGGTGGATCGCGACCGTCGGGGAGAAGAAAAAAAATTGCCAATTAAATACGACGTCTATGACAATGTGGTGGTTTCGCAGCGCGCGAGTTCCATCTAATAAGAATAGGTATAATAATACTTTAATAGTAGTATAACAAATAATAATAACTAAGGCTGTGATTTTAATGCCCTAAAACATCGCAAAGTATGCCTTAAAAATGTGCACTATATGTATAAAATAGAAATGTGTTTTCTATTGTTTAAAAAAATGTTATAATAGAAATGTATAGTTCAATAGTGAAGTTATTTTCAGAAGACTCTTTAATAATATACTAAAGAGTAAATACATTTAAATATAATAAATATGGAATTCAACTAACATGCTGGTTTAATTATAGAAATGCATTGTGTAACTACGTATGTGCGTTCAGTTCAAAAATATAAATTGTGAAAAATATTTTAAAAACATTGAAATGCGTTAAAAGTTTAATTTATAAAAATAAATAAAAATAGAAATAGCATTAATATATAATATTTATATATATATAATCATTAAAAAACATTTTCAACTTACAGAGCTACAGAAAAGAATCAGAAAAAACTCATTAAAATCCCATTTTAATTTTAATAACAATAATAATAATAATAATAGTAATAATCAAAGTAATAGTAATATATAGTAATGAACAATGATAATTGAAAATACGACAAAAATCGTAGCGTCATCACTATAACATAATAATATGTATAAATGAGTATTACATAAATATATGAGAAAAGTTTTTCCACGAAAGTTTGAGTCCAGCGAACTTTCCTCGTCGTTTATTCGAAATTACTTTCGTATACACATTCCGAAGCCCGCACCAAAAACCATCGCCAGCGACCCAATCGATCAGACACTTTATCAGTTCTGTTCGGTTCACTACTCACTAGCCAACCCTGTGGTTACGATGATTCAAGTGCGTTCTATGCAATGTAATACGTACATGTTGTGAGTGTAGCTGTATAGTGTACCTACATACTTAATATACACCCTTGCGCCGATAATAGTATACCTACCATTACTTTTAATGAAATAATAAACGACCACAAACAACAATTTTAACCACATAATATTAGATACGCAGATAATATTTGTGGTAGAAGGAGACTTGGATATCCTTCTCCACAGAAATAAATAAGGGTTAACAATTTGAGCTGCGTGATACGAGCAGCAAGCCTCGCGATATAAAATTAATAATTATATTTTAATTTGTAATGGAATAAATGATTTTGTTAAGGTGACTTAGAATATTTAACTTTTATAATTACATTTTAACAATTATATATTGTATGAAACACATATTTGGGAACTTTAACTAGAATTTATGGCATGCTTTAATATCTAAGGACCAAGAATTAATACCACAGCTGTTTACAATAATGTGTAAAATATATTCTCCACAAAAAATTAATTGTCAAGCCAATGCATTATTCATTTTCATCCTTTCAGTTTGTTTATTATTTTTTGTTCACATGAATAACGAGACGATAACATGTTAGCATTTGATAATTCACATAAAAACGATATATTTTTTGTGATTTAAACGAAATTCACAAAACCCCTTCGTTTGTAACTACAGTTTTTGTGAAGTTTTCTTTCACCAGGCTGTATAGTGTAACTAACGTAAAACCAATCTTGGTAGTTATTCTACCAGTAAAATATATAACCACTGACCATGTATAGGTAGTTATTACCATTGATACAATTATTCTTAAAATCCATCTCTCTATCGTAATCAGAAAACACATTTGTTGAAACATGACCCATTTAGCATTTTAGATTCTTATAGGAGCGATGAATGTATTGATTTTACAATGATGTGTGTTTTCTTAAAAATTTTTTTTTGTGTTTGTCTACGCAATAAGTAGTCGAACTTATAACGGTTTTAGTTATTTTGTTTTAATTTCAAAATATTATTTGCGGGTAGGTATTTGAAATTTTTAGAGTATAGGTATATATTATTAAATACACACAATGGCATTTTTTGAACAAAAATTAATTTAACCTACTGTAATAATGCTTATATAAATTACTTTAATCACAATGATATCGTAAAATATACCTACTTAGTAATATTATAAGCTTACGGCCCGTCGCTCAGAATAGTTTTCCATCTACAATGAATTCAAATTTAACACATACATTACAGTAAATAATATAAAAAAATGTTATTTAATGTACAGCGTTACCCACTTACCCGCTTTATACATTTTATATGATTCAAAAACTATATCTCTGGCTTGAAACCCTTTGCAGGTACTCAGGGTAGGTATTGGTGCTTTTATATGACGCGATTCATTTCCTTTTTATTTAGTTTTGACGCTTATTGTTTACCACTGAAGAGTTGTAGCCGACTATGGTTTTGAGTCTTACACTATATTAGATTTACGATCGTATGACGTCTTCTTCTTAAGTGTATTTCACTATTTTTGTTCAAAACTGTGCACGCCCATTGCATAATTTATCCTTTCAAGTTTCGATAAAAAAAGTATATAATAAACGGTATCGCTGTTATGTTAAACTATCCAACTGAGGACATAAAAATATACCATTTCAAAGTTTGAATTTAGTGAAATCCTTTTACTTATAGTCATATTTTCTCAAAATAAAAGTATTATAGTTATTGAAATAAACAACATCAATTTCATAATATTCAAATCCAAAGCAGATTTTTAAACAGAGACACGATAAAAATAGCATTTTAGTGTAAAGTTTGAAACACGATTTACGGTAGTTAAAAATATCGTGCAAGTAAATGCATTAAATTTTGCAAATAATGTGATTTTATATATAGTGTGGTATTACGTACATTATGCGATTAGAAACCATTAGAAAGTAATGTAATCTATATTTTGCACGTTTTATAAAATTTAGGTACCTATATATATATTGTTATTTGTTGGTAACTTGTTGAACTGATAGGTAATAATAATAATAATGAAAAAAAAACCAAATAGGGAATGTTACCACTCCCTTGGCGTTTCTTCCATCAAGCAATTCACTGTCATATTAATTATATTCTTATTGTGCCCAGAGGTATTATTATGGTATATACCAAACAGCATCGTTATTTTGATATGTCAGTACATTTTCGTTAAAGCTTCCTAATATAATTTTAGTATGTTACAAAATAACATGTATATTGTATATGATTTAAAATGGTATAACAAAACAACTGTAATTTAATCTCATGACAAATACCTTTACAATTTACGAAAGTTTAATTTATAAATGTATTCAGTACTTACTCATCAACCACATATTGACTCGTATAATGTCCAATGATAATAATTGAGAAATTGAAACATTCATAATGTTATTGAATTTGTTTATTTGTACATTATGAACTATACTAGTACATATTTTACATAACTAATGTCTTCAATAGTTACAATTTTAACGATTTCTTCAAGTTTACTGTGCATAATAATATAATCCCCACTCCAGGAAAAAAATTCCGAAACTTTCTATTTACAATGATGATTTATAATATTGTCAAACACAAATATTCCATAATAGATACATGTCTGATATTTGTTATGGTCTATTTATTATTATTTAATTTTACCTTACGGCGAAAAAATCCTCCTTTCTCCGTCTACTGAATTATATATATAATAATATATGATGCATATTATTATATTTTATACATTATACAGATACCTATAGTATTTACATTTTACTAGATATTTATTAAATACATTTTGTATACACCTGCTACACACTTATAACTTATTATAGTTTATAACGGAACCTTAGTTAATTTTTTACGGTTTTTTTAATGAATCCTATAGTATTTTGGTTGATTACAAATATAAGTGGTCTCTCCCTTTGAAATTAGTGTAAACAATGTTTATATTAGTTAACATTCCAGCTTAAAATTGTATAAGTACAGCACTTTTATTTAATAATAATACATCAATACCTGATAATTGTGATGGTTTATGAAATCGGTTCAATATATCCGAATAATGAAATGACAGTTGACAGATTTTATGCCGAGCATTATTAATTCGACTAATTGGAGATAGCCGGCTAACCCTACATGCATAGTTCAATTTTATGTACCAACAAATTTTTTTTAATATATATTATATTGTAAAATTTAGGACTATAAATGTGTTGTTTTTATTTAAAAATAGCTAAATCTAAATACGATTTTTGGTCGAATTGATGGTCTAATCCGGTTAGTGGAGAATATTAATTTAAATCGTTTAATTATTTTGCTAAACTATAAATAATGATTTCGATAAAAATCAATGATGAACTAAAGCAATCGAAACCTGTTTAACGCGGTTCATTGGGCGTGGTTCTCAAAATTGTTATCATAATATTATAAGACTACCGTACGACAAGAAAAGTTTTAAATAGTACTTATTAACTTTTGATTGAATGGAAATATATATTTATTTATTAAAACTTCTGAATTCCCACAGGTAAACAAATAATAATACTGTAAATATGTATGAAAAAGAAATAAAAAATGTGAGTATACAAAAGTAACACGGAAACAAAATAACAATTAAGGTAACCTCCCATATAGCAAATTAATATTTTTAATATGTTTTCAAAACATTTTTTCAAGAAACGAAAATGTTTTTAAACGGCTTTCATTACATTGTCAGAACGTTTTTAAATGTCTTAAAAACATTTTTTGGCCAGCAAAGTAACATTTTTAACAATATTTTTCTATAAAATTTTAAAAACATTTGTATATATTAAATGTTTTATAAAAATGACAATAAAATATTTTTTAAGTGTTTTCATTGAAACATTTTACATAAAAACATTCGTAAAATATATATTTGAAAACATTTTTTATTTTGATGAGAAAAAGTTTTAAAAATATTGTCATTTTAAAATTGCTGTATGGGCTGGAACGAGGCTGTGCATTTGATCGAAATAATATTTCGGCAAAATTGAAATCTTAAGCAAAAGTTGATTCATACATAAATTGAACAAAAGTTATATACAAATTATAATACCATGTCTATAAGAATCTAAAAGGCCGTGTTCGCTCACAATCGTTTTTTGTATTTAATGATTTATCATTTAATTCAAATTTAACACACACATTATAGTGACTTAATCAATGACAAGGCACACTCAACATCTACAGTACAACAGAGTATTTACCTACTCTTCTCTTCTATTTTTTTGATTTCTTCCAATAATTTAAAAAGTACTGAACATATTCTAATTCAGATTCCCCAAAATACGAAGCAGATACAATTAGATAACAGAAAAAAACCCTTAACGTTGATAATTTACTGCTAAAGGCGACAGCAGATATAACAAAAACACATACCTAAGCTCAAGATTAATAGTTTTGTTTACAAGTAGTAATGCAGTATTTTCGATGTTCTAAAAAATGTACAAACAACATTATTGTTAACAAAACTAATAATCATGTTAATTATTATTCATTCTGGTTTGCATACAATTATGTTTTCAATGATTTATATAAAAATAATAAATATTACTGTCTATGGTAAAAATGCATACATTTTTGTTAAGATATGCAATTTTTAATCGATTTATATTTTATACAATGTATTCCAACACATATACATTTAAAAAAACACGACTTTGTTATATAATCATATTTTTATAGTACCTATACCAGATACCTATAGATTGAAAATAATTATCTTACAATATGTTGTTAATGTATTTATGATATATTTCTATACTAAAAATACATGTTACTCGTGATATTGTGTAACAAATTGAAAAAATTGAATTTCTATAATATTGTATGAGGGTTTTGTAAATGTCATTATGGTTTTATATTTTGCAGATGTTAACCATTGAAATATTTACAAAATAAATATTAAGCTGTTAATCTAACACAACATATTGATAGGTAAAAATATGTCCTGTGGAAAAAATAATGATAAGAAAACTTAGTAATATCCATCAGTATTTTATCAATAAATACAATATATAAAATACTATAATGTTATGTTGTGCATTGTTTCGTGTGTTTGTTCACCATATTCTCACATGACAATAAGTGTTCATTAAAAATATTTGTGAGTATTCTATTTACTTCTATTTTATAATAACAGTATTTTTCTTGGGATGATTTCAAGTTCGTTTTTTTTTTTTTTATTGTGTTTTCAACAATAAGTTATTGCAACACATAAATTCTTTAATAAATATAAAAATTGTTTATCTGACAAATAATAAAAAAATAAAAGAGAAAAAGAGGAAAAACAACATGTTGTGCTAACAAAAATAATGGAAACTATAATGCACTTCACGGAGTAGTGAGTACCCATTTTTTAGACATTTGTTTTATGAAACTGTTGCTAAAATTATGATGTTATCAAAATTGTTTGGACAATTGTAGTGTTTGATTTATGAGCTTAATAGCTAATAAATAAATGTAATTACCTAACGTAAGTATAATTGCATTAAAGGGACCTTCCCTCTTATTTCAGCATTTGAATTTATTCGACTGTGCACACTTTTAAAATTACATTTTGTTGTAATGAATATGGTATATAGTTTCGATCTATTTATTCTATAATAATTTATGGTTTACTTATGGAACTTTGATCTTGTCTAAAAACAAGGTCAATATGATTTAAAAATATTTGATTTCGTATTCTTGAACTAGATAATATGCTTTCATAGGTATGCGTTGGTTTCAATATACAATATGTAACTATTATTTTGATACGTTTTAAATTAAATTTGATTTTAAATATCTACTTGCACCTTTAAATGTTGTAACTTGAACTATGAGTAATAACTAATAACATAATATTTTTTTCGGTGTTAAATATATTTATAATTTAAAAATAAAATAATAAGTAGGTATGAATATCGAAAAAAGATAAGTGTTTGCTAGATTTTTGTTAAATTTTTATATAAATATCAGGTTATACGATTGTTGAACCTTTTAACATTATTTACATGATTTTTTTTTTAAATACAGGCTGTATAATAAATATATTTGGTAGTATACAAATTTATAATAAATTAGTTATAAGAATAACGCGTGTATCTGCATATATATATATATACTACAGAAACATCAGAAATCTCAAAGATATTACTAATAAGCTGCTTGCAAGAAAAAAAATTAATGCTTAGATTCTACAAAATGTTTACTTTATTTAGTAAGTACCTATAGGCTATAAGGTCCTATATGTGTTTTGACTACAACGTTGAAATCAACAACGCTAAAAGCTATACGCCCTAAATGCAGGCTAAAATGTTCCGGAGTATATTTTCCTTTTAAAGATAATATATTATGACGTTACTATACTCGATACTGGTTAGATACATTTCATATTTTTACTATATCATAGTTTATATTGCATTCGTGATCATTTTTATTTTTATATTATTATTGATTCTCTAATATTTAATCTGTGAGCATTTATGATATGTTTTATAATAATCGTGCCTACAAAATATAGGAAGGATTTAAATTTAAATGAATATTATATTAACTATTCTAGCTGCGATGCATAAAATTGATTCCCTGCTAACTGCATTACAGTCTACAGTCTTAAAATACATTGTCGATAGAGTGACAGATAGACTTACAGAAAAACACTTATCAAAGTGTCCATTGGTGGTCCGTTTACCAAGTGTTGGATTCGTTTTTCTATGATCACATATTGATATTCCTAGTCAGAACATTTTTTTTTTAAATATAGTGTCAAAAATATGAAATCTAAATAACCATAAAGAACATTTTAATCTATACGAATTCGTATTTTGTATCACTCATTTTAGTATGCCCATAGTACTTAGATTGTTACTAACCTAACAGTAAAATATTTTTTTATATTCCCAAAGGTGATAATACTAACAGCACCCAATTCTGCGATATTCGATGACTCGAAATTGATGCTTGAATATCCATCATCTAGTTGTACCATTGGAAATAAAAATAGTAGTTTTTCAAATACTACGGCTGTAATTCCTGTAATACGCAAGTGCACAGATTACAACAATTAATTTCTATTTTTCTATTCAAGTCAGCTATAATGAATTATTAGTGAAGTTTGTGGAATATTTTCATTGTACCTACACCAAAACGCTTTTATTGTACGTACTTACTATGCAATTTTTAGGACAATAGTGAGGCAGTAATGTGATAAATTAACAGCTGGCGGAAAATGTTATTTTTCGTGTCTGGTAAGTACTTTGGTATTATAGTAGTGTGTTGGTAATCAATTCATCATTGATGTAATTTTTAAATTATTATAATTAGCATAATTAGCAAAATATTAAATTATTTCCAAACAAATTTATGGCATATTTGTTGACTTCAGATGAAGAACTTACATTTTAAACACTATTGGTTACAATATATTATATCTATAAATACATTATTTATTATACAAGAAAAAATTAATTTTACGCTATTAAAATTGATGTCGGCTATAGTTGTGAAGAAAATGTTTTAAAATATTATTGTTGTAGCTAATAATTTAACAGAAATCAATCATGTTTTATAACCTACCTATATATAACGTATTGTAAAAAAATTTGAAATATAAAAATAATACTTTGGTTGCACCTATTCTGTTTCATCAAGATATACAGCATGGTCATAAAATTAAACGACCGGGCCAAACTGGATTAATACAATAATACTATATTATGCACTTCAAAACAGGCTGTTATTTATAGTATTCGTTCAAAATCGTACACGTTCTATAATAGTTAATAATATTTTAAAGAAACTAGTGCACACATACAATATAATATTATACTAAAACATAATTGATATCATGGAAATCGATAGTTTAATGTTCTATGAATTTAAAATATTGTTAGACGATCAAATAAAAAATAATATCAAATTTCAAATTTCTAGTTTTTGCTAGTTTTACTATACGATGTTTATGAATATTCACGTATGTCAAAAATCTATTTAACTAGAAACATGATATTATAAATATACACATATTATTCACGTAAAAATATGTTATTTTGACTTTGAAAAAAAATGATGTAATTTGATTGTATAATATTATGTGTGAAGAAATATGACCAATGATAAAAAGTTTTCAAATCTCAGTGAAGAACAAGGATTGTGATAGTCACTGAATTCTTAATTTCACAGAAAAAAAATAACGAGCATTTTCTTAAAAATGTTTAAACAAAAGACTAGGTACCTATTGGTATTAAGTGGTTCGAAGTTAAATATAGGTAATATGAATAATAAACAATAAATATATGGTTATGAATTACCTATGATGTTAGGCAGTACATTATACCTTTAATATTTTCAAATATCTTAATGTAGTATAATTATTCTTATATTTTGAGCTCGCTATATGAACAATAATATAGGAGAAAAAAATTGATATATACAACCTTATAATATTATAATGTAAGATTAATGTAAATATCACTCCATATATTATATAAATAAACTAAATCTAAGCTTTTAAAATCGTTATAAGCTAATAACCTTGTAATTAATGAAGAAACAATAAAAAAATTAAATTAAAATAATAATATAGGAAAGTAGAAGTATTCAATGAATAATAATTTACATTTTTAACTACGTTCTTTACTAAGTTAATTAAAATGTAATATATAAGACTTAAATTTATACCTTCGGAAAATCGAATATACTAAAAAAAAAAAATCATATTTTAGAATAGATATTGTGTGAAAGAACGATTCCAATACCTAATTAATTATTTATATAGGTATGTTTTTTTATTGATTTTTTTGTTTAGAAAAATATTATCGACTGATCACATTTAAATGCGTTGAATATAGGTACCTACCTCTTTGGTACCTCTTTTGTCTCAATTCATCCACCTTTCGTTTATTGATTAAATTAACATAATATTGCAACAGTCAGTGACTATAATATTATTCTAGTCATTGCAGTACAAAATATGCAAACAAAAGTGCGTTAAGTGCGTGTAGACCTGGTACTATTACAAGTTATAACTCTACTTTGAATAATATTTACTTAAACGTGTTTTAGACACTGAATCGAACTTGGCCCAGGAGTATATTTTGTAAATTGGTAATACATAATTTATAAACAATGATACTTGCCCATTTTTAAAGGTTTACAGGGAAGCGCTAAAATGTGCCATTAGAAAATTATGAAATATATTGTGGGTATTATATAGGTATTAGACCTATGTTTTGGCATGGAGGTGGGCGAAGTAAGACTGATGAGTGGTGACTAATAAGTAATAGGTTACATATTATGTTACATGACTGAGCCTATTTTTTAGTACTTTCCTAATTTCAAAACTCCATTTACAATATAATTTTATATGCATACTCTATACGTGTTCTCTGTAGCTGCCTGTTGATTTTTGGTTAAACGCTTAAAATAATCATCCGTTTGCAGGGGCGGATTGGGCCACCGGGAATTCGGGAGTTTTCCCGGTGGGCCGCTTTTTTTCAAATAACTATGTATTCTTAAATTCCTATTAGGTACCAGCCCAGTAAATTTGCATTTCTTTTCCGATTTTTCAAAATAAGATAATACGAATTGGATTGAGGACAGTATGCAATAGTAGGTATATCAGGTAGGCAATCTACCTACGGTGGATTGCTGACACAACGATGAGAGACAGAAAGCAAAAATATAGTATTTTTCGAAAAGCAAAAACAGCAAATGTAATATAGCGGGGTCACTAGTTAGGACAGTTAAAATCGAAAACAACCCTTGATATGTTATGTAAAACCACATAGGTGATCTCTAGGTAACGACAAACTTCGGGAAAAGTCTGCTTTACTATTAAAACTATACTTGGAAAACCAAAATTGTATCCAACTTGTTCAATTTACTTAGAGTTGAAAGTTAGAACTATTTTTCAAGTTTATGAACGGGCGATTTTATTGTATATATTTAAAGTAAATATAGGACCATTTCAGCCCTTGCTTTGTTATAATACTAGAATAAAAAACAATTGTAATTTAATTATTCCACGAAATAATACTAATTTTGGAACACAAAGTCCAATGATTAAAGGAATTCTGTTACTTCGTAAATATAATATTAATTTAACTAATTTTGATAATTTTAATAAGTATAAGAAACATATTAACACTATTTTATCTTGGTTGTAAATGTCCACTTTTTAGTTCAATGATAATTTTAAGTAACTACTATAAATGTTGAACTTTTTTTCTTTCTTTTTTTATTTTATTTGTATACTTTTATAATACTCATAACATGAACCCAGCTCATCCGTCTACAAGCATATCTATGCTTATTGGATGAGCTTGCAAACCAACCATATTTTGTTTGTTAATATTGTTTTTATTTTGTTTGTTTGCTAAATAAAATATATTATTATTATTATTTATTACTTGACATCCCGCGGAAGTAGAAAATAGAAAAAGTCAACCTTCAGATTTGAGCAGTAATCACTGTAATATCGAAAACTATGATTAAAATATTATTGAATAATAGGGAAGTAACATTACGAAGGGAAACAATAATTTGTATAATATTTAGCTGATTGGTGAGTACAGATAGTGAACGATAATTTGTTAGATTGTACTAAGACGGAGACAAAACATTTTACTCAATATTACATTACATAAAAATACTAAAGAAAAAGAAGACTATACAATTTTTCTGGTTGTTTAGAATTGAAGTACCTACATAATGTTATTATGAATAAACCACAGAAAAAAAAACATTTTTTTAGAAAATAAAAAGATACACGTACATTTTGCATGTTGATTCTGTTAATTATTTACCTATCAGGTATATTAAGTGGAAGTAAATTATAAGCTTTGTCTAAAAACGCATTATTAAATATTATTGAATAGGTAATAACCTTTCTTATTAAATATAAAAATCGTAACATTAGTAATTTAAATTATTCACTTTTACTGGTTTATATATAAGTACTTGGAGTTTGGATTATTATAAATGTGTAAACATAAACTGTTCAAAAATAAAAATAAATTTGATATCGATGTATATACACTACGAATAAAGTTTTATAAATTTCATATCTCGCCAAACGTGTAGTTATGTTAAAATAGTAATACATAATAATATTATGTTGGCTAAAATTAAATATTTGGTAAATTGGTAAGTGGGCCGGTATACTTTGTATTTTCCCGGGCTGAAATCTCGCCCCAATCCGCCCCTGTCCGTTTGCTATTGGCAATACAATCTAATGTTACTGTTTCAAAACGTTGTAACCTAAGGCAGATCATTGAGCTTTATGGTATTATTATGTGCGCATAGATAGATATTATACCTTTAATAGCTTATGAACTAGAAACAATTAATAAATAACTGATAAATAGACGGAACACGATTGAATGTTTATATATAGTATTATAGTGTTTATTTAATGTGTGTACTTATTATAGCAATGATGTTATGTATATTATTTTTTCCTATTTGCAATATATGAGAAATTGTGATTTCTGAACTAAATATATTAGATAAATAGATACACATATTGTATACAATATTATTGGAGTTCATTATTTATTTAAAAGCCAAAATAAACTATCATTCTATTTTATCGTATTTTTCATGAACACGTTTGACCTCATTTTGTGGTTGTCTCCCTTTGACTGTAATATTCAAATTAGCTGGTATGTGCCTTAAAACTAGTAAATAAGTATAGATTCCTGTTATTATATGAAATTATTGTTTAATTTATGATCGAAATTTGGTTCCTTTAATCGGACTAACTGCTGTTATGTGATGTAATTATAAGAGATTACAAATTGCTATCTTCTCGTTGGCTACATATGTATAGGTTTTATTGATACATTTTTTTTAGACGATTATTTTTAACGGATTTCTTTTTTGGAATATTTTCATTATACGTGGCCGTTATAGCAATGTGATTTTACGATGTTTAATAATACACTATTATATTAAATTAATACTAAAAGTGACCAGAATTTTAGCTTGCTATGTAGTCTTCAGATTGTATTTTATAATAACCTTGTCGATCTATTTAGGGACTGTGTATTTGTACACAAATATTTAAATTTAAATTTGACGTATAGATAACACGGAATAAATGGTTTTTAAAAAATGTACATCGCCATGTTACATCCAGCCAAATTATTTTGTTCGAAATAAGTCTGTCAGGAAAAAAAAATATTAATAAAGTATGTCGATTTATAATCTATTTAATTTCATATCATACCTATAACCTATGTGCTTTAAGCTTTAAGATTTTTAGCATATAATCAGTGCTTATTCTACAAATGATTCTTTAAAGTTAAAATAGATTTCACAGTCCATAATAATAATATGTATTAATAATATTATCATGTTAAAATCCCGGCAATCAACTCAGATATCCATAGAAACGGATTTTTTTTTAATGTGTACCTACTTTATTATTATTATTATTATTTACTGTACAATTTTAAATAATATATGCCTGAATTGAATTATCTTTATTGTTAAATGTAAATATTTTAAGTTTTTAATCGTTATAATTACAATTATTAATTTCCACATTAATTGTCGTAAATTAGTAAATATTACAGTTATAATTGTATAAGCGTATATTATACATACGTTAAAATCGTATAAATTATAGCCTAAAATATTAGGTTTAAGATGAAATATTTACAATTTTATAGTATAAAGAATATTGAGTTTAAATAATTAAGGAAACATGGAAGTTGACATGCACCTTATTACTTCTTTTTCCACTAATTATTTAAATGTATTATTCATTGACTTTTACTGAAATATTAAACCTATATTGAGTTTAAATAATATTACAATGTATCAGAATTCTAACAATCTCTTTGTCATAATTAGAATATGTTTTTTTAAATTTAAATACATAGTTTGCTAATCAGCTGAACATATTACATAATCATTATAAAGTTAGCAGCACAACCATAATAGATACATATGAAAAATATCCAACAACATAACATTATAATTAGGGATTTTTTTCCTGAATAAAAAAAGTTGAGCTCGTTTTATTGGATATTGTTGGAGTACTCCCAAATTTAGTTGGACTTTATTTTCACCGGTAAAGCTTTTTAACTGTTGTGTGGTTAACTGAACGTCAGCACAACTTTATCATGGCAAATTATTTCCCAAATTAAAATATTATGAGTAAAAAAACTATTTCTGAGAAAAAATTTGTAAGATTCTCAATAAAAGTTATATTAGTTTTCAAATATTCTTAAAACCAATTACCAATATATTGGCACATTTTTTGAATCAATCAGGCCACACTAACAATTATATACTTAATATTGGAATAAAAATAAAAATATTAAGTAATTTTTTTTTTTTTGGTGGGGGGGGGGTCGAGGTAAAATGCTTTTAGTTGCTTAAACTATTTTGATAAAAAAAAAAATATGTATAAATTCAAGTATCATGGTTGTTTGAGAAATGTATATAGTTTTTACTAGGAAAAAATTTATAAATGTTTAAGTTGTTATGCTACCAGCATTTTGCACAAATATTAAAAAAGCTCAACTGGTGAAATTTAATTCCAACTAAATCAGGAAATAACCAAACAATGTCCAATAAGTTCTTGTTTTATTTTATGAGTGACTTTTATAGTTGTACTGCCAACATTACCTTGTTTTGGTTCACTGCGTATTTAATTTAAAATACAAATATTTAGAATTTAAAAAAAAATATTCAAGGCAAACGTGGGTATCTCCTTTTTTGATTACAAAATCTACTTAAAATATTTCAGTAATAAAAGTAAATTATTATTTAAATCAGTACTATTCTAATTAATATTGAAACATTTAATTATTTCTGAATTTCGTAAACACATGAAATAAATTCAATAAATTTTGTAAACTATTTAATATACATTTTATAATATTGCGTTATTTGTTAAACGGTACATTTTATTCAACAGCTTAAATACAGTAATCATGTGTTCTGAGATAAACTAAACATATTAATAGACTTAACATTACATTTAATTTCACATTTTGATTCAAATAACGAAACAATACTATATTGACATACATTTTAGATTCTGAGTGAAACGATGAATGTATTGCTTTTACAATGATGTTTGTTTTTTTTTAATTTTTGTGTCTGTCTTCACCTTTTAGGGCAGCCAAAATTCTTAGATTTTCTTCAGCAGTATCTTTTCTGATAGGAAAGTGAATCTAGTTGGTACTTTGGGGGATCAAAAGTAAAAATTTTCGAGTAGTTTTCAAAATAATCTTGAAAAACAAAAGAAAAATTAAGGAAAAACGGGAATTTTTACGCTAAACCGATTTTGGTTTTTGTTGTTACTCTAAAACAAATGAACGTATATACATGCAATTTTGACTGCATTTTTATATTAGTATTTTCCATACACCATAATATTTTCCAAATATTTTGACGTTTATCAACAAAAAAATTTCTATAAGAAACTCAAATTAAATTGTTATGAGCGTTTAAAATTCATATTTTTAAAAAATTTGATATTCACTCGATTGACATTTTCAGTTTCCATTTTTTTTTAGTTTTTTTTTCTATAAATATCAATAACATCTTATTTGTCGATTAAAAAAGCTTGAAAATTTAATAGAAGGCTCCTAATATATTGTTTCAAAGACAGATGAAAAATATTAAAAATTCTTAGTTACAGTTTTTTGTTATAAGCATTAAAAGTTCAAATATTGACAAAATACGTAAAATTACGAAAATCTGCAAATTATTTTTTGTTAGAAATTCATAAAAATTTTTCTTTTTAAATCTAAGATATGAAAATGTAATATAAGATTCCTCATAAGTTTCTCTACCTTATCAAAAAAAAAATGTCCACAAGAAACTCAAATTAAATTTTTATGAGCGTTTGAAATTCATATTTTTACAACATTTGATATTCACTCGATTTCTCATGTAACGATTTTCTAATTTTGATGTAATTAAAAAACTAATGACTGTAGATACTTGAAAATTTCACTGAATGTTTATATTAGCATTTTCTATACACCATAACATTTTCCAAATATTTTGACTCTTTTTGAGCTGTTTACGGACATTTTCAGTTTTCAGTTTTTTTAGTTTTTTTTTTCTATAAATATCAATAAAATTTCATTTGTTTTGTAAAAAAGTGTGAAAATTTGATGCAAAGCTCCTGATATATTGTTACAAAATCAGTTGAAAAATATTAAAAATACATATTATGCACAATTTCTTTTTATAATCATTTAAAGTTCAAATTTTGACAAAATTTATCAAATTTTAAATTGAATAATTATTTTGTGGTTTAAAATTTATAAAATGTTCAACTTTTATATCTAAGGATTGAAAATTTAAAACAAGATTCCACGTAAATAGGTTATATATAAATTACTTTATTCACCTTAGTATCATCAAATATACTTCGTAATATCATAGGCTGACTAACCGTTTTCGCTCAGAATCGTTTTTCTTATACAGTGATAATATATCATTGAATTCAAATTTAATACAATAATACCATCCATTATACAGTGACCCACTTGTAACCTACTGTACAGCAGATCACCTTTTTTTGTTTAAATTTAAAATATTTTATTGGTTTTATATTGTTGAACAATATTGATTATTCTGATTTGTAATCAAACTTTGTACCTACCTTTATATTTTTAATTAATTTCCTATTACACACAATATAATTACTATAAACATTTTCCTGTAGTTTTCAAAAGCACTGTGAAAAACTAAAGAAAAATTAAGAAAAAACGGGAATTTGTACTCAAAATCTGTTTTTGAAAAAATCAATTTTGGTTTTTGGTGCAACTCAAAAACAAATGACCGTAGGTACCTACATGAAATTTTGACTGAATTATTATATTAGCATTTTCTACACACCATAACATTTTCCAAATATTTTGACCTTTATCAACAAAAAAATTTCTATAAGAAACTCAAATTAAATTGTTATGAGCGTTTAAAATTCATATTTTTACAAAATTTGATATTCACTCGATTTCTCATGTGGCGATTTCCTTATTTTGTAGTAATTCAAAAACGAATAACTGTAGACACATGAAAATTTCACTGAATGTTTATATTAGCATTTTCTATACACAATACAATTTTGAAAATAATCTAACTCTTTTTGAGCTGTTACGGACATTGTCAGTTTTAAATATTTTTAGTTTTTTTTTCTATTAATATCAATAAAATTTTATTTGTTGGGTAAAAAAGCGTGAAAATTTAATGCAAGGCTCCTGATATAATTTTGACAAAATTTATCACATTTAAAATTTAATAATAATTTTGTAGTTAAAAATTTATAAAATGTTCAACTTTTATAGCTAAGGACATGTATACACATACAATATACATATTCTATAATGATAATTATTAGTTACATTAAAAATACATTTTATAAAATAGAAATCAAATAGGTAGTTTTTTATTTATCTATAGTCTAGTAATTATGTTTATATTTTAATATAATTTCAGAAAATACAAATAGTTTATAATAGGTATATAATTAGGTAAGTATACATATATAATTTTTATAATTAATACAGTACCTACTGATTATTTATAATACCCAAGGTGAAAAAGTATTTTTTTAGTTCATTTAAATTAAATAGGTACCTACTATAAAAATGATATACACAATATAGGTGTTGACGAATCTATAAAGGTAGGTATAAATTCCCGATATTTGCTTCATAGTGATTTTAATTTTAATTTATGATTTAAGGTAAATCAATGAATATCTAAATTTTAATATTTAATTATACCTAGGAAAAGGTCAAAGAAATTGCACTCAAAATATGCATGAATATGACGTTTACTTAAGTGAGAAGGTTATAAGATTAATTTACATACTTGTTGACTGTTATATATTTAAATTTCAATAATTTTGACTTGAAACGGCCTCAAAAGTGTCGAAATATTTAAGTTAATAGACTATACTAATAATTACTTTTTTATTTTAATAAGACATTCCTAGTCTATAAGGCTATCTACATCTACGGATAAATAACACAATAATTATTACTTATTGAGTTTTATGTTGATTATCAGATTATAAAATTATATTAAAAATAGGAACTAAAATTAATACTTTCAAATAACTCTGAGGAAAAATCTTCTGAGTGTGGCTCGTCATTGATCAAGCTACTGTAACGTGTGTGTTAAATTCGAAATCAATGGTAAATAATTGCACACGAAAAACAATTCTGAGATTAGATGGTCTGTCGCCTACATTAGTAAGTATATTATGTTTATATCATAGGAACTATAGTTTTTCATTCAATTATTCTGACAAGTACTGGGGATTTGTTACTTTTGACTCCCGAAAGTGTCAACTATATTCACTTTCCTTCTTACCAGAAAAATACTGAAGTTAAAAATCTAAGCATTTTTAATTCTTCAAAAATTGAATGATTAGTGATGACAGATACAAATAAATACAATCATTATAATAATCAATAGGTGTAATCATCGTTTCACTCAGAATCTTAAGAACGCATATAAGGTAGTAATTATTTCACTTTTCACTCACTCTATTGTCATGGTCCACTCAAAAAGTGAATAGTGTATTAATTGTGATACGTAAACTACCTAATAGTAATATAATTGTGACTTGAAATTTCTAAATCTCTAAAATAATCTAAATTCTATTAAAATAACGTTATATCATTACAAAAACAACGGTTAATTTAAGAACCTATAGGAAGACCGATTGTTTAAAATATTTAAAACCCAACATCATAATTAAAAAGTGCAGAATTTAAATCAGAAGAAATACGTCCCCCATATCGGCCATCTTAGTTGGTGTCAATTGTCTGGTAATAAAAATTTTATGTTAGGTATTTAAATAATTTTCTCCTGACATTTCATAATGATTAAATGTATACATTGTGGTGTCTGATTTAAGATAATTTAAAGTATAAACGAGTCACCATACATTTAAATAACGAAGAACAAAAATGTCAACTAAATTTAAAAAAAGGTGCTCTGCTGTGCAGTAGGTTACAAGTGGGTTAGGTACTGTATAATGGATGGTATTAAATTTGAATTCAATGATATAATATCATTGTATAAGAAAAAGATTCTAAACGGAGATGGTATATCAGTCTTGGTATAAGACATATTATATACTTATCTATGGTATTCAAAAAACTTGACCTAGCTATAATAGGTACCTAAAATAAATTCCAAATTAATCATATCACAATAACCATTAGGTACTTATAACGCATTATACATCAAAAACAAACCGTGATACTGTCATAGTTATATAATAGTACACTTTAAAAGTTTCAAGTACTCACGAATAATATTATACAATCACAACAAAATAACTGAAATAGTTATTCTAGGTTTTTTATTATGTAATTTCGTCCAAATTTGAACTTAAAATGACCATGAAAATAAACTGTGCTTATGTATTTTTTAGATTTTTTGGTAACAGAATAAAGTACTTACGTGGAATCTTGTTTTAAATTTTCAATCCTTAGATATAAAAGTTGAACATTTTACAAATTTTAAACTACAAAATAATTATTCAATTTTAAATTTGATAAATTTTGTCAAAATGCGATCTTTAAATGATTATAAAAAAAATTGTGCATATGTAATTTTAATATTTTTCAACTGATATTGTAGCAATACATCAGGAGCCTTGTATTCAATTTTTTACACTTCTTGGCAAAACGGATAAAACTTTATTGATATTTATAGAAAAAAAAAACTAAAAAAATTAAAAGCTGAAAATGTCTGTAAACAGCTCAAAAAGAGTCAAAATATTTTCAAAATTGAATGATGTGTAGAAAATTCTAATATAAACATTCAGTGAAATTTTCATGTATCTACAGTTATTCGTTTTTGAATCACAACAAAATAAGGAAATCGCTACATGAGAAATCGAGTGAATATCCAATGTTGTAAAAATTTGAATTTCAAATGCTCTTAAAAATTTAATTTGACTTTCTTATAGACATTTTTTTTTGATAAAGGTAGATAATCTTATAAGGAACCTTGTATTACATTTTAAAATCGTTGACATAAAAAGAAAAATTTTTACGAAATCTTAACTCAAAATAATTTGCTAATTTTCTTGATTTTTCCATATTTTGTCAAATTTTGAACTTTAAATGGTAATAAAAAAAAAACCGTGACTAAGGATTTTTAATATTTTTCGTCTGCCTTTGAAACAATATGCAATTAGCCTTCTATTAAATTTTCAAGCTTTTTTAACCAACAAATAAAATTGTATTAATATTTTTAGAAAAAAAACTAAAAAAAAAAATGGAAAATGAAAATGTTCCTTAACATTTCAAAACATCCTAATATTTTGAAAATTTCATCGTATATAGGAAATTCTAATATAAACATTCAGTCAAATTTTCATGTACCTACGGTCATTAGTTTAAAAGTTGCACCAAATACCAAAATCGATTTTTCGAAAACATATTTTGTGTAAAAATTTCCGTTTTTCCTTAATTTTTCTTTTGTTTTTAACGGTGCTTTTGAAAACTTCTGGAAAATTTTTACTTTTGACCCCCCAAAAGTACCAATTAGATTCACTTTCCTATCAGAAAAGATACTGTTGAAGAAAATCCAAGCTCTTTTACTGTAATAAAAGGTGATGACAGACACAAAAAAAAAAACACATCATTGTAAAATCAATACATTCATCGTTCCTCTCAGAATCTAAAATTAATTTGACAGTAGACATTTCCGGAAAATTTAATGAGAACCACTAATGAAAGCGATTACAAGATGTGGAAAAGTAATAGAAATGCTGTATGGTAAATATTTGTATAACCTTTATCCACATCGTATTGAAATAGTAAGACAAATTCTGAAAAATGAATCATAAAATGCATGTTTTTAATGGTTTAATACAGTGATTGAAATACAAATATTAAAAACTAATTACTATTATATTTTGATGTTTCTACAAAAAAGGCAATTAAGAATTCACGGAAATAACGATTCTGCCTCGTTCAATCAACACAGGTATTTAATAAATGAGGTTTTTATTTATTTTGTTCACGTTGAGTTTTTTTTTGTCAATTTTAAACGGTGATATAACAAGTCCTTAAAAATATAATTTTTAGAAGTTTATTTTCACGGCATTTTGTGCATCATTATTTGAAATGGAACGGTACAATGTAATAATTTGATATTCTGGACTTGGAATTCTATCTTCTCTGAGCATTGAAAGAAAAACGTTTGATATAATATAGCCGTTTTTGAGGCCGATCGGTGATCGATATTTATATTATAATATTTATAAGGTCGGGATTTGTGATTCTTGGAATGTAATTTTAACTATCGGCACTCTGCAGGGTTGGGTGGAGGTGAATAAATCCGTTTTTACTAAATGTGCTATCGACTAGATCCATCAAATTTTTATAACTATGCACCCAAACAAACGTAATAACATTGCGAATATAATAATATACAGACGAGGTTGTAATGAAAATCAAATAGTGTGGTGATAACGTGGACAATACCTCAGTGAACGCAAAGGTTAGCCGTAGGCAAGTCAGCTTTATGTAGGTAGGTATATTAACATTATATATTTTTATAGGGCCACATAGGCGAATAAGCTGCAATCGGCTCAACAATTATTATTATTATTATTATTGCAGCCGAAGGGAATTTGATTGCGGCTGTTGTCCGACACGAATTCGTCGCGGATTTCCCCGCGATCGGCGGGTGTCAATAATGTTTTGACATATTTGTTCCGAGATCCTTAAAATGGTTATGTTATATAGGTACAATGTAATACCTTTCAACCGTGATAGTGGCGGATTAGTGGTATACTATGGTATGTCAATTACAGTCTGCTACTGTGATAATCTGCAGTATCGTTGTTCTGTTTTGAAGTACAGTGCGTCTATTGAATCTTTAAATTTCAAAACATCCGCCAAAATCATCTTAGGTATTCCATCTACCATTAATTATCTGAAGAAGTTATCATCTTTATAGCAATAAAAAAATCTTACAACTTATCACCATACAAAATATGATTCATGTTCTTATAAAACCCCACTTCTAACTAAATTAACGAACGGTTTACAGAACTCAGATGTTTAGTATTCACCACAGCGTAAATCAAACACTGTACATTTAAAAACAACGATAAATCATTAGAAAAACGATTCTGTAAAGATCTCGGTTAAGACTGTGCTCGATAAGAGGTTTTTTAAACATATTTATCAACGATTGTAGGTCCACATTTTTTTTACGCTTAGTGAACTGTTAGCTACTGTGTAATTCGAAAAATTACCTATTTGTATAAATTATACTAGATTTTATATAAATTTAAAATCTAGACTATAGCATAAATAAAGATCTTGTAAAACAAAATACCGAGTTAGGTACAGTTTGTAAATTACATTTATTTTAAATAAAAACCGTCTTTTTATGATAATTTATTTTAACTGATATAACAACAGTTGAAGAGTATTTGCATAGAAATAGCCAAAAAACGTTAGCCATCAGGTCATTAAAATATGGTGTATGAGAGTTACTTTATTATCATAGTTTACACTCTCTACATCATACATACATACATACATACATACATACACATATACATACATACATACATACATACACACATACATACATACATACATACATACATACATACATACATACATACATACATACGTACATACTTACATATATACATACATACATACATGCATATATACATAAATACATATGTATACATATTGTAGGGATTAAACTAAATAGTAAATACGAGTATCATCGATAAGTTTACAACACAAAATATGTTTACCTGTTGTGTATAAATAAATAATAAAATATAATATACGTAATATTCAATTTGCCTATCTATGACGCCGTGCGATCATAAGTTTGGTACATACTAATTGCCTCCCAAAGGCCAACATATACGAATTGTCTTCCATCCATATTGTATGTAAAAATATTATAATATTGATATTTTATTGTATATAAAAAAGTAAGTATACACTAGTTGCCACAGATGATTAAGTAGTTAATAATAATTATATACGAGATTTTTATACACATAATAGTACTGTGTTATAATTATAAACATTATGTCAACAGTAATATATATTTAATTTTATGTAAATTAATATAATATTACATAATGATGATAAACATTAGTCTTATTAGGTACCTACATAGATATTTTTATATTTTATTCTAGTAAACATCGTGATATTATTTTAAGTATATAAGATATAAGAATAACTTCATACTAAAATTATTGAGATCAATGTAATTGTTAAATACATTTTTTCAGATAGTTATTATTATGTAGTACAATTGAAAAATATCAGTCTTAGGTAGATGTATATTGTTATATTACATTTTTTTATACCAATAATAATATACAACTATTAAAAATAACAGTATAATTAGTGAATAAAATCATTTAGTAATATAATTAAAATTATAAATATGTAAGAACCACTTAAACATTTATCACCTGCACCTGAGTCAACTAGTACCAAACTATTCGTTTACGATAAAATTTAGGATACGTCGGGAGGCAATTCGTAAACAAATTCTTGACCTTTTTGACCGTATAACAAATTTGTTGTACACTTGTACTACCAAATTATATTGGAAACATATTATCATAATAGAAACCGTTTGGTATTCTCTCGAAAAAACGTAGTAAATACTTAATTATTACAAATTTATATTTTATTTCTAAAATGGTTTCAGAGTACCCATAAGTGTAGTAAAAAAGAAACCAACAATGTATAACAGTTAAGTATGGTGTAAAGAAAAGTAATTATTACAATGTAGTATGAAGGTAACTGTACTTGAAAATGGAAATGAGGATATAAATAAGAGGTTTATTAACTTCTCTCTTTTTATAACTTTTTTTTTAGTATAGCCAACATGATTGTATATTCAACCGCATAGACCCGAGAGAATATCATACCTGTATAAACCTACCAGCACCTAATCTTGACTAATGAGTAATGACCATACGTACATAGCTAGGCCATTAAAGTATCATTCGTACCATAATGTACATTTTACAATTAATAACTGACGACTGAAGAAATGAAGGAGTAATCAACTCGAAATTGCTACTCGTTTGAATCGATAACGTCGACAATCATTGTCCATCTCATGTTCGTCAATTTATATAATATCCAAGCAATTATATTAAGCGAGGCACACATTTCCTAGAGCTTTTTAACATTTAAAAAAATATATAAAGTGTTGTGTATAATTTATTGTATAACAATGTGTTTCACAATGTAATCTGATGACCACATAATATAATATTTATAATAGGTAACTAAATTATATACGTTTGTCCTGTAATAGTTTAAACTAGAAACTTTTAAATAAAAAAAATAAAAATATTCATATGTTTACGATATAATGTTATATAAAAATACCTTATTATTATATTATGTTATACCTATCAATCGAAATATAAAATATTTATATTAAAAACTTTAAAACGTGTGGACACAATGCGAATTTGATAAAACTAATTACGAGTTACCTTCACAGTAATGAAAATAGTTCTTCACATGCACGTCAAGAGTTGCCTCAAACGAGACGAGACTGCCGTACAAGTTCTGTTTTAAATGTTTTTATTATCACCCAACACATAAGTAAATGGGTTTTAAAAATAAAAGATGGGCGAATAGGTGAAATATGACAGTCATATGACTGTGCTTTCTCATAATATTAATAAGCTGTATCTGATTAAGACGCATCATTAAGAAATTATAATATTATCTTTAAAAGGACGCTACACCCACATACAATGTATCTGTGTATCAATGTATCTACAAACGCATAATATAGCAAATTAGACGGTCTGAATAATCTATTTAACTCATTTATGTTTAATATAAGAATGAATTGACCCATTATCAAATTATTAGAAAAATAAAGATACAAAATATTGTTATGTAGTATATTATAATATTATGGCACAATATTTTTGAAAAAAAACAATAAATAACATAGGTACCTGGTATACCTATTAAATTTATGTCAAGAATATAAACCTTTTTTTAGATTCATTTTCTAGTGAAATACTGCATGTAAATCTGACATTATAAAGTAAATAGGTAGATATATATCACTAGACTATACTATACTATCACTATACTATCTATCTGTGCTATCAAGTTTCCAAATTCCAACCATAGAACTATATAGAAGGACTTAATTATGAAACTTTTTCAACACTCCTTCTACCCGTATTATCGTTTTAAAATTGAATGAAATCTATTTTCTTGAAATATTTCATAAAAATGTCATGAAATATTTAATTTTTATGAAAAATAAAAAAATTTCATTAAGTATATCTAAAAGTGTATAGTCATCAAATTGCAAGTGAGAATTTTTAAAAGTTTAAAATAGTTATTGGTTATAAATGTTTTACTGTATGAAACAAAAAAAAAATATAAAGGCACCTACCTTCACGGGGTGCCGCCATTGGGTGACTTCCCCCTCCACATAAAATTTACTTATTTTATAACTTGCAAATACAGATTGTAAATACTAAATATACATTTTTTCACAATTTCATTGAAATATTACAAATTCAGTACCCTAATCCGTATATATTATAGCTAAGGAGTAGGTGTTAAATTATGTCAAAATAAAAAAACACAGGTACTTATTGTGTGAAAACAATAACTTACCTACTATTCACTGAGTTTAAAAAAAAATGTGACATTCTTCTATCTCACATACCTATATGGCTATATATACTTGTTAAAAAAAACTCCTATATGTCTACCAGTTTATCTCGTCTATATATTATGTACGTGTTAATAATTCCCAGAAATATTCCAGGACAGTAAGTGCGTAAATCGAACGAGGTTGAAATGAAGTCGAACAGACGTCAGGATTGAAGAAAACAATAACTACTTTGGCGTATAAAAAGCTTTTTCGAATCTACATTCTTAATGTACTCGGTTGGTGGGATTTATATTTTTAATTTTATCCATCCGAATGTGGCGGATTACATTTCGATAAGAACAAATGGCTGATAAACAATATCTCATTGGCTACATAATATTACCACCGATATTTCTAATCACACACCCACACACACAATATTAATGAGGATACTGGATAATAGAAAATCAATTTCGGTCGGCTGTATCAAACTGTGACCGTTTCACGGTTTATTGTTTCCACAGCGTGTGCATACAGGTAGATATATACATGTATAATGTAAAGTACCTACATTGTTTCAACTAGCTTTGAATTTTATTTGGTGAACGAAATTTCGATAATTAAATTGGTAGGGACCTAAAACGGTCATGAGTCACAACGGATCATATTATATTATGTAGTAATATTACAATAATATAATTTTGTATAGTTACGCATATTATCTATAGTGTATATATATACAGAGATTGAGAGATAGAGAATAGAGATAAAGAAAAATAGAGACACTGCAGATATTTCACGTGTACAATATTATAACAGTAAACAAGTAGGTTACCTACCTGAGGAGGATAACATTATTATATTTGGGAGTTAAATAAAGTACAAAGAAAAGAATATAATATGATATTATGATACCATTCGCATGTCATGAATCCGACTTGCAGACATTGGTAACGGGTATTGTGCACAGGCGGCGGAGTGTACGACGATAACGACAATCATAACGCGTAAGGTGAATAGTGAATAAGTTTTCCAGCAGAGTTAAGTTCTACAGTAACGTTAAATAACATTTTAATAACAAATACCCATCCCAGGGGTGTGATGGTCACAAGATTATCGTTATAGACTGGCTGCACTTCGCACCGTTGGGAATTCACGAAGCTAACAAGGGGACGTTTATAGTTTTCCTGGTTTTCATCGATCGAATCGTCCAATTGACGGATGTGTTAACTGTATTGAAAATCCTGCACAAAAAAATCTTGTACAAAACATCTACGCGTCAGCGGTTGATTTAACAATAAATAGACATAGATAACATATATTACATTATGTTGTATACTCATTCCATCGATAATCGTTAGGCGAACGCAATGTGTATACGATAAGGTGATAAGGTGTAAGCGGAAGGCTACGAGATAGAGTAGTGAGTACATTGGCGGTCGGCCCACAAATCACAGGTGGCAGTGTCGACATAAAAGATGATTTTTGAATTTTCCAACTGGTGTTCATTATTGCGAATTTCAATGTTATACCTACTGCAGTATTTTATTTGAAAAGGTTAAAATACAGATATGCATTATTGTATATATTCCTAAAAGGCTAGAAATTATCGCTTTTATTTTTTCAGTTGAACTTTTTGGTTATGAAAATAATTCTAAAACATAATATTGTTTTTTTTTCAGATTTTGTTGAATGACCAATAATTCACTTCAGAATCAGGTTTTTCGGTCTAGAATTAAGTGTGATAATTGTACGATACAGCGTGTGTATAAAAGGGAGTAAGTAAATTGTTCGATTATGACACTATACCTACCCTGTAGAAAAAAATATTCTATGTGTAACTTGTAACTACCGTTACCAAATTATCTCTGAGAAATGAAAAATTTGTTAATCAGTACTGAAATTGTGTGGGTAATGATAACAGAAATGAAATGTTTTTTTTTTGTCTCCCGAAAAGTAATGATTTGGACTTATTCCTTTTTACCCTCGGGCCGACCACTTAAATTCAACTATTATACTAAATACCTTTACAATTCTAAAAATTCTTAAACGAACTATATATATTTCTAGAATAAATTATTTTAATATTGTTCCCACTGTATGTAGGACGTAGCCACGTAGGTTGTAGGTATAACGATTGACTTCAATTCCTTGTTATACTAATATATCGGTAATATCTAATAGGTATGTTGACCAACAATGTATTAAATTACACAAAAGGACATAACATATACTATTCAACTGTATTCAAAACATTGTAATATGGCAATTGGCCAACAAAACTTTTACAAATTCCATTAATCGACTAATTACGTTAGATAAGTACCTATATAAAGATTATGTTGGATACATTAAAACTTAAATAACTTAATACGTAGTATTAATTATTATTATTTAAATATATGTTAATGGTTATAATTATTGAAAACTACCGCATTCACGGCATGTTAAAAAATAATCCTCGGGTTATTATTTCAAACGCACCTTTAACATCACGTTATATTAACACAATATTGTTATTATGTTTTTTTTTCAGAACTCGTTTGAATGAATCAATACACCATTAATACATGCATGTATATTGTATACCTCATACTAATTCTGAACAAAATATAATATAATATTTTATGAATCAGAATTTTTAAATGAATATTTCCCACAAATTATTTGAGATAATTTGATATAAACTAAAATTAGTGATAGGTAGGTGATATTACGTACAATTATTGTATATGCATGTTTGTATCAGTGTAAAGTTTTAAAGTGTCAACTTTCAACTCAGTATGTATAGTAAAATATAAAATATATTTTCTTATAGACTCAGTTTTTGAGCACATATTATATTAATATTATAGATAATGTAGGAGCTCGTTGATGTCAGGAATTGAAGTACCTAGTTAGTTAGGTGACACAAAAGTACAAAACACGAGGCTCAATTAATATGAATAATTACTCGACACTTTAATAATTATACTTTGAAAAATAATAACAATAACTTTAATAACAACTTTAAAAAAAGACAAATGAGTGCCCGTGAGCGTGTGCAGTCCGGACACACTCCGGCAGACACACACACGGCAACACACACCAAAAGACTAAGGACATACTAGACGTCGCTTCGGCGGCACGAGTAGGTGGACAGTGTTGTCACTTATCACTACAGCTCGGCCAAACCTGACGTTTTAAATACGTCCTAACGTCCTCGATCCGTATAATAAATACAAAATAAAAAAAAAAATTACAAATATAATAATTAAGTATAATATTATGTATACAATGAAAATTGAAAATAAAATATGAACAATAAAAATTAAATAATGATAGTAATAAGAGAACACTTCCTGAAGTACCTGGTAGGTGATAATGCTTAAAAATACAAAATACATTTTTTTTTTTTTTTTTTTTTAATACTTAATTACTTACAAAATCAATCAGATAAAATTAATACTGTTTAACCCAATGTTTAATGTCTCTCGCAGCGACAACTGTATTCAGAGGTATTTGGGTTACCTGGTGCCCTTCAATATCAGAAACAATATATCGGTCATGAGGGAGGACTTTATCTATTTTATATGGACCTTTGAATTTAGGCAATAATTTTTTGCAAACATTCGGTTAGTATCAACATTTTAATCATGATATATTCGCCAACAGAATACTGCGTGGCCGGTCGTTTAGTCGAATCATAGTAAGCTTTATTATTTAGTTGTCCTACACGTATGTTTTCCTGAGCATTCTGCCTAATTTTATCAAAATTACGTTGATCATTTTCAGATTCATTAAGCGCTTGTAAGTATAATCTAACATAATCTGTTGGCTCTCCTATTTGATCAATACCAAATAACAATTTACTAGGTGTATTCTGTATCGATCTGTTAAACGTATTATTTACAGCGAACTGTATTTGATACAAATACTCATTCCAATTTTGACTATGCTCGTGCATAAGTTTCGATAACATCACCGTTAAACCCCTGTTGTATCTTTCCACCTGTCCGTTTGCCGACGGCGTACCTACTGCTGTTTTAATATGTTTAATTTCATAACGTTCGCAAAACTCTTTAAACACATCCGAACGAAAGCATGATCCACGGTCGATATTATTTTTATAGGTTTACTATAGTGTAAAATTGTTGTTAATCGTAAACATGATTCTTTAGCGGCAACTGTGCGGACTGGATACAAATTCAAAAATTTACTAAACGCGTCAACCACAACCAAAATGTGTCTGAAACGCCCAAAAGTTTGATTTAACGGACCATAATGGTCAACATGAATTGTCTGAAATGGTTTGTCTCCCTTGTCAATTAAATTTAATAACCCTTCGTCTTTACCGTTTTTAGGCGAAAATATAATACACTTGAGACAATTGCTTATGTATGTCTTAACGTGATCACTCATTTTCGGAAACCCCAGTAAATTTGTTTGATTAACTCAAGTGTTTTAGTTGTTCCTACATGGCACATGTCGTCATGACACGAACGTATTACTTGGTCACGCATGCTAGACGGTACGTAAAATAGTAACCTATCGTTATTTTTTCGATATACCAACCCATTACGTAACTCAAACAGCGGGTGTTCTGATTGTTCCAGATCTCCGGAAATAGATCTAATTTCGGGGTCGGTTTGTTGTTTAATAGCCAGGGATTGATTAAACGTACAACCTTCTATTACTAAAATATGGTTACAGCGACTTAACGCGTCAACGTGCTGCATCTGCGACCCGGATCTATGCTCTATCTCGTATAAAAAATTTTGTAAAAACATGGCCCACCTAGCGATTCGAGGGTTTATGTCTTTTTTTTGTAGTGTCAGTGCAACGCTATTACAATCTGTTATTATTTTAAATTGTATACCTTGTAAATATACGCGGAACCGTTTAATAGAATTTATAATGGCTAACATTTCTAGTTCATAACTATGGTATCGCGATTCGGACTCAGTAGTCCTATGACTATAATAAAAAATCGGGTGGAATTGATTATCGGGTTGCTTTTGTAATAAAATGGAGCCATATCCGTGGCTACTAGCATCACAGTGGAGCTCTGTTATTGCATTGGGATTATATATAGCTAACAATGGTTGTTCCCCGAGTTTCAATTTAATGGAATCGAACGACCTCATTTGTTCCTCTCCGAACTCGTATGAAATATTTTTTTTTTAGTAAATTATAAAGTGGTTTGGCAATAATTGCAAAGTTCGGGATGAAACGTCGAAAATATGATGATAAACCAATGAAACTCTGTAGTTCTTTATTATTTTGTGGTACAGGATAGTTTTCAATAATCGAAACGTTTTTTGGATTTGGCTTAATACCGTATTGGTTTACACAGTACCCTAGGTAGAGTACCTCACGTTTCAAAAATTTACTCTTGTCGGGGCGGATCTCTAACTGTCTATTTTTCATTACCTTTAACACTCTCGATAGGAGCTCTAGATGCTCTTCAACGGTTTCCGTGGCTAACATAATGTCGTCGAAGTATACTACAACTTCATTTTTGCGAATAAATTCGTCAAAAACATTTTGTATAAAACGACTAAAACATGCTGGTCCTTGGCTAACCCAAAGACATTTTTAAAAATTCGAACTGTCCTAACGGTGTCGTAAAAGATGTAAATTTAATAGAGTCATTAGCGACATATACATGGTGGAACCCATCCTTCAGATCTAAGCATGTAAAATATTTTTTTCCGCGCAATAAATCTAAATTGTCGTCTATTAACGGCAGTGGATATCGGTCTTTTATTACGTATTTATTTAGTTCGCGGTAATCAACACACATTCTTAACTCTCCGTTTTTTTTCTTTACCAGGACTATGGGGCTACTGTATTCGGAACTACTTCGCCGAATAATACCTTTATTCAACATATTATCTAACATTTTTTGTAGACAGTCTTTTTCAAAAAAAGACAAGCGCCGGGGGCGAAAATAAAACTGTTTGTCATTTTTTAGTATAATGCGTATTTCTGGACGATAATTGTCAGTCGTACTAATGACACTTTCGTGATTAACATAGGACTCGTCATATATTTTTTTAATTTTTGTTTTAATATCATCCGACAGAGTATCCTCAATATTCAAACTAATGTCAGCATCATCGCTATTATTGATCAGTGTAATTAACAGATAAAATTTCAGCAAATTGTATAATATATCAATTTTTTTAAAGCTTACTTCAAAACGACATCCGACACATTCACATTTACTCTAGGTGAGAATAAAAAATTACGACCAATAGGCAATCATTCCTCGATGGGCATTGCTAGGCACCCACTGAAAACATATATTAATCGGGGCATCAAGGTCGGCATGGAAAATATCCGCATCAAATTGATCTACAATGTTTAATTTAGAACCATTAATACCTACTAAATCCGATTTTGGAGGCATGAACCCAGACCGAATGGGACAACTGTCGATTTAATGAGGACTAAACCGGCTACCCGTATCTACTAAAGCTTGTGCATCGATAGACTCACCATTGGGGAACTTAATGCTAACATCTAACATATATGGGGGTACAATAGGTGTGGGGGACCGTTCTAAAACAGGAAACATGCTCACCACCGTGTGTCTTGACGCTCACCTTGGCGACTTGGACAGTACCGCGCTGAATGACCCGTTGATTTACAGCTATGACAGGTTCTCGTTGGACACGAAGACGCCAGATGTCCGATTTTTCCACAGCTATAACACGTGACATTCGACATATCCCTTGTTGGCTTACTTCTTGCATCAACCTAGTGAACGTTGTACCGTATTTCGATCTTTATTCGCGAGTGTCAGAACTGGCTTTTCGATTGCCGGTGTTAACAGCGACTTTTACCCCCCGGTAAATTTACAGGGGGTAAAATAGCCTGAGGTAAAAATAGGCCTATCGTAACAGGCGATTTTTACCCACCTACAGATTTTACTGTAGGAGGTAAAAATCGCCTGAGGTAAACATCGCCTAACCTAACAGGCGATTTTTACCAACAAACAAATTTTACCGTGGTGGGTAAAAGCACCTGGGTAAAAATGTGCCTAGCGTAACAATAATTTTACTTGCCTAACAAATTTTACCGAGCTTGGGGTAATTTTACTACCCACATAATTGTAGTCTCTTTTCTATGATAATATTTTATAATTACTTTTAAACTAAAATTTTAAAATAATACAAATGCTGACTGGTAATCCCAAAGGTAATCCTGTGCACTGCTCACTTGAAACAGTATACCTTTATTCACGAAAATGTCCCCGATTTCAGATTTGTCCGTGCCCAATATATGCAATACATAATATAGGTAATAATACTGGTAATATAAACATAATAATACTGAATATAGGTAGATAAATGATAAATGTATGTACCTACATATTTTTGTACAGAGAGTATTTTATATGCAAAAGTCCACCTATTAAGGTACTTAGGTACCTATTCATGTTGTATGAATTAATAGACAAAGCGTCCTTGATACACCAAAAATCTTAAAATTAAATAATTATCTAAACATATTAACTATTGAAGAATACATAAGGGTATGAAATAAAATTAATAAAATAACGACTGAATCCTCCGGCCAATGAAACTAAATTTGGATTAATTTTAGTTAAGCGGCCTGCACGCGACCTGTTTTTTTGCTCAAAACATGCCTTACAGGAAAAACTCTCACGCCTCGTAGATTGGTCCGATTTCCGTAATTTTTTTTTTTGTTAGATAGAGGAAGACTTCTTACAGGGCGCATTGGACTTGGATTTTCAACATTATTTTTCTAAATCTTATGTTACAAGTTTGAATTTAATCAATTTTTACAACTTTTTAGTTTTTGTATTAATTTTTGTTTTTAGCGACGTAATCAAAAATCGAAGTCCAATGCGCCCTGTAAAAAATATTCCTCTATCTAACAAAAAAAAAATTACGGAAATCGGACCAATCTACGAGGTGTGAGAGTTTTTCCTGTAAACTGTGTTTTGACCGATATAATACACCCTATCAACCCCCCCTAAAAAGGTATTGGGTAGTAGATTAGTGGAAAAGTCTTATAATTGAGGTGGCAACTAAAATATAAAATTTAATTTTCAAATTTTATAGAATTGCGGAAAATTTGAAAAATCGCGAGCAGGCCCCTTAAAATAATTCATATAATAAATAAATATAAATAACCAATTTTTATTAAATTTTGATTAATTACTAATAATATAATATATATTATTATATATTTATATATTATATAAATTTTACACATTTAGAGCGATTAGCCCATTTACTTAGACTCCATCTTATATCACACATTTTATAGCATTTATCTTTAAGTTTTTTTCACTTAGCGTTTTTACACGTAGACACGTAGTTGACGGAGTGCTTTTGTTAGAATATCATTAGTTTTTTTATAAATTATCATATTTAATATACTGTATTAATATGTCTGGGTTAATTGTTTATCCCGTGCACCCAACAATGGATTAAATTTAATTTTTTTTTTACATGGAGTTGTCATATTGTTTTTGTTGGTATATTATTAGTTTTTATAAATTGTATATATATTATATTTATTATTGCCGTCTCCATAGCGCGTTTATAATAATATTATTTATTAATACGATTAATACCTCATTCTAACGATTTGGTCCATTTATTAGACCTGTAGCCTTTAATAAATAATACAAAAATATTAACACATATTAAATGGGAATGTTTAGGTTTTTGAATGATAATATATATACACGGTCGTGTGCTTTGACTTATTTTTTTTTTACTTAAATAGCAATTGTGTGGCTGGATTTGTTTCAAAATTCTAATCATTCAGTAGAATTAATAATAGGAAAATAATGTCTCATTACCTAGCCTTACGAGCTTCTTATTTTTTAAAACATTTAAATCCACGCAGTACCATGACGTGGTCACGTTGCAATTAGAAAATATTGATCTATTAATAATAATTTATCCAATGTAGGTAATATATTATTATTATATATAAAATATAGATTTGACGTGTTGTCATTTAATATCATGTACCTAGTTAAGTGGCTAAGTATTACGTTTCAATTCATATAAAACTCTGATAGGATATTATTTACTATTATTACTACAATATGAATATAAATTAAATATATTATATTTTAATTAATAGAAAATATACTTACGAAGTTACGACACAATATAACAGCACAATTATTCTAAATATGATAATTATATTTTAAAATAAAGTATATATCAAGGTACAGTATACACACCTAAATACAAAATACAAAATTAATTTAAAAATTATAGTTATTATTAAAGCTCAAAAATTACTTAAATACTTTTATAAATTACTTACCTTCTTTTGTACGTACGTCTTTTCTCAAAATCAATTAAAAAAATAATAAACACAAATTGAATACAGGTAGGTACTTTGAACAAAATAGTTGGGTATAAAATATCATAAATTACTTCATATTATGGAACAACCATGTTGTACAGCAGTAAAGCTAGGAGTGATTATAAAATGTTCGAATAAAATAATTTTAAGGACAAATAATGATAAAAATATACAATTTATATGTAAATACCAAATATCAATAATAACAATTATAACTGAATTGTGGATTCAAAAATAGATGTTTAGCTTAATAGAAATTAGAAACGTTCAAAAATATATTATGTATACATCTTGTTTTCATTTTTCATAAACACAAATACGTAATACGTCCAAAAATAGAAACTTCGAAAAGCAAATTATTATATCGGTAGTATACATTTATTATAATAATATTAAACATAAATATTTCATGCTGGTTATTATGAAATTATGTTAAGACGTTAAGTATTTACTATTTTGTAAAACCTATTATTAATAACAAAACAAAATGGTAGTTTGACTTTAATAATTGTGTAGACTGTAGATAAATTAAACACATAATTAATTTTGTTTAAAAACATTTATTTGAATAGGTAGGTTATAACTTATAAGTTATATAGAAAAAAATATTAATTAATAAGAGTAAAAAGTTTTACTAATACCATTAAGTGGACATTTGCATATTATAAAACATTATATGGACAAAAATCATAACACTGTTGCATTAGTGGATGCGATAAATAACTCTTGCATCTTAGAAAAATTTGTAGGCGAGTTTTACCCCCCCGGTAAAATTTGTAGGTGGGTAAAAATCGACTGTTACGCCAGGCGAATTTTACCTCAGGCGATTTTTACCCCCAGGTAAAAATTCGAAGGTGGGTAAAAATCGCCTGTTACGCTGGGCGATTTTTACCTCAGGCGATTTTTACCCCCCCGGTAAAAATTCGAAGGTGGGTAAAAATCGCCTGTTACGCCGGGCGATTTTTACCTCAGACGATTTTTACCCCCCCGGTAAAAATTCTCGGGGGTACAAATCGCCGGTGACACCGGTATGACTTTGAGTTGTCTTCACAGGCTCGGTCGATCGAATTCGACTGGTCCTGGCATTTCTCAGATTATTGTAAGAATTTATATCAGCCAATAATTCGTCTTCACTTAAATGTGTGCGCGCTATCAAATAGTTACATAAATCGTGAGAATAAACACCTTCAACTATCTGTTGTTTAGTCTCGTTAAATGGTAACGAAATTTCACGGCAGAGGCGCGCTTTGTGGTGAAAATATTCTATGACGCACTCGCCCTTGGCTTGAACGCGGTTTGACATAATTCTTATACGATCAACTGTGCACGACTCGTTTCCCACAAATGTATTATTAAACTGGTCGACAAAACTTCCCCAACTTGAAAATGTACGACCAATGTACCAATTTTGGGACGGACCATCCAATTTTGTACGTACTATTTCTAATTTAAAACTGTCTGGCCAATTATGCAATTTTGCTACACCTTCGACTGATTTCAACCATGCTCTCGCATCTGTATTGGATTCACGACCAGAAAAAATATTAATCGAATTATTAAAATCTGGCATGACGTAAAACCTCTTGTAAGGATAATGATTTCCAAATAAGCTAAGCCCAGCACTTTTAAATACATTGAGTCATTTTCTTCGGATTACAAGTGTCGGATGACCGCTAACTTGTAAGTTTCAAGTACTTAATCAGCTACTGATTTTGTATTGGTGAACAATTAAAATCGAAAAAAAAAATGTATTACCTCTATTTTATTTTGAATGAGTGAAATAATGGCTGGCACTTTGCATTCTGCAGCGAATCGTGGATCACTTATTTGTATAATTTGGAGTTGTGGCAGCTGAATAATGCCGTAAGACATGGCATTGTTTTTTAGTGTGTTCAATAACGCACGGCTAAAATATGCAATTTAGATACATATTGATTATATGATTATATAATTATATACATTGTGTACTGTAAAATATGTGTAATTCAGTCCATTCTCCGTTCTTGTGTAGGCAAATAAATACTACCTTGTGACTTATATAAATGTAATACAAATAATTAGGGAGAGAGGCGATTTTGTACACACAATACGCTAACTATGAGGATTTGGTTAAAAAGTTACAATTTTATTCCATGGTCACGTTCCAATTTGGGGTATAATATTATTATGATAAACATCGATCGGTGTTTTTATTTATTTGTTAATTAGGTACTATAAAAATATACATATATTAAATAAAAAGCACACACAGATTTTCCTTGTAAACAACGCCATTTTAATTGTATGTATAAAAGCCTATACACACATATTATTAAAATGGGTGTTTTGCATTTTGAATACGGTGTTTGAGAATTTTAAGTCATTACTATTGGCATTCGTTTTTTAATTGTTATTAATTATAAAAAGACCGTATAATAATAATATGTATAGTTAAACGTTTGATTACCATACTATTTATTGGTTAATTCAAGGTTTCCAAATTTGTTTTCATATTTATATATTATATAATATATAATATATGTACAATGTACAATGTACATAATATGTTATAATTATTTATAATCAAATTTGTTTTAACCACGCATGCGGTAGAACGTATGCACGTTTTACGAGCTCGTATCGATCTTGCGTTAAGACCTATAACCATTTTCCCATTCGATTCTGCAAGTAACACGTAAGGGTTATCGTGCAAATCGCATAAAACTGTTTCAGTTTTTTAGGCACAATAGTTAATTTTACATTCACGTAGAATAATATTTTGTACACGTTTATCGTAAATTGTGAATATTATCTGAAAATTAATTATGTTTTATAATTTGTTGTTGTTGTGCTTAACACGAAAACAGTTTGTGATGCCAACCGAAGTAAAATGTTTATTTCCGATACCATAAATAATAATATGTTTTATACATTCGGGTTTTCTAAATGGAAATAAATATCGTCCAAATGGCGAATAACTATACGACCACTGATTATGAATATTAAACATTACTGTTTAGTATTATTTATTTACATTTATACTGCCTTCACTCGGACGACTTTGAATGCGTATTAGACTTTATTCGATTTCTGTACATTTCATCAAGATTCATGTTTATTCAGAAACACGCGTTATTGATGTACCTAATTGGAATTATACTGTACAAATGTAATGAAGATATAATAGTCCAAGACTATAAACCAACGTATCTTAGGTGAATTACAGTGGTCAGTGATCACAAAAACTTTTTTGCTTTTTATAATGTACTTTTTGTTCTCACGTTTTGGTTCTTCAATATTAGTATACCTATTGATTTGTATGCACTAACTTGGTTGTACTCTGTGTAACGAGTTTAAAACTCGGTAACAAAATAACTAATTTCAGTGGGTAGTTATACCTATAATACATATAGGTAGTAGGTACCCATAATACCTATATAGTTACGGCATGTTTATTTCGACACTGATGAGTGACGGTTACAGCAGAAATACTCTGTAAACAGGTGTGCGCAAAGTAGACACTAGACATAATAATAATAGTCCACATTTCGAATTTATTTTTCAAACCGTAACTTTAAGGAAATAATATAATTCGTTTAAAATATTTAGATACTATCTTTTATGCATAATATGTTTTTGTACACAATTTTTTTGAGTGCTTATATAATTAAAAATTATAAGGAATATTTTAAAAATCAACGCATTATACATTATACAGTATAAATTATACTTATAGGAACTGTTGAGTAAAGTGTTTACTACGCACCATCACGAGATTAGTTTTTGTATGCATACCTAAACATGCATTTCGGGGCCGATCCGATTCTAGTCATTGCATGGATTATCTATGTTGAACTCCTTGATTCGCAGTCGCATCTTCATGAAATTGAAGATTTGTTCGCAAACTGATAAACAAATAATAATACTAATAAATAATATAAAAAATATTATGAATAGATTATGAATAGGTAGGTGGTGAAATTTTATTTCTGGGCGGGTTTATATATTTTCTAAGACAGTGGTGTTTTTGGGATTCTTCATTTGTGGTGGGGGTATATAAATGAATTGCAAAGTGGGCCTCGGGGAGGAGGAAATCCAACACTAAAGAAGGCCATGGGGGAATGGGAAAAAAGATGAACATTATTTTAAGTGATATTTAAAAATAGTATTGAATAATAATAAAAAAATTATGTTTTAATAAAATACTACTTTAAATAATATTATGCTTTTTGCTGATACGAATCATTATTACAATAAGAAAAATATATACTTAAATCAGAGTAGTAGAAGATGTTATGCAGTTATATACTGAGACAGTAAGAATTAAAAATATTCAAATATGTGTACACTAGAATTTAATATACATATTAAGTTCATAACAAACATAATAGTATATAATAATATAGTAATATATAAAAAACAATTAAATAATTCATTAAATTCGCAGCCAGGATATGATTCCTGAAAACCGATATTTTAAATTGGTATTTATTTTATATTCTTGTGGACCCTGCGTGCTATTGTATGATATTCTATATTTTTATGTATACAAGCAATAATATTAAATGAATAGTAGGTAGATCATTTTTTTTTTGTTTTTAGTTTAGTTTGTAAAATGTATACCTACCCTTCTGTCTCAGTACAATTCTGACTATTGTAAATGTTTTACGTTGCTGTTAAGTGTTACAATCACGCATATTATATTATGTTGCTCTTAGTATTAAGCCTTCAATTAATATTCAACAGTTTTATCATTTAAAAATGTGAGATAATTATAAATCAAAATTTTAGAATATCGAAAATTGCACTAAGACATTGAATTCAAAGCGAAATTACCTATTCAAAGTTCTAGTAGGTATCTACTCAAACACGACCGCGGTGAGTACCATATTGTGTGGTATTTTAATAATAATAATATAATATTATTTAGCTGGTATTGTGTTAATGCGGCACGCCCAATTAGTTGGTCGATCCGGCCGGCGCGATACGAATACGATCGAATAATAGAATAATATTATTATCACTCGCCGCGGCCGACAACAACTATAAGATGCTATTGCACGCGCGCCGCTGCAGCGGATCGGAGCTCAATATGAAATGTGCACCGTAATGCACAAACGCTGGACGTGGGCACAGAATAATAATTTATATAATGATATTATTACCACCGTCGCACGGAGGAAAAGAAAAGAGAACGAAAAACTGTTCGGTCGAGATCTTTCGTTGGAATCGTTTCGTAGATGGCGTAGGCCGGCCAGACACGAAACGGCACGGACACCGAGTACCATACGTCTTATATTATAATGATATTAATAACGATACTGTTGTATTAATAATAATTCCTGTCCAAACTATGTATTATTATATTATAACATAGGGCACATATGCGTATACCTATATTATTATTTAATATCAGGTCTTATACGGACGCGTGATATAGATTATAATATTATATAAAGGTTTGCGTACAACATGAAATCGAACGAAGATTGTATCGCGGTCAATCAGATACACACATTTAGCCGGTGATAATGGAGCAGACTTATTATACTCCTCTGTCCAGTCTTGGCGATTCGTCTATAATTTTAACAGTTAATTTTTTCAGTTAATTTATATTTGGTTTTTTTTTTACACAATTCTAAGAAATGATCTCGATAAAAAGTTATATTTTTTCTATTTCTTATGGTTATTTTTTTTAAGTTCACATATGCATATAATTTACATTTTCATACCATATGCTGAATGTTTCTTTTGAAATTGTCAATGTGCAGAATTTGAATATCAAAACCATAAGTTTATTAGTTTTGTGAGTTATAATCATTATTCATTTAGGTTTCTAGGTTTTTTTAAGTTATAAGAAAGAAATTACCGTATATTTGCACTACAAAATATAACTATAAAATACACTGAAATTTGCAATGGATAGTTAATATTATATTAATAATCATCGGTCGATGCAAATTAGAAATGACTTATAATATTGTTTAAGATTAACTTTAGAAGTGAAACACGACAGAATTCTCTTGATAGATTTTTCGACAGTTTTTTTTTAAACTAAGACAAACGTTGGCATGGTTGAGGTAAATAATAATATTTATTATTATTATTATAATTTATCAGTACTTATTCTATAATTACTAATACCGTGATTATATTGTATTTAATAGGAAATTAATAAAAAATATGTAAGTACAAAGTTTAATTACAAATCAGAAAAATCAATATTGTTCAACAATATAAAACGAACATATTATTTTAAATTTAAACAAATAAAGGTGCTCTGCTGTACAGTAGGTTACAAGTGGGTCACTGTATAATGGATGGTATTAAATTTGAATTCAATAATATAATATCATTGTATAAGAAAAACGATTCTGAGCGAAAACGGTTAGTCAGCCAATGATATTACGAAGTATATTTGATGATACTAAGGTGAATAAAGTAATTTATATATAACCTATTTACGTTGAATCTTGTTTTAAATTTCCAATCATTAGCTATAAAAGTAGAACATTTTATAAATTTTTAACTACAAAATTATTATTTAATTTTAAATGTGATCAATTTTGTCAAAATTTGAACTTTAAATGCTTTTAAAAAAAAATTGTGGGTATGTATTTTTAATATTTTTCAACTGATATTGGAACAATATATCAGGAGCTTTGCATTAAATTTTCACGCTTTTTTACCCAACAAATAAAATTTTATTGATATTTATGAAAAAAAAACTAAAAACGTTTAAAACTGAAAATGTCCGTAAACTGCTCAAAAAGAGTCAAAATATTTTCAAAATTATATAGTGTATAGGAAATGCTAATATAAACATTCAGTGAAATAGTAGGATCTACAAGTATTTACAGTCATTTGTTTTTTAATTACAGAAAATCGTTACATGAGAAATCAAGTGAATATCAAATGTTGTAAAAATATGAATTTCAAAAGCTCATAAAAATGTAGTTTGAGTTTCTTGTAGACATTTTAATTTTGATAGAGGTAGACAAACTTATGAGAAATATTGTATTACATTTTCATATCTTAGATTTAAAAAGAAAAATTTTTATGAATTTCTTACTCGAAATAATTTGCAACTTTTCGTCATTTTCACGTATTTTGTCAATATTTGAACTTTTAATGCTTATAACAAAAAACTGTAACTAAAGATTTTCAATATTTTTCATCTGTCTTTGAAACAATATATTAGGAGCCTTCTATTAAATTTTCAAGCTTTTTTAACCAACAAATAAAATTTTATTGATATTTATAGAAAAAAAAATTAAAAAAAATGGAAACTGAAAATGTCCGTAAACAGCTCAAAATATTTGGAAAATGTTATGGTGTATAGAAAATGCTAATATAACAATTCAGTCAAAATGTCATGTACTGATGTATATACGTTCATTTGTTTTAGAGTAACAACAAAAACCAAAATCGATTTAGCGTAAAAATTCCCGTTTTTCCTTAATTTTTCTTATGTTTTTCACGGTTATTTTGAAAACTACTCGAAAATTTTTACTTTTGACCCCCCAAAGTACCAACTAGATTCACTTGCCTATCAGAAAAGATACTGTTGAAGAAAATCCAAGCACGTTTTCTGTCCTGAAAGGTGATAACAGACACAAAAAAAATAAAAAAATAAAAAAAACACACACATCATTGTAAAATCAATACATTCATCGTTCCACTCAAAATCTAAAAAAACTAATATTGATAAGCTTGATTAAGATTAAAATCAAAAAATTTAATTTAATTTTTGGTCCCGCTGCATGCCTACCTAGATGTTATATGCCAATATAAGGTGATAATATTATATGTGATGAATTATATATTTTTATTCGATAAATGCCATAATCATTATTACTTCTAATTGACCATTTAACCGTTGTCTAATAAATAGGTATTATAGGAATATAATCCGGACTCCGGAGATGGTTAAATTATACTTTTTATTCGCTCGTAACAACGAAAATAATTATTTTTATGCTTAAGTATTGCTTCAAGAATCCGTGTTCGTGGCATATGTTCGTGTTCGTCGATGGTTTCGACACGCGAAAAACAGTCGTGAGACGTGTACCTTTTGCGAATAACTGCGTACCTATATCTATATGTGAACGTTTTTAGGGTTCCGCGTGTAACGACCAACTTAATCCTAATCGCACCTACAGTAAATATTATTATATGTTTATAATAATATTATAGTATGCGTATAGAGTGCGTGTGCTTAGATCGAGAATCTTTCGAGCCACGTGTTATTAACACGTCAAAAACGAATGCCACGCGCTATAATTATTACGAAAACGGCATAGTGTAATTAAAATATATATTTTTTTATGCGGCGGTCGCTACGCTCGCTCGAGCGGTTGCTCGACACCGGGTTCCGAAGGGCTATAATTTAATAGATATATACATATACGCACTCACGTTGAGAGCGTAAGTAATTATGTATTTATTATTTGTATGTGCAAAAAGTGCAAAAAAAAACATACTTAAATTTCAAAACGCTAAACTCGTAATCGTGTCTTTCTATACCGTGTTAAAGTGGGTACAATAATAATATAATATGTATATATTATTATACATTCCTACGTGCCAAAAACACACGAAATTGGCTATGTGCAAAAACATTTAACCATGACATTATCATTTGTAGGCCATCTCATTTAAATGTGTTTCAAATGTCAATCGAACGCCTTTTCGTTTACCTACCTATAAAATATTCTTCGAGTCTTTTTCAAACATTAAAATTTAGTCATGTCTTCTCTTTTCGTTACCCATTATAATATAATATGCTATATTATACATATCTAGGTACCTAAAATTACAATTATAATTATATTTTAGCAATGTACCACTAAATGCCTGCCTGCTATAACACTATAAAAAAGTTCGTTGGGTAATATACTAATATCCATGTATATTATACCTAGTAGTATTATCGAATAAGACCCTCTAAATTGTACTACTTTTTTACAATATATGTACTTGGTCCACGAATATCGTAACATGATTAATGATAGTCTAATGACTAACATCTAAAATAAATCTAATAATATCTAATTTATGCTCTATCGGGTTCGTATTTACGATTTACGAGTTTATTTCGCATACCTTTCCGAAATAGTACTCGTTTTACGACTTCCTAATTTCTTGTCTGAACACTCTACCGCATCTCTAACACGCATGGAATTTGATAAATACATCTAAAGGCAGGACTAGTAGGTAATAATTAGCTAAGTAGAGGAGTTTTCCACACGAGAAGCACTTCTGATCTTACACTCGACCAAAGCTACAGATCGGAAGCAGTAAAAACGATGACGGTGGTTGAGCTTCATCCCATAACGCGGCGTCTGAAAATGGCGCTGCTATTAGTGAAAGAGCTTCGTTTGAAGGACCCCTTGTAAATGGTGCCAGACTTCTATAAGCGTAGGTGCATATTATATTATACACTGTATGAGATGTATTAGGATTATTTTCACTAAATGTATGCAATTCAATTATAATAAACATTTAACATAAACTAGTGTTTTTTACTACTTTTTTACAGTACTGTATTGTATATTTGTATTTTGTAGCGTGAGAGCACTACATAATAATAATAAGACTTTTACATTATAATAATATATTGGGCCATTAGAATTCTTAATAAATCATAAATTCTAATAATTTTAATTTTATCATTGTGCGTACCTACTGATTAGGGACACGATGGTTAAATAAAACGGTTTAATTAAATTATATTATTGGTGCTTATATAAGGTTCACCAACATTGACTAGAATATTATTGATATTACTCACTTTTCTTTTGCACTTTGCGCACGAAGTCCTTGCAACAGCGTCGCTGTCGATCTTTTGTCGACTCCATCCAAATCCCGTCAGCACAAAAATATCCTGTACGGGGCTCCATCACTGAATCGTGGTTTAAAAACAAAACAGAATAGCTAATAATTTCAAGATCTTGGAACTAATTAATTTATACTTTACTGCAAAATATAATATAACATATTTTCTTACTTGAGATGTCAGTGAAGGCATTTCCCTGTGGGTGCAGGACGCCGTGCATTGATTGGACGTGAGCTTGTCCTGAGTACCATGCGAAGACAATACATTATTAATAATTATTATTTTTGACAGATTTTAATTTTATATTATTAAATTATTCTCAGGGGATATTTTTAATGTTTTAGATATATAATCAACCGAACTCTGGAATATAATGGAAAATGAGTCAAATATTATATTTAGAGGTGCATCCTAGTTCGGCATTTTATCCGGAATTTTTTCATTTTATATTTTATATTTCATTAGTATTATTTTTATTAATACCTTGGTGGTGGGTTGTTATAATGGAATATTAGATTTTTTGGAAAAACTAGTTGTTGGGAATATGTCTAAAAAATATTCTTTGAAATACATAATGCGTTTCGAAGTAAATGTGTAAAAGTTATATTCTTGTATTGACTTAAATTCCATGCAAGAATATTTTGATCCTTGAACATCTCTTTGGAGAAAACAAGATTAAAATATCGACCAAAAGTCAAGTTGAGCATTTAGATACCTATCGAATGATTAATACACTTTACCAACTCTTTTGACAATTTGACCGAATTATTGCAACCGCACAGAGATTTCCTGTTCCCGCTTCATACCTACCATGATAAGAGAGTTGCAATAGTAGATAAAGTAAAATGATCAGCTGCCCGCCGACCAGAAACACCGTCGACCACATCACAACCTCAGTCTCAAACACCGTCTAGAGAACTGGTGAAAATCCTTGACAGAAACGAAGTTATTGATAATGTGTCATAAATGTTACAGCCATTATATTATTATCATCATCGTTACCGTATTATTAACCGGTCAACGGTAGCTGTATAAGATTCCCTTGTCTTATACGAACGAGTTAACAAACGATTTGAAACTAATGAGGTATTTCACTTCCACGTGAGCCTTTTTATAAACACTACGATGACCACTGCCACTCAATCATTATTATTGTTATTATTATTATTATTTCAGTCAACAATCGAATGTTACTAGAGTATCAATATGCCTTGTTGGCTGTGCACGGTTTTAGTTTTTTGGCGGCCGTATATTATGTGCACATTGTTTGCCTATGGCGTGCAGCTATTGCAGCTATATTATTGTCGCAGTTGTAGGTACTTTTTCGCCGTTAAACACTTCATACCATTTCGTTATTTTTTGGTTTATTCCTAAATTTTTCATGAACTTTTTGTCTCGAGTTTCTGTGCAGGATTAACATGTGGATCCAAAGCTATTGTATTACATTTTTAGGTCATGACGGAATGCTGTAGTATGACAAAAACAATATTTTTAGAGAACACACTTTTAAATTTCATACAATTTAAAAGAAACGATGACTTTCAGAGTGAAAGTCATTAAAAAATCAAATACCTACATATACCTATAACATGGTGGATAAAATAATTAATTATTATATTTTTTTGCCTGGGTATTTTTATTCTTTAATTGTAAAAAACTTCATTTTTTATAAATATAATACAGTAGCCGCCGCTTTTTGGACTGTTATAAATGTAAATGTAATATATATATAAATGTGTTATTAATGGACACATTCACCATTTGGACTCAAACAGGCTGATTCTGATTTACGTATATAGTATACACTTACACATAAAATACTAGCTGAGCTGGTTAATGGGGTCAATGTATAAGGGCATATTTCCTCAATTTTTAGTTCATTTTCCAGATTTTATTGCTTATATTTTGACGATTAACATTATTTTCTCAGCTTTTCTCATTGAAAAATATTAAAGATTTGAAAATATTTTTTACTTTATTCAATGTCGTTATTTACGAAACAATATTTTTGAAATATTCGTGTGCCAATATTATCATTTGCATGTTTATTTTATTTGTAAATACCAACGTACATTTGAAATCCATAAATAAATACATAATAATGAATATTAATTAACAGTAGGCACAAGGCCAAATTTTTTATTACAATTTATATGTACATATTTTAATTCTTGGACCTTTCGCGGAGTTTTGCCTTATTGACACATATTTGATTAATGGATTCCTATACTCTAGCCCCAAAGCGAGTCCAATAAACAGTGACTACTGCATTTTCTTTTTTACAGATTATAGAGATCATATATTAAAAATTGGTCAAATTAATCCAATTTATAAATTTTAAAACTAACCACGATAGAATACACTCATGTTTATGTTGTCCTATATATTACTTAAAAAAAATTAGATTTCTTCACTACCTATGATAATTATTCACTGTAAGTTTGTATAAATAAAATATATTTTAATTGCTAAGTTTTCATTTTTCTCACTGTATAATTTAAAATTTGAAATCCCTTAAAAAGCAAGTTTTAAAAAAATGTTTATATAATTTGAAAACATTTTACGAGGCTTAATTTAGTGGTTATTGAAACTCAAATATTGTCAAAGCTTTATAAAGGCTATAGGCTATAGGCTATGTATATAAAATGCATTTAAGCAAATTATTATGATGTGACAACTTTCAATGTTACGAAAATAGAAAATAATTAAATTTTATATTTATATATTATAAGGACCTATACACGTTTAAGAATAATTATGTAGCCTGATAAATGAATTGTCTTTCTCAAAAAGCATATATGATTTACGTTTGAGTGATTTCGACACTTTGACTCTCGTTTGGAATTCGATGGTTAATAAATATAAAAACATTCTGTTTTGTTGATGTTATTAAATATTATATTATTATTGAGTAATAACTACAATAATTATTGTAATATTTGTAAATTATTAGAGTTCAGGAGGATGTAACGCAACATTCATAGCAAGTGTCATATTAGTCATCTAACCAGCACGGCGTTTCGGCTTATACTATAAAAAAATGTCTAAATTATTATTATAATACAAACGTTCCATACCCGTCTTCCAGGGGTTGTATATAGGCAGTTTTAAGAACACTTTAAAATTTAAATCTTAAATCTTATATTTTAATACCGTGTCAGTATAATTGTTGGTTGATGCGTAATTATTATTAGAATGAATAATATATAAGAAATTCAAGTTAAAAATAAAATAACGTTTTTTGTAGTAATATTACCAAAATAATAATAACAATGCAACGAAATAGAAAATATGGTCTAGTATCATTTTTCTGTGAAATTATTTTTACAAACAGTTTATGGGTCTTAATTATATTAATGAGTAAGCCTTTAATAATTTAAAAAGACAAATAAAAAGGCTTGAGACTGAAAGATCTGGTTTTGTTCATAGATATAATTATTTTAATTTCTTATAAAATACATTTTTTTATTTACTCCATTTATTTATTTATTTAAAAATCAATTTTCTATGACAGTATAACATATAATATTATTATAATAAGGTTATGTTATTAAAAATATATATTTTTTAATTAGTTATAATATTCACTTTGTCCTTATTACAGACATTAATTGATTGCATTAACATTTTGAATGAAGCATTATATTGAGATAATTTATTGAAGTATTGCCACCTACCACCTATATTATATATATTATACTATAAACTTATCAAACAATCATACATTATGAAATAAATACTTTATTTTATAAAACACTTAAACTAATGACATGGATTTTTCAATGTCAATATTGTATTGCTTATAATATAGTATATTTAATATTGTACCAATATATTTCTCTACTGTTCAAGGTTTTCCAAGAATTTTCTAATAATTATAATAAAGTATGGTTAATCAACTTTAAAAATACTTTGTTTAGTGAAAACTTTTTATGTGTATCTACTTCGTTTACAATTTCCCCTTCATAAATTTTTGATAAAGAAACTTGTTCATCAATCTCACCGTAATTTCCCTCCAATTGCTAGTTGTTGTATACATTATTTGCACAACATTTTCAGTAGTCAATTGGTTATAGGTATAATTTAAAAAAAATAATCATCATTATAGGTTAGTTGTATTAATAATGTTCTATCCAGAGCAGAGTTATATTTAATCAATTCAATTTTAAATGTATTGACTGTCTAAACATTTAAGTGTTATTTGTTTTCATATCACATTTTAAATACATTATTGAATAGTCAATGTGGAAATGTTTGAATGGAAATTTGAACTAGGTTTAAAATTAGCATAATTTAATTACCTACATTTCGTACAATTGATTCGAGGGTGACCGTGGCACCGTGCGAGTGGTTTGAACATAAACTATATTATAAGCAATGCAAATAAGTAAATAAATAGATGATATTAAAAATCGTTTCTATTTTGCACGCACAAAATAAATATCAACAAACTACGGTACCTACGCCCTACTGTACCCATTTTAATTTCCCTAACTAATTTACCAGAGGGTGAACCATATATATATACGAATATATGAAACCCGAAACTATTTAATTTGTTATACCATAACTACCCGTGTCCAGTTTTTACTCATATAACTATATAAGTAACGACCAGAAAACCGTACATTTCGTCAACCATAGTAATTTGTTTTTTTAGACAGTCATGTTTATAAGTCAAAAAAATATGGTGTGTTGTATTTCAAATATTTGAAAATATGATATTATTCATGTAAAAAAACTTTTTAATTACAATATGGCTATTTCTAAAACAACAACGAAGAATGTGTTCTAATATTATCAACGTAAAAGGACAAATCAATAATTGTTCAAATAAATAAATTGATTATTATTTGAGCATTCAAAATAATAAAATTAAAAATTAAATTAGAAAAAAGTTGTGTAGCAACTTATTATAAAATGTACAAAATTCAATGAATATAAAAATCGCTAGTAATAATAAAAAAGATTGTCATCATAAGTCAACTGGACTATGTAGTCACAGTAGTGTGTAGACGTGTACCTACTATAAGTACGGACGTTTTGTTAAAAGGCTGTTGAAGAGAACCATTTTTAAGGGGTCGTTTTTAGGTAATATTCTATATCCCTCGTGAGTTATGTGTGACTGTGTATGTAGGGACTGATCATTAGTGTGCATGAGTTCCAGGAACGCTTTATATAATTAAAGATACATTACATCCATAAGATTCTTGGAAATCAGTAACGTATATAGACGCAGTCACATGTCACTAAATTTTGCGATCAAAAAAGTTTCTTGGTTATGTAGGAAATAGTTTTCGATTTTTTGTATTGTTTAATAAATTAGTATAGTACCAAATTAATTATATATATATAGTTGGGCCACTACTCCTTCGCCCATCCAACTGATTGAGCTCCGCGGTATTTCTGCCACTCTACCACCTAGTTGTAACCGTAAATACACGGGAAAACTCGAAAACGGACGAATTATAGTCGCCGCCCAGAAGGGCTCTTACGACGGCCCGAGTATATATATACCTATAATTTTTCAAAATTTACCTACACTTTAATGTGACAAAAAAAAAAAAAAAAGAAAATCCATTTCCTATACGTGAGCTAGAAAAGAGAATAAGTAATTGGAATATATTTTCAATATTAAAATCGGACTTTTGGTACTGTGTGAACTTTTTTTCCGCTTACTGGTCAGAGTCTGGTCTAAATGCACGATAGAACAACCAGCTTTCAACATCCTTGAAAAAGTAAATGAAATAAATATATTTTTTTGTTTTACAACCATTGTTTAAAACCGTGTAGGTTATATCATATTCAACGACCAGCTATAAAAAGTAGCTTTTTTTCTGGACGCAAAACTATCATTTAATATTTTAATAAACAGCAAGCATCGCATCACGATAACTCGCGGAAATACTATATCATAATAATTATGACATTTGATGAAAAATGTGTCATACAATTCAGTGTACACGTCATTTTCCCGCCCCTGCTGTTACTCTATCGTGTCCACAATATCCGCCGAAACGGCAGCAATATATTATTATAATATATTTATATCGTTATTAACGGTCCGAAGCAAATAAAGTCGTATACACACAAGCACGCGTGGTGAATCCGAATCATGTGTTCAAAGTCGTCACGCGAATTTCCACGCTCGTAACATTCGAATTAGGCGAACACACACTACACACACACACACACACATACACACACACACACATACACACCTTGTCGGACGACGATAGATATCGGCACACGCGGAATATTCGGATCACCGTGTAAAATGTGCTTGAAATCGCAGTCCGACTACACAGCGTACTATATTACTCGCGTTCGCATTGTGATGATATTTTATACGCTCGTTGCAGTCTCTGTTCGCTCACATATGATTTGTAATCGTCGTGGCGGAGAGAGAGAGAGATTTACATTGATATTATTTATATGTATACGCGTAATATATGATATTACTTTTTTTTCCTTCGCGACAACCCCCCCGGCTCGCGGTGTTTGGCGACAAACGCGGACGGAGGATAATAACACGTTTTACCGCGGGCGAGGAGAGAAATCCGAATTTTGTGGGGTTCCGCGGAAACCGGTGACGGAAAAATATATATATATGTATACGCATAATATAATATATTATAATGTTCATTATAATCGAAATGGTAAATACGCGACTGGGTGCACCGAATACGACTATTATAATACGTACTACCGCGGCTGCTGCACCGGTCTCGTGACGATTGTGCACATATATAATATTAATATATATATATATATATATGCACAACTCTCGTCCCACCCCTTCGCCGCCGCCGAAAAGGAAAAAAAAATTACGGCCGTTTATAATAAATCGCCAGAGGGTAGGAAATTCGATAAAATCAACGAGATTGGCCCGTTCGATTATGCCGTTTTTGCCGAAAACCGGACGATCGATGCGATTTTAATAATCTACAAGGGGAGAGACCGGAGACTCTCTCTAATGGATTCGCTACATAACGCTGACAATATAATAGTGACAATAATAATTATTAATATTATTATCATAATGCGTCGTCGAAAAGGCTTTTGCGGGGATGCTTGTTTGCGGTAGAACGTTCGTTTCGAATAAAACGAAAACGTTTATTACGACTGTTATATTAGCAGCCGTACTCATCGGGTTGCATACCATAATGTTCTTATATACATATATATAATATTATAATGTATTACACGGCTGGTCGTTTTTAATGTTAATATCGTTAAATAGCGTGTAATCGAATCCAGTTACGCACTACCAACAATAGCGTTAAAAAAAATGTAAAAAAAAAAACTGTAATAATAAACGCACTAATTGTCGACTACAACATCGTTACATATATTTTTTTTGCATAGGAATGAATATTGTAATAAATGTAATACCACGGTGGCACGGTATATAGTGGGACAGTATAGTTCAGACAATTCTACCAAAAAAATTTTCCAAGAATACATTAATCTGCATGTAGTACGTGCTAACGTTTATTTTAAAAATGCATAAAATTATATTACTATTAAGACTTAAGAGGATGTCAGCGCACTATTTGTTTATTCTGTCTGGTCAACGCGCAGGCGCAGAATAGCCAAAACGCACTAACGCAGAATCGTTTTTTCTATGTTTGTAAAAAATCTTAAGAGTAAAATCACTCATTACAAAAAAGATAGATAATAATATTTTTGAGTTAATGACATCGGTTTTATATTTTATTGTTATTTGACTTTGTATTCGATTTTCGAAATAAACAAAAATATTTTGTACATTTAAATGATGTTTAAATTGTTTTGAGACAATATTTAGACAAATCGATATGACATTCCCTCAAAAATATTATTCTCTATCTGTTTTGTAATGTTTGATTTTACACTAAGATTACTTAAAAACATAGAAAAAATGATTTTGTGTAAAAGCGTTTTATTATGTATGTGCCAGAGAGAGAAAACAAATAGTGTTCTGAAATCCTCTTAAGTACCTACATACTTCGATTTGCATCACTGTATCTGGGTTAAAACTTAAATTAGTATAAAATATATTAATATAGCAAGATAAACGGAAACGATTTGAATCATTAACATGACGAATAATATTTTAATAATAATTCTTATTACACACCGTTATATATCTGTTAAATACAACTCAAGTTAAAAAAAAATCAAGTCGGATTTATATGAACGTTACATATTTACATGATTATATAGTTATATTTCCCCGTAACCCATCCACCGCTTTCAAACTGTTACACTGAGGATCCATTAAAAATCTATCGTTGCGTCGTTTTAACATAACAACAATGCCACGCGCGTAACATTACGTACGTCTAATGATGTTTTACTGATGCATGAAACGCGATCTTGTCACCGTCGTGACACAATGGGGATTTTGGCCTTTTAAAAGATTAAAAGCCTTTACCGGGGGATTACATACGCCGGGTTTTTTTTTTTTGCGTTATCGTTTAGATCGCGCCCAACCCTTTGGATGATAATATTACATATTATACGAACGCGATTCCGACCTATAGTGAAAGAGGAAGCGGACACAACAAAAAGACACGCGGAGTAATAACAGCTATAGTGTAACAATATATTTTATATTAATATACAATACGATAACACGATAATCGTACAAAACGGACGAGTTACAACCCCAGGAAAAAAATAAACCAACGGTGAACGGTTGTGGAGCGAGATCCGAGTGGAGGTACGGGTCCGTATGAAATCATATTAAACATATTATAATAATATGTTAGGTACACTGCACCGGTTATACCTCATCATTGGCGCAACTAGACATTTGAAGTAGGGGGTGCTTAAGCTCCAGGTTTTTTTGTGACTCGATGGGACCCAACTCCACTATTTGCCTATATTAACCACTAAAACAAAACAAAAACCATAGTTCTGTGTCTACACAGGACAGTACAAATTGTTTTTAAAAACAGAAACAAAAAAAAAGTCATACTTGATGTGGACCCAGAACAAAAAGTCACTTAAAATTATTTTTTTTGATTTAATTTTTAATTTTTTTATTAATATTAATATATTATATCAATTTATATGTTATTATTTTTCTACATGATATATAATATATTTTATTTACATTTTTTACTATAATATTAAATCTATACGACGGTCTTTCTTTGAGTATTCGTCTAGTATAATATTGAGGTCTAGATTATTAACAATATCTCTCTCGATGTGCAATACAGAAAGATAACCAAAACGATCTTGTGTCATAGATGTTCTAGTCCAGTTTTTGATACGACGCATGGCTGAAAAAGATCGTTCACACGATGCAGAACTGATAGGTAGTATCAGGGCTACTTTAAGTAAGGAATGAATATTAGGATAGACTTCTTTTGAAATAATGGTTTTTAATTCTTCTAAACCAAAATTTGGTTTTAACTGTATGGCACAGTTGTGTGCTACAGTCATTTCAGAACGTAATGCTTCTTTATCAATAGAAAACAATGCCTAATCAAATGATTTTTCATTTCTCATATTTTGAATTGTTTTTATCACAGCATTAATTTCAATAACAGCATTTCCAATTGTTCCTTCTTTTTTTTGCAATTTTTTACTCAATATATCTATTATTCCTAAGATTTCTTCAAAAATGAACAAATATAATACGAATGACATTTTTTTTAACATGTGCAGAAGACCTTTGAACAAAATGTCTTATAGTTATATTATACTCAAGTTATTATAGTCTACATAGTATACTTATATTAATATAAAATACAAAGTAATATATTAAATTATTACCAATTGCTTGAGCCACTTCTTTGTTTGTATCTTCATTTATTTCATTTTGTAAAATATTTACTATTACACCAAAACTATTATGTACTGCTTTACAATTTTTAAGACGACACGACCACCGCGTTTCACATAATCTAGAAATCGATAATGATTTTATTTGCATGGATTTCTGTAAATCTTGTAATAGCTTATCTTTGCCAGGCTGTGAAAAATGCACATAAACTGCTTCTAGAGTATTAAAAAAGGTATTAGATTCCTGTAAAAGATAATGATTAAATTGATTATAAAAAATAATGGGTACATATATTATAAATTGTAACGTACATAAAAATGTATTAAATATTATTTAAGTATTTATTATTATTTGTTATGCACCTTAATAGTTCTACAAGTATTTGTTACAACCAAATTCAATTTATGGGCCATACAATGAATGAAAATTGCTTCAGGGTGAGAGTCTCTTATTCTAGTTTGAACACCAGATGTGGATCCTGACATAACATTTGCACCATCGTATGTTTGTGCCACAAGAGGAATATCAGAAATGCCAAATTTTTTTAGAACAGAGAGAATTTCAATAGAAATATGTTCGGCTCCTCTCCCATTTGATACATCATAAAATCCAATAAATCGTTCACATACATTATAGCTATTAGGAATAATGTATCTAACACATATTGATAATTGTTCTGTTTTATAAGATCTAATAGAAAAAAAATTATGAAAATAAAATTATATTAAAATATATTACCTACTAACTTATTTCTAAGTAATAGGAAAAAATATAATCTGTGGTAATAGTGTATTACCTTGCTTCATCACACACAATTAAAATCAACACATCCGATAATTCAACATTATAAATAACAAAATGTTATATTATAAAAATTATTATTGTGTTATAACTTATAATTATTGTAATTCGATAAATTTTTAACTTTTTTTTCAAATTTTTAAACTATTTTTTAGGGGGTGCTAATTTTGACTTGGGGGGTGCTAAGGACCCAAAGCACCCCCCCTAGTTGCGCCAATGTACCTCATACACCGCGTACATAATATTATGATGTGCGAATATAGATGGTTGGGAGTCCGACAGCGTACGAAGGTCGTCATAGATCTCGGACGTCCGTCTCGGTTTCGTCGGTGCAGTGTGTCGAGGGGAAGGAAATTCGTTTCGGATTTTTCAAAAAAAAAAAAATAAAAACAAATCATATAGCACCCGGCATAATGGGCCGTGAAATGGGCATGGACCGGCGGCGCCGACAATCGCGCGAGGTTAGAGCGAGTACGCGTGAGAATACGCATAAATAGTTACCGAACACGTCGAGTCAGATATTTTCGGCTATTTTTTTTTCGCACCGCGCACGTACGATAATAATATAATAACGTATTTATTGGAGGAATACGTTTAGAATTTTTTTTCATGTCCCGGAGATCGGCGACGCCTTTTCCGCCGACGCTGACAACCGAAAAGCCGTAAAGACCGAGACGATGTATTATTATGCTAACGTCGGATTATCAATGCAGCCGTTCGTTTCCGTTTCCGGAGTTTTTGGGATACGGTTTCGCTCGCACGTACGTATGTGAATTATATATAAATATCGGAGCATAATATTATTGTGTATAAGTATAACCGAAAACGTCGAAAAAACGCTGATCGAACTATTAAACACGACCTCGGCCTTCCGTAGGTTTTCATTCCCATAATTTGGTTGTCGTGTAAATGCGTGTTGCGTGTGTATAGTGTATAGTGTATTAGTGCAGCCGTGTAGGTACAGACATTCAGTGATGGATCTTGGAATGGAAATGGGGAAAAGCTAGCCACAAAGACACAAAGTATATGCATCTATAAATTACATGCATATAAAATAAGTACTCATAGTTTTAAAATATGAAGGGCCCTGGGTCTTATAAAAAATTTAAATTTATAAATGTGAAGTTTAGACTGCAGTATTTGCAGTACCGTGAAAATAAGAGCTATTTCATTTAAATTTTAAACCCGTAGGTACCAATTAAAGAAATATTTTTAAAAACTATGTTTAAAAAAAAATATTGAAAAAAACATTTTGGGTACAAACTACAAACAAAAATTAATTGAGATAATGGCCTTTTGAGGAAAGAATTAATAACTATAGTTATACAAAAATATTAGTACCTACTTAAATATGTTAATGGGAATATTTAAATTTTCATTTGTTCAATGGCGTTTGTTTTTCCCTTACCTAAAAATATTTGTTATTGACAACTACAATTAATGTTTATCGAAAGTGTGCCACAATATTTAATAGGTACCTAGTTAAAAACAATGTGCTGTGAAGAAAATAAGTTTGGGAGCCACTGGGTTAGATACTTTGTAAACTCTTTTGACTTCACGCCCCCGTAGATCACCCTAGTGCATAAAACTAAAACTACTGCGGTTTCAGGTGCTATTCTTTTATTTCGCAAGTAAATATTCCTTACTACAATAGTATTTCAACCACAGGCGATCAGAATCATTATTATTGTAAAGAAAATAGAAGTAATCAAATTCGTTAATTCTATTATAATCTTCACTTTGCACAATATTTCCATGAAAAAAAATTTAATTAAAACTTTCTATGAGATTAAAGTTTATTCTAAATGATACGCGATTTGTATAATTGTATATGATATAAAATTCAACTATAATATTTGATGTATAATTTACGCGCAAATTTTAGACATTGGCGTGTCCAGCGTTTAGGCCTGGTAGGCCCGCGGACCTACCCTGATTTTTAACCTTTAAGAATACCCAAAATATGCATTTTAAAATTATACATAATATATAATAAGCACACGATATATCAATCATATTTTTTGCTGTAAACAAAATAAATATTTGTCTATAAATAAAATTAATAATCGTAAAATTTATCGTCAATTCTTAAGCGCTTCTTGGAAATACCCCATATTTCTATATAGATATCACACGACCCGACGACCGTCGTCGTTTGGTCGGCGATCACCGCCGTAGTGTTGAACGTCAAAAACTATGACATGGCTATTAGATAACAAATATTTTATTTAGTACCGACTTTTAATTTATATTTTATTGTCACGGTTGACAACCGAGCCCGTGGGCGTGAGTGAGTTTCTTCGTTTTGTATTTTTTTATGCGTATATTTTAAAACTATTATAAATTGTATTTTTTGTATTTTGTTAAAATTTATAATTTATAATAAAATGATTAGCCAATTTTTGAAACCTGTTCCAAAATCAACAAGAACATTAAATGATAATGACGATATAGTAGATCAACCACCAAAAAAAATTGTAAAATTAAACGACAATTCAATTTTTAACGATTCATTTAATGCAAAAGTTCTCGATATTAGTTTAAATTGTGATAATGACGAGTTCAAAAACAGGCGAATTCAATTTATTAAATAAATTATAAAATACTCATATTATAAATAGTTTTTAATATTGTACGTCATGTTACACGTCATACTTATGACTTAAACAGTATAATACAATTTTTCTTAAACTTTAAAATGTGTTGACTATAAAAGTTATTTTTATAACCAGGCCTGTCCTGAATTTTGGTCCTAGACACGCCTCTGATTTTAGAGTTTTGAGGTTATACGTAACTACGTAAGTGTTAATGAGTACCTATTTTTTTAGCTCCACAGCTTTCACGAGTCTTAGTAATTTTCTTCTACGGACATTTACAAACGCATATTCATGAAATAGTCTTTACTGCTTCATGCGGCTTGTCACGCATCTTGTGTGTTCAGTTTTCATCATTAGTCAATAATTATTATTCATCTTCTATCCTATAAGAGTCTGCTGCACAAAATAGTACTGGTTGTCTGGTTGGACCTCTCTTTCCCACAACAATTTGACTGATAAAGTTGTCTATTTTCAACATTAAGTGCATGTGCACGACTAGGCAGTGCAGCCAACTGTGTTTTAATTATTTACATTTTATACAAATTATATATACATACATTTTACCCAAAGGATGATCGGGATGCTTGAATAAGACGTACAATGTGCATGTATATTATGTGCATCGTACGTCAATCTGATAATTATTAAGGCGGGTTCCCACTATACACGTTTGCAGTGTACACGAAAAATGTTCAGCTATGTTCAACAACACGGTATCGTGGTTAATCGTGTGGTAACTTAACATAACCAACCAATCACAGCAAAGGATGTGTATGCACATGAACGTGTACGTGTATAGTGGAAACCCGCCTTTATAGTTATTTGTTGTTGGTAAGCTCCTTGACATCGTTCGAAGGTACCTAATATGAGGAGCTTTTCTACATAGAAGTTTAAAAAAATTAATCTTTTGCATGGGCTACGCCTGGCGAGACAGTTAGTAAACTATAAATTATTAAATCCCATACCTATATGTTAAGGGATTTATTAATGTAGACTTAAGACTGTAACCTGTAGATTAAAGTACTAATGTAATATTTGTTATATTATGAAGATATACCATAATATAAGCACTGGTAGTCCTGGATGAACCGAAGGAGGGGATGACCACCTCACCGTCGCAACTTCGCTCTCATTTCTTCCCAGTATAGTATTACCATTTACCATGAATTAATTATTATAGCTATTATAAGTATTAACTATAATTGTATGTATTTTAATATTATTGAATTGACCAATTAAGGTAGGTATAAAATGAAACATGTTTCAACGCAAATAAAAAACAGGATAAATAAAGATTAGTGTTTTTTCCATTGTATTCATTTTTTACATATCTAAAAATAAGTGCATAAAACATGTCGAATGAAGCTAATTAAATTTAAATGGAATTAGTAGAGCTACTATATTGAACATAGTACATGTTATAAGCTTAAAATGTATCTTACTTTACATAAGTGTACGTTTTTATACTTATTATTGTTGTTCAGACCTTTAACTGATGATTTAGGCCTGGGCTATAAACGGCGCATTCCGATATATACCGTGTATAGCCCCAGCTCTAGAGTAATATTAGAGAATGTTTATAATTTATAAATAATGTATTATTTTTGCTTTTAAAATTTCTTTTTAAATTTCAACGTGCAGGTAGGTATATTTAACATTGTTCGTCTGGCATGCAATAATTAATTTATCGTGTAATAAATAGGACGGCCCAACGATGAGTTTCAATGATATAATTATTATAAGTGGCACCTATCTAGGACCTATAGGCCTTAGGTAACTGTATAATTGTATAATATGATTTTTAAACTGACTACTATATTATAAGCCTAAAATAAAGACAAACAAATGACTCTCAAAAGAAAACTTAAAAGAAAATTTAAATTAACTTAATTTATGATAAGAATATAAGATATATTAGATATTATATAATATATTTAAATAATTTTGTGAGTGTAACGGATTTTTTATAATCATAGGTATAAAACCATGATAGTGCTCGCACAATGCTATTTATGATTCTTCATTCTTCGGAACGACGATCTATCATTACCTATTATTATACTAAGGAATGGTCAATTTTCACATTATACAGCTAAATAGCTTATATGAAACTAAAACGTGATGTGATTCAAGAAATAGCGGTAAAAGTAATTTTATTACAATTAATAAAAAAAATATATACCTCTGTACGTTCCTACTTATATTAAAAAATAATTTTTAAGAAAACTTATTTGGTATAATAACTATGGTTTTTTTATTATAATGCATACCAGAAAAATAAAAATGTTCATTGTAAAAAGAAAAAAATGTATTTTATATTTTTTCAGGTAGTACCTATAACATTGAACATTTAACAAAATATTACGCGCAATGTAATCACTAATCAGCAATAATAATACGATTTTCATACTGTATGTTCCTTTCACAAATTTAAATTAAAATGATATATATTATGATGACGTAACCGTAAATTAATTTAAGGTGAATAGTTTTGTTATTAGTTATTACACAATATTTCTATTAAAATTGTGAATTATTTTAATAGTGCCAGGTTCTTATAAAAGTAAGTTATAACTTACAAGTCTAATAAAAATCTCTTATTTCACAACAGTTGCCAATTTTATTAAAATTCATTGAAATCTATTCAAAATGAATTGCTTTGGTGTTGAGACATAATAATATTAAAAAATAACATTAATAATACTACCTAGTACATATATAGTTTCCAAAAAAAAATTTGAAAAAAAAATATTTCCATTGTAATTTGCCAAGATCACCATGACCCAAACTATTATAGTTATTGTTGTTAAGATATCATTGACCTTAAACAAATTGACATACGCCTTGGACATGTTTCAATTCTTCAAGAGATTATTATATTTTATTAGTACATAGACAATATTTTATACACTTCATGTTACGCTATTTCCATAATAATAATTGTTATGCCAAATATTAATATATCATCTTCGTATTAAATTTAATAACTATTTTTATTGTTTGTTGACTACTGAGGAAAACTTGTTTGGACGATTGACCTATATTTCTGGTGACAAAATTAGATTTATGCATAATTTAAGTGAATCGATGCAATTATTATGTCGTTATAATTTGTCTAGGGCACTTCATTTTAAGTACCTAGTCACATTAATGTGCAAACACCCACACGTGTCAATTTATTATTCCAATGTTTGGTTATTTGGGACTGCAGAGTTTCTATGTGAGGTCGCTTTGAAAATTCGTCGATTAGGTAATACCACTCCAGGAACAACATAACAGCATTTTTTATAAATTTAATTTTTTTGTAAGTTGTGACTTTTTTTTGGGTATTAAAAAGATAAAATCACGACTTTACGATATACATTCCAAAAACGATTTTCACCAAGCTAAGTTCCAACATAACTAAGATAGTTCAATGACTTTTTGTCTCTTTAACACTTTTCTTTTTTGATTAAGTATTTTGGTATTCTATTGAAAAGATTGAAAAATCATTAAATAATTTTTTGTATTATATATAATACATATAATTGAATAATCGACGAACTTATCCAATATAAATGATGCACAGAATAAGTTCGTCGAACTTATTCGATTTTTACTTCGTTAGCCTTATATTCAATATCGGAGGGTTTGACAAATGCGAATATTAAGTTCGTATTTTTCGCCAAGCACTCGGTTATATAATAATATTGTAAAGCGAGTGCAATCGCCCCGGGGCACCCGTATTTAAAACGTACCCAAGTGCACTGTTTCTTTTGTTGTTTGTTTCGAGTACAGTTATTAAGGGTTGCTTGAAGAACAAACTATACACACTACACTCGTACTATAAATTAAATCTAAGTTAACGAAGTAGTAATTTAATTTAAGAACAAAGTTTGACAGAAATTTATCGTCAGACGAGCGTGTCATAATTATAGAAAACCGATTGTTTTTGTTTTTCTCGCTAACTGTTCGTGAAATAATATCGAAATTTGAATTAGTATGCGGATTTCTATTGTAAAACGATTGGTTTTTACATATAATTTTAAAGACAGCTATAGTGCATTGGTAGATAGATACAAACATTTTATGATGTGTATAACTTCGATATCTATGCCGAAGATGATATCATATACAATATTGTAATTCTATAATTATTATTATTATTCATAGGAACGAATCTATAAAACGAACCACTGAGTAACCGGGACATTTAATTTGACCCACTTGTCTATATTGATAGTTCAAATTTTTAAATGTGTCAATATTTTGCACTATAAAGTATAAATGTCAATTCAGTTTTAACTGTTTCTAAAAAGTTTCTATGTTCATCATATTATTTCTGTTAATTAGCTGTGCGTTCGCAATAAATTTAAACAGTTAATAGGTACAATAGGTAAACAATATAATATATTATAAATAGAACAACACATATTCCTAATCACACATTAAGGTGAAAAATACAACATTGTGTGTTACCCAAAATGTGTATGCATTGAAATAAAATAATTTTACTCATTTTATAGCATTATAAAATATGTCTAAAATAAATTTAAAGAGAAAATAGTTTTAAGTAATTTTTTAATTTTTATAATAATATATAATTTGTATTATGTGTATTATATGAATACATTATGACATAATGTAGGTACATGTAGAACAGCATCACTTCGAACAGTCTGTTACAGATCACGCTGAAGACAGCACTAACGCAAGTGAATAATTAATATTATCGCGATTCAAGAAGGTTGATGCATATTATCAATGTGTGTACCATTTAAATCTGAACGACGAAGACGTGAGCTCTACACCGTATCTCATCATAAGGATAAGAACTATTATTACGGTCGACCATAGACATATAGAACAACTATAAATAGCCAATTTGTTATAGAATAGCCGCGTGCCCGCGTCCGCTATGGGTCCGCGATATGCCTAAACGGCAATGTTTTATACGATAACAAAGATAAATATATACATATATTATAATATTTTAAATATAGTAAAATGTAAACATTACCGTTTGGGCAAGTGACGACAACAACTTGAAAACATTGCATGGCTGTTGTATCTATTTTTTTTACAGTCGTTCTATATATTATCTATGCGGTCGACGACCCGCTAGAGTCGCAGACTTCTATTATACTAATACGTAATAATATAATGTAGAAATCTGTGGCAACAGTCAACCGTTTTTCTGTGATAACATAAATTATAAGACGTGATAACAATAATTTCATATAATATTTGTTTATTATATAGTAATAATATGATGTTATAGACTGCGGCCGAGGCGTATATCGGTGCAATGCGTCCAGATCGAATTCGACGGATTGGCGGACGCGGTTTATTTGTTTTGTTCGACGAATTCGGCACAGCTTGCGTCCTCGTTTATATATACATAATAATAATAATAATAATAATAATAATAATATACGCATACGTATATATATCACGGCCCCGCGGGCAAATCACGAGTTCGCGGGACCTGCACATTTATTATTTCTATTATTATTACGATTATTATTATTATTATTACTATCGTGAAATATGTAAGGGGTGGACGGCTCTTTTTTTGTGTCTCCCCCACACCCCTTGTGTACTTAACACCATGACGTATCGCGTTGTGTCTGGGCACTGCCACCGCCGCCGCCGCCCACCCTCGTACAATACATTTTGTTTTATTCGATGCCTGTTTATTATTTGCCCCTTATATATTATATTATGTATATTGTATACATATATATATTATGCGTGAATAGAGAGACAGCCAGAGTAATAATCACGTCGTATAATATTATAATAGTATGCACGTTGCGATTGTTATGCGTGATGCCGTTTGCGCGTGTTGCAGTTTTACGACGGACGCAATAATTGTCGAACTTGGTCCTATAAAACACCGATCGATGATCTAAATAGAGAGAGATAAAAAAATAAACCACGCGAGTCATAAAATGCGTATACAGCACGAAGGTCAGTAAAAATAATTATGAAAAAACACGAACTTTCACCGACACCAGTAAATCGTCTATTGTAGCCGAACATGGTGAATAATATAATAAATATAATATACCTGCACCTGATACAAGCATGATAATATACTATTTCACTTCGTAAGACGGCAATCGCAAGCCACATCAAACACAAAACATTGTATATTTGTATAGGAGTTTTGTTAGGATTTATAATATACGTAACCATTTTACTTATTTTTATTAATAGGGACCTTCGCATTAATTTATTGCAGGTCGCTAAAAAGTTTCGGTTGGCTGTGGATAATATGATAATACGGTGAGGAGATGAGTCAAAGTACATAATCTACTGGAAATCCATTGTCGAGTCAAAGTAAATGCCAGCGTTGTCTTAAATAATATCTGTTCAAAGTAGGAAAAAACAATAAAAGGCTAAAGTTAACTAAAACAATACGGTATTAAACTGAATTATTAGTATACCCCGTATTATTGTATACTCGTGTAAACTGAACCGAGATGGAAATACATTATTTTTCCTTACATATTTTATCGAAGTAGAACTGCGGTGGTGTTACGCGAAACCGAGTGCAGAAAAATACTTTAAATAATAATATACCGTTCTCGACGGAGTAAAATATTAATTATGGCAGCAAACGTGGTTTTTCCTTCACACAACATGCGTTTCACATGTCGGGTTTGGAATCAAAAACGTCACTGCGGCTTTTCGGGGTAGGTACAACGAGAATTCAAAGGGAGTTATTTTCAGAGAAATTAATATTCGTATATTATTATAATATTGTACATGGGTATCGCGGGCCGCGGCATCCCGGCAATGACGTGAATCCCTACGTTGTAACACACACATATTCGTAATTTATAAAACTGTCTAATATAAACGTTTACGCGTACAATGTACAACGCTCACTACGGTGTTGCTCGTTAATCATTTCGATGGAATCGCGGCAGAATTAATCGAGGAATAGAGGTATCCCCACCTATTTTATACGTAGGTAGGTACTATAATAATAATAATATATAGTCGGCGGACATAAAAAGGTAGCTGCCGTGTGTCATATTTCGTGCATATCATAATATTATGGTATAACAATAGAAATAAAAATATATTACCCGGCGATATTGTGCGAACGGCGACGAGAGACCGTTCCGTCGCGCGGACGAAATAGCTATGTGCCGAGACCTGCTGCAGCATCAGCAGACGATTATTCGTGGCACGTCGTAACCCAGTTAGGAAAAAAAAATTCCTAGAAATTGACATCAATACTATTACTGGGTATTACATCGCATACGTTTTAAAATTATGTAGGTATAGGTAATATCGCAGTAGTAACGACATTATCACCGTACAAAAAACATATTATGCTTATTGATTAGTGAATAGTAATTTATTCGCTCAGTCAGTATATTGACGAGGAACTACAAATTAATAAATGTATAGGGGCGCACTGCTAAAATTATTCAGAGTTTTTTTTTGGGTAATAAAAAATTTAATGTGTAAGCTTTGCATCAATTTATTTTATTTTTGAATTAGTGGTCCACAATCCACAAATTTGGTAGACTAAACCGGTGTGAAAAATAATGCACCTGGGCCGTGTTTGGACCATTTACCATTATTATCATTTACATGGTTCATTATATCCCGCGGTGCGGGATAATGTGGGATAATTTTAAACCGGTCTAGTTTAGCGAATAATTCTTTCTAGAATATTACGCGAATTTCAGGCTCCGAAAGTCTAAAACATTATTATTATTATTTGTTAGGTATATTATAAATCACGCACCAAAGGCATTGGTGTGAATATTAGTCGATACACAACTACTATAACGTCTGTGCGAAATCAATACTAATCAGTTACGGCACGACGCGAAACCGATAAGACGAGCGTATATTATATGTGAAGGAACCAAGATGAGGTTTTGCCGACGGCGTAACACTGTCTCCGGTCTCGATGCGTAGAACGCAGTTACCGACACAAGTACCGACCGAAACACCTATCGTATACACTATACACTAATCGACGTGTCGTTTGAATTTGTCGGTAACGTATATTGTACTGTACTGTCTGTACTGATATTTTACTATTCTGTGAATAGATATAAAGAAACTCCTTGGTCCACATCTCAAGCGACGCATCATACACAATAAATGTACACTCACTCACTCACTCACTCACTCACTCACTCACTCACTCACTCACTCATGGACGAAAACGATGTGACCAAACTGGAGTACTCGCGACATCTAGAAAAAGGCAGATTCGCCGACCGACGACGAAAATTATAACGGTTACCCGTTCGTGAGTATTATACCGAGTATTTACGACGTGTACCGCGGTCACCAAACATGTACCGCGGCCGCCGACCAGATTATAATAATATGGTTTACGTTATTCGCTATCGGGTATCCACGATATTTTCCGTCAGTTGGAAAACGGTGGTGGCCACCACCGACCTTATTTCTCCACGTATACGACGCGCCATCAGATGATTCTATTAATTGACTAACCACTTGAAAATATTAAATAAATGTATTCGGTTTACTTGCAGGCGAGTAACCGCGATAATCTCCGCGTCGTCGGTTAGTCTAAGAAAACGTAGTCGTCACCGGTCATTTTCATATGCCCCCGTCGTTCCTTTTAGTCTTGGTCAAACAGTTTTAGTGACGCCGTTTGCGTGCGCGTAAAATCCTGCGCAGACAAAATATCGACGATACGTGTCGATACTATATTCGTATAAAATTTACTAATCGAATCACTTCCGGTTCACGACACCCCAGTTTTCCGACTGATATGCGTCAATATAAGTAATTATACAAAAAATTAAAAACTATACTATCGTTATTATAATAATTGAATATTATGTAAGAAGTCTAAAACATTTTAGGCATAGGACTGCATAATATTGCACACTAAAATTATGCAAAAGTTGAAAGTATCGTCAATATTGACACGACGCGAGGTGTTGAAATGAAAAAAGCTTCGTCTAATGTCTAAGTATTGTTTTAATTTTATTAATACTTCGTGTTAAATTCTTTATTAATACTTCGTGTTCAATTATTCAATTAATGTGTACGGCGTATGTAAACGAAGTGCAGACGGAATCGAGATAAAATAATATAATACTGGGCAATTATAGTGCTCATCCGTTATTCTATCGGTACCTACCTGGGTATACTGTTCGCAACAACGATTTTGTCGAAAGAGCCGTGAACTATTTTATCCCCAACTTTGAAATGGCACTTGGGAACTATTTCCACGTGAAATCGATTAAGAAACTTTACGTGGGTACCGGGCCGAGGATTAAAAATAATTCCGTTGAGTAGGTTATGGGTTACCGTATAATATTATATTAAATACGTATAACTATATTATTAATCTACTCCAAACGTGCGTCCCTATATCATCGTGGATTAAAACTACGGGATTTTGTTCTATGTATATTATAATACACATAATAATTACGTATGGAATAATATAATATAGTATTACACGCATATATATATATAATAACTGTATAATAGTGAACAAATTATAAATATTATATTATTATAATATTATATCACTCGTCTACAACTTACTGCAGGGTCGCCGCGCCGCCGCGTGCGAGTCTTTGTCTGGATAGCGTACTCGACAGGCGATCGCCTGATGCGATAATTTTATAATTTTTAATATTTTATTATTATGATTATGTATGATGGGCACCTATTATACAGATTATTGTCATCTGGTGAGTACTTCAAACGTCGGGTGAATGTGCCGTGTGTGAAAAAAAAAAACCGATTAAAAAAATGTCGGGAAATCCGTCTAAAAAAAAAAACCGTCGCGGCGTAAAAGACGCGTGCCGGAGTGTCGGGGCGACGACAAGTACCTACGACTGCCTTCGCACTACAATATAATACACTATGATAGTGTGTACTCGATATAATAATATTCTATACGGATATCACCGCCACCACTGCCACTAATACGTATTATAACACAATCAATAATAATATAATAGTCTAACGTTATAGGCGCGCGGGCCACTTGTTAACGGATTGTTTACGCGGACGGACACGTGACCGAGACACGCGTGCCCCCGCCGCCGACGCGTATAAACGCCGTTTAATTATTGTTGTCGTCGGGTGTCGACCGGAAGTGGTCGCTGCACGTGCCGACGGTTAAAAAACCAACGCCGCCGCGACATTTAATCGCCACCGTACTATAACACCATATAAAAGGCCGTTGTTGTCGTACATGGCACACATACTATATATTATACGCATGCCGCATCGGCGTAAGGCCCCGCCGAAAAGCCTCGGGGCCTTCGCACAATAATATTATATATTATATGATATCAATTAGCCGCCGGATACGCGTGCGCCGCGTACCGCCAATAGAATAATAATAACATGATGATAATAGCGGGATAAAAAATTGGCATAAAAAATTATTACTCACCGTTTTTATTTTTATTTTTTTATCCTTTTTCGCCTTTTCCAAACGTAAAATTTCACGCTCACACTCGGTAATCTCCGCGAACGGTCGACGGTGTGTGTGTGTGCCTACGACTTTGTAAGTGCTTCCGTGAATACGTATCACCACCTCCCGGTCCCATCTGCCGCGAACAAAACCAGCCATCACCGGTCATGTTCATTATGATAATCATATGATATTATATTATAATATTATATTGTACAACGCGAGAGCAAAAAAAAAAATCACAGGATTTCGGCGAACCTATTGAACCGTTTTTCTGGTGACGAGTTTTTTTTTTACATATTTTTTTCCAAGCGCCGTCCCTTCTCTCTATAATATATACATATTATTATACGCTCGTATCGATTTACAAAAGACCTAGTTACACACGGTGTGTATTCGACGTTGGTCCACGCGTAAAGAATAAGACCCGCGGAGCACAGTTTAGTATTACGCGGACACCTATATATTGTGTATTATGGTGGTTTTTTACCCTATTTTTTATTTTACTTTACGTTCATAAAACATCCCTTGTCAACGATTTCGAAAAATTGATCGGTGTCTGATACGAACGCGCGCGCGCACACACAAGAATCGATGTACTGGAAGATTTTTACCGTTTTTTTTTTTTTTTATTTACGAGATTTCTAAAAAACCAGTCACGAGGGTTGGCGGCGTCGATGTGCGCAAAACGGGGGCTTCTTTTCGTGTTTTTTTGCACCAAAAAATATAAATCATGATAAAGGCGTTGAAACAGAAGAGATCGGAAAACACAGCTGTGGCGTGATCTATATAATAATATAATAAATAGAGGTATATAGGAGCTACTGAAACAATTAATCTGTTTTAAGTTACCCGTTCCCGGCCCTTATATACCATAGCACTTTAATTGAGTTTAATAGCACAATTAATAATATACTATGTTCATAAAAAAACTTTTTTTCTTTTATCATCCTTACGACTAACAGTTTTATAGTGATATTTTAGGTTTCGTCCTGACAGCGAGAGCTGTTGATTTTACGATGCTGTGATATTTCAGAAAATACTTTGTACAGAGAAATAAAAGTACAAAAGAGCTTCAGAAACTTTTACAGGGCATATCCTTTAACTTGTCTTTGAATACAATAGCCAATCATAATCGGTTTAAAATATTAAATAATACGATACAAAAATAACACATCATATAACCAAAATTGTGCAGTTTGGTAAAAAGGATACAATAGATAGATGAACCTAACGTTGAACACTCGTTGTAAATATTATTTGGTAAATGCAGATAAAAGTCACATACAATGCCCGATAATTAAATAGTCATGTTTGCATAACACATTTTATTTGAAAAATAAAGTTATAAGGCTGTATGAAAATAATTAAAAACGCGTTAATCGGCATGTGACCGCGGGTGGCCATACTAAATAAATTGCAATGTTCAATTTTTATACTTTTATGCCTGCCGGCGTCCATAGTTGATCATTACTACCACGTCATATATGATCACCCCCGACCATAAATGAATATGGTTTATTATAATTATTATTAATATTAACTTTTCCATGGCGTTACAATAATTATTTTAACGTAATATTTTATACATTATTTTTATCTTATTTAAATATTTTTAAATGTTTTTTCAAATAAAATAGCATATACAAATTTGGAATGGCATCAAAAAATATGCTTGACATATCGAAAATACAATATCGTATGGCCGCCGCGGGCACATGCAGGAGGCTAACGTATTAATGGTACACTGTTCCTATACTTTATTTTCTAAATCAATAAAGCTCAATTTGTTTCCAATTGATGACTTTGTTTTTATTTTTAAATCACATTAAAATAATTAATTGTATTGAGATAAAATAGACTCCTCAAACTAATGGAAAAATAGTATCTTTTAATCGAAATTGTTGAAATTGAATATAGATCAAAACATTATAGTCAATAGTGTTAAAATAAATGCATAACAACTTTCAAAACAACAAGTACTTTTTAATACATTCGTATCTCTCAAATTACTTATATAACCAAGTTATATCGTAATAGATTTTTTTGTCAAATAAGCACATAATTACATAAAGTTATTACATAATTATTAATATAACATTCATAACATTAAGATAAATTTATGAGGTTCTGTTAATGAACGGTCTCCTCTTCACGTCATTCATGTTTGTATATATTTTTCTTATTTTCTATGTTATCCTTATTACTTATTGTTTTTATTTTGTAAACAGATTGAATATATTTAAGTGAAAAAATAAAAAAAAAAACGTTAATAAAGTGGAAAACAAAAGTATTCATCCAAAATAGAAATCAAAAACAATTCACCGCAAATTAATAATTATATTGTACTAAATAAAATAATTTCCATGAAATTCAAAAAAAAGTTTACTTAAGATCTTTCAGACATTTTATATTTTTGTAGAACCATTTTTAAGGATTGTTATCATTAATATAATAATTTTTGAGAAACAACTTACTCAACATACTCTACTAGTCGTTCAAATTTTGATTTAGGTACATATAAATGTTCAAAAAAAAATATCCACTAAATAATTTATAGTAAAAAAGGGGTTTTAATTTGAAAAACAAAAGTTTGTATCACCGCAGGTCACAGGATTATGCTTCTTAAGTACCACAAAAAATCTTTAGATTTTGAAAGTATTGTCTTTATGTGTACTTAAAATATCTTGAATACATTAATTATTAAAGGAAAAAATGTGAGTGTTCATGGTTGGTGAATCACTCTGTATACAATTATATTTTTATCCATTGTTGTGTTGCTTTATACTTATTATAAATATACAACACTTTAAGTATAATATAATCTATTTAACACGTCACATGTAACATTTGTCAAATTCATTACGGATTCGTGTTTGTTGGTTATCAACAGGTTTTATTCACAAAAGTTGTAGCAGTCAATGATGAAAAGATTAATCTAATAAAAAGTGTATATTGTTAATTAAACCAGGTAGTGCATTAGCTACTAAAGTTTTACAATGTTTCTATGTTCTATACTTCTTTGGAAGTAACTTTTGTCACGGTAGTTATTTCTATTAGAAGTTTCTTTTATCTACTCGCTGCACCATTATAGTTTTTATTCGAATGATGCAGCATAAGTTCTTGGCTAATTATCAATTTCATGCAATTTAATTTTTACTTTTGTTTTTAAAAGTAATTAATATTATTTGTTAAACAATTTATAACATCCAATGATGTCCATTAAGTTTTAGGTGGCGTTGCTTTTTACAATATACCTATGTAATTCCAACGAAATAGGTAGGTATTTATAAATAAGTTATACCTACCCAATATTTTTCAAACAATTTTGTAGCTAGCGTGCGTTGTGTGATCAATTTATTACGATATTTTGAGAATTTTTTTTGTTGATATTTTTTAACTTGATAATGGATAAAATAAAAAACACCATGCTCGTATCTTTTGTTTCCTTCAAACATTTTATTATAATGTAGGATTATATTATACGGTGCCTAGAGCGGAATCGTTATCGTTTCCATCACCGCTCGTTTTATAGGGAAACGGTACAGAATAAAGAGAGAAAAACGAGACCGCCGGACGTCGCCGTTAGAGTTTACCAAAGGATTTCGGTAAATGGCACCGCGAAAAATGGAAATTAACCGGATTATCGGTCCTAGGGATTGGTGGCGGACGCCAATCAAACGGCTGACTAGCATAGTGACACGAACGACGACGACAGTGCAGGGCAACACACATTACACAGCACGTCATAAAAACCGGCAAGGGGAGAAATGAAAGCCGCGGCGACCACGTTCAATGGGCCCTAAATATGAGGGATTACATTTGTCCTGCGGCCTTGTTTGACTGTCCGGGCTGGTAAGCGCGTACAGGGATCGGATTACAGACTAAAAAAAAAATAATAAATAAATAAATAAATAAAAAAAAAAGGAAAAATATCGAATTATGCTTCTAGTATATGCGCCACGTATATAGTGTATACGGGAAAATAATAATATAAGGGCACGAGTTATCCGAGCAAGTTATAACATATTGATTGGCCGGGTAGCGAATACGTATATGTACAAAGATTTATATTATGTGCGCTCGCGGTGTGCGTACAACAAATGGTAACAATAAAATAATATAAAATTCGCTCGATTTTATACGGTCTACATAATATCTCGCGGACACATGAAGAATAATAAAACCTAAAGAAAACACTGGCAGGTCCATAATTATTTACACATCGGTGAATTCGTTTATCGTCTCGATGTTCCTCAAACACATTACATTAGGTACATTATATATACTATATAGGTAACGACGGAAAAGAACAAAACAGAAATATTGGTTTCATCGTTTCGGATTTCCCCGTACGGTTGTCAATCAAACCACGGTTGCTGTACCGATGCGATGTTCTGCAGGTAACGTCGGTATATCGGCATAATAATAATATATAACCAGGTAAGCAGGTTACGGGCCAACGAGATTAATGAAACACACCGGACGGTGTTTCGGAACAATCTATTTTCTGCGGACGTTTATCGTCGACATAATAACAACGTGAGCACGTGGTCATCCGATCTATAATCTGAACTAGGTACTGAAATTTGATTTATTATCCGCTGACACGGGCATTCGACCCGGATAAACCAGCTGATCGGTTGTAACATAATAATCGGTGATGGATCAAATTTCGGCCAGACAATTTTATGTATGTTAATTAAATCATTGAATCATCCATCATATCTAGAGATGAGATGTTATAGAAGCAAATATTAACGATATTCTATGTATTACATAATTTACATGCACTAAATATGAAAAAATATTTAAACCACAAATATTATAAAATATACTGTTATTATTTTATTGATAAATATAAGTGATAAAATTAGTTTTAAAAAAACTAAAAAAAGGTTATTTAATTTAACTTTAACTTTAATTATAAATTTAATTTAATTTACAATATTAATATTGACTTGGTTGCTACGATTGCACGTGGTATAATATAATATGATATAATATTCGGTCAACCAAATCAAGTTTTGGGAAAAGATCTTCGTCATGAAAAATTAGAGATCAACCTGATTCAGAATATACCAAGTTTATCCTTGTACGTTTAGCCGTTGTCGAAAAATCACGCGGACAAGCATCCAGACAAACAGACAAGATTCGAAGTTAAATAAAAACATTTAATAATAAAAAGGTAGGCAAGTGTAGGGATGCCAGATTTCAAAATAAAAAATACGGGACAAAACTGTAAACAATTAAATTATGGTTGGGGGGGGGGGGGGGGGTGTTGAAACGTTGGCCTTTGGGTACCTACCATCCCAGTATGTTAGAGCCTGATAAGTGTTACACAGTTTATTTTGTGAAAAACGATTTTTAAGTAACCATATAAAAATATGGCATAAAACATTTCACAATTAAGAAAAATAACTAGTTAAATAAAAAATGTAAATTTTCATTAAAAACGCACTTTCTTTTAACTTTAGGCATAGTTGCTATTGTTAGAGCTTATAATAAAAATATATTAGGCTAAGAACAGAAACGATAGGAACAAAATATTTATTTTTTTTAAATAAATATCTATAAAATTCAAATGAAAACTATGAATAACTGAAAATTAAATAACTGATAAGTAATAAGAAACGAGTATGCAGTAATTCACAATCATGACTTTGGGTATGGATGTTAGGAAGCAGATTCCAAATTGTTTACCGAATGGTAAGTGATAGGAACGCATAGACCGGAAACATTTATGTTAATAATATGTTATCAGTCAATCAGTGGTTAAAAATATTTTTATCTCGAAATTTAAAAACACATTTTGAATATAATATATATGCAAATATCAAACAATAATGTATTCTATTTTTATGGGACATACGGGACGAGAATTTCATAATACGGGACATTTTTACGATATTGGATCTGTTACGGGGACTCCGGGACGGGTGTAACACGATTGCGCCCGGCTTACCTATTTCCATTCAAAAAACGCAATACGATTGCGCTCGACCAATTAGCAATATTGCGCCCGTCTATAACCTTTTTTACCTGCATAAAACGCAACACGATTGCGCTCTTAATAATTTTCCTTCCCAATTTTACAGGCTTAGGACTGACAACAAAATTAAATTGTTGGCTTGGTTAAAAATTTTGAGTTACAATTTTTTTTTTTTTTTTAATAATAATACTCTAATAGTAGCTCTAGCATAGATATTTCTTTTTAATTAAAAATGTCTAATTAAATATTTTTTTAACCATAATAATAATAAGAATAAAAATAATACAAATGTATAAATTACAATTTTGTGGCACAAACCAAGGAAAACCAAGTCCGACTGTATTTTTAAATAGTGTACTAGAAAATTGTTATATAACATATACAAATACGGGACAAACACATATATATATATATTAGAGCGCAATCGTGTTGCGTTTTATGCAGGTAAAAAAGGTTATAGAATGGCGCGACAGTGCTAATTGGTCGAGCGCAATCGTATTGCGTTTTTTGAATGGAAAAAGGTAAGCTGGGCGCAATCGTGGTTCACCGCTCCGGGACACTGTCATGAATTACGGGACGTTCCCGTATAGTACGGGACGTATGGCATCCCTAGGCAAGTGTGTCCACTCTGCTGTATAATAGTAGGTTACAAGTGGGTCACAGTAGTGGTCGTAATAAATTTGAATTCAATGATATAATATTATTGTATAAGAAAAACGATTGTAAGCGAAGACGGTCAGTCAGCCTATGATATTACTAAGTATATTTGATGAAATTGCGAATAAAGTAATTTATATATTATAACCTATTTACGCAGAACCCTGTTTTAAATTGTTCAATCCTTAGCTGTAAAAGTTGAACATTTTATAAATTTTTAACTACTGAATAATTTGTAAATTTTCAATTTGATAAATTTCGTCAAAATTTGAACTTATATATATACTTATAGATTTTTTGTTAAAGTTAACAAAATAATAACCAGTTATTGGTTAAGTACCACTGCAGAAGTGAATTCATCAGTCCCTGATTTTTAATTTTGTAATACTGTTAAAAATTGGTAAATGGTAATTGGTTTTTGACAAATACACCTACTAACCATAGTCCATAAGACATACCTACAAATGATTTCCACTTATTTGACACCTACTAAAATCAATTTAAGATACGGTTAGTAACTAAACTAATCATGTTTTTATAGATAAATATGTTACGGGCACTTACGGCCCATGTGGAAAAATCTGTCGTTGTAATTGTATGCCAAGGTAAATTATAAAATTTTCACTATGTTTAGGCAAAGTGAATTTATTATAAATATTTATTTATACCATCATACATTATAATATTATTTTTTTTAAAGTCTCTGTGTCTAAGGCCATTGGCTGCAGCAACTTTATAAAGGTTCACATCTTAAATTACATTAATATTGAGATACAATTTAGTTTACAAACAATATTATTGTTGTATAGATTATAGACTAGTCTTTGTAATATATTATACAGTGTGCGGTTACTGTATATTTGTATAGTGGTAAGAGCAATGCGAACTTCTATTTAACTATCACGCATCTGATATTAAAATATCGTTCATTCGTTCTCATACTACCGAATTGTACTGTTGTAATCATGTTATCAAATCATTATAAAATTATTTAGTTTGTTTGATGACTCGGTGCATTCAACTTAGTGAGTGAGTGCGTATTGTAGTAAAAATGTAAAATAAATTCATTAGTCGTTCAAATAATAATATAAAAGTTACAAACCTAATACAATTATACTAAATATAAAGAAATGACTAAAAAGTTGTTGGATGGAAAGACTTTTTGTAGCAATAAATAAAATGAAAGCAGCAATTGATAAAATCAAATTAAATATTACTTTTCATAATGACGAACTATGTAGAATTTTATATGGAAATCATGCCGAAATGGTGCGGTGTGGTAAAATAATGGAACACTAGTTAAACAGTAAATATAAAAATGGAACTAGAAAAACAATAATGTAATATTTTATATTTATAATATATTATGAGAATATTGTGCGAAAGTCGGGTCAAAATAAAAGGCTTCACTATAGTTAAAAATTGTTTAGTAGTTACTGATTGAACTTATTATATCAACAGAGATACATTTACTTTGTGAAAAACCTGCTGATCTTGTTGACGATTTTGGTTCCTCGGGACAAAAATATGAAATAACGAGATGCAATATTATTGATGTAAATTGGTTGGAATATCAAGCAATTCTTAATGGCATAGGTATAATGTAATAATAAATAAGCAAGTATTATAAGAACCTACCTATATAGTATATATTTCAATATTTTTCAATTAATTTTAATTTTTTTATTTAACATACTAATATTATAATATTGTATTTTGTTTACATCGAACTTTTAGTACTGGTAATGCTAGTATATACAATGTCTGATCTACCGTTAATATATCGTAATTATATATTATGTATGGCTTGAAAAATAAAACTCTAGCATTGTAATATTTTTTAAATATTTTTATAAACAAATGATATAGAAAAAATATGGTAACCTATAACTTCTCATCCTTAATCATAATATTTTTCTATATTGGTGTATTATATTTTTTAAACTGACCGTTTTGGGTTTTTCTATTTCCGGTTCATCCGTCGATTTAATCGAACGATGAAAACTTGTGATTATTAAATGGTAGTGAGGGATTTAAAAGGTTGATATAGGGTCAAAGTCTGTAGAGAATCGAACTGTGTGATTCTCATACAAAAACCAGAACGTTTTAAATAATATGAATAATAATCATTAAACTTGTGGTTTTGAAAGTTATAAAGACAGATTAGGTGGTTTCGTTAGTAACATTTAAATAACTTAACCATATAATTTTGATAATGTATCTGCAATTTCCATACATTTTATCTGTTTTACCCAATCTAAATAAAACAATAACGCCTTTTGTGGTTTGCAGAATTATAATCCAAGAATTAAAACTAATAGACTTCCATTACAACACTGTTATTCAATAAATTGTACGAAACACAAAAACAAAAACCAATTATAATTATAAATAATACACAATACATTTAAGCGCTGAAAAGAATATTATTAGAGGATGGGAGGAAAACCACCTTTGTTTTTTTTTAAATAAATTATCCTTTATTTCGACCATTGAGATGAACAAGATACGGTTTAACACGCATTTACTTTTACACAATAAATTATACTTATTGTACTTTTTTATTTTAGATAATAGTAGTTAAGTTAGGTATTTATTTTGAATTTTTTCATGTCTTTTACCATTCTTACGATTTATCCAACAAAGCACTTTAAATAACTGTATGAGATAATTACACGTGATTTTAAAAAAACAATGACATAAAATGACCTGAATACGAAATGCGAATACCTACGTTTAATTTTGTTTACATAAAAGTTGTAATAATAATAATACTACAGAGATGTTCAAAAACTAGAGATCTTCAAAATGTCTTAAGGAATTCTTATTTTTCTAAAAACATTTTAGCTTAACATGCTAAATTATTAGAACAACAAAATATTATTATAAATTATCAAAACTAGATTGTATTTGATCAATTAAAACTACTTATTTAATATGTCTTATTGGCATTATTGAGGAGTAACTAAACTTATCTTACAGGTAACTGTAACGAATTTACTGAATAATTTTATTACATTTTATTGTAAATAATTTAGACGTAGTTCATGTTACTTTTTTTTAGAAAAATAACTAAATTACTTGTGGCATAAATAATTATTTTAATACATTTTAATAACTATTTGATAAATGGTAAGTATTTATGCAAATGTTTCAAAGATAGAAGTACAATTTTCTGTCAGTAACAGTTATGTAATAGTTATTTATTAATTATTTTTAATAAATTAGTGCAGCACTGCCGCCGTTTAGGCGGAGTTTGAATGCTTACACACGGGCAGAAGAAATATATATATTAAGATATAATTACGAGTATATAGCCATTCTGGCCCAAGTGTCCAACAGATAAAAATACTAATAATGGATTCCACAATTTGTGTGAACTTAATTAGTACTTACTGTTGATAAATATATAATAATAAAAGCACCTATATGTGTTGCTGTTAATGAGATGTGTGAATACTGAATACTAATAATAAAAACCATTTAAAAACTCATTGTAACACAATTATTGTAATTTATTATAGTAATCATACTTATCAATTAATAATAATTTAAACTAATTATCACTTTTAGTTTAACAAAATGGTTAGTGTAATGATAAGATTATTACTATGGTAATTATAGTAGTATTGCTGTATTGCTGGTAACCTGCAGGTTATAAAATAAATAATAAAAATAAATAAATAATAATCTGTTATAAAAATGATCCTCGGCAATACAAAGATTAAACATTAATGCTCGTATGCATAGGCAATAGTATGTGTCACATAAGACATGTTGAACTATGCCATTATACATTTACTATAAAGTTGTTTCTCTCTATGGACATAAACCAATTAAATAAATATTAATTTATAGTTGCCTGTTTGGCATTACCAAATAAAACGTAGAAAATAATAAACAATAAAAACTCACAATTTGTGGAACGTAGACGGGTCGCCGTTTTTTTAGGCAATAGCCTAAAAAATAGAATAAATACAAGCCAAAGGTACGAATCAAACGATAATTAATGTAATACAGATCTTAGGCCAGCCTTATGGCTCACGATTATAGATTCAATATAGTATAATTCAGATACATTCACACACATAAAATAATACGAGTTTTGGAGATTAGTGCACAAATCAAAGAAAAATAATTATAGATTAAAAAATAACGTTTTTTACTAGTCACAAAGATAATAAATAAAATATGCCAATGCTAATGCGGCAACGGACGGCAACGAACAAAAATTCACGGCGGCCGTGTTCAGTATTCGCGTAATCCGCGAGGCGGCAGATAACGAGTCGTGCGTAGGTATTAATCTACATAATATTATTATTATATAACTCACAGATCACACACAGTTATAGTTACAAAAATAAATCAATATAAATAAGGATGACGAATGACCAGCTATTTTCATCGTTATTCGAGGTCGTGACATTTTTATTTTTTCGGTATTTATATTTTCATTGCGGCGACAACATTACCTACAATCGTTTTTTACACATAGCTATAGTATCAAGTTAACTGTTATTTAAAATTGAATACCAATGAAAAAAATTACGAACTTATATATATATATCTCGTCTTACCTACATGTACTACCTCAATTTTGCCAGTGTTGGATAAAAAAAAAAAATAGGTAAAAGAAATAATCATGTAACAAAACTACTACGCCCAAAGGTTTTAAAAAATGCATTTTACCCCATGATGTTTTATTATATCCAGGAATAAGAAGGCAAGGTTTTCCCCTTTATACGAGGTTTAATACCTGTCAAAAATATTGGTGTATTATCATGCAATACTTTAACATAATGTCAAACGTTCGTATTATATCGGACGATCTACGACAAATCGCCGTCGCCGTTTCGCCGTTGCCATTTCGCCGTGGCCACTTCGCCGTAAAATCATTTCGCCGTCGCTGTTTCGACGTGAGGCCACTTCGGCGTTAAAAAAAAATTAGGAGTATTTTACTTATTATTATTTATTATACACATTTTCACATTATACACATTCCAATATTCAATAATAATAAAAAATATTTTTATTTTTCTTCAATAATATTTAATAATAATAATCTTTTATCAACGTCTAAGTGCCGTATTACAATAGTTATATACATAATCGACTATTGTAATATGGGCTCTAAATAGTTTATCATGTTCCGATATCTGAAGGTTTAGATGAGCTGCAGAGTTTGTATGTATGAGATTTATCATAGCTTATAATCGCGTCCAGGGATAAACGAAAATAGGTAGAATTAAGATAGTAATAAAATAACGTCCAACAGATATTTAGCTCCCTCTGCACCTAAAGATTTAATTTCTCTAATAATTCCAGAAGCGTACACAATTTATTCACCATCTGAAGGTGTGAATGAGAAATTTTTACTCGATGATAGTGGGCCAGGTCTATATAGAATTTTAATTTTTGGTAGATTAAGCAGTTTAGATATTTTAGAACGATCAAAAATATGGTTTTGTGACGGAACATTTAAGATTGCACCTCCTTTTTGCTCAAGTTTACGTAATACTGGCTAAATTATTTTGTCAATTTTTGAACTTTAAATACTTATAAAAAAAAACTGTGACTAACGATTTTTAATATTTTTCATCTGCCTTTGAAACAATATACTAGGAGCCTTCTATTAAATTTTCAAGTTTTTTTAACCAACAAATAAAATTTTATTGATATTTCTAGAAAAAAAACTAAAAAAAAATGAAAAATGAAAATGTCCCTAAACAGTTCAAAATAAATCAAGATATTTTGAAAATGTTATCGTGTATAGAAAATGCAAATATAAACAACCAGTGAAAATTTCATGTATCTACGGTCATTTGTTTTAGAGTTACACCAAACACCAAATTCAATTTTCTCGAAAACAGATTTTGCGTAAAAATTCCCGTTTTTCCTTAATTTTTCTTTTGTTTTTCCCGGCGCTATTGAAAACTACTGATTTCTAATTTAAATTTTGACCTCCCCAATGCACCAACGATATTCACTTTCCAATCGAACAAGATACTGAAGTCGAAAATCGAAGCATTATTTTGACTACTTATCGTATACACAGACACAAAAAAAAAAAAATAAAAAACACACATTATTATAAAATCAATACATTCATCGCTTCACTCAGAATCTAAAATATATAAAAACACACATCATTGTAAAATCAATACATTCATCTTTCCACTCAGAATCTAAAATGTGTATTTTGTGTAATTTGTTAATTTTTTTTAACGGCGAAGTGGCCTCACGTCAAAACAGCAACGGCGAAATGGTTTTACGGCGAAGTTGCGACGGCGAAATGGCAACGGCGAAACGGCGACGGCGATTTGTCCGTGTTCGTATATCGGAGTACCAATAACTTATAATCTGAGCAACCGTGAGGCGTATATATTATAACAATATAAACACTTTGAAACTAACAAATTAATTAAAATATATAAATATTAGTAATATTACATTTTAATAGCTATTCATATTATTTTGTTTTGCAATTGTATCGGGAATTACGAAAAGGGCCCATCTCGAGTTTTTATCAAAACATATATACTTTCCCGAGTTTTTTTTCATTCACTTATATATTTCATATAGACCTATATTTTATGAGCGAAAAGGGCTCGAGATATGATCATATCTGTTTCAATTTTAAATCCCTGTAATCCTGGTATAAATTTCGAAAAGGACTATAATCTCGGAAAACTTAATGAATCACTTTTCCAATAAAATTTCACTTCAAGAATATAATATTACGTAGGAATTTCATTAAATAATAGTCCGTAATTTTAGAAAAAGAAATTGGTAGAATAAAAAACAAAATTAAAAAGAAAACCAGTTCTTCGGGTTTCCAGAAAAATTTTAATTTTTAGATATGAGCCCTTTTCGAAATTCCCGATTCAATTAATAATTAAGTATTGTTATTTAAGAAGTGGAATGTGGATAAATACAATTAATTAAAATTTTTCAAATCAAAATATGACACGATACATTTCCCCTTCAAACTCCGTGGGTAGCCGGTAGTGTTTGTGCCAGTATAATATTATAATAAGTAAGCTCATTTATAATTATCTATAAAATATTATATAGGTATCATAAATAAAGAAACAGATTGGCCGGATTTAATAGATATTTAAACTTTTTATTGATATCTACAGGTACACAAAATCTGATCAAATGCGTACACGAATCGGACTAATAAAATTATACAGTTATCCTATTTAATTTTATATTGTTTTTTTTTTTTTTTGCAATTTTCAACGATTTTGCCATTTTTGTATACTTTATGCGATAAAATATACAAATTAATATATTTTAGGTAATTTAAACAACAATACAAATATAACTACGATGTAAATGTTCACATTATGATTTTTCCTAAAAGTAGCGAGAAGAGTTTTATAGATACTGTCATACGATAGTGTCTTGATATTATAATACATCGATAATTATAATTTATTGCCCAACGTACTCCAAGTCCCAATGGAAGATAAATTTAAATAAATCTTAAAAAAAATGAAATATATAAAACTATTTAAACTTACTCTGAGCCCTGTGGTTATGGTATGAATCAAAATGTTAATTTATATATACCTAATGCCAATTTTTTTTAAATTATAATAAATATGCACCGATAACATGCGTAGACGTTGAAGTACTTTTTCAATAAATAAACATATTTTAAGTAACAGACGATACAATTTCAAAAACCCAATTTAGATATGTAAATACTATTTTAATTCAGAAAAATAATATATTTTAGTTTTTAAATAGTTGTTTATGTTATTTAAGTACGTAATTAACAACTATGCATTTTATGATTTTATTATGTAACATAAATGTATTTTTCATTGCAATTAACTAACATATTATTTATTCTGAAATTTTGATATCTTTTGATTACAATTTTCATGTATTTTTGACGTCAATTAAATCCCGGTTTTTAATTATAAATATTAAATTATGATTATTATTACTTATTATGTGTACGTGATTTTTCCTACTTTTCTTGTGGATTTTCCTAAAATTTCATTTCACTTCTTGTCATGACAATTACGAAGACGACAGAATAAGAATTAGCCAAATAGGTGAAGCCGCTTTGAAGTGATGCGCGGACAAACATTTGTGGCCTTTGATTTTTATTTATAAGATTATAATATTGTACTGCACGCTGCCACTTTTACCCTATGACCTAGCTTGTGCGGGCGAGTCCCTATATACTGACCATGCTGTTCTGAACTCAATGCGTTGCCCGCATGCGGCGAAATACAAGCTATTTGCAAACCAGCTAGGACATAGCTGCTAATCTGACCAGCGGCCTATACTCACATGTTAATAATATTTTACTGTCGCCGACTGGTACACACACACACACACACACACACACACACACACACACACACACACACACACACACACACACACACACACACACACGTGATTTGTATTATTGATCTTCTTTGCTCTATGTTGAGCTGATTATTGATCAACGGCATAATATTATATTTATTGCTGACCGGTACTACGTGACCAGGTATCGGTACGCAATACACACGCACATTTGTAATGTATTTTAATATTTGTAAATTGATCATCTGTAAGGCCGATTAATTATTAAAACAATACATTTTAATAGTCATATAATCGTGCAATAAATAAATTAATACTTTGAATATTTCTGCATAGTGTAGTGACTCTAATAGCGAGGCATACATGTTATTTATTTGTTTTATAATATTTATTCGTAGCTCGAATAGCTCATCCACTCTTACAGGCTACAACTATTATAAATTATATTATTCAAAACTCAAAGTGTATTATTACATCAATAGTTCGATTCAAACGGTGGAACAATGTAATATTGTATAATTTATATTCACATTCACGAGTGCTTAAATTGTATATTTATCTACACAAGTGAATACATTTTTATTTTTTTGTACCTGTACGTTATGATTATGAATCAAACATCTATTTCTTGCTATAGAAGACTGTTTGCTGAGTGTCGACAATATTCGTTAGTACCATTACTAGGTTACCGATTTTATATATTTTAAAAGTATCTATATAATATGTTGTAATGGTGCAGGGCCCATTATTATTTATTTTTTGGCCTATGTACCATTTTATTATTATTTAGGAGCCACTTTATCGTCAAGGGCTAAGCTTATCATTTCTAATTATTATGATTATATTAAATATTTATTTATGAATTACTATCTATTGTGCACACACAATTCACCTACATATCATAATGATACAATAATAATATAATTTAATTAAACACATTTAGTACATTCAACAATAATTAATGTTGTCACATATGTAACTCTAAATTATTGTTGGTTCAACCATAAAAATTGTTAAACCAGCTATTTAGTTTTTCCGTGTAGCTCACTTATAGTTGGCCGGAAAATCCGACCACTACCACTGATAGATCTGCTTAAACTCGTTGAACTTTGAATTCAATTAAATACATTGTGATTACTCATCACCTAGTGTAAACTATGTATCAGACATTGTTCATGCTCACACACACCAGGCACAGTCGTAGAGAATTGGAACTCACGGATTAAATTAAAGCTGATAAAACTCAGGTTTAAATAAATTATACTTATAATAAAATAAGAAAGAAATAGAAAAAAAGAAAATGCTGATTTAATTATTTAAATTGTATTTTGACGTAGGTACCTAAACAAAACTAAGTAACTGAAATTGTAAAAATAAAACTTCAAATTGTAATTATATAAATCGGTTATCTAATTATTTATGCGATGCAATGGGAATACAAATTGTAATAATAATAATAAATTGGTATTTAAATACAAACTCTAGACGAATTCAAATTCAATGAAATTTCAACGAATTGCATAAATATTTTAGATTAGAATTACGTACTGTCTCAAAAACTAAGTCATGATATGAGAATTCAAAACTCAAATTGTGAACAAAAATATAAAAATCTAAGTATATTCCCAATTAAATAATAAATATGAAAATATTATTATAATATCGTAATAATAAAATATAAGCTATCGCATAATCACGTCTAGAGCAACAAAATGCTTATGCCAGGAGTATATATATACTGCTGTATACTGTATAATATAGTAATATTAATATATGCGCCCGGTCACGAACTGTGAGCAGAAAATCTTGAAAGGTGTAGAGAGCTCGCAAGGGATGGTACGATGGGTTGTCTCCAATGACGTATAGTAGCCGTAACGTGGTGGGAAACATGCGATAAGATAAAATGGATGGAAAACATAATATATATTATCATTAATTATGAATACTAGTACATACTAACTAGGTATAGTATTATAAAATATAATATGTATTACCGAGGATATTACCTAGGTATATTATACGAAACCATTTGTTAATTTTATATATATAATATATTTTATTATTAAAATATTATTACAATCTATACACATTTGGTATAATAAGTTATATTATATACAATATAGCGAGCTAACAGATATTGGGAGAGCCACCCGACAGATAAATTAAAAGATCTCTAGGCCAGGTTCGTTTAAGACGTCTCAGGGGGTTATTGAGGATAATTTTATATTACTATAATATTGATATTATTATTGTAATTTGTACATACGGGTTGGAAGGAAGACAAATAATTAGTGATCTAAGTATCTATAGGTTCATATGCTTATGTATATAATATGTTTCAAAAAAATGTGCGAACAATATGGGATTGGGAGCACAATAATTTTATTGTAAATACAAACAGACATAACTGCAGGAATATATTACGCAGTATATAATATAAATATATAAAAATAAATAGGAACGTTTAGCATATAGTGTCAGTAGCTAACCTATACTGGTTAAAGAGTCGACGGTTCAGTGTTTATCGTGAGAAATAAATAAATAAATATGGTTTACAGTCCACGACGCTGACAGTCGACAGAGACGTCATAGATCCGTCAGAAAATGGAGTCAGCTAACCTACGTATTAAAGGTATAAACTATAAAGCACATGCTCGGAAATGACGTCACTTTTATATCTCGACATGCTGACGATAATAGAAGTCAAAAATACATACAATAATACAATAAGCATTTTATACTATGCATAGGTATAAGCAGGGAGCAGTGGTAAAACAATATCGGCTGACAATAATATGATAAATAATAATAATATTATGCCCATAAACAACAGTCTCAAAAATAGGTACGTATAATATTGGCTTGTGCAGACTTTGATTGCAGGGTATGGTATGGGGTACGTATACCAGGGTCTGATAAATTGTGCTTCCTTATTATATAAATGCCTTAAAAATATTTATGGTTATTATTATTACTGCTATTATAGGTTTATTAAGATATTAGATTATTAAGTTTTATGTTAAAAAATAAAACCATATTTTTATAAATACGTGTTTAATGAAAAGGGTTTAGTTGCATAATTCCTGTCACGCTTACCTAATTAAGCCCCAAAAAATTATCGTACCAATATTTGTTAATTTTGTATTCTTGTAAAAAGTGTTATTTAAGACTTAGTATTTTTTAATTTTGCACTAACTGTCAACTTAGAAATATGAAACAAATACCATAATATATGTTTTGTTTTTCTATCATCCTGGAGTGGTCTTCTTAATACTCGCGTGGTGGTACTGATCATGAAGTTGATAGTAGACAACATAATATTATACTTACATAACCAAGCATCTTCGTAGCACAAGTAAACAAGTTAATAGTCTAGTTATATGAGAACGATTCGCATCGACGACCGATCGTATTGTAAATGTGTTGTGTACCGTGTAGAGTTAGTGTAAGTGTCTCAATAAGCAGCTGCAGTGGTCGAGATTACTAGACAATAATATTTATGATCGACGTGCGTGAATAAATTGTGCGTGTGTGTAATATATTGACATATTGCTATGTAGGTGATGGTGTGTACTCCTGTAAGCTGTTAAAAATTGAAACATGTTGGAGATTATATGTTTGACAACATAGTGATAATTAAGTTCACAAATAAATTTAAAAAAAGCATTAATAAGAACCTATTAGCCCTTGACACCAAAGTGGCTCCTCAGTCCTCAATGATAAAATACATTGGCTAAAAAATAAAAAAATAATATTCTGAGCCTACCATAATACAGCATAAAATTTTATAGATAATAAATGATATAAAATCGGTAACCCAGTATACTCATGAACAGGGTCATCACTCAACGCTCAATCCTATAATGTAAATAAATAGATGTTTGATTCATAATCATAAAATACAGTTACAAAAAAATAAAAATAAAATAAAAAATGTATTCACTTGAGCGTAGATAAATATACAATTTAAGCACTTGTGAATGTGAATATAAATTATACAATATTGCATTGTTGGACTGTTTGAAACGAACTATTGATGTAATAATAGACTTTGAGTTTTGACTATTATAAATTATAATAGTTGTAGCCTGTAGGAGTAGATGAGCTATTCGAGCTACGAATAAATATAAAACAAATAAATAACAGGTATTATTCGCTATTAGAGCCATTACACTATGCAGAAATATTCAAAGTATTAATTTATTTATTGCACTAATATGACTATTAAAATGTATTGTTGTAATAATCAATCGGCCTTACAGATGGGCAGTTTACAAATATTAAAACGCATTACAAAGTGTGTACGTGGGTATATTATGATTTGTTTACCAGTCTGCATAGGTACCGGTCAGCAATAAATATAATACGTCAATGACCCACCTTCTGATCAACATAGAGTGACTGAGGGCAAATAATAAAGTAAATACAAATATATTTGTGTTCACTCGTCAAACAATCGAACTTATTTTAGAACTGCATTTGCATGCTATTTTGAACTTTCTATTTCGCATGTTAAATCAATAAATTAGTTTAAGGACTATAATAATTTTATAAGTAATTGTTTTTGTTGTATAATAGAACGTTTATATTATTTATCCATTATAGATAACCTAAACCTATAATAATAATATAATATAATTCCGGGCGATTTCAAACGCAACCTGCAGCTAACTGCAGTTACCTAAACTAATGAAAACAAACGACGCGTGCCGACGACCACGTCCGATCTATTACGAGGGTGCACAATATATTACTATTATACTTAATTCAGTGTCGATGCGCGTGCGTGATCGCACAGTGGATAAGGCGTGTGCGAGTATTATTATATTAGGTGAAATTGAAATGTAATAAAAAGACCATTTTTAACGGCGGACAAACGTCGCGTGCCGATATCGAATCAGGAAACGGACACCTAAACCACCTAACATACACGACACACACACACACACACACACACACACACACACACACACACACACACAATGAAGTTATAATTACCGCGACGTGTCCTGCGGGTAGTCGCCGTGATCGAGGGGAAGGCGTTGGGGGGCAGGACACCTGCTGTTTAACATTTCGCGGGGATTGGATTTTCCATTCTTTCGACCCACACACATGATTCGTGTGTCGTGTCCATCATCGTTTCTACAATACATATATATATATGTGTATACACGCACTCGCGTATATAATATTATTCCGTTCGTTTCAGAAAAACCGATTTTCGCCCTCAGGCCAAAACATTGGACGAGCTACCGCGCGATTATTATTCAAACCCAGCGCCCCGGAACGGTTTCGTTTCAAGTGGCGTGCTAGTGTACGTGAGTGAGTGTGCATTTGTGTATGTGCGTGTGTGTGTGTGCCCCTAGACTGCACTCTTTCTCTGCACCAGCAAAAACACACAACGAATATATCCATGTGGGGAAGACCACCCATTGTTAGCGTAGGAGTCCCCCAAGGCCCTCTCCATCACCAACTGTTGGCTAAAAGCCGATAGCTAACGGCAATTAACAATTTCCACCCCTAGCTAGCCGTATGAGCGAACGGCGGAAACAAAAATGAAAAGAGAATATCGTCTAAAAAATTAAGGTTATAATATATTATTATGACGTATAATAAAATATAATATACATAATACAATATGAATTAATATGAATCATAGTCCGAGAGGACGATTTACAAAGCTTCCTGCAGTCAGTAGAACTATATTGTATACAATATAACATAAATAAATAGGTGCTCTTGATCACACTCGGTCTCTTCGCTGCACTGCTTCCAAATTTAATGAGTGTACGGTAAAAGTTTCGATCCGATTCTGTTGTGTGCCAATACAGCGAACTAGTAAAGGTATACACAGATATAGTATTATGCTAAATAGGCAAATCTCATTTTCGGGAGGGAGTTGTGCAGTACATATACGAGGACAGATGTTTTCGTTATCGATTCCGTGCTTATTATTTAAAAACTGCCTCTTGACTGTGGCTTGTGGTCGTCCCCCGAAAAATAATAAATGGAAATAGAGCAAAAACAAACGACAACTGTGCATCACTATTCACTCGCACCCCACAAACAAGAAAAAAAATAATATTGAATGAATAACTTATAACTATATATATATATAAGTGTTATTATTTCAATTTGTACTCTCGCCGGTATGGCAAATCAAATATTTATCTATTCTTACGAATTTTCAATTGCTATTACTTATTTTGTTTACCATTCAGTTTTTCAATGTGCGCGGATTGTTGAGTTTAATAAATATTCGTATAATCCTCTTTATTTTAAATTTTTAAATCGCCGTGACGTTATATTATTATATTATGACGTATCAGTGGGTATTCGCTAAGATTGAACGATATTACACTTCTCTCGAAACTTTTTTTTTTTAAATATTACACATAAATAAGATTTATACATTTATATGGGAACGTGAATCTTGTATCCGTAAGTTTTCCTACAGCGGTTCGACACTTAAGACGAACACGTCTGAGGATAATCTGCTGATATGTTCATAATCTATTGAATTTCCAAACTCGAAATCATCGGCACAATATAATGAATTAAATTAACCATGCCCCACACCGCCAGACCGTAAACGGCGCATCTCAACCTGCTGAAAGGATATAGGTTTATTATATTATGATATAATAATTATACCCTTCGCGAGAACTTTGTGTCTTTCACAAGAGGAAACGCACCACTTTATTATATAATATAATATATATTGGTATATACATATGTTGTTATGTATTATAGTGAGCTGTGGTCGGATGCGCGTACCAGACATTCAGACGGTCGTCGAGAGATTGCCGAGCGAAAGACCGCAAAAACGCAACAATGACGGGCCGAAGAGTTGGCAGCCGTTTGAGTGGATTCACCGGATCCAGGTATAAAACGTGCACACTCATACCTACACAAACAGACACTTTATGCCCGTTATACAATACGTGCACGTCTAGTTAACCGAAAATCAAACACAATGTATCTATAATATTATATAGCATTATGATTACCAAAACCTACCTGCAACGCTGCTGCAGTGTATATAGCTAATACACATCTGGTCTGAAAAATAAAAACGGAACCGAAACACACGAAAACACTTTAAATAATAATAATATCGTATTATTTATAATATTATACTCGCATCGCAGCAGCTCTTCCTTCCTCGGATGGATCATATTATTATTGTAAGTGCGCCGTGTCAAATGGACCGTGACGACGGTTGAGACTGCGATTTTGGCAGTGAGCACAATACTATATAGGTACTCGCGGATAGTAGGTAATAATAATATATACAATAAATGTGTACAATATTATATATTATGTACATTATATATAGAGTTAACGTCGACGAATTCGACGGCACATAAATGGTTAAGCTGACAGTCCATCTCCTCGTACAATAATAATGCATATATTACACGCGGGAGATGGGTATAACAATAATGGTGTATATAGATACTAGGTATACACCGGGTAAGAGGTATATAATAATATTATACAATACCTGCGGAGCGTGTGGTACGTGTCGTACGTCGGCGGCGGAGACTTGAATGCCAGGTAATGATATGTTTGTACAAACACACTCGACTCCGACGACAATGGACAATAATACATATCATATAATATTAAATACGATGTTTTTCCTTCTGGGTTTCCGATTTCGCATCGATCTCCTCGGCCGTCGTTGTTGTCGACAAAAGAAGCGTCGTGAATCAATGGCAGCATAGCACAGGATTATTTTAACGACGATCACATGTTTGCCCGGCAGATCACGTCGCAGATAAACGCGATACCGTGAACAATAATAATAATAATAATAATACTGCCGTGTCCCATTCCTAAACGCGGTTTCCGTGTACATTTCCTTGAGCGCTCGTATTATTATTATTTTTGTATATATATAAAATTATTTCGCATATTGTGTCCTATGTCGCGTATACCTGCGAAGGCGGTGTACACTATATATATATATGGATATATAGCCTATATATGTAATGTGTATTTAATATCCACGACGATGATACAGCTCGTGAGTGATCGAGAGAAGAGCAGCTTGCACATTGTCGATGTGATAATATTATACTCACAATACGCACGCGCGCACGCACACATTTACAATGCATAATAATAATATAATATTATCCACGTTGTACAAATAGGAATACTAAAAAATAATGCATGTCAGGCACGTGTCTCGAGGACTGCAAGGGTAACCGAAAAAATATCTAAAAAATAAACATCCGGAAAGAAAAATATTCAAACACAAAATATTAACCATATTTCAACAAAAATGCATCAGATATAAAAATATTTAAAGGCTCGAAAAACCAGAAATCCATAACTTTTCGTAAACCGTTTATTTTCTTCATTTTTCTATCAACGATTTTTTCTATAGATATTATTTTAGCACAGGTTCGAGATTACAAAAAATTTTTAAACTATTTTCAACATTTGTTTTGATTTAAAACGTTTGTGTTTACTGTAGAGTATGTTCACATTGCCACCGTCATCGACATCTGAAATTTAGAACACCATTATTTGTACTTTTATTATTGTTAGTTTGTTTTTTTTTAGCCTTTATTACTATATATAGATAATTTCTAGTTTAGCTATCGACTTTAATATTTATAATATTTTATTAATATATTATCCTATAATATATAATTTATATTATGTATTTAAAAATGTAATTTAAATTATATATGGATTCATAAAATACAATCAATGATTTAGAGGTTTTTTTTTATCTTTATAATGTATTTGCTGTTAAGCACAACCGATAGTGCATCCCAACGCACAATCATAATAATATTTATGTCAGTCTATTATCTTCAAATATCGGGCAACTGTTTCGAGTTGAATATTCGATGATTTGAATATGATGAATGTCTATTATTTTTATTGCGGTAAGTGGTAACGGTTATTTGTTAGGTTATAAGTAAGTTAACATAAATCGTGATCGGAAGTAGATTTTTACAATAAACACATATCTATCGTGTCGAAAAAAAAATATAACGAGATGAATAGGTATGGTAACGGTCGTCTATTATTATTATTGCGTGCATTCAAAACCAGTAATCTCTTAAGGTATTTGAAATTTAGCAGAAAAATACGATACGGAATTGTTTATTTCCAAAATAATAGCATATTTAACAACATGTGACCTTATTACCTTAAACTGGTTTGGAATAATATATTATGGTCATAAAATAGTGTGGAATATAACACCACAAAATAATATGTATTATTTAAATTGATATCAAACATCTGTTTGTTAAAAATGTTTAGACACATTTTATGTATACATATAATTATTTAAAAAGTTGATGAATATCAGATTAGATGAAACTTTTAAACTTACTGAGTTACTTTCGCTTATTTTTTTATATATTTTAATTTAACTAATTTATGATGCGATGAATGTATTGGATTAACAACTATGAGTGTATTTTTTGTGTGTCTGAGATCAACTGGAGATACTTGACATTTTTACCAAATATTTATGATAGTATCTTATAGATATGATAAAATATTTTGGCTTTTTAGAGTTGTAATTTATAAACATTAAGCATTTTATTTATTTTTTTTCCAATTTAAAAAGTTTGAAAACTAAACCCAAGGTTCCACATAAGTTATTATGAAGGAATTGTTGTACCTATATATATTTTTTTTATTTAAGATAATAAGAAGCAAGGCCTTTACTGTGGGGGGGTCTAGGGGTCCAGTAGAGCAATTTTAGCTGAGAATATTGTTTATTACCTATTATTGCCAGCTATTGTATTAAGAATAATTTTATATTTTCGTTAAAGTAGTAATAACGAGCATAAAGAGTATAGTTATACTTTGGACGTAAAAATGATAAATGTGCAGTATCCATATGACCATATTTCATATTAAAAAAATTTTTAACCCTCAAATATTTTTTCAGTCACGGGCTTGAATTAAGTATTATATTTAGTTACGATATACATTGTAATGTGATACACCTATTTATATTATATTCGATGTTAATAAGGTATTAAAAGTCGCAATAATATTATGTTAAGTTATAAGGCATTAAAAAAAAAAAAAATATGTGACCTACTTGTTTCTGATTTATTTATCCAGTATAGAATAAGTATAGCTTTTTAACATTTAAGTAACTAGTATTTATTTTTACAAATAACGAATTGAATTCATATTTCCTACACATGGTTATATTACAAAATAACACGCCTAGGTAATATTAATAATTTTAAGATAATTGGATTTCAATGTATTTTTGTGCAAAAATTATTATATTATGTTATAATATTTTGTAATTTAGCTAATTTTATCGCGAATCTTAGTTACCTCATCAAAGAGATAAATCAACACACTTTAATTTTTTCCAAGTTACATATAGGTAGGTAAATATCACTATAATGCATTTTAAAAGTAACATTAGGCATATAAATATAGGCATCTAATTACATTGTTTTCTTAATATTCCTCTATCAAATAAAAAAAATTTATTTTAATTGAAAATAGGCTATTATTTAAATACATCTTTCAAGATTAGTTTAACCGAAGTCTTCGAAACATTGAATTAACTTTTTGCTTTGACTTAATTTATTATTTTTATTTAACACGTGTAAAAGTATCAACTTATCTGCAGTCTTTGGTATTAATTATTGTACTAATATTAATACATTTTGCTAAGTGTATAGTGATAAAAATCTTTACGGGTTAATAATTTAATATACATCAGTATAGGTACTGTGCAACATATTATTTCCTCTTCACAAAATGCGAATCTTAAATGTTCTATTGTTAATATATAGATGCGCTATCGTTGTCTTAGATTTTGAATTGCAAGTTCAAATGTCTTTACATATAGCTGTTAGAACTTATTATATTTGTGGTATATTTTTGTAATTTATCTAAAAATAAAAGGTTGCATCTACTATTACACTTAATTTATAATTGTTCTGATGGTAAAAATAATACAAGTATAGTTTAATAGTATTATGGAGAAGGAGAAAAACGAAACTTAAAAAAAATTATGAAGAGAAACAAACCCGCTTGAATTCAAAAAAAAAACGATCGATGAACGAGACACGAATTTATTAAAATTGTAAAAATATCATTGAAATTACTCACAAAAATATAGATGGATACATCTCGTTAGGTACATATTTTACATAATATGGTACATTATTATGCATAGAATTTGGGTAGGATTTGGAATCTGAACCGGTGGTGGTCTACACTCTTTCACACGTAAGTTCATAACATAATAATAATAAATATAGATGTATACAAACATAAGTACGTACATCTGTATAAGGACGACATCACGTTTGTGGGGACGATTCAAGTGCATAAGACAACAACATTTGTATATTTTGCACGATGTTTATAGTATGTACACATCATCATATCCAAAAAAATTAAGTATCACCCCCACAGCACAATCCTGAAATGTTCCTCAATATTCGACATTACCTATTTATCGTCCAATGTGTATACTATGGTACGTAATTACGTAATTATATAATTTTATATTAGTGGTTTACATTACCGTCACGTGCACCCAGCGTCACCTGCCGTGTCTTTGGCAGCCGGTCAATGAAAATAATAGTACCTATATAGGCTATAGGTACGATGTGGGGTAGCTCACCCTGCGATAGGCAGTTATTACGTCTTCCGTGGACTGCGACCAGAGATGATAAGCATAGGCAAAACTATGAGTCAGGCCATGGCCTGACCTAATGTACTGACTTTATAACATACAGACTTATAAAAATGTATAACTTATATTTTGTATTTTTTTTCATATTTATCATTTGGCCTGCAGGCCTAATACAATTTTCTAGTTTCGCTTATGGTTAGAGATATATTAGTGACGGAACTTTACTACGGTGATGACCTGATCCTAAATCGAGGGTTTTCAAACCCATATTTTTAAGAAATTAAGAACTACACGCCTAGCTCTATTTACCTTTTCACCACTTTATTAAAAAAAAAAAAATACTATTTTTAAAATTTTAAAAATATATATTTTTCGACCGGTTGGTAGTGTATTTAATTCAGTCGTATAGAACTGGTTGTACTCTGTCGGGGTTCGCAAAAATATTTACGGGACAGCAGAAACCCAATTGTCGACGGGGGGGTGCACCGAGCACGGGTGACTGGTCGGTCCTTGTTGTGCCGGATAATCGGCTTACGACGGCGGATTACAAGTTCTCGTGGAGGCGTTACACCGGAACAAAACAGTCACCTCTAACCACCACTGTTGTGCTCACCCTATGCGACAATACCAGACCGACCAGGCGTGGGTGTAGGTACTCTGCTGGGTGGTGTCACGTAATTATTCCGTAGAATTGAACCGGTCATCATTTATCGGAAGACAAATGCAATACACATACAACTGTTATAATAATATAATGCGTAAATTTTGTTTTATTCATTACATAATAATAATAATATATAGGTACAAAAATATAATATTGGTTATCGTTCGCCTCGGTGACGAGTGTTCGCGCGAACTGAAGTAAAATAATATAATAGGTATATACAAACATAACGGACATCATACAATAAGACCCGATAATTATTACAATTATAGCTAGTACGCGTTTTCGTGTCACCTAGGAAGGCCAACGATAAAAGCACCGAGCGGTCGTAGGATAAGTGAGCAATGGTGACGATCAGAAACCTAGTCAGACGGGTGGCGTTCAATTCTCCCGGTATTAGTGCGGAAGCAGTGTTTTTTTCTCACCGATCTCAAGAGTAGAACATCATCGGTTCATGGCACCTCTGGTCTATAGCCGATGATGGATACGTCAATGGTCCGTGATTGTGCCACGCGGTCTGTAGCGGCCAAGTAGGTTGGTATTCATTGCAGTATGCCGTTTCGGGCCACGTCTTGTCGGTCGGTAGTGGCGGCTGGTGTTGGTGATGGTGCTGAGCGTCACCAGGTTTCTGAAGCCACCTGTCAGGGTGGTAACTGTGGTCATGTCCGGTGTGCTCGCTGGTTATACCAAGGAGGTGGTCGAGACGTTGTGGTTCGAAGTAACCAGAATCATTGAAAGAGTGGCTCGTCGCAGGGTGTTGGTGCGGCTTGGACGACTTTATAGGCGTAGAAGTCGCCAGTGGCTCGGGGATCGGCGAGCACGGTTTCTTCTGTTGTGCTAAAGCACACGTTCCCGTAGAAGAAGTGATCTGAAAATTTAAAATGTTGCCATTTATAAGAGTGTCCAATAAATTATGATAACAATTAACAGCGAATAGATGTGTGGAATGTAACTAATACCGTTTTTTAAAACATATAATAAGTGAAAAGTGTTTTTCTACATTTTTTTTTTATTTGTATATTTCCGAGTATATTTCTGTCCCTTATTCCCATTATAACAAACTCGACAAGCGTTCAAATATTTTTTTGTTTTGTGAAATTTGTAATTTTTGTAACTCGTAATTTTTTAGTAATGATTTTTATAGTATATAGTGACAATTTCACTGAACGAAAAAAAAGTATTAAGTTTTTATTTTTAAAAACGACGTACATTTCTAAAAAAAATGTAAGCATTATAAGAATTCTCAAAACAACTCTGTTGGTGGCAATCTTAAAATATTTTTAACAAAACATAAAAAATATTTTTTAAAAAAAATAAGCAATATTTTTATTTTTTAATATTATTTTTTCCGTTCAAAATAGGACATATCAGAGACAAAAAAAGTACTATTATAATTAATCTATTTATGATTTATTAAATAGCAAACCAATTTCAAATTTATTGAAAGGATATAATATAAGCAATTCCGTATAACTTTAAAACTCTTACTTGATAAAAATGTCTACTGTATTTAATTAAAAATCATTACAATTTTCTAGTTTGTTTTTTTTGGTATAATATTTAAAAACTAAAAATAAAAAAATATTTTACTCACTTTGTTGCCTTGTTGGCTTATGCTGACCGTCACGTCACCCATGGTAAGCATTAGGGGTTGGTCTTGGTCTATTGGAGATTGTTCGGTAGTCTCGACGACTTGTAGTGTATGTGATAGTGCCCAAATGTAGTTGTGCGCGAACCTGAGAGTTTCGATTTTTGTTAATTTCGCATCATCTGGGTATGTTGGCAAAACACATCGAAGTCTGTCCAAAGCTTCGTTTAACATATGCATCCGATTTCGTTCCCTGTCGTTTGCCTTCATGCGACGGTGTTTTCTTATTTTAATCAGCTGAACAAAAACAAATTTAAATAACGTAAATATTTTATAATTATTTTTTTTAGATTCTGAGTGGAACGATGAATGTATTTTCATTTGGTCCCCCTTAATTTGTTATAATATTTTTCTTTGCCACTTTGACTACACTATCTTACCTGCATTGGACTTCGTTCTCGCGTTCTTCTTTGCCGGCGTTTTTTCGGTTTTACTTGTAGATCGTCGTCGGCTAAACTCACAGACGAAGCAAAATCCTCGGAGCCCATAGTATCGTCCAACGAAAACGTAGCTTCATTTTCCGAGTCGAAGCTCATTTCAAATCCTGAATCGGAACCGTCAAGACCGTACAAACTCTTCGGATCCATGGTCACCAAGAGACTGGTTATACACAAACACGGAACGTTCGATCATCGCACCCTCACGGGCACCCGGTCGGGGGTGGGCGGACCAGCCGTTTTACTATTGGACAAGTGCAACACCCTCATCATCGCCGTCGCTCTGGGGTGGGGGTATATTTGCAGAGACCGTTTGCAGGTCGGTGATGCTTTTATTTGTAAATCGCGAATTTGCGAATTTTATACTGACTTTTTTTCGGAAATTCGTTTCGACACATAAACCACTGTTTGGCAGATGTATTCGCGGTACTGACACTTTCCGAAGAAAATCGGAAAGGGTTAAACGTTAAAATATGTTTTTCATAAGGTACGTACTTTTTTTTATTTTACGTGGAAGCGTAATCGATAAATCAAATGATAGTGATTTAGTCTGTAACGAATTGTAAATGATTATTATTGGTGCTCTCTGTATATACAATAAAAAGCAATAAGTGGAGTAGAGCGTTCTGAACGCGGGGCAAGGAGCCCGTAAATCAAATTATAGCATAATATTATGTAACGGGGTAAAGAGTACCCAATATTATTTTTGTAACGAATATTTTCAAACAGCTGGGCCGTCTATACATAATACCTATGTCATATTATATAGGTACCGTCAATAAAACGCGAAGATACACCAACTATATGGGTGTAATGTGTGCACAACAGTTTAACCTGTGTAATTTTGAACGTAGACGTATAGAAGTCACTGGTAAACGCATTCAATTGTGTTGCTCGGGAAGCCATGACGATGTCCATTAGGGCATAAATTTAAATGAGGACGAGCACACTCAAATATGATGTTAATTACTATCATACTATTAATGTACACATTGTTTTTAAGCTCTACGGCCCGTGTTATACGATGCCCGTTATTAAAGTGTTCCGGATGACGTTTTTTTTTTTTTTTTAACCAAAAACTATATTTGTGTCGTGAATCCTAGCGGCGTTAGTGATCCAGAAAAAAATTCTGTATCGTAGGTACAAGACGTGACCCGTGGACCATATTTGCGGAGTACGATTTGTGACCACGTTCGTTACCTTTGACCACATCACACTTGAATAGCGCGATTGGTACCTATACATGGTTATAAGGTTATGCTAGGCATATTCTTGACAGGTGGGCTTAGGTTTTCAAACATATATTTACTTACGTTTCAAAGTTGACTGTTGTGTTCGAATGATTAAATTTATCAAACCAGCACATCCGCGAATGCACCGGGCAAAATGATTTGCAAATATGTAGGTGCTTAATAATATAATGTTATAGTCCATATCCAACACGTCAATGCCCAAGCAATTATAACACAACTTGTTACTCACCCGCAATGATAAATGCGACGTACATTACTACGCTTATAATACTTTCAATAAAATATGTTATTTGTACCATGTGAACTTACCTCGAATGGCATTGTTACGATGTGAAAAAAAAACACTCATCCGTCTAAAATTACCGTTACATGAACATAATATGCCTTCCTTCCAGGATGTGGTCATGTAAAGAAACTGTTTCAATGGAGTATTTCAGTATTTGTTCAGGTAACAAAAATAAATAATTACCAATGGTAAATGAATAATGATAATACTACGCTGTTCGTATAGTTTTCGGGATCACTTCCCTGGCGGCTCCTGTTTTCTACGATATTGTTAAAACTACGAACACTTATTATAATACTAATGAACTGAAAAGTAAATATGAAAACCAAATACGCCTTTTATCACGGTATCTTAACAATATGGTTTCCATTGAATCAGTTATTAATAATATGCTCCAAAAAACAAATATTTCAAACGTATCTAATAAAGCGAAAATATGATGATTAATTTCTTAGTATAGTAGTTTTTGTATAATACACCGCATTTAACAGAAATGTGTTACTACTTATTATACTCAAATAAATAACTTATAAAAATATTTTCTTTGCTTTAGTTAATATTGTTTTTAGCCTTGATAAGTATGCTCAAATATTAATTGTACATGCTATAGTGTTTGGACATTGTTGGCAAAATTGTCTAATACTATTATACGATTAACGATGTATAGTTTTTGATTCGACAGACGTACACCATTATTTAACCGACGTTACGTTTTACCGTATATACTAGTATACTGTTAGGATGTTACATATATATAGGTAATATATTTTTCTATACGAGTATAATAATGTATTATAATTTATTGGCTTAGCACACGTTAGACCCTGCAGTACAGTGATCCTATTTGTGGTAATAGAGTAGGTATCAAAAGTTTCGGCCGAATTACCGATTTGCACCACCGCGTCGAGTACGGAACGGGTGAGGGTAAAAAAAAAATAAAAATAATAATAATAATAAAACAAAAAAAAACTTTTTGCATTCGTATTGTGTATTATACGTGTATAGGTTTTGGGGCTTCACAAACAACCGGAACAAAACGGGTTCCATTGAAAAGAAAAGGGTTGGTAAATTATTAACTGGACCCTTCGGGGGTTTTTCGTTTCAAAGATCACTCTCCCTCTTTTGATGTATATACTTTATACTTTTTTTGTTCATTTTAAAACGTGTATTCCGCGACAATGTATTCATATTATATGTATATATATACATGTATGTAGTAAATGCATATGTGTGTGTGTGTGTATGTATTAAATGCATGCACCCGGCCAGCCATTAGTGCGTCAACAAGGCATTACAAGTCGGATTATCGTTTATTTACTTATCGGTCGAATCAAAAATATATGACTTGGCAGCAAAGGTTCTGTTTTTTACTATACGTATTAAATATATTTTAATAGTCGGTGGTTTGTTCATTAAATTGTCGTTTAAAAGGCACGCGATAGAAAAATAAAAATAAAAATAGTAATAGTATTAGATCTTTGATATTTTGTTCTTAAGCGTTATTACTTCTCAAATATAAATATACAAATGTACACTAGTTTTTTGACTTCATAGAAAACGTTTTTATACACATTATTGATGTGGACAAAATGATTGTATTTGCAATATAAAATAATAAAGTGCCGAGGAATTTGATGTTTTTATTTTTTTTTTTATTGAATATTGCAATAAATATATTATAGTGTTATAACTTATTAGTTTATAATGTTTATGTAATATAGTTACTCCAGTCTAAAATACTCGTAAGCCATAATTTTTTTTGATTTTATATCTGATATATTCATATATAGTTAGCATTTATTAATTATCAATGTATTTGAACACCACAAATTTCGTGTTGACTAAAGTCATTATATTTATTAATTTATTCATGCATATATTACATTATTAATCAGTTTCTATTTTAATTGAAATTCACGTAGAAGTTCCTATTTGTTCAAACACATAAGTGATGAATGATGATATTAGGGTACAAGCTATATTATAATTTATAATTAGTTATATAATTAATAACTTTAGAAAAAACAACAACAAACAATCACGTCGGTAGTTATTAAACCTAACCTCTCCTATCCTACAATTGTAGATAAAATATTTATTTACATAATGCTTATAAATTAAGTTTAATAATAACGATTTTACTCAACAAAATAAATTTTAATTGATAATAATACAATTATGGTTATTATTGGTTGATTATAAGAACATTTTTTGTTGAATGGTATTCCAGTTAAAATATTATATTTTAAGGGTGTATTATGCATAGTAAAATTGTTTTTTTAACGATAAATAACCTTATTATCAAATAAACCATCAATTGTTACTTTTTAAATATTTGACTTAATGCAATAGTATAGTTTCAAGATAATGAATAATGATCATCAAATATGTTACATCAGACCTCAGATATTCTAGCATATAGTTATTCTATGCTAATTAATATTTATAATAACACTATTATAATCCTGCAAAAATAAGCAACGAAAGCCAAGCATTTACTTACCTGTCAAGAAACGTAAATACATATTTGATATATAGTTAATATTATTATCAGTTTATGTATTTATATAATTTGGTTTATTTGCGTTTTAATTCCATAAAGTGAAATAACAGTCTTCATCTTGTGTTGAACCAGTAAATACTAACGGACTTTTTAATGTGAACACACATAATTGCCCTAAAAAGGATGAGTATAAAATATGTACAAATGTACAAAGCACAACTAACTAGCTGGAGGATTTTTATTTTTATTGCTTTGCAAACCCTGTGCAAACTAAGGAATGCATTTTTATTTTATTTTTATTAAATCTGAAAAATAATTTAAAAGACCCAAGTTCTGTAGATTAACTATAATGGATAGCTTAATTGTTTTGATGTAATTAGGAGTTGTATTTATTTTATAATTTAATTAAATCGTTGTATTTTATGGAAGCCAATAAAAGTATTAGTAAGACAATTAAATTGTTTCTATATTACTGAAAAAAAATACATATAATAATGGACAAACATAGAAACATCTAAAGTTTGAATCAGATAAAATTGATATCTGATAAAAGGGTAATCAATTGTCTACATTTGACTTTCGGGTTTTTAAGATCCAAACAAACTTTAAAAATCACACAGAACGGCAACTTATCAGTAATTACTAATACGTATATGATTATATACGATAATATACGAGTCACACTCGTCATTATTTTGACATACATACCATCGAACTTTATAGTTAATCATTTTCCGGTTGTTTGTTTTACAGTTCCCATGAGAATTAATAGTGAAATTAATTTTACATAACTTTATACTATTTACGTATTACATTTTGTATACATAATACTACGTATATTATTATTACGGCGCGGTGGCGCAAAATTATACACACGAAGAGAGCGAGGTGGTAATCGTTAAATGTTGATAATTAATAACCTCGACGGGAGGGTGTAATATTGTTAAATAAATAATATATTATTATGTTGTTGATACCTAGTTGATGTTCGATATTCGTTTGATCTAGGAAATAAAAAAAAAATCAGTAAAACTTTTTATTGGTTTCGAGCATTGTCAATGAATATATTTTATATATACTACTATATTTTAATATTATATTACTTATGAATACGTATTTAAATATTTTTTAAATAAATAAACATTGTTATGTAGGTACTCTCCGTAATATCATATTATTATTTTGATATACTTATCGTATATGATAAAATGTGTAGGTACCTACGTGTACACCGCCCCGGTACCATGCAATGTAATATAATATTTATATTATGTACCTGTATAATATGTGCTGCTTATGGATTATCTTTTAAAATTTTAAGCCGAATAATAAACCAGACGCGTTTTATTGGTAACCATTGGTAACCAACTATGCTACAAATGCTGCGAACGAATATGAATTAATGTATAATAATATTATACGACATTTACGATTTTTTTTCCTGGCTAGCACGTCCTTTACAAATTTGTAATTTATTTAAGTCTTAATTCCATTTAAAAACGTAAGTTTTTAATTTGATTCTTCAGCTCGAATGCTTTACCGAGATTTCTCCCGTTTCACGACAAACGATTACAATATATAAATTATAATGTTCGTTGCGGCCGGGCATACTTATTAGTTATTATGCTTATTAGATTCAAATGTCTCGGCCCGCCGTATATTGCAATTTACAACTACAGTAGTCGACAGTGTTTGGTGAGCGATGGTAGTGAACAATATTCTCTCGGGTATTACGCATTTATAACCACAGCCGTGGGGGGGGATTTGAAATAACAACAAGAAATAATAATTACGTATAGGTTCCACACTGCGCTGTAAACAAACGTTTTTGCGACTAGATATAGTAGCATATACCTATATAGACGTACAGAACTTTTCGAAACCGCATCAAGTAAACGTAGTCGGTCTTAAATATTAATTGTATAAATTCATTAATATTTTCACGAAATCTCGGTCAACCGTGTTATTCAGTTATTATATTAATCCATTTTCGTTTAAGTTATATTATTGTTGCTTATTTGTTTTGGTATAAGAACACTATAGACTCATGAAGAATAGCGCTTTTTTCCGCCGATTTTATTATTGTGTATAAGAACAGTTGTTGTTTCCCGACGCGATATTATGCGGGTCGTTTGCGGAATGATGGATTCGGAAGCGAACAAAAGCCGCGCTTGAAATTGCCGTCCTAAGCTTTTATCGCATATTCGAGTCGACTGTATATTATATTATACGTGCGTTACGTGTATGTGCTGAACACACATATGCGAATAATAATAATAATAAAAAAAAAAGTTGAAAAAGGGCGTTCCAGACCGTTGAACCTAACAGCACCTGTCAAATCCTACCCCGCGACACAACTCTGATTTCTAGTCCGTACAATAATATACGGTAATAGCTCCGACGCCGACGCCCTCGAAAAGCCATTCGGCTGTGACTTCGAAACCCATTGCACCGGATATGAATTATATACTGATTTCGGCTATTATTATTATTATTATTATTAATTTCTTGTATTATATCATACATGTAGTTTCTTCGAAAAGCAAAAAAAAAACCTATCATTTATATTTCTGAATTCTGAATCCTTTGTAAGTATAATGAGTTTGCACTGGAGCTCAACAATCGACCAGTTAAGACTGTAACAATAGTATGTTATTTAAAATCTTAAGTACAGAAAACGCTAAATATCTCAAAAATAATAATACCACCTGTGAAATCAGAATACAAATATCAAAAAAGTTTCTACACACTGCCGTACATGTAAGCAGTAAGGTTAAAGTCACTAACATAAAATTAGCATTATATAATATTATATTTAGGATTCTAATATTATTAGAAATGAACATTAAAATGTTTCTGTTTATATCTATAAAAAAAAATTAACTTTAACTACTGATACTTGCAAAACTTTGAAAGCCAAACTACATAAAAGTTCAATATTACGTTTCATCTTACATAAAATACAAAATATTTTTTTAAATTAATATTTGAGATATTGACAATATCAAATTTTTTTAACAGGATTAAAAAGGTTTTAAGACATTGTTTTTACATAAGGTTATAAAATGCTCACTCAAAAGTATTTTAGATGTTATTAATAAAGTTAAAAATAGTTTAATTTAGTGCTAACTATTTTCTGATAGTGTAAAAGCACAATTTGGACGTAAATACTGTGAAAAGGCATTATTTCAGAACAAGTCATGTATACCGTATACCTCAACATTCAGATTACTTACATTTCAACAAGAGAAACACGAGAACAATCTGTTTGAATGAACTTTTATAAACACTATAAATTAACGGTTTTTTGTGGACAGGAGCTGCGCGGTTCGACTAGAACGGTTTTTTAGCATGGCCTTGAGATTGACAGATAAGATTGATAACTATATGAACAATGAAATATCGCAGGTGGCAAAAAGGTCCAAAATAATATTTGAAATCGTTGTACACAAAAGAGTTGGAAGTCTATATTCAGTCATTCAAACAGATGCTCATCACGCCAGTATCCAAGGTGTTGTATAATACTTTCTGAAAATAATATTTTAAAAACTTTGCGAAACATCCACAATGCCAATGCGAACGATGAATGTTCCTAAATCTGACAAAGATAGTGTACAACTGTACAAGTACCTATAGATAAATCTGAATAGTCAATAATATGAAAAAATAATATAAATGAATAACTATCTAACCTAATACTTTTTCTTTTTATCATCATATCTCAATATCGAGTATAATAATTATGCACGGCAAACGTTTCAAACGCAAACACGAGTATAATATACGCGTGAACCGTACAATACAGTTTATCAAAGAGGATTATGCATAATGAAATTGCGATCATCCTCCTTTGTTATGATTATTCTGACCTCATAACACCGCGACGACGACGGCGGTTACTATACCGATGGCCGGGGCTGTTGGGATAGCCTGCTACTTAATACAGGCTACTGTTTGTTTTCGTTGATATAATGGATAAAAAATTAGGTGAACAACAAAAAAAAATTTAAATAAAAACCCTATTTTGACGTCACACTTTGCTTTTGTTGAAGAACCCAGCTCCTACACACACACATAAATGTGCCAATAATGCGATTTAAAAACCAAAAATCGGAGCAGCTGCGCTAGCCGCGGCCACCCCGAAGCTAATCAAAACTGGCAGCCGTGACTCACCGTGTTTCAGTCGACACAACAATATAATAATTTAATATTATCATGGACGATACCTATATAATTTGATAATATGATGCATGCGTGCGTTGTTTCGACTGCAGTTGCCGTAAAATAATATATTTTATAGGAATTCATTTGGATTATAGGTAGTGTTGTTTTTTGGTTTTTTTTTGTATGTCAAACACGTCGCGAATACGGACAAATGTTTTTCTCGCACGATTATTCTTATGCTTAGTGCTTAGGCACCTACCTACAATTTGCTGTAGTACAATGCGCAAATAACAACAGTAGACTGTGAAAAATCTTTCGTTTTGTGTGCTAATGTTCTGCTGATGATAATGAGAATAATTTATTACGTTGTTTGTAAAAAGAGGACGGAATTAAAAGAAAATACCGTAGGTATAATTATACCGCATCTCATGTTTAAAGAAAATATTAGCATTGATGGTCGTTGAACAGAGTTTGGAGGTAAACAAATCATAAAACTCCCAGTCATTATATAATAAGACTATTTTTTTTTAATGGATTAAGGCTTCGACGACTGAGGTTATTAGTTATTATATTATTATTTAGTACCTAGACCCCTAGGCCCTAGCTAGTATAATATGTTCTGTAAATACAATTAATTATTACTATTGCACAATTAATATTGAATACAATAAGTATGTATATAATATTATTATAATATCATGCGTATTTAATACAATAGTAATAATATTATTTTCTAAGATAAACACTCTAAAACGGTATACTCAAGTATAAGATGTTATGGTACTTATTATATCTGTAAACACATTACACGTTTATGATTTCATGACAAATATAACCATGAACTACCGATCTTGTAAATTTATTTTACTAAAAAATTAAATTTACATTTTTGAATCAAGAAACAAACCTAATGTATGGTTTGTTCTAGCCACGTCCGAGAGAGTGAAAATTGTATATAGTCCCGCTGTGCCACTCAGGTTGTTATCTCCAAATTAACGTTCAAAACAATAATAATAATAATAACAAATAGTACCTATATCTATAAGTGATAAATAATAGAAATTATTACCTAGGTACGTAGATATTAAGATATAATAGGTATATATATATATTATTTACTATCGTGCTTCTGTGTTTGAAATAAAGTAGTTGGATGCCATATTATTACGAGGCAATATAATTATAATCCGGACAGACCTACAGAGTTGTAGCGATTGCACAAAATTGGAGACACGGGACACAAAATACACGCATAATACCGTGGCACTTAACAAGAACAGTAGATGCTATACCTGAAAGTTCAAGTTCAAAATCATATTATGCACAAAGAGGATTAAGACATTTAGATAAACAAGCCATTTATAATGCACTTGGTGTCGTGTAAATACTATAGATCAGGTCATCAGGGGCGCAATGGGATTTTTAAGGTTTTAAAATTGAAATATCTTTTTTGATCAAAATCAATTCATCTTATCCGTTATGGACTCAAAAGTTGTATTTCATTTTTTTATGAACAATAAATAATATGATAATGATTTTATAAATCAAAACTTATATAGAGGTATTGAAAATAATGGAAAACTGTAATAAACATGAGTGTATTGTGTATATTATAATATTATAATAAAATAAACATATAATATTTATAAGTTATGGGCTATGGCATATTATGTAGGACCTATAGTTAGCGAGTTATGAAAGAAGTTATAAGTGAATTTATTTTAACACTTATTAATTAATCAACTGAGTGTATCCCAGTATCGTATATTATATTAATATAAGACGTATATTATTGTTTTTAATTTGGTTTTTAAATTTGCTGTTAAATATAAAAAAAAAAAATTAAGTAGAGTCATAGAGAATTTAATATTTGTGTACAATTTAAAAAGATGCTACAAAAAACTTTTGGAAGAATTCTACTACGCGTCTACACGAAAAAGTTTTTAGCTCATATCGAATAAAAAAAGGAATCATTGAGTGACAAAATAATAGCTTTGTCGTGTCGTTCCTTTTAAATTCTAAAAAGACTTATTTATTTTATTGGAATACTGTGAGGAAAAAACAAATTTATATTCCTCTTTCATTTTTCGTTACGAAACTAATCCTGTTTATTTAGAATACTTTATGTTTAAGGACTAACAGTGAACATTAATTTTTGATTTAAAAAAAAATGTTTTGATGGGGGGGGGGTGGGGGGTTATAATCTATAAAATATTTGTATAATAGCGTAATTTAGGTTTAAGAGTTATTTAAGCTTGGTATATTAAAGGGAGAGGCCGCTCTCAGATGACACTAATGTTATAAGATAACCGGCAAATTATTACAATCTCCTATAAAGAAGTTAGGTACATTATATTTGGATATTATCTATATGGATTTGATGGTAATACTGTGAAAAAACAATTTCGAAAAAAAAAAAATTATGTTTGTTGAAATGTGAATTTTTAGATTCTGAGCGGAGTGATGAATGTCTTGATTTTACATAATGATGTGTATTTTATTAAAAAAAATTTTTTGTGTCTGTCATCACTCGTCATCACCTTTAGCGACAGTAAAAATACTTCAACTTTCTTAAACAGCATCTTTTCTGGTACCTAAGAAAGTGAATCTAGTTGGTAATTAAGGTGGGGGGGGGGGAGTCAAAAGTAAAAAATGACCAATATTTTTTCAAAAGCGTCAGAAAAAACAAACTTATCATTAAGAAAAACTGAGATTATTACTCAAAACCAGTTTTCGAACAAATTGATTTTATTTTTCAGTTTAAAATAAACTAATATAAATGAAATATTTATTGAATGCTTTTACTAACAATTTCTATGCACCATAACATTTTGAAATATTGTGACTCTTTTTAAGCATAGGCATAAGAAAATTTCGAATTTAATTAGTATTCTTTTAAACTATTGTCGATACAAAATCTTGAAAAAATAATACAACGTTTCTCATAAGTTGGTTGACAAAATTCATAAAAATCACTAAAATTGTCAAATTATTAAGTTAGAAATTAATAAAAATGCTTATATCTAAACTTTTAAAGTTTAACTTCTTACTTATAACAAAAAAAGATTACCGATAAGTCAAATTAATGTTAAATATCATTGTAGTTAGGATATATTAAAAATAATGCATGACGCCATCTGAGAATTGGTAACATATTATTGTTACAAAAACTACTTTATGCATGGTTGGGCAATTAAAATGCCTTTTGTAAGTAAAAATGAAAATCTGAGAGCTGATTTAGTCATGTTACGGAACTGATTTAAACTTATTTGTCCTTGAATTAAGTAATTAAAAAGTTTAAATTAGTTTGTTTTGAGTTTCCTACATTATAATACAACGTAAAGATGCATTGAAGCTACCAACCTATACATTATACTCACAAGAATGCATTTTAACGAAAAATACTAAAACGTACTTTACATTTTAAGAAACACGCAGAGCTGTAGCTAGGGCTTGGCGAGACTGGCCCAGGCCAGGGGCGCAACGAAAAAGGGGCGCGAAATCCAGAATAAAATATACCATATAATATATATATATGGTAATATGGTATTATTATTTATTGGTATTCTTAATAATTTACATTTTACTAGAATATGCACAAAATAGTTTTATTACTATAAGTCCATTATAGTGATTAGTGACTATATACTATTTGTAGGTATTGTATGTGTAGGTATTGTATATTATATAAATATTACAATTATCATTTACAAGTGTTTAAGAATAATAACTCGTCATAATATTACGTAATATTAGGCCCGGAATGATATTTTAAGAACAGTTAGTAGCCGATAATATTGTGTTTTTATTTGTGTTGATAATTGTTTATACTGCTGCTCATACAAACATCTCGGCACGCAAGTCAATTATCAACATGGTAGTTCTGAAAATCGATCATTATTATTAAATATTAGCTGCATGTTATAGTTAAAATTAGGATTCTAAATTTATTATATTTTAAAGACTCCCTTAGTCCCGCCAGTCGTCATATTTATAGGTAGGTAGATACTACTATTTCAATATTTAGTCATTTTATATTAGTCAGTGAAAGGAAGAACTTCTACAACAGTTCTACGGTTAATTCCTAATTAATTGTAGTTCATAATATATTAATGTTTATATTAATGTATAATGTATTAATGTATTAAGTTGTAACCTAGGTTTATACAAAATAATTGTTTATAAGAATTAAGAATGTAAATACTAAATATCTAGTAGGTACCTATACAAGAAGTCACTATTAACATTCATTGATTTGTATCGATTAAATTTTAATTTAAATAATGTATAAACATTAAGATAGTTTGTTCACCATTCACCTATTTAAAAAAAAAAAACATTTATTCAATTAATTGATTAATTAATTTAAAATCCTCTAAATCTTATTTGGAGTTAAGAAAAAGAAATAATAATTAATATTTGTCTAATATTGTCTTAAAAATTATCTTCACAGTTCACGCCAAGTATCTATTTCATTTTACTTGTTTTAATCCTACGGACTATTTTTGATAATCTAAGGTTAGATATTTATTACTATTATTATAGAGTAATTTGGACAACTAGCTTGATAGTGATATCGATAAAAAAATATCTTTAATTCAGTTTAATGATTAAACATAAATTTAATGAGACTGAGAAATTTTCTTTTCTAAAAAAATTTTAGCATATTGAAAATATAAATTTATTTCTTAAATTACATTTTAAACAATTTTGTTTTATTTCATTTTTTTAAAATTATATCTGGACGTTACCCATCCTTTTGTTATCGGTTTTACATGGGAGCGACATATAGCAAATATTCGTTCACTAGTTACAATAGTGTGCTGTGAGTTTTTATATTAGAGTGTTTTGACCTGTTATTAAACTTTTAGTTAAGAACATTGTCTGTGCTTAAGTGTCTGCTTTTATTCCATATTTTAATTTTCATGCGGGATAAGAGAATTTTTAATTTGTGATATTTCATATCTTGCTTGGAAACTTAAATATCGAATAAAAGCCGACGCTTAAGCACAGCTAATGTTCTAAACTAAAAGTTTAATAATAGGTCCATAGTAAATATCAATAATTGACCATCACCATTCACTCTGATATAACAACTAACAGCACATTATTAAAACTAGCTAGTGAACGAAAATTTTCCATGTCGTAGGTTTGTAATACGGAGACAACAAACGCAAGTGTGGTATACGTACTAGTATATTATTCTTAATAAAAAAAAAATATAAACCTTCTAAAATGGAGCTTAATTGTATAAAGTGAAATTTATAAATGTAAAAAATAATTTTTTTTTTTGATTATTTTATAAGGTTTTAATAAGTTTGGCAGTGTTTGCTATTGTTTTTTTTTTATTAATATTATAATTTTTACTATTAAAAAAAAAATAACGAATGCATAAGTCTTTTATATGTGTGTGTGTGGAGGGGGGGGGGGTTAAAACAATTTTACAAGGGCGGAAATATGATAAATGGCCAGGAGCGCTAATGAACATTGCTACGGCTCTGGAAACACGAATTTATATCTCCTTACCATGTACAAAACTGTGTTAAAAACAACATAATATACATGCTGGTTAATATTATAATTATGTTCGTTGTACAAAAAGTTATCAATACCGGATGTCCGGAGCTGTATTTACTATGTTTTTGAAGTTACTTTAAGTCATAACAATATAGTAGATACTTAGTAGGTACTTACTGCAGTAATATTATGTCACGATGGAACACAACGTACGAAATTGTATAACGTGTTGTATAATATTGAAAAAACATCATATATTATTATAGTATAATATGGAGTCTTATCAAGTTATTTTTTGGTTTCTCAAATAAAAACCATAAAAAAATCGAGTTTTCACAATTTTGTGAAACAGAAAACGTTATCGATTTCGATCGCTATAAAACCGCCGCTGCCAACAGGTGTACGAGTATAATATTAATTTGTAAGTAGCTATATAATGATAGGTAATATATACAACGCGACCGCGGTTGATTCGACCGCCGAAACACGTTATGACATATTATTATTATATTTTATTATGAGCGTAACCCGACCACCATAACAATAATAATCATAATATAACGTAATCAGAACGTCAGGTATTCTGTTCCGTGGCGATTGGTATAGTTTCGATCTCTAACGGAATACTCTCTGTCGTCGGTCGGCGAGGACCCTCGTCGGATTTCGGTTCGAAATAATAATATTATACTATGCTAAATAATATTGCCCTTCTCCTTTCGTTAACCCCGAATCGTTGCACTGAATCTCACACAGTTATATCCACACACATACACACACTCACAACAATACTACAATAATTTATTATTATATTGTACTATGTCGTGTATAGAATTATTAATATTATTATTATTATTATTATTATTATTATAACAGGAATAATGTAATGATAATACGTATTATATTATAGATATGCGGCCCGCGAGTATAGGCAAAGATGAAATTCGAGTTTTCAGACTTTGGGAGTTGAATGAAAAAAATATATAATAAAATAACGTTATCATTCGTCCATAAATCTGGTTGGGAAAAAAAAACATAATAGTGAATCTAATTTCGCCTTATTCATAAACGTTCAGTGACTTATTCCGGCCCGTCATAATAACGACGATAATTCGTGCGACTTCTTTTTACGCGCACGATGACTGTGTTCGTTTTGTGTGCCACATTTGCTATTTGCACGCGTTTAACAGCACTCCATTACGCTGCTTATATTATATTATTATTATTGCTTATATTTGTATTTGTACATGTACATGTAAATATTACACCGAGTGTAACATATTAGAGGCGTACTTTATTATATATGCGATGGACACGGTTCGTGATTAGTCTAATGGATCATCAGCCAGTCTCTGCAGTACCTATCCATTATATGATGTTATTATTTATCATCATATCGACGACGCTTTGCCGCACACTTTCACGCGCAACAGGCGCATTGTCCAAAAGTCGTCTGAACTCTGATTGTCTGTAATATAAGTGAAAACCGATTCGAAATCCCATTTAATATTGTAACCCAACGGTGTCACTGCTCAGAGCGTTTCTCGTTTATTATTTATTGTTAATATATTATATTATTAGGTATATACCAAAACAACGGAAACTAGTTGTTCTCTTCTCATAGTGACATCAGTGTACAAAATGGATTTTTACCATGAATAAATAAATAAGCACATTATTTTTATTTATTCGAACTTTCAACCAAACATGACTTATATACAGACACGTCGTCCTGTCACAGAAGAAATTTGTTTTGTTTCTTAAACCATTTTCATTTTCTACGTTGCTCCTGTTACAGAATGCCTTGACATTCTTGACAGTGATCACAATAGGTTGTTAATTTTAAATAACAATAAGGATACATCTTAAGCCTTAACTATATTGTTTACTATGCATACGTATAATAAATGATTTGTATATTTTTACGACCGCAATACATTAAATGGATGCATTCGAACTCCATGAGTTTTGATAGTGAAATAATAATTATTTTATTATTTCAAAATAATTAATTATAAAAAATATAAATAGTACATATTCATAGAATAATCGTTTAAATTCGACGCCATTGTGAAATGAAAATATTAATGTGAATATTTTTCTTTAGAGTAATCTAAAGTATTTTATAAAACAATATTTTTTATTTTTTTGTTGCAACAAAATTTTTTTTTATACACTTTAACGAAGAGTTGTTCACTAAACTTGAAATTAAGCATTTATAATTATTTTAAGCCCACTCATTAGCTACAGACTAAGGGTAAGTTTAATTGTCACTCTAATTAGTAGGTATAAATATAATATAATATTTTCAATTTATGTCTTATTCAATATATTATTTATTTGTTGGCAAGTATTATATAAACAATCATCATAAAGGGTTTAATGACGTAATTTGTGAGAAATTTTAAGATTCAATAAAAAGTAAAATCATTGATATTGTTTTAAAACTAATCAAATAAAAGTACAATTTTACAAACAAACAAAGAGTTTGTAGTTATTAAAGTATTTTTTATAGAATTAATTTTAATTTATCAATTAAAAATATCATACGAATATTTATAACGGCTATTAAGTATAATATTTAAAAGAAATTCTAAAAATTATATTATATCTTTTATAAATTACACTTTTAGATTTTTCTTGTCCCTGTTGGCTGTAACACCAATCTGGAGGAAATTATTAGCACGTAATAAACGAGGTTTAATAAAATACGAATTTAGTTTCACGCAATATTTGTAAGTGCCTAGGTATAAAGTTTGGACCTTGAGGGTGAGTACAATGAACTTTAAATTTGAAACTCGTAAAATACATATTAAATATGGGTTAACTTTTCACAAAGAATCATATTTTATTTGTTATGCAATTTTATTTTTGCATAAACAATGGAGGTAAAAAATTCAGAATTCGTTTAATACCTATTTTGTATTACCATCTTTATTGCTTCAAAACAAATAATTATCAATTTTTATACACTTGAATTTAATTTCTTAAAATATTCATTTCATCGTGGAATATTTAGTGATAACCAAAGTTTCTCATAAAAACAACGCTTTCCCTTCATCATCTTTATCTTCATATTAGTGTAATGAAATTGTTCAAGAGCCCTCAATGTAGAAAATTCTAAGGATATTGAATATTGATGGTACAGTTTCAAAATCATCATTATCTGGCTCCACTTGATTGCTGTTCAATGGTCATGACATCTTTGATTATTTCTTAATTTATTGCAAATAAATAATGGCCAAAAGATAGCGACCGGCTCTTAATAACCGGGAGGTCATTTTTATAATTTGTTTTACCTATTTTACTGGTTGTAGCAACTAGAATATACGGTAAAAGTATATATTAACTTATAATCATAATTTATAATATCTCGTGTTCAGGACCTAACGTTTTGCTCGGTCTAACCAATGTTCGCCGTAGTGATTTCTACTGTATTATCTATTAATTAACAATACATTTCGTTTAATTTACTAATATATTAACTGAAATTGTCATGGATTCAACATTCAATATTTCAAACAATAAGTAATAAGTATGTATTACCTGCAGGGGTGTAGGTTAGAAACCTGGTAAAATGTTTATATTGAAAATTCATTCGTAAATAATCATATAGAAGTGGGTACAATATTTCGTGCATTTGATCTATGTGTAGGTTAACCTATTCGAATAATAGATCAGATAAATTGTATATTGTTATCTAGTTCAATTTTCATATCAATAAACTCAAACCATAGAAATTAGTCTCTACTAACTGAGCAGAGATATTTTGTATCAGATATTGAGCACTGATCGCTGATCATTTGTTTGTTCGTTTGTACTTACCTACTTCTTTTAGGACGCAATAAAACTCCCTGGGAAAATCCCTTGAAAATGAGGTATGATAAATCGAATTAATCGATAACACGGTCGCTTCGGGCACTAACGATTCCCATCAGACATGATCGACCGCGATTGGGATTCACGCGATCAGTGGCGTATTAAGATTCACTTTTTGGGGGGGGGGTGTACCCCTTCCCCCTTATATACGTCACTGCACGCGATTAATACCGTTTTATCATCATTGGCACACATACAACAACAACAACAATAATAATAATATAAAGTTACTATAATATTATATGTCCATATCGCGTGACCTCCTCGAACGCCCACGATCGGGGGCAAAATAATAGACCTACGGAGTTTTTAAACACCAATACACCATCGTCATTTGGTAAAAAGTTCTTTTCTCAAACCGGTTTCACGGCCATTATTTCACAATGCATATTGTAATATTACAACGAACCGTCGGCGGCATACCCACGCCGGACAATACGACAATAATAATTGTCCACGACGATAATAATATAACATTACAAATTACAATACGAGTTACAGACCGCCGGCCGGTGATCGACGATCGTCCGTCTTGGTGTTTGGTACGCGTAGTCGGGCTTGCGTTGCTTACCATAAGTAATACTAAGTACTGACTCAGTATTATTGAGTGGTACGCCATCGTAATATCGACATAATATCGTATAGGTACGTCCTAACCTAACCTGAACGTAGTATGCCAAACGAGAGACAGGTAAAATAATAACAACACCAGTAGTGTTAATAATGATAATATCGCGGGTGCGGGTAGTCGGCGAAGACCTTAGATCATAATATTATAGTATAGTATTAATATTATGATCTAAGGCGAAGACACTGTAAGGTAGAGTCACTGGCGTGGTTCGTGGTGGGGGGATCTTGCATGTACCCATTATAGTACCGATCCGAGCCGCTTAGTGGCGCATGACCGGTTTCGCCCCACTCTGCAGTTGCCCCGTATCGCAGTGGCGGTGCCGGTTGCCCGCAAGATAGCTGGTACATATACTATTATTATTATTATTTACCTGTCTCTCGTCTTCCACCGGCTGCGTGACCCCTCAGTGGTTCGGTCTACCTGGATTCCTGAGGTCGTCGGTTCTCCGTCCGCCATGTGAGCCGCGCGCGTTCACGTTTCCAACGTCGTTCTTCGATTTCGAGTGTGTTCGTGTGTGTATGTGTCATGTTGATATTGTCGCTCTGTGTTTGGAAAACTGGTTTTGCGCCAAAATCTTCAGCGAACGGTCCGTGAACAATGTGTCCGCCGGTAAGTACGAAACGGCTCGCGGGTATTAGAAAATACAAATTTTAGAATAGAGCGGCATATAGAGATGATAACTATGATTATCGTCGGGCGTACACGTATTTCGTGCGACAAAACCCGGGCCATCACGATAACATATAAGACGTTTTCAGCCGCTGCTTCTAACTTTCCGTGCCCGTTTTCGATACCATTTATATAGCCCACCCGGTTGTTCACCGAGACGATGAGGGATGTATTAATACTTTGCCCATTGGTCTACCTCTAAACAAACGGGTCGTGGTCGTGTCCGAAGGGTGTGGTTACATTATACGATTGTTTCTACGGTATACCGCGTGCGTACCGCGGCTGTGTCGTATCATTATGTAAACCGTGTAGCACCCACCGCATCGCACACTAAACGAACCTAGGTTTTGACCAAGCCCCGCAAAACCGGATTTTAATAACCGTCCGATTACGTATACGGGCGCGCGTGAGAACGGCCGAGTGCAGTTATTTTTTGCCGTGACCCGTCGGCAACGATATGTTGAGAGGTTAACGAAACTGAGAGTATCGCAACACAATAGGAACGGCACACAAACACGGTGTCCACGATGTCTATAGCCAGTTGCTGATTTTGTGTGTGTGTATGTGTGTGTGTGGGGGGGGGGGGGGGGTAGGCACCCATCATACCGCGTATTTACCTTATTTTTTCAAGTATGGTTTAGTGGTAGTTTTATATAATGTGTAACATAATATATCAATTATGCCACTGAACAATAATATCATTAATATTGTTATAGTTGTAGCAAAGTTTATATATTACACATTCTAAGTGCTAAATAGATAATTAATAACAGTTAGCATCCACCCTACAAAATCCTAGATGTGGTACGCGAATGTCTTGTGGGCATTCGTGTAGCATGTGATTTACCATGGGATGTTGATCTATTAATTTGAAATTAGCGATGGAGTCCTAGCAAGTTTAATTTTAAATAAACTTGAACCCAATTATTACAGCTTCTTAATTATGATAAGTTATCATTGATAACTAACCTATTTTTTTTATTTTTTTTACTCAATGCTATTTTGATTTTTTATGCAATACAACTATTTTTTCATTGAAATAATTGAAACCATTATTTCTATATACATTTTAGTACAGGTATATGCATAAATATTAAATAACAAACAATGGGGAAACATGGTAGATCACCCATAATTAGTTATTCTTAAAAGTAATTAGTTTATTTACACCTGTTACATTAATTCCATTTTCGTTTTCAGATGGCGTATAACTGGCTTGTTATTTTAATCGTATTTCTGGCAGTTTTCGGCCTGTCAGAATGCGTATCAAACAACCGGCCGCCTCAATTCCTCCCAGGCGGCGACATGGCAAGGTTTTCCATATCCGAAGATACCCCAGTTGGAAAGTCGGTTTACAAACTGTCGGCAATTGACCCGGAGGGATCGAAAGTGTCGTACACCGTGAGCGGCCAACATCTGAACATCGATCGATCGACTGGTGTCGTCACACTAGCGAAACGTTTGGATCGGGAAACGTTAGATTCGCTAGAAGTCGTCATTAGCGTGACCGGTAAACACTACATCACTATAATTGACGCTGGATATCAAAATCTGTGTCAAAAAGCTTAATAAAATAAAAAAAGAGGTTAAACTAAAATTTTTTTAGACGATCCAATCAAAGACTCCGATGCAAATACGGTGTCTCTGAGAAGAGAAATAGCCATCATCGATGTCAATGATAATCCACCGGAGTTCCTAGGGAGACCATATTCGTTTAGTGTTTCAGAAGACACACGAGTTGGTACCATAATATATAGTAACGTGACAGTTATCGATAAAGACATTGGACTGAATAGCGAGATTTCTATGACATGCATTCAAAACAATGAACCTTGCGTGACATTTAACCTACTCACCGAAAAAGTAAGTAACGTGCAGACTTTGTAAGTATATTCAAATGGTCATAATCTGTAAATGCAGTGAAGCCAATATAGGATGTAAAGTTGTATTAGATTATTTAATTTACCATGTCATGTTGCTTACAGGTGTCCACAGGTAAGTACGTAGGTTCTATTAGATTGGCACGTCCACTGGATTTCGACACGGTTTCATCGTACAAACTCACTGTGAAAGCGTCAGATGGAGGGCTGAAAAACACTCTATCGTCCACAGCAAATATTTCGGTAGTCGTCAAGGACGTGCAGGACGAACGTCCGGTTTTCACGAACTCGCCGTATTCGATCGTGATCGATGAAAATACGCCGTCAGGCGTACAAGTACTAAAGGTCAACGCCGAAGACGGTGACGCGGGTTTCAAGAGGCCAGTCGTGTTGAGTTTAGAAGATGATTCTCTTGGATATTTCACTGTCGAGAATGAGTCTAACGGAACTGCCTACATATTCACCAGCAACAATCCTATCGATCGGGAAAACAAAGTAGTTTCCGACGCCGGTGGTATTTATACGTTCAGATTAAAGGTGACTAATATCACTTAATCAAACGTGACAACATATAACGGTATTTCGTTTTACAGGCTACTGAGCTGATCAACAACGAATTACCTGGTGACGTCAGCTACGAGATCGTCACTGTAGTAATTCAAGACGTGGACGACGAAAAACCCGAATTCAACGAAAGGAGTTTTACGACGTCGGTATCCGAAGACATTAGTAAGATGGAATAACCACCTTTTATTATGATTGAATAATGTTTATATTTAAAAAAAAATACTACCTTCATTATTTAATACTATTTTCAGGTATTGGAACGCCATTACCGGGATTAAATATTATAGTTAATGACAAGGACTTGGGGGATAATGGAAGATATGTATTGGTGATGAGGACCCAAGACTCCAGAGTGTCTAATTGGTTTAAAATTATTCCGGAAACGGCCTTGGGAAGGTCAACTGTTCTGATTCGTCTAGTTGACAACGATGGGTTTGATTACGACGCAGGAGTAACTGATGTAGAATTCGATATTGTTGCTATGTACCAAGATAAAATGAGTGTAAGTAACATTGTAATTCATTTTTTTTAACTAATGTGTATTTATATATTTTGAATGGATCTCAGGGTGGGTTTAAAGAAGCTTCTGCAGCTCATGTGCAAGTCAACGTACTCGATGCTAATGATAATTTACCGAAATTTGCCCAATCAACATATGCATACTCCATACCGGAAAATTTGGTACCTGGAACAAATATAGCAAATCTCACTGCTACCGACATTGATAGTGGTATAAATGGCGAAATAACTTACAGCTTGCAAGGTTTTGGAATGGACAAGTTTGGAAGTGATCCTGAATTCGGCGGTATATATTTGACTGGCAGTAAGTTACTTTTCTGTTAGTTACAATAATTTTAATACAAAAAAAATCTTGTGTTAACAATTTACCACGTGTATCAATAGTAAAAATCAAATATCATAATAATGAAAATGATTCCTTTAATGATGATTCCTAATTACTGGTATTTTAATTTTAAGCAATGTAAATATTAAAAAAAAACGTAACTATATAATTATAAAAGAAAACAGTTACAAATATTGCATATCTCCTCTAATATCTTATTCGATAGAAAAGTGAATCTAGTTGGTGCATTAAGGAGGTAAAAATTCCCTGTAGTTTTCAAAATCTCTAGGAAAAACGAATAAAAAAATTAAAGAAAAACGGGAATTTTTACCCAAAATTGGTTTACGACAAAATGGATTTTGGTTTTTGGTATAACCCTAAACAAATGAACGAAGGTACATGTAATTTTCACTGATTGTTTGTATTAGCATTTTCTATACATCTTACAACTTTCAAAATATTTTGATTTGTTTTGGATATTTTTAGTTTCAATTTTTTTAGTTTTTTTTCTATACATATCAATAAAATTGTATTCGATTGGTCAAAAGCTTAACAATTTGATGCAGGTATCCTAATATATTGTTAAAATGGCAGTTGAAAAATATAAAATACGCATACGTATACAGTATACCCAATTTTTATAAAAATTTAAAGTCTGAAAAAATACGAAAAATCACGAAAATTTGAAAATTATTTTGAGTTAGAAATTCATAAAACTTATTCTTTTTAAATCTAAGATTCAAAAATTCAATAAAAGATTACTCATAAGTATGTCTACCTTTAACAAAATAAAAAAAATAAAAAAAATTTCTACCGGATAGTAAAATTAAATTTTTATGATCGATTATTGAAGTTCAAATTTTTACAACATTGGATATTCTCTATCTTTCTCATGTAGCGATTTTATTATTTTGTTGTAATTCAAAAATGAATAACTATGGATACTTGTAATTTACACTATATGTTTATTTTATAAATTAACATATTTGATAACATTTTCATAATATTTTAACTCGTTTTGCGCTGGTTACGGACATTTTCAATTTTCAATTTTCAATTTTTCTAGTTTTTTTTTCATAATTGTCAATAAAATTGTATTTAATGAAATGGAAATTTAATACAATGACCCTGATATATTGTTACTTCGGAAGTTGAAAAATATTAAAAATATGTAGGCAAAGCTTTTTAAAAGCATTTAAAGTTCGAATTTTGACAACATTTATCAAATTTAAAAATTATTTTGTAGTTAGCAATTTATAAATATTCAACTTTTATAGTTTAGAGTTGAAAAATTAAAACAAGGTTCCACGTAAATGGGTATATAAATTAGTTTATTCACAATAATATATTATATTATTCTGTGATAATATCATCTGATATTCTTAGTAATATCATAGGCTGACTGACTGTTTTTGCTCAGAATCGTTTTTGTAAATAACATTGAATTCAAATTGAACACCATCTATTACAATGACCCACTTGTAACCTACAGCAAAGCGACACCCACTTGCTTACCTTTTTTTTGGTTGATGACTATGGGTTGACAGAAATATAAAAAACACATTTTAATAATAGATAATATAGGTAAATGATTATGTACTACGATAAGCTAGCACGAATAAGTACTTTAACAGTCTATCAGCAACAATTACATATGTGGGTACTTTCTAGTTTATTATTTTAAACATAGATATTGAGTCGTGTTTTCAAGCCTTCGTGAATTTTTACCATAAATACAAAATTATCATAATAAATTGATAATTGAACACAAAATATCAAAGAAAAAGAAAAAGCAAATGAAAGGAAAATAAAGTTTATTCCATTTCAATAGAAATTAAGTTTAAATATGTAAATTTAATTTAAGAATTATTTAAAAAAAAAATACGTTTGCTTTTAAATCTGAACCCTAGTAATTACAATTATAATTTTATGAGTTGAAAGCTAATCCAACAATACGTATTAAATTACTTTTTTTAAATTATGTTTTTCGTTAATTTATTTTTATATGTACAATATAATTGAAAAAAAAAATAGTGCAACATTAGTGTCTTGGTTTCAAATTATAAATAACTGTTCTTTGAGAATTTTTAATCAAATATTTATTTTATATATTTTTCAAAAATGTTGTTATTAGTTATTACTTATTACTCATCAAAAAGCCTTTCAAATGCCTTAGGTAAATGAAGATTATTTTCAATTCAAACGTCTTAATAACATCTAGATAATTAAAAACAATTTTTTAAAATATATTTAATTTTCCAATGATTTAATTAATTAGACGTTTTTTTTTTAGAGGTCGACTACGAACAGCAAAGTTCATATTCTCTAACTCTCGAAGCGAAAGATGGAGGTAATCGTTCCACCCACGTAGTTATTTTGGTCGAAATTGTAGACGTTAACGATAATACTCCAGTATTCAATTCGTTAGAATACAAAAGAACTATACGAGAAGGAGGTACTGAATTTCAGCCGAAATTCTTTGTTCAGGTAAGAAAAATAACCATTTATTTTTCCGATAGCATAAAATCATTGAATGATTTAAATGTTTTCCCACGATAATTATTTAGGCATCCGACGCCGACAGTGGACTCAATTCTATGATTCGTTATTCGGTCACTAGCTCAAACTACAACGGCGTCGTGATGGTGAATCCAATCACCGGGGAACTGACATTGAATTCTCCGGTAAACTCGAGTCACACGTCCCGGGGACAATATGAGGTAGTGATAAGAGCGACGGACCTGGGAGTTCCACCTCTACATTCGGATGCAAACCTCTACGTCAGGGTTGGTGTGCCAGGAAACCAGAGGCCCATGTTCAAAAATCTCACATATTCCGTCACGATACCGGAAAACACGCCCAGGACAATGGACATACTGAGGGTTCGAGCGACCGATCCTGACGGGCCTGACCATCTGATTGAGTACAGCATGGCCAATAGTAACGATAATTTTCACATCAATAAAAAAACTGGAGCCATATCTGTGTCGGAACGCGCCATACTCGATTTGGACTCAACGGGATTGTCGCATTATCATTTGGTCGTCATGGCTATGGACAGTGGGCTGCCTATCAGAGAGGTTGCACACGCTGACGTGTTCGTCAACGTCACAGACGTGAATAATAAACCTCCCAAGTTCGACGATAATATAAGTTACATAGTATACGTACCTGAAATCACGGAAATAGGTGAAGTCGTGTACAAAGTAAATGCCATCGACCCGGATAAAAATGCGTCGATCAAGTATGCGATCGTTGAACCAATTAAAGCGAATGACAAAACTGGATTGCCACTGAAAAACACAAGCTCATATAATTTCAAAGATGTATTCAGGTAATATAGTAATGAAAATACAAGATAGTTAAATTTATAGGTGGGATGCACAATGTTCATATTATGATCATATATTCATTTACACGATACTAATCAGTTGACAGGACGAGTTAGAAAGTTTTACCGTCATCAGTATAATAAAAACATAAAATATTATAACGGAAAAACTTGATGGGCTCCCACCATATATAATATACATTTTACATAATATGCAAATGTGTGTTAGTGCGTGGTATTATTTTTCATGAATATTTTTTCATAGAAAATTGTTATTTTCTACAAGATGGTTAAAAAAAAAAATACATACATAATATATTATTATGCTGTATAGTGTAGTTTTATAGTTAGTCGTATTTACTTAAATGTTTCATAACGTAGCGCTATAGCTTTGATAAACTTTTGCAGCATTAACAAACATACCGGCGAGATCAAAGTGAATTCGGCGCTTAGCTATCAGATGGCGTCGGTGATCGTATTGACCATTAGAGCGGTGGACATGAACGCCGTTGAAAACGTTCACGAACAGTACGACGAGGTGGAAATCACATTTTTCGTGAAGCCGTACATGAATAAAAACCCTGTGTTCACTAATTCCGGATGGTCGGTCGACGGTGACTCGTCCACTTTAACCGTGCGGGTGGACGAAGAAACGCCAATCGGTACTGAACTTGTGCAGCTGAAAGCCATCGACGTGCTTACCAACGAGTCGCTTTACGATTTCAAGGCTGTCACGGCTGTACCTCGACAAATTGCCATGGACTATGCCGGCAGAGTCATACTTACAGAACGACTGGACTACGAAACGCTGGAAAACAAGGTAACCGACGATGACATTTCTTACAAGTAAAATAAATAATTATGTTCCCGCGATCCCGTTTACCATACGCCAGAGCGTGTTGCGTGGCGATGTAAATTTCATTGCTAGCACATGCATTTTTAAAAATATACCCTGGTAAAAATATCTACAGTCCTAAATCTAATTAACCAGAGCCCAGAGGTTTTATTTGGTCGTAAAATGTATTTATTTATTTTTATACCTCCACAAGACGTGTTTTCGTTTACGAATTTATTAGTGTACCTATACGATATGCATTATATACTCAGGCTATGCCGCTATATGACCACTGACTAATAACACATTTCGTGACTTTATTTCAGACGTTGACGTTTCAAGTGAAAGTCACTACCGAAGACGGTGAGCGGTCCACTAGCAAAACCATAGTGATCGAAGTACAAGACATAAATGACAATAGTCCAGAATTTGAATATCCAGTGAGTTAAGGACATTTCGTTCAGCGGCTTGCGATTGAATAATTAATATTTTTTTAGTGAAACATAAATTTTGGTAATTTAGTAGAAGTTTTTATAAAACATTAATAATGAAAATAACATCGTGTTTCACAAAGTGCAACTTCCCACTTATAAAATGTTTTATGTTTTTATATTTTTTAAAATGTCTTGCTATTTATCTACGGATTCATAATGTAGATATTTTACATTATTTATGTGAGTTTTATTTGTAGAAAAAAAGCATAATATGATACTTGGTAATTATTAACAGTAACCACTCTTTAACACAATATGTATTTAAGTTTTTAGAAATTATTTTTCTACAATTTAAAGTCATTATAAACACCATTTTTAAAACATGTAGTTTAAAGATAATGTGAGCGTAGTAGTAGGTATTTTTATCATTTACCAATATTTGGCTGGGTACCCCAATGCCCACACCACTCTATTCGTCAAAATTCTCAACCAAATATTGAATTTGGAATATGACTTTAAACATGTACACTGCATTAAAAACATGAGAATCTTTAATAATTATAACAATAAAAAATAGTAAACAGTTTTTTTTTTTTAAATTGTGGTCTATGAATGACTTCAAAGTTCAAATCATGTAATCAATACTTTCAAAATCGTTTATACTTTTTGGTATAATGATCGTGTTACTGTTTTACTGTTACAATAATAAATCTATATAGTATTTTCTAATAAACTTTTCGTGTTTGGCTAACAAATATTTGTAAAAAACTATAATAGTATTGGTAATCATTCAAGAATATGGATCGTAATCCGAAGAGTTGTATATAGACGTTATTTATTCCATTCTTAGGTAATTAGTAATCAAAAGTAATATTTATAACTGTGTAATATTTGGGATAAGACATTTTTAATACAAAAGTAATTCAATATTTCTCCTCTGTGATGAATAATTTCCCTATTAAATTTAATTTTATATATTTTAAAAATTATTATAGTATAATGTTTTGACTTTTGAGTAATATAATATTTAGGTTATAAAAAAAATTTACAGTTCGTTTGAAAGCTGTATTATAAACTCTTAAAATATGATACACACATACCATGTATTTAAATACTAAAATTAAGTTTCAAATTACATACATTTATAATTTATATGCGATTGCTGTGTGTACGTGCCTATATAATAATATCTAATATTAGTATTTGAGTTGGAAGCAAAACCACTAAAAATTTTTTATTAATACTGGTAACATTTTTTAAATATACCTACATAATAGTAAAAAATAATGTTAGAGTTGATAAAAATTAAATTAAAAAAATTTCTACTAAATACAGTATTGAAATTGGAAACTCTAACTTTCACCTCTTTGTGGAAAAGTATTGTGTTGTGATAGATCGCAGGTATTACATTTTAAAACATTAATATATTTAGTATTGGATAATTTTGTCTTCATTATAATATAATATTACCTATTATTTTATTAGTAAAAATATCACCCCTGATATAATATAACGTCACATAAATAAAAGCCTAAAATAAAGAAATGACCTCTTTAAAGTATTGTCTAAAATTTTAGACTTGATTTAAAACCCATAAATGTGGTATGTGGTATATTATATTTTTGAATGCTGTAATAAAACTAATATATTATAATTAATATTTAATTTCAGATTTATCGAACTTCTCTCCTAGAATCCAGCCCAAAAGGTACAGTGGTCTTGTCGGTGATAGCAAAGGACAAAGATTTACCGACGACCCAAAACGGTATAGTCAGGTACCATCTAGGAGGTGAAAATTCAAATTTGTTTACTGTTGATCCCAAAAGCGGAGAGATACAAGTTTCTGGAAATGGTGTAATTGATCGTGAAAAAACTCCAATTTTAAAATTAATGTTATTTGCATCAGACACGCCACTAGGTGGTCCTCATCAAAAAATGTCTTCAGTACCAGTAATTAATTGTTAAATATAATATATTATATAAAAATGTTGACCGGAAACTTTAATATTGTAGTTATAATTTCTTATTAGGTTAATATTGATGTGAAGGATATAAACGACAATGCGCCTGAATTTGATACTTCAATCTATATTGCAGTAGTATTAGAGAACGTAGTTCCCGAAACAAGTGTGTTAAACGTATCGGCACACGATCCGGATGAAGGATCTGCAGGCTTGGTCCATTACAAGCTCATCGATGAACAACAACTTCATGGTATTTATTTTAAATGTAAAGAATTCATTTATATTTTTAAAGGTATGTTTTATATCTTCAAAAAGGTTTCTTGTACATAAATCCAATGAATGGACAAATAAAGACTTCCAAAAGATTAACGGGCAAAGGCCGCTCTGATCCGTATGAAATGAAAATAAGAGCCGAAGACAATGGAGAACCTGGAATGTTTTCTGATGTTAAGCTTAGTCTATACATCAGCGATATAATTGAAAATGATGGAGTTCCGACTTTTGTACATCCAACTGCTGATGAAATCGCATATGTTTCTGAGGTAAACGAAGAAATAACGATCATTAGATAAGACAACCAAATTCACATTATTTCTTCCAAGCTGATAACATTGTTTTATTCTTTAGAATGCATCCATTGGATCGTTAGTATTCAGAGCAGTGGCTACAGATCCAGACGATCCCAATACATTGGAAGGAACAATTCATTATAGCTTTTTAGAAGAAACAAAAGATTCTTCAATTTTTTCTATTGATTCAGAAACGGGATTAATAACGACCAAGTCAATTTTGGACAGAGAAACACAAGACAAATATACTCTTGTATTAGTAGCAAGAGATTTAGGCGATGTTCCTCAACAGTCCACAAAAGTTTTCAACGTTATTATAACCGATGTCGATGACAATAAACCAGTATTCAATAGATCGATCGTGAGTATTAATCAAATTTTGTCTGAAAGTAGATATCAGTAGATTTGTTTGCATAATTATTTAACACTTTTTAAACATGTTAGGAAGAAAAACCTTTAATGATGGAAGTCGAAGAAGAGTCGTCTCATGGTACCTTAGTTGGTTTCATAGCAGCGTATGATCCGGATATTGGGGATAATGCTTTGATTGATTACATTATAACGGGTATATTAATTTATTTAATAATACAAATATCAAAAATAATCTCATATGATTTTTACAATATTAATTTTAGATGGTAACGAGGGTAATGTATTTTATTTAAACTCTTCGAATAATGTAGCCGAAATAAGAGTGAGTGGAGAAATTGATAGAGAATCTATATCTGAATATGTTTTGACAATAAAATGTTTCAAACATAAAACAAAAGCATATAGTTTGCATAAATCGTACAACAAACAAGATCCTAGTGAGAGACAGGTGGTTATCAAAATACTTGATATCGATGACAATTTACCGAAATTCGTCGATGAAAACTTAACTTTAGGTGAGTGATTGGTTAATGGCTGGCTGTTTAAATATTGATTTCTCCTAAACCATGTTCATTTTTAGGCGTTAGGGTAAGCGTTCCTCTAGACACACTTGTTGCTACAATACAAGCCACAGATGTTGACAATTTGGCAGAACAAATCACGTATCACATTACAAATCTCACTTTTGCTCATAGGCTTGAAAGCCCAAAAGAGATCAAGAGCTGGCCATTCTTTTTAGATCAATTAAGTGGTCAGATCAGAACAACATCTTCGATGACATCCTATTCAGAAGGTTACTTTAACATAGTTGTGGCTGCGATCAACAGTGACGTGCCTGGACGACATTCTAACACTACAATCAAGGTAAGTCAAGTCTTACGTCAAAGGTTGATTCGAACGACAGTCAAAAATATATTAATACCAACATAATTTTATTTTGATAGGTGTTCATTGTAAAAGACCGTGGCTTGTTGAAGTTTGTTTTCACAAGACCACCAAATGTAGTAGGCCATTACATTACTAAATTCAAAGAAGAAGTTGAAAAATCACTAGGGATACCTCAAGTTAGTTTAAACTTGTATGACACCCAGTTTTATTCAAAAAATGACGGAAGTCTAGATTTTAGTAGCACAGGTTCATGTTTTCAACTAGTGGGCCCAAACAATTACAATCCAAAAGATACTATATCGTTACTCGAAGACCCTAGTAATCATGAGCTGAAAAACGTGTACAAACAATACGAAGTTAAAAACATCGAAGTAAGGAATATTATTATTATTATTTTTATTTTCCAGAAACTAAAATATTTTACTCGTTTATCTGTTTAGCGATGTTCCCCGAAACAAGTCAAATCAGCTGTTACTTGGGTACAGATATCGGTGTTAGGTATTGCAATTTTCATTGGATTCGTATCGATTTTTTCAATATGCCTTTTATGTTGTTCTTATAAAAAGTAAGTTTTGATTAAATGTTTTATGCATAAACAATATTTTGTAATATTAAGTAAGTACTTAATTATTTTATTTGTTCTTATGATTATAGATGGAAAAGACTACGGTAATAACTTGATAAAATGATAACTTTCAATTAGACGTGAACTCAGTGATATGAGTTGCCATGTAAAAGTGCTGTGATTCAATAACTATATAATCAAAATATATATGTATATATTTTAATTTTATATATTACCTAAAAATGTAAATATTATTACTGTGATTATATTATTTACTTGCTTTGAAATGTGTGAATTTTTTTGATAAGTAATTGTTTAAACAAACCATTGTTCACCTTTTAGTGTAATAGACTTATAGAAGTAAAACTTTATAAAATTATGAGAATAATTATTATTCAATTCAACTTATAAAATCTAGTTTTCACGTTATATGACGTTTTCTGGTATCAATACCAACAACCGACTCAAGTTCATACATGTATGAGTGCACAATTCAATAAGTGATCGGATTTCTTCCTTTTATATTGCAATAAATATGTTCTTAATAAGAGGATTAAAATTAAAAGCTTATAATAAAGCACTCTCGTCTCTCTTGATTTACTTCAATTTGTTTCTAGAACAGAGGTTTAATGTTTATAACTTATATAATATAGCAGAACATAAAATATAATAATATCAAAACAAAAAAAATGTATTATAGCCAGAAAATAAGTTTAATTATCACCATTTTTCTTTAAGTTCAATTAAAAATGTTTTCTTTAATTACCATACTTTCTGATGAGGTAAATGATATAAGTCGAGTGAGGGAAAACGTTTTATATTTGTATTGTAAAATTGATTTTGAAAGTTATATAAATCCTTCCAATCGATTAACGATTATGAATACAGAATATAGCTAAATAAAGGTAGAGACCCTGCAATTTGTTAGTTTATTATACATATAAACCTCCCTTTTTTTATTGAAGGGAAAATATTTAAAAAATTATTTTCTGTTACGTTACGCAATGGTCATATAATTATAAGAGTACTGAAAAATAAAATAAAATAACTTAAATAATGGCTTTACAAGAAAAACCATCACGTCTCATGGAATAGTCGGAATTTTGTGATTTTTTTTTTATTTGGACATTTTATTCAGGTTGTATTTGTCTCCGATTTGAATGAACTTTTAAATGACGCTAGAAAAATTCAATTCAAATACTCAGATATTGTAATACAGACGTTTATTACAACATCGGATAATAGAGTTTTTTTTTATCAAAGTATACAGTTTGGTAGGTAAATTACCTTCTTCTTTCAAATAAAAAAAATATGATTGAAATCTGATTTTTTCACGAGGCGAGAGGGTTTTTTAGTAACCTAAGTTTTTGAATTAAAAAACTCGGGACCCAAAAGTCTTAAAACATTTTTTTCAATTTTTCCGTTATTTTTTTTTACATTTTAGATAACAGTTCAGAATCTTAAAATAGTGTATAGCTTATTTAAAGTAGCTAATATATATTTCCAATTAATAAAATATTTGACTTCTCGATGATCGTTGACTCAAAAAAGGGTCGACAATTTAAAATATAAACCAATTTCACTCAAAATCTAAAATAACAAAATTATTATAATAATATAGGTACTAAATTGTTAACCTAATGATAATTATTATGTAATGACTTATTAGTGTTTTTTAAAACTATTTTATATGTTACTTATTGCATATCATTAATTGTATATTAATTTTAATTTAACACCTCCAGCGTCACTGTACAAAGAATCATAATAGTTATTATTTGATTGTGTGTAATATAATCACTTAAATTAAGTCTACCGATTTTTTTTAAAACCATATGGTTAATCACTTACTATCACAATAATGAATAGGTACCTACTTTTATTTATATTTAATCTATTCTTATTAACTTGTATTTATATATACATATACCATTGAGCTAAACAGAAATTGAATTAATATATTTTTTTTATATTAATTATTGCAATACAGTTCGTTAGTTTCTGTCATACTATCTGTGATTATTAATTTTATATTTTATAATTATTACTATATTAATTTGTATTGTACATTGGTGCTTACCACGGTACTGAGTCATTCAGGCAAAACATTTTTTTTTTGTATGTTTCAGCTATACATAACCGTGCATTGAATTTTAAGTTTTATTGTGATTATTATTATTTTAAATATAATATTATGTATAATTAATGTATAATTTATTTCACAAATTTTTTGCAACAAATTAATTTATTGTTATTATTTTGTAATTTCAAATATTTTTGATTGATTACCTTGGTATAGTTGCTTAATACACTGGTCGCTTTTGCATTAAATACCTTATTCATTATGAAGATGTTATTAATGTACACACTTAAAATGTTGTGTATTTCATTACTTTGTTATGAATGTTATGATAATTTCGAATACAGAACTGACAGCTGTTTAAAAGTTAGAACATTTTTAGTATTGTGATTAGTGATATCATTTTTGGCCAATATATTATCATGCAGTATTGTACAAGTAAAATAAATCCTACCTACTACAGTAATACAACAAGCGTCATCATTTGGTACCAATAAATTGGCTACTCATGGAATATTAAGAGGATTCGATGCCAACCATTTTTAAGGAGTTAAACATAGGCAATTTTCTAAAGGCATGCGTGTTGTGTAATACGTATATGTGTGCATAGTAAGTGATCATTAATGTTTGTGATTGTAATGTAAAAGAAATAAAGAGAATATTTTATATTTCTTTTGCACGTACACGTTCATGTCAATAGACAATAATGCGCTATTCGAATATTAATAATTTTGTTTTTTGCTCAAAGTATCAATGTTTTGCCTTAAGTATAAACTTCACAATGAATTCAAATTTGTTTTCAGAAGTTGTATCCTATTACTAGTATAATAAAACAATTGACATACGATATTATGCCAATTTTGGTAGAAGTTGGAAAAGACATTTCCATCGAAAAATAACGTAATTTTCATATTTTATAAATTTAAAACACCTGTAATCTGTATTAGTATAAAGAAGAAATATTGCTTATTCAGGGAAATCTTTGGGACATATTCACCGATTTTAAAATTTTTTTTACCATCAGAAAGCTACACTATACCAAGGGTCTATAAGCTTAGTTTTATTTCGATAAGTGGCGCCCTTAATTTTTTTTATTGCAAATTTGACCTGTATTTTATATTTTTACAAAACCATCAAAATGAGTGTGACTACTAACCACTAACGACTGTTATTACTGTGTTAAACATTTTTAATAGAGATTAAGATGGGCTAAAACCACAGGAATTATAAACGTCACTATGCCGGGTATTAAATACGAGTTAAACACACATTTTAAATCAATGTGCGTTGGTATTTTTATCGGGCAATGAAGTGCACGGGATCAGCTAGTAAATTAATATATAGTTCTAAATGTATATGATATTACGTACCTATAATAGTAGCTAGAATAAAATTATAGTTGTTAATAATTGTTATTATGATTCGAATAGGTACCTAAGGTTACAATTTGTCACTGAGCTGAACGAGACCTGTTGGACTACACTCTCCAGAAATTTTTTTTTGAAATAATTTAACTACTTTAATTAGTATTTTTTAGTTTAAATATAATATATTTTCTATTTAAAAACGTCATGTTAGAAGTATTTGGTAGTTACTTAAAATGCACATTATAATTTATAATAAACAATAGGTAATTTATTATTCACGATTATATAAAAAATGATTTTGGAAAAATATAGGTATTATAAATAATATATAGGTACTATTTAGATTGAAGTACCTATGCATTTAAACTATTGGGTTTCCAAATTGATTGATACTTAAAAATAATTTACTATTATTGAAATTTATAATCAATTTAAGACAATACTTACTGAGTGTTACTGTATCCACGTTGAGTATTTGATTGTTCACTTTAGTGGGTAGCAAAAAACTGAATCCTCTCCACTTACCGTTTCATCAGAGAATAGTGAAATTTAGATTTTTCTGAAATAATTTATTTGTCGTTTGCAGTATCGTTCATATTTTGAACAAAACCTGTATAACCTAAACGCTATTGCTCAAAACAATTATTTATAGTTTCTGATATTTATATAAGGTATAGGTACTGATTATACTGTGTTTTAATAAATAATCAGAAAATACGTAATAACAAGGGATTACGCTTAATAATCATATATTATGTAAGTATTTATTAAGTTAGTTACAGTTTTGATACAACATTTTACAGGCGTAACAAAACCAAAAAAACTCAGGAACATAATTTTTCTAAATCTTAGATGGAAACTAAGGAATAACGTCCTAAGGTAGGTATAGCAAACGGATTCTGTATAGGTTTGTATTGTTACTTATCATAGGAAAACGATGGCCGTTTTGGAGGTGGAGAATATGTGACAACTGACAATAAACGAAAATTAGATAAAATATTAGAAGGTGACTACGTTAGTAAAAATAATAATAATTGGAATTGGTACAGTAAACATAAATATATATTATAATATATAATATATATAAATATACATAATGAACAATATTCAGTTGAAAGACCAATCGAAATCGATTTAGTATCGACGTCATAAAACAATAATCGTTATAATTTATGAGTCTTATATTACATATTTTAATTATGTATGGTATATAAACAATCGTTTAAACAATTTTATAGCAAATAGAATGAAATGTATGATAGTAGGAGTAAGAAAACAAAGTGATGATACAAAAAATCACACGGGATCGGTTTTCTAGAACGGGGACGATGGAGTGTCGGTACTTCCGGTCAAGACATATATCTCATAATATTAGTGTGCGTGGGGGACAATCAAAAAACTTATTTTACATCGACACCGCAACAATAACAATTACACTGAAATAAATATTAAATCGATAACGTCTCACGAGGCCATAGCCCTTCTGTCGGTCAATCGATCAATCACGCGTCGGGTGTGAGTATCAGTGGCGTGTCGTTGGTGACGATCGAGCTGTGCTTCAGGTTTCGTTCGTGAGTGTTCACGTGATTGGTGCGCCACTCGAACCGGCCACTGGAAAACGCGCTCAGATCCCTGGTAAGCCGCCTCTTACCCGCCATGAAGTCTAACCGCATTTTGAACTCTTGTTTGAATTTTTCCTGCGAATAATAATAAACGTCGGCCTAAAGCTCAATATTGTTATCGATATGGGTAAATTGTTATTTTCAGTATCGGTTCACCAGACTCGAGACGTTGCGGTGAAACATAGATATTACATAAGACATTAAAGTATAAACAAGCCTGGAACGCGATGAGTTAATTAACTTATAAGTGTACGATAATTGTATCGTTTTATTTGGCCATTTCATTATTACTACGTTGACGGTGTTTGATTAAAATAAACATAAAATAAGGGGGTTAAACATAAATTTGCAACTTTTAACAAAAGTATGTTTTTGGAAAATAATTAAATAATTATAACATAACTAACCATGTTATTGCCATTGAGGTATTTGTAGATTTAAGTAAAATGTAAAAGAATTGAGAACACTATGAAATACATAATTCAATTTTAATTATCTTAAATTTGTATGGAAATTACCTGTACCAAAGTCTTTATTATAAACCATTACTAGGTATGGCTACTGTTAAGTAATTACGCTTAAACTGTAGAGCATAGGTAGTAGGTACTGTATAAATTGTATAATATACATAATCCAATTAATTTCATATGCAGTTCCCACGAGAATCCGTATCGAAAAGAGTATTTTAATAATATATTAATATATATTCATCTAAGTAGAGCTTTGATAATATAACATCGCCAGAGTATACTATGGCAACAAATTTTACATTTTATATCATAATTTACTTTTGTACTTTTGGTGAAAATTTACCAATAAAATATAGTTATAATAATAAAAAAAAGTGTTTATGTATTAAACTTGGATGTTCTATACTCACGTTGTATATAGAATAAATAAATGGATTGTAACAGCTATTGCTCATGGCGAACCAATCGAAACAGAACCAAATTATGTTGATATAAGGATACCTGAAATTAAATGACAATAAAGTGTATTATTATACTTTATCAAAAGTAGAAAGTCCTCGGGAAAACAGTGATTTTAGTCATTAATTTAATATAATAAAATTATAATAATAAATACAATAGGTACTCACTCGTTTATTTGAGGAAATATGTGTTGCAATAGATTGTACGTTTGCAGGGGCAACCAGCACAACGTGAATAGCGCAACGACGATGATAAGCATTTTTATGACCTTGAAAATAATCGTGCCAAGTTTAATGACAGTGTATTCTAACTTGATATGAATATAAACTATAATAATTTTACTTATAATATATTATAATAATATAATATATAATACCTATATAGGTAGTTATTATGTTGATTGTGTGCGTGTCGCGTGTGAATGGTTTACTAAGTGTTTTTCGTGTGGAAAAGTCTCCGGATAAGGATGTTTACGGGATTAAAGTTAGTCATGTGAATGACATTTCTGGTCACATTTAAGGTCAGTGTAAACGGAGAGGTAAAATCGAAAACTCAACTTTATCTACTAGGTACTCAGAATGAATTGTGAATGTAACCTACCACGAGTTAAAAGAGAAAAAAAAATTAGGACTAAAAGTATATTATAATAGTCTAAAAAATCTATAAAAAAAAACCTATTTGAAACCTTATTATAAGCTCTAAACTAGTATGGTTACAATAGGTACATACGTGAACAATATTATTGCGTGTGTACAGAATAATAAGTTACTTTAGAAAAAATATAAACGATCTAAAGGGAAAATCAAACTGGGTCTCTATATAATAAGTATAAGGTATTAGGTGTTGAAAAAATGGTTTTTAACCTGTGAGTTGTGACGTGCCCGATATGGTTTTACATAATCTCTCCAAATGAGCGTAAATAGGAACCATGTTATAGGGTCTGAAAAAATACCCATAGAGAACCGCCTTGGGGTCACTCGATCGCTACGCTCTCTGGGGCAGTTAAAATCGAAAACATCACTCGATTTGGTATGCAAAACCACCCTGAGTAGATAAGCGATCCACAGCGTAAAACCCAATTTTTTTTTTTGCCAGAATCTAAAGAGACATATGGCTGGATTATTGCCAATAAATTGGGGTGGGGTATAACGGAAATCATCCAACAGTTAAAATCGAAAACGTCCCACGTTTTGGTATACTAAACAACCTGGGATTATGGTCACAGACTAAAAATATTTTTTTTTGTCATAGCCTATAAATAGTAAGTAATAAGTAATAGACATTGCAGGATCACTCGCTTGTTAAACTGGAGAAAAATAGTGTCTGAAAAGATTCAAGTATTGTAACAAAATAATATAACAAAATAGAGTCGTATATTATAGGAAATGACACAAACCATGTAAAACATAATATTTAATAATACACTTAATGGACATTTAGATTAATTATCATCCACACAAAAAGCCGATTTTCCTGAATTTTTACATTTTTGTTCATATTTTGCTGAGTTATAACCACGTAATGTGCCTTTATGGTTTTAGATTATAGTAGTATACCTACCTAGTACCTACATTGTACGTAAGTATGAAACAACGTATTACGTGAGAATTTTTCCTGTAAGGCTTGTTTTTGAGCAAAAAACCCAGTCGCACTCAGGCCCCTTAAAGAAGAACTGTGGTCTTATATTATTTGGTTTTGTATGATGTAGTAAGTAGTAAGTTTTAAGAAGAGTAAAAGGAAAAACACCATAATATTACCCTAATAATTCATCTGGGCGTATAAGTATGTTGAAAAGCTGAATTCACCAGTATACCTACCTAAAGTTTTAGTCATTTTACGTTTAACACATCTTCTGTAGTTATTTATTTTTATTATTTATTAATTAATTACGCCCAAGATGAGCAAAAGTTACAGAATATTTATACATTAAAATACATTATTTAGTTGATAAAGAGTATAGTAAAGCCGGTGGATCATAAAAAAATCGAAATTTGTAATGTTATTACAGAACATAAACATACGGTTTAACGGGCTATAGTAACTGTAATTCTGGCATTGGCAGTCGATATGAAATATTACGTGATTTCGAGAATTGAATGAAGGTATCTTAAATTTGATTTTGGTTAATAGATCGGGACAATCAATTTGATTATTAATAAGTTTATACACATAATTAACATAATTAAATAATCGGCATTTAAATAATGGATCAAGATTACATTGTCTAGCAACGTTAAAAATATCATTAGTTTATAATCTTAATTTAGGTTTTAAAAATTTTAAAAAGCGATTTTGAATAATTTCAATATTATTTACCCAAATACCAGTCAACGGGTTCCATACTACAGAACAGTATTATAAAATGGAATGTAGTATAACGATAACAATACATCAGCACTTTAATACAAGTGGAGTTATTGAATTCCCAAGTAGTGCTATGAAACCCAAAACTTTTAATGCCTTTTTATAAATTTTGTCCAAGTGTAATTTAAATAATAATTGTCACTAGACAGCCAAACACCTAAGTCTTTTACAGAAGAAACTACATTTAAGGATTCATTATGTATCTTATAACTGAATTGTATTGGGTTAGTACCTACGACGGGAGAAAGATATAATAATTACATATTATATGAATGTTATGATAAAATTGTTTCATACTTTTGATTACGTTACAGCTATAATAATATGAATTGATAACGATAAAATTGATTTCGGATGCTTATCGATCGGTTCCATGGTATTATGATTTATGACATTAAAGTTGTATATATTACGTAGGTAATAACATAATATTAGTATGTACAAACAATATGTATATATGATGTACAATGCAATATTAAGATCTAATAATAATTTGTCTATACAACGACTTACTCGATGGCTATCATATCAATAATAATAAAAATCACAATAATGGTGTCCTAGATAAAAATATTGACTTACCCGCTTTTTATTTTCTCATCAGATCAAGTCTCTCTGCGACTGTGCGTTTCCGGGAGCCGACGAACCCCACAGGGCGAATCCTATCCCCGAATAGGCCCACGTCATGATCGACAGCGGTATAACGTACTGCACGACTACCAGCAGTGCCCTATAAACGAACATGACGTTCGGCGACAAGTTGACGTTAAGGCAGAACGGCCAGTCTTCGGACACGAAAACCACCCGTTGCGCATACGCCATTGGCGAACTCAGCGCCAGACCGGCGATCCAGATCAATCCGATCACGCACAGGCATTGGGACTTTGACGTCCTTGCACTGCGAACACAAACACACAAATACTGTTGTTATTATTGTTATCATCTATTATTGGCACTTATAGTATAACATCTTTAGGGAGCTTATTATAATAATTAATAAAAATATAAATAAAAAAGGTGTTGGTCCATGAAATCATAATAAATAATAAATATATTATTATACTATTACGCCTAAATATATATACACCAAGGTCCAGGGTAATTGTATAGATTTTTCTTCCTGTTATAGATAGCTGTAGTTTCTACGCTGTAACCATGGTTATACAGTTTTTTAGGACCTTATTATAATCTGTTGTAGTTTTTGATTTTTGGTCCCTCATCACCGACAAATGCCATTGGTTGTCTTGGATATAATATTATGAGTCGTATCCTATTCAATGTATCGTAGGACTCGAAAAGATGTAAATTTAATATAAATGTTGAGAAGCTGCAGGCTAGGGTTTTTCACTCGCCTCATGTACAGCTTTAATCTATTGTTCTACAAAATATATTGATTTACTTTAACATGATCACGGACCATCAATGCGATCGATCGATCACGATAAATGCACAAACAGATACAAATTACGCACGGTATGTGAGAATCCACGACAATGCGAGTCAAAAGCTTTCACAAAATATTGGCTGATCCACTGCGGCCTTATCTTTTCTATGTGCATTCCTATCTAGGTGAGTGAGCACGTGGTACGGTTGAGGAGATAAACGCGAAAGCGTCTGTATAGATTATTATTGCTGGTATTCGTATAAAAATCTCGTAAATAGGATTGTTATAAAAATAAAATAAAAAACCATTTTGACGCAATAGTTCGTAGTGTACTTACTTTCATATAACAATATCACATACAGCACAATATGATCGTATTATAATAAATAATATTTTACCACCTAATACCCAGCCAACTAAATCCAGGCACAGTAGGGTTGTATCGGAGTAGCTTAGGAATGGTTATATAAACGATTAGAGGTTACGGAAATAACTATACAATGTTGAGATAAGTATAAAATAATATACATTGCGTTTATGATGATATTGATGTCAAAAGTACTTTTTTCAAGAAAAACAACGGTCTGAAAACCTAAAGATTAAAAATTTAAACTATGACTTATAAGCTGAAAAACAATCATTTATAGTAAAACAAGTATTTAAGTTTGTTAAAATATGAAAAAAATATGTTAAAAATAAAAAATTAAATTAATAATTATTTACAAACTATCATGAAGTGGAGCCGTAGGGGTAACACATTTTATAATTTAAAATAGATTAAGTGAGAAAACCAAGGTTACGTTAAGTTTAAGCTAAATTGTTATCATTATTTTTAAGCATTTTTTTTGACTATAGACAAATTCACTGATTTTATAAAATTCAAATAATAAACTTATTATAACACAGCATTATCTAACCAAGTCCCCCATAACATAAATATAGGATCTAGAGGTAAGGGTAGGTTCAGAAATATTTTTCAAAATTTCAAAACACAACAACAAACATCCTTTTTTACAATAATATGACGTTATCAATTACTTTTGAAAAAATGTACAACATAATGTGAATTTTTCATGTTTATTGATGAACTATACATAAAAAAATTATGGTTTGTATTAATATAAATGGCTTGTGTACCAAGTTTATAAAAGACACTGCAAAATTAAACATTCCAATCCATAGGTTTAGTCTAAATTAATACATTATATATAACATTTTTCTCTCGCTTAATCTATTTCGTAAATAAAAAAGCTTTTTACATGATTAAAAAAATATCATATTGTCACAAATAATTTTTGAAAAGAGCCTAAAAATAATTCTGTATGCTTATAATTGTATTGGACCAAGTCTATAATTTTAAAATGTCAACATAATATTTTTATTGTTCTACAACTAATTTCATAATGTAATTCACAATTATTTTTTCAATGATTGAACACATCACGAAAACTTGTTTTGATTTGGAAGTAATAACAATCAACTTTTATTTCCAATTTATGATAGTTATAAACTCATAACTCATATGATATTATTCTTAACATTAATTTACATGAATGTAAATAAACCGTGGAAGTTATTCTGATGCTTAGTAAGTTTCGAGTGTACCTACCTAGTACCTACCTCGCCGTTGAGTCGGTCTCTGTAATGGATGTCTTAAATTTTAATTCAAAAATATAACCCAATATAAATACTGATATACCTTTTTCACTCAGAATCGTTATGTTATGATTTATCATTAAATTCAAATAATTATTGAGCTCATCCATTACACTATTACAGTGAACTACTCAACAACGACCTATAAACTCGAAACCTACTATGTATATTTAATATATATTATTATATACAGCAAATCTACTTCACCAGCTCTTAGTATTGCCTATTTATTGTTTATAATTACTTACTAAATTATTGAAAATAATAAATAATAATATTATATTATAATACAACTGTATTTAATTTTGAAAAGTCGATACTGTGTATAATATCCATAAGATTTATAAATTACTAGGTAGGACTACCTATCTGTATTTACAGTAATTATAATTTTCAACAACATGGCACATACATGATATTTACTATTTAATCATAATTATTATTATTGAAATAGGTATTGAACAATTATTATAATAGTCAGTTTTAGGTTTGTAGCCTACCATACTATTATAATATAGAACACCTAAATTATGCCCCTGTTGTATAATATAGTTATGACAGTCCATCACGATTTTTGGTTTCACGGTCATCAATTCCATGATTATTAGTTTTGTAAATTGTAATCATCTTTTATTTCGTCCATCATTGAGTATTTAATATCTTTAGAAAAATCTATATAGGTATTATATTTACTATTTTAGCTAACTATTTATAATTTAAAATTTGTAACTTAGTTAAAACTACTGTCATGTGCTCTGCTCTTTTCTCAACACTTGTTTCATGAAACATTAATGACGGGAAATTTTATAGTTTTAAAACACTTGAGTGGTTCGGTTCGATGAAATAACTTTTTCTGTGGTAAAGAGAATAAAACAATCATCTCGTAAGAATAATTTTCTCGCAAGCGAAATTCCATGGCATATTATAAGCCCACCTATATAATAATAATATTATGATATCATAATTATTATTATTATAAAAACGACGTAACTATATAATAATGCATCCATTATTGTTTCACGTAGCTATGTGGTTTACGCGAGGAATCGGTAGAACGTGCAATCGATAAGTACCGTAAGTGTAACGAGTATCGACAAGTCCAACATTTGAATAAAAATTTACAAATTCTTCCATTTCTGGTCGTCTTTACAGGGCAGAAGAGTGTGAGCGTATCTAAATAATGTTATTATGTGCAATCTCGTACGTGTGTGATATATTTTGTTTTCACTCGTTTAAAATCACTGAACTCTATACCTTAGTGTGTGCTTAAAATATGTAATTTCAATAACGTCGACGTTTCCGTAGAGCGCATACAATAGTTTTGGCACTTGGAAACTCTTAATATATTATGGCAGCCATATGGGCCAGGACTCTTAAGATAACCTCTTAGTAGCAGCAGCCACACAGCGTATATGTTATGGTTACGATTTCTGAGCCTACTGATAATATGAAATTGGTTGTATTATACCTTGTTTATCATCATTTATTATACATTACAATGAAATACCATCGCCCATTATTCACATGCATATATTATGCACTATTATTATATTTTATGTAAAATAATAATAAACGTACGTGCTTAGGATTTCTTATTCGCAATGTACACCCAAGGGATTTCATTGGATTAGTATTTGCGATTCTGTGGACTATGTACCCACACAACAAGTAAATTATATATAATGTATAGGTACGTTATTATACTGCAATATATTATAATATTTTATACAGGGACGTGGACGTTGAATGGACAAGTTACTCCATCAATTGTAACTACTAGCTATAGCCTATAGTTATAAGTTACAGTGTTACACTAAACTTGGGTATCTAGTTACAGGCTACAATCAAAGTGACTTATGGTTACATTTAAGGTTTAAAGTTACAAGATACCTACTTAATTATTTGTACTTATTTTTTTAAGAAAATTATTACACTAGGTACTAAGTATTTGTTTGCACCTAATATTATATATTAAGAGTTCATAAGAAAAATTTATTAGATAAGTAAGTTATACCTAAAATTGTATTTAAGAGTATTAACACAGCAATTTATTAAAACATTATTGGCTTCAAAATTATTACAAAATTTAAAACTTAAATGACATGTGGTTATCGGTTAGAGTAACAGTATTAACACTCGTATTACATAATATTATGAATACATTATCTAAACATCAAATTGCAAACAATAATATATGTATTGTACATAATGTTAATACGTAATATGGATAACATAGGTACTTACCTACCACAAAAACAGTAGGGACACTACAACACTAATATACATCTTTAAAATATTACTAATACGAAAGAAAAGATGAAGAATAAGAAAAATACGAATAGTTCGTGTACGAAAAAATACGTATACGATTCTTTTTAAACAATGCATCAATAGGCATTAATTAAATTGAAATGTTTTAGTAAAAATAAAACTATTTTAGTATCAATGTTCATTGTTAATTTCATGAAATATTTCAATATATACAATTATTACATAAGTGTAACAGATATTATCCAATTATTATATTTTAGTCTCTTCTCAAGTCAAGTTTTCAAGAAGTTCCATCTTCGAACTATGTTTTATTTTTTATTACAACGTATCAAAGTTCTCACATACCGCTTACGCTAATACGCCATACATCATTCAAAAATACCAGCATTTTATATTAAACAATTTTAAATGCGTAATGTTTTCCTTTAAACACTTTTTGGAGAATTGTTTTTAAAGTTTCATGTAGAATCTTCACATATTTGTAGATCAAAAGTTGATACTATGTACGGAACTTAAAACATGCATTTTTCGGTTTTCAATAGTCCTTATCGTAAAAAAAAACTGCTGACAATTGTTAACCGTTGAATAAATGTCAAAATTAGGCGCGTATTTCAACTGAGATCCTTCCAGAATCTTTTCCAACCAAGCGATGATTTATATTAGAATATATTCAATTCAAACTAACATCAAATACATTACTACACGTCTATACCCTGTGCTAGAATATTTAAAACGAAGCGAGACGAGTTCTTTTTGTTTAGTCCTGTTGTTTTACATCGTATTATATTATTTATAAATCCGTTAAAAACTTCATTAAATCCAATTGTTATTCATTCAATCAGTGTATATAAGTAATTAAGAATCGGTTTTATTTGTACTCCGTAATTTGTATGCATTTATGCATTTGTACTAGTTTAGCTAGCAATAAAAATTATAATGAATCAATTGTTCATTGTTAATTTGAATAAAACATGTTTAATTTACATCGTAATTCGATGGTATTTTTTTTTACTATTGATTAATTATTATTTGCAACGGAAAACAATTTAACAATTTAAATCTTACAAAAAATACACGAAAAACTATAGGTAACCATGTATCATAATGAAATAAATTATTAATAATAATAATATATAATTGCCTACTATTAAGTATTATATCGGCTGCAATTAAGTAGGTACCTACATATTAAGTAAGAATTAATTACACCCACGCCGTTCGTCGTAACTATTATAGACGCGGCAATCGATAACATCACAGACGTAAAACCGTCTGAATTTTGCTTTACCCTTTAATAAAGAATATGACCCAATTCTCAAAGGCTTATACCAGTTGCAATTAATATATACTCACGCGAAGGGATTGAGTATGGCTTGGCGCCGGTCCACAGCTATGGCGGTCAGTGTGAACACACTCACCGTGATGGAAAGGACGTGTATGAATGGGCAGAAGGCGCACATGAACGACGGCAGATTCCATCGTTGTAGCAGAGCGGCTTGAAACTAAAAAAAGGAAAAAACATAAATTAGCCATTTTGTCCTAAGATGCAGCGATCCGTCGTAATTAACAAGATGGTTAGGTTGGATTGTTTTGTTGTTTTCCTCTAATCTAACGAGCCGTTAAAATGAATGACAAATCGTATTTACACTATGTATTGGTAAGTAAAAAAAGATGCTCTGCTGTACAGTAGGTTACAAGTCGGTCACTGTATAAATGTATAATGGATGGTATTAAATTTGAATTCAATGATATAAAATCATTGTATAAGAAAACCGGCCAAGTGCGAGTCCGATTCGCGCACTAAAAGTCCCGTACCATCATCAGCTATGTTGGCAACACTGCTTATATTTTATATTCTAGGATTTTTAGTATTGAGGAGAAATAATGCTAAAGCGGTTCCCTCTTCCGTCCCTCGATTAATTAGAAAAAAAGAAAAGGATTTTTAGTATTTTTTGTTATAGGATCCACGGAAATACATAATCTGTGAAAATTTCAACTTTCTAACTTTCATAGTTCATGAGGTACAGACTGGTGACAGACGGACTGACGGACGAACGGACAGCGGAGCCTTAATAATAGGCTTCCGTTTTACCGTACTGAACAATAAAAAACGATTCTGTGGTGAGTGGTGACGGTATGTCAGTCTAAGTTTAAGACATATTATATACATATCTATGGTATTTTAAAAAATATTGACCTATAATATGTATCTATAATAAATTCCAAATTAATCATATCACAATATTCATTAGGTACCTACTTATAACGCGTTATACATCAAAAACGAACAGTGATACTATCATAGATATAAAATAGTACACTTTAGAAGTTTCAAGTACCCACGAATAATATTATACAATCAAAACAAAATAACTAAAATAGTTATTCTAGGTTTTTTTTTTATGTAATTTCATCCAAATTTGAACTTAAAATGACTATAAAAATAAACTGTGATTATGTTTTTTTTAGATTTTTTGGTAACAGAATTAACTATTAAAGTGGCATTTTAAATTTTCAATCCTTAGTTATAAAAACTGAACATTTTATAATTTTTTAATTACAAAATAATTATTCAATTTTAAATTTTATAAATTTTGTCAAAATTCGATCTTTAAATGCTTAAAAAAAAAAATTGTGGCCTATGCATTTAAAATATTTTTCAACCGATATTGTAACAATATATCAGGAGCCTTGTATTCAATTTTTACACTTTTTAGCCCAACAGATAAAACTTTATTGATATTTATTGAAAAAAAACCTACAAAAATTGAAAACTGAAAATGTCCGTAAACAGCTCAAAAAGAGTTAAAATATTTTTAAAATTGAATGGTGTATAGGAAATGCTAATATAAACATTCAGTGAAATTTTAATGTATCAACAGTTATTCGTTTTTGAATTACAACAAAATAAGGAAATCGCTACATGAGAAGTCGAGTGAATATCCGATGTTGTAAAAATTTGAATTTCAAACGCTCTTAAAAATTTAATTTGACTTTCTTATAGACATTTTTTTTTTTGATAAGGGTAGATAATCTTATAAGGAATCTTGTATTACATTTTCAAATCTTAGATTTAAAAAGAAAAATTTTTACGAATTCTTAACTCAAAATAATTTGCTAATTTTCGTAATTTTTCAATATTTTGTCAATTTTTGAACTTAAAATGCTTATAAAAAAAAAAAAATGTGACTAAGGATTTTCAATAATTTTCATCAGCCTTTGAAACAATATACTAGGAGCTTTCTATTAAATTTTCAAGCTTTTTTAACCAACAAATAAAATTTTATTGATATTTAAAAAAAAAAAAAAACTAAACAAAAATGGAAATTGAAAATGTCCGTAAAGAGCTCAAAATAAGTCAAAATATTTGGAAAATGTTATGGTGTATAGAAAATGCTAATATAAACATTCAGTCAAAATTTCATGAACTTACGGTAATTTGTTTAAGAGTTGCACTAAAAACCAAAATCGATTTTTTGGAAAACCGATTTTGCGTAAAAATTCCTATTTTTCCTTAATTTTTATGTTGTTTTTCCCGTCGCTTGTGAAAACTACTGGGAAATTTTTCCTTTTGACCCCCCAAAGTACCAACTAGATTCTCTTTCCTATCAGAAAAGATACTGTTGAAGAAAATCCAAGCACTTTTACTGTCCTAAAACGTGATGACAGACACAAAAAAAATAATAAAAAAACAACATAAATCATTGTAAAATCAATACATTCATCGTTCCACTCAAAATCTACAATGTCAGTAAAACGTTACTTAAAAGTTGAGTATAATATATTCAACTCTATACACGACACGGTATATAGTATAATAGTAGACAAACACCAGATACCGGAATCAAATGTTGTAATACTGCTATAGCCCAATAATAATGATATCTACTATGGTGTTTTCATCGGGTCAGCTCGTGTATGTGTATACCTATATTATGTTGTCCTCTGGGTACTATAATGTCGTTGATGATCATAGGTCGCATGCGCCGGACGTCCGAGACAGACCCGTTGTCGCACCGGACATATAATAATTTAGCGACGATAAACATCTGCTCCGGTCTGTTTATCGAAGTTGAAGGTATCCCCGGTACGCAATATTATTATAATATTATAGGTTAACAACAACAACATCGCACGGTTGGTACTCGACGATATACGGGTATCATTGGTAAATAAAATTATGGTATGTGGGCGTGAGAATAAAATATTATGGTTCTGTCGATGAACACGACGATAAATCTTACGAAAACGATTCCGCACGTCTGATATTGTAATATATTATACTGTACAATTTTTAATCTGCGTAAGACGTTGAGATATTTATTATAATAATCTCCGGCGTTTGACGATGTTGTAATGTCGTTGTAGCCACATAGGTTAGGTTAGGTTATGTCTTGTTAAAAACGATTTTTAAATTAAATTAAAGTAGGTAATTGTTAGGTATAGTCATTAGCCGTATGTAGGTACATGAATAAAAAATATTTAGATACCTTTTCAATAACTATATATAATTACATTATACTTACATAATAAATAAGAGAGCTTTTCTGAACCAGAGTATTTTTGCTTATGGACGTTTTATGGCACTCATGTCGTATGCTATCTACCATGAAAATCATATCTACAAAAATCTACTCATACGTGTCGTATACTATCTACCAAATAAATGGATGTTATGACAACCCTTTGAATAAATGTTTGACAACCTTTTTTTTTACATCTTAAATATTTTGTTCTAATAATATCTCCTTTCACATCACGTTTTTGGATTTTTTTTAAGTTCCTTTCATTTCACCATTACATTGATCTCCAATATAATTAAACTTTGTACACAGTTTTGTATTAGGTAATAAATCTCGATCCTTTAAAAATTGTATACAAGTTTCGTCATTAAAAATAATTTTTCTATATAATTCACCCAAAGTACTCATTTTCTAAAACCATAAATTTACAATTAATAAAAAACACACAACTACGACGTTTGATCTCGGCGATCAACTAACACATACTAAAATATAAAATAAAAATAACTTTGAAAGCTCATAATACATAGAAATATAATATCGATACCGTCAATACGGATTACGGTACCTAGATAACTTAGATACGGTAGATAGCATACGACACATAAATATTTTAGTACTGTTATGATTAAATATTTTTTTTTTAATTGAGTGAATCCAAACTTTCATAAAATTTAGTTTGGATTTTTTTTTAAATTTGATAAAATGACTATAACATATTATTTAAAATAATATACTTTACATTATTAATAATTTTTAAACGTATATTTAAAATGGTTTTGAAATACCAAAAAGTATTTGAATCGGTAGGTATAGGTACTTAATATAGCAGTCAGCAGAGAATGACTTAAATAAAACCAACACTGTACGAATCGATATTATACATATTATTATAGTATCGACCCTACATAAACGGCGAAATTGCGTTTTGGTGTTATACCAGTCCTAGAATCTAAACATTTTCTCCGCGTTTGGTTATCAATAATTTATCTGGGTATCGTGGTATATAATATTATTATAATGATTTATACATCATGTATTGGCGTTACAGGCAACACCACTGTAGTTAGAAACTCGAATGTTTCATAACGGTTTTATCCGCAGTTACCACTATACATTGTATTTTATTACATTGTTTGCAATTATACCAATTATTCGTCGAAAATTAAACATTATATAAATTTATATCGCAATACAAATACCGTAGACATATTATTATTATTATTATACTTTATGTTCGCCTTGTTTTTTGTTTTTAATTGCCCGTAATATTCGAACACTAAATCATTGCGTGGCGCTCAAAACAAATAGTTTATTACAGAGTTTTTTTTTACGTATTCTTATTATTATTTATAGCTGATAGTGTATAGGTAATAACAATAATTTTACTACAAACAGTTACGAATAGTGGGTGATAGGTACCAGTTTGGTTCAGTCGTTTAGGATAGCAAAAAAATAATAAAATTATGATATTGAAATATTAAATACTTAATAATTTATAATACATAAAGAGTGAATTCTTAATCCACGTTAAAACTGAGACAGTAATTTTTTTTTTTTTTAAAACTCGTAAATTTTAAGTTAACTGCAACCGAAACAGCTTTAAAGACAAATAAATCACTCTTTCTAAACTGTCTAAATGTCCAAGAAAATGTTATTAAAAAAAAATAATCTAATATATTATCAGCAGGTACCTATATCTTAATTAAAAGTCAAGTGGGATGTTCATTTAAATTCGAATTACGTATTTTTGTCGTTTAGAAACAATAGTATAGCCTTATAGGTGCCACGGGTATAATAATATGTGTAATTGGTTGCATAATATTATATCCCTTGAAAACTGTGTAAAACATTACCGTTGGTCTGATACACGCAGTCGGTTATGTCTAATAAAATGTGTAACGTGTGGGTTGAATTTTCTCCTTATTTTTTTGGGTGTATATTTAAGAATAATTCATTTATTAGCTTAGGGTCGTGTCCCAGTCATTACCGTTAATTATCACAATTAATAGAACAAACACATATTTCAATATGCATGCGCACGCACATAACCGTATATTATATCATATTATTATGTGCTCGTATGAGAGTTTAACTTTATAAGCCGGCAGCAGTTGGATTTTGGTACGAGGCCAAGAAATGACATCCAAACCTACGGGCGGTAATCGCACAATAGGGGGCCGAATGTGGACCGTACGGGACCGGATATTGTTTTCCGTATACAACAACAATAATATAGCAGAGAATGATTAACCGATGGGTGATGGTGTTTGCTATAGCGTGTTCGATAGTTTGATGAAATATTGTAATGCTTTAACTATAATAATTATTACTTCAGTGAAATAGCTCAAATACTCGACAGCTGAGACTTTACAGTACATAGGGAACGTTAAATGCTTGGTGGCAACAAAATATCCAAGGAAAAGAATCTGATGTCAAATGAATAAAACGACGTCCAATGAATAACATTTCGTTTTCGAAAAAAACAATAATATAATTGTTATTCAAAAATAAATAACTGTAGAGATTGGCAATTTTCACCAAATACCTATTGACATTAGAATTTTCCAAACATAATAGGTATAAATTTAAAATTATTTGTCACTTCTTAGTATAAATTGTTTAAATATTCATTTGAAATTAAATTTTTTTTTTATATTTTAGATTCTGAGCGGAGCGAGGAAGCTAGTGGTTTTACAATAGTGTTTATTATTTTTTATTTTTTATTTTATTTTTCTTCTTTTTATATCCTGTATACAAAATTTCTACCAAAAGGAGGGATTTTATTTCAACATATAGTACCTTATCTTTTAGAAAATTGGATCAAGATGGTACTTTAAAGAGGTCATTTTTCGATTTTATCAATACCTAGTTATTTAATGCCACGGTAAAAACCACCAAAAAATTACGAAAAACCACTAAAAAATGGATTTTAATTTCTAACGCTTTGTTTAAAATCATAGAAACGAATAAAAATAAAAATATTATAATATTAATTCAACTTACATGATATAATAATTCATGACAATATAAAATATCTAGACTAACAAACCGTCTCCGCTCAGAATCGATTTTCTCATACAATGATAGAATATCATTGAATTCAGGTTTAATAGAATCCATTATACAATGACCCACTTGTAACCTACTGTACAGCAGAGCACCTTTTTTAAGTATGCATTTTGTCAAAGTTTTGAAAGTTTGAGCTTAATCAATAATTAAGACAACTTAATTACATCTAAATTTGTAAACTTTAAAAATATAAAATGTTATGTTTAGGTATATAATATAAAATTATATTTTAGAAGTAACAAAATCAATAAATATTAAATAAAAAAATTATATATATTATACCTATTTAAGAATAGTGGCTAAAATTATTAATATTTGTTTCTCAGTTTTAAAACTAATTATTGATTTATTTTTAGTTAAAATTTAAAATTATTCATTTAATATTAATAATATTTTGGTTATGAGTACCTAGAAATGTTTGAATTACGTTTAAAAGTCAAGTTTAGAAATATATCTTTTTGTTTTATTCTACGGTTGCTATTTAAATTTGATTATTACTATTGTTAACTCTCTACTCCATCCCAAACTTAGACTTAAAAGAGTAGATATATTTCTATATTTATACGATTTATTGTACATATAAAAAAAATTTAATAAATAAAAGAAAAAAATTAATATTATTATGCATTTATGCCTAAATATTTGACATAGTTTTAATAATCTAAGCTTAATAAATACTTAGGGGGACGTAACATTACTTTAAAGTAGTTTAAACTACATTTACATACAGTAGTAAAGTACTAAAATTAAAATATTGTAGTATTATAAGAAAAAAAAATTAAAATGTATCTATAATCTCAAAAACTTTTATTAATATCTAGAATTAGTAATGTTGGTTTATTATTTCCTAAATGTAAATGATAGGTATAGTTGATATTTTATAATAATATTATATTCACGATTTTGATATAAACTACTGTTAGTATTTTTGAAACTAGTTAATTATTATCTAAATATGCATATAACTCTTTGTCAAAGTGTATAATCAATAGGTAATTAAGTAATTGTGGTAACTTAAATAGATTTTTACATGCTGCAACAAAAGATTGTATGTAAAAAGTAATTTATAATTTGTAATTTTATTATTAATTTATTATTCAGTGTCTATATAAGCTATAATATTAGATTTTACATTTGTAAGTTCATATTTAATTTTTTATATATTTAATTATTGTATTGATAAAATTGTTGTGTGGAATTCATAAGCCTTAAAAATTCAAAACAACGTTCCTTATAAATTATTTTTGCAAAAATCAAATTATATCAAAATCTGAAGAATACATGATCACAATATTTAAAAAAAAAGTTTGAACTTCAGATTTAAATGAAATGTATCAAATTAATGTAGGTACATCTCCTAGTTTTATTAATTTATGGTAAGATAAACAAATCATATAATTTTAAATTATAATACCTACAAGATCTTTGATACAAGATTTTTTTATAAGTTAATCTTATTGCTGGTAAAAAATGTAAGCTGAAGTTTGAATGCAAAAGTGCTTTGTTATTTTGTTGTAACTTCTATTGCAAATTTGAAAAAGACATTAATCGTATAAGCTTGAAAGTTGAAACATTCCACTATAACTAAAGTTATCATTTTCTAGCACAAAAACAATTTTGAAATATGTCAACTTATTTTAAGCCATTTATATTAAAGGTATTTTAAATGTTTGAATGTTTTTTAATAAAATATATATTGATAAAAAATTTTAAAATCTTGAAAATATAATAGAAATTTTTTAAGTTGTGCTTATAGTATTTAAAACATTTAAAAAATACATAGGTATACAAAATTTTTTTATAAGTATTTATGAGTGTGAAATCGAATGAAACTTATTTAATATGCATGATTATTGGGACCTCAACTTGTAACTTTCTGACTTATTATATTATTGTTATTATTGTACTTAATAATTGTATACTATATTATACTTATGCCGGTATTAGCTCATAAGCAAATAATAATAATAATATAATAATATTATGATATAGTAATAGTATATTTATTTATTTATTTATGAACACAAGCGATTATGTTTTTGTAAAAAAATTAACTTAACTACCTAGTACCTACCTCTATTACTAATAGAGAATCAAATAAATAAAATAGAGTGAAATCAATGATTTTTATTTTTTTTATTATATAGGTACAATAGGTACTACCTATGAATTATCGGTTTTTCATGAACCTACTAAATATTAATAAATTAAAAATTTGCAAATTCAAATTATAATATCTATTAAACACAAAAGGCACTTGTTGAAGATTTAATAAAATATTATAGATTTTTATTTTAAATATTGGATGGCCTAAGAAAAATTGATATATTTTATACTCCGAGTGTTAAATTATTAGTTGAAAGCTCTGCAACAAAGATTTTAGTAGCGTTGAAATTAAAAGTATGTCGGTTGAAAATCAAACTCACATGATCGTTACAATAAACTACATCCCACTTCCTTGAAATTCTAAGACAACAGTAACAACAATGACGGACGTCCATTATTGTGTATACACAGAAAATTTCGGAAGGAAACGATGAGAATAATGCCAGTTGCACCAGAAGTCGAAATTAGATTTAAACAAATACGTCATTTTAGTTGTATAATGGAGTACGTATAATATGGGTGTGCTAAAGTGTTCAGAAAATCCTAAATTTGACATGGACGACGTTATTTCCGTCAAAAGAGAAATTATTGTTTTCTAAGATGGTTCCGTTGTATTTCATGTGAGTCGAAATATCTGTTTATTTAAAATACATATTATTCACTATATAATATCTAGAGTTGGAATATTTTGGAGAACTCTTCGAAAGTCAATATTTTTTATTTTAATAATAGGTACTTTATGATTTTGTGTTAAATTATGTTTTATTATTAACTATTATAGGTACTATAGAGTGGGCAGTGTCCATCTCAAAATAGTCATTTGGGTAGGCAGTCAATAAATCAAGTAAAAGTGTATTGCGCTCCGTTCTAAGAATATATAATTTAACTATTGTAGTTGAATTGCTTTGGTCTCTGAATGACTAAAATAACATATCTCTTAAGTATTTAATTTTAATGATGGTTTGTATAACACCATAATAATAATATAACAATATTAACAGCTATGATAAATACTACACTGAAGCTATAATTTACCAGCTATCAAGAGGTAAATAGGTAATTAAAATATAATATAATTTAATATAATTTAATTTAATATTTAATATTGTTAAGTTGATTATAGCTCACATAGGTAAGCGTCATGGTACCCCCACTTTTTTGATTTCACAATGTTATTTCAGTATTTATTAAGGTAAGAAATTATCACTATCTTTTATAGGACTTCGCTAAGAAATCTTACACTACTAAAATTAAAGTTTTTCAATTGAAAGTACCTAGTTACTTTGCATTTTGACTTTTGAAAATGCAATGATTTACATTTATATGATGCCACATTATATAAAGACCTCCCTATAGCTCCAATAAGCGTTAATAATATAGTAACACAATGCTACAACATATTCCATAACTGCCTCCACGAACATTTGAATCTTCTCAACTCGAATCTCACTCTGTCATACCGAAAACCACAATTAAAACTACAATGGCCTAGGGATTTTCTTCACTAAACTAAGCAACATAATATACTATAAATTATTCAAATAAGTAATAAATTACATCACGGCACTTAAATAACTCTCCAATAAGTTACTACTATCGTCACTTTTTTTCTCCTTCTATTCTTTTCTTTATTGGAATACAAAATAAATCAATCCGAAGTGGTATCATTTTGTACCAGCTTTACCCACAATTCACTACACAATTACACTCATCAGTCAACACAATTTCTTATTGTAATACTACTATATAACAGATCGCCGTTTCTCAAAATAAAAATATGTTAAATACATGTTTTGATATTAATTTACTTAGTGTGATGTGTGCGTAATTACTATTTCATTCGATTAAGTCATTACACAAAAAAACAAATAGTTTTAAACGTTTATTGGCAAAATATAAAATGGTTAGCTGTATGGGGGAGGGGTCCTGGAAAATGTCATAACGATACAAATTGTAAAAAGTATTAATTTTCACATTTTTTTCAATAATATAATTTTGCAATGCCATACAATTGTGTAAAATTAATGTTTTCAAAAAGTTAAAGCTTTTTGAAATAATGAGTGTAGACACTTAAAGAGATCACCAGGAAAAAAAGGTACCTACTTGAATATTAAAAAAATCAATTGTACCTTGTGTGTACAGCATTCTGCTGAATAGATAAAATATAATTATAATAGATGTCATATTATTAAACATTTATATTATAGAAGAAAATATTTATAACGTAGACTTATGAAACACTAGGATGCAACTTTGAACTTATATAAAAATGGCTTACAATTTGACCTACAAATTTATAGATTTAAGACTCAAAAACTCAAATTAAATTGAGAATGAAGACCCTTTTTAAAGGCATGCATAATTTAAAAAAATAAATTAAACATAATTTTAATCCTTTTAATCCATAAATTAGTAATGAAGTAAAATAATATTTGAAATATAAAATCTTAAAACCATTTGGAAGTTGGAACTAACCTAACCAGCTTGGGGTGCTAATAATTTAATAATTTACCTAATGTATAATTACAACCTCAACCTACCCCTTTGTTGCGAACTTGTTGTGTCTATAGTCTATACTCTATTGGTGCCGGGTATAATATTGTTGTAGATATGTATACACTATACAGTGTTACATTATTATCTCAATATAATTTAAAATGTCTATAGGTTAGGGTAATTGTATAATAAACTTTTTCGTTTGGTAAGATATATTTTATACTTCCAGTTAGGACATCCACGGTGCAGTTGCATATGACAAATATTTGTTGTATAGTGTCGATCATAATTTTGAATTTCTATTGTATACTTCTAATTTTGTTTAAATATTAATAAAAAATTAAAATATAAAAAATTCAATCGAAAAAATATTACACCAGAACAGGGCAAAGACTTGTCATAAATTTAGTTAATTCAGGAAAATATTATTTTATAAGGCCAACCAAAAGACAGAAAAGTTTTTTACAAATATAATTTGTTACGCCAGTTTATCAACTAACAGTGATTGTTTAAATGTAAGCACTTAAAGTTTTGGGTGAATATAATTGCAATAAATCACATATTCGATACGACGAAATAAATCTAATGAAAAGTTTTACGTTAAAATGTTAAACGTAAAGAAAATTAATCAATATCAATTACCTAAGCCTTAAAACATAATTATAACTACCTAATCTAATTGCAATAGATTTCGAAGCTCTACATTCAGATATCAAATCAATATGAAAATACTTGTACCTATTTTAGGATTCATTAAATAGTGTTAAATATTTCAGTTTTCACAAAATATGTAAGATAATGATTGTATTAAATAAAAAAATTAAAATTCGTTCATGCACCAGACGACTTGAAATTTATTTGCATGTCTACGAATATATTGACACAGTGTGAAGATATTATATTTGTGGAAGGTACATTATTTGAGTAAGCACCTAAATACGTTTTAAAACATACGTATACATAGACGAAAAAACGGCTATTATTTACTGTTAGTTTTAATTTTATATTTTAACTGATAAATGCACAAAAACTTGTGTTCAAATAACTTATTTAATTAAATTGTGCTGTGAAAATGAATCCAAGACATAAAGTATAAAAATGTAATGTTGCAACATTAATTTGTAAGCATTGCTTAAAAAAGTTAACAATCCATTCATTTCTTAGCTAAAAAAATTGTTTTTGATCATCTGGCAATCGTTTAAAATATTGTTACAAAAAAGCTAAAATATTTGCAATGTTTATTCACTGTTTCTTACTTGTGTATTTAATCTTTAACTAATGTAATATAACTAATTCCATTATAATTTGAATTTGAAAATGCTCCATAAGTTATGAAAAATTTAGTTATTGAGATATTTAGTTTTATGTGTTTTGGTTCATTAAACAAAAAAATATTGAGTCTGTGATGGGGTAGATGCCCTTTGTATTTAGGCTTGTATTTTATACAGTAATTAAAATACTTTTTAATTAAAACTTCTTTTTAAAATTACCAAAGAAAAATAAACTGAGTAAAAACCCCGGAAAACGTTTTAGCTGTTAACAGTTTAGAATAAAGGTCGAGTTTAATACATTTTCTTTTTATCTGATTAACAAAATAAATAAACATTTAGAATGTTACTCTGAATTTTAATATTTTTCTTTAACTATAATATTGTAATTACTATATAATATAATAATATTCATTTATTCATTTTTAGAATTTTATACAGACATTTTTAATGAATTGGTATAGGTAAGTAGTACCTATTGCTAGCGGTTTCGTATTTTTTTTTTAATCTTAACCATTGGTGTCAGTGATCTCTTTAATTTAATATTTTTAAATAGTTAACAAAACAAGTAAGGAGAGCGTACTCTGGAGAAGATAAATTTTATGGATACTATACGTAAAATGGCATGCATATATTTTCATTTTTTACTAGGTAAATTACCTATACTAAAAATATTCAATATGCCACCAGTAGCACTTTCAAATAATGTTAGGTACATCAAAAGTTCTGATTACGCTTTATAAAAATATTGTAGGAGACTCAATACAATTGTTATCTTATAAAAGCCATTATGTTACGTCTCGATAGTATGATTATATTTTCTAATCAAATTTACATTTTTTATTTTATAATATCATTTGTGGTTGGTGCATATTTACTGTAGGTCTAAATTGTATAAAGATAACTGGGAAATGCAACCAATCCTAGTATAATATTTTAATATTTAATTTATACGCCGATGGAGATTATTTGTGCAACCCAACATTCCTTTTAAGGGTTTTTTAAAAAAAAAGTATTCTATTAGGTATATGAAACGGGAGAGATGCCATCAATGTCATTCATCTTTTGAAATCTTAATTAGACAATTTAAATACGAAAAGTTTATTTGCTTAATGATTATACAACTCTTTGTGTTCAGTTGTAATAAATTGTATATAATAATGAAACAATTATATAATTTTAAATTAAATATTAATTAATAATTAGAGTAAAATATAATAAATCATTACCCTTTAAATTTCTTTAAAACATTTTGATATTTAATTGCTTACAAAATTCTATGCTTAAAGGGTTATAAGATGCGTATAAAAGGTTTCAATAGTATAGATATTAGTTGTTACTAATTTTTAGTATTAAATTATATAATTTAATTTAATGCTTGTTATACAATCAATTTTCTAGTAAATTATGAACTTATTATGCGTTCATGAAAATGAATCTTTCAGGTATAAGTATTTGATTTTATAAAAAAATTAAAATTGATTGTTATTTAGTTTGTACCTATATTATTTATGTTGTATATTTTGTGTGCATTATTTGGTTCTTTTGCTGCACAATAAATAAATAATTAATAGTTAATTTAAATTTAAGATATATTCTCAATTAATAGTTAATTTAATTAATTTAAGATATATTCTCACCTTATTTTTAATACTGTATTATACATTCATACTTCATCGTTTGGAAGAAATGAATTATTTGCTTTTAGCATGTATTACCACCTAGTAGGTAATAACCCACGAAAGTTATGGTTATCAATTATTATACTGGCATTTTGAGAGTGAATTCGATTCGTAACCTTCGTCTGTTCTGGGATTATGTATTACATAATAGGTCAAAAGATAATACAGAGGGATTGAAAAGTAAAAATATTAAAGTGATTTATCAAAGCATTCTAAAAACAATCCTAAACAGATTTTTGCATGTTTTAGACTTTGGTTGTAAATTTAGTTGCTCAGTGCATTTCATTTAAAATTTTATCGATAAATAATATATGCGTTTACCAGTGATACTCGTAAAGTCGTAGGTAATAATTTATGGTATTTATATTTGTATTATACCTACACAAAATATTTCGATCAATTGAAAATTAAAAATCTAACTTACTATTGAATTTATTTTTTTCTTATACTGTAATAATTAATATACTCCGTCAATAACTTCGAGAAGTTTTTATTACCTAGGTAATTGAAAATTAATTAGTTCGAGGGTTTCCTAGAATATTATTAAATGAATTTATTAAAAATATTTCAAAGTTCAATATACGTAGGTATAAAAGGTTTTTATTTTTAGTCCAAAGATTATAACTATATTAATTGATTGTTTATAATACAATTTTACAAATATAATAGTACCTACCTGCCTACTTCTTATTATAAGTACAATAAATTAATCGTGAATTTAATTAAAATTGTAATATACTCAACTACATAATTATACTATTATTACCTTCGTACAGGTATAGTATTTTAACATGCTTAATTGTCTTAAATGCATTGGTGCAAATAAAGGGATTTGGCGAGGGGGGGGGGCTACTCTAAAATTTGTTCAGTGGCGCTAAAAACAAATAAAAAATTATTTTAAGATTTTCTTATTGTATGTACATTATATTTTAATAAATCTGTTAAATTTTCAACTGGAAAAAAATTTCAATATTCACAATAACTGCTTGCATAAATGCCAATCGCCTACCATTATTTTAAAAATAATTATTATAAAAACCAGAAGATTCATTTATGGTGCATAGTAGGTTTCGAGTGTACCTCGTTATATAGTAACTTTGCTCATTGCTTAAAGAACCACTTATGAGGAACTTTTTACTAAGCGTTCAAGGTTATAAGCAGGAGTAGACCGAGCCTATAAAAATCTACTGACCCATAAACTGCCTCACATTCAGGAAAATCCAAATTAGCAATTTATTAGGACCTATATTTTGTCAAGCCTAACCGCGGCCGTGGAAAGTATTAAATTATTAATTGGATATCCATAGCTCTTGTTTATAAATGAGTTCTGTACCAATAGAATATTTTATCCAAAACGTAAACTTACAACAAGCACTGGTTGGCTGTTTTAAATTTTTTCTATAAATGTGTATAATGTATATTATATGCATATAAGCATAATATAGGTAAATGTGAATATTTCCTGATTGAACATGTAATTGTATCAGGGACAGAAACCGTTACAAATTTTAACGGTTTCGGTTTCGGTTTTGAGAACGGTTTATAAAATTTTCTGGTTTTGGTTTAGGTTTAAAGATCGGTTTTTAAATTTTTTGGTTTTGGTTTCGGTTTCAAAAAAGGGTTTTTTAAATTTATCGGTTTCAAAAACCACGGTTTTCAAACATTTTCGGTTACGGTTTTTAGTTTCCAGTAATAATTTTTTTTTTTTTCAATGGTATCGAGAGTCGATGGAGGTTGTTGGACGTTGGTCGCAGTACTTCTTCCCAATAAGTCACACTACTTCGCCCCTTCCAGTTATATCTATAGACCTGATTTGTATTATCTATTAACTATTAAGGGGAAAGGGCCTGAGCCTCAGGGGTGGCACTGTCTAAGGATACAGATATATTGGGTTCTGATCAAGGGATTGTTAAGAATATATATATAAATATTATATATACATACTCAATAAAGGTATATTATTGTATTATACATATATTTTTAATAACATTGGTAATTTGTATCACCAATTTCCTATAGGAAATAAATAATAATTAATAAGTACCTACCTAATAACATATTACATGTACACAAATACAATATATTTTTGTATGTTGCAGTAGTTAAGACACTCAGTAAGAAATACTAAATACATGTACACTATATATTAGATATTATATTATATTATGTAGTACATAATATCTTCTTTCTTTTCAATATAAATTATATAATATGCCTTATGTCTGGGAGGGGGGGATTATAAAAAAAATATGTGCTACGTAAAAAATACAACTGTTTTAATGCACTTTCCATAGTGGTAGGAACTTAAAATTTAAACCATAGCTTCCTTAAAATGGTCTCATGCGATTAATGATAACTGCGGTCTGCGGGACAGCGGGACCGACGCGGATCAGTCGAATACGAAAATACAATTCTAATTAAATAATAATATAGACGAATTCTTCAAATAATAACAATTTACAATACAGATGTGCATAGCCACGCATAGGGGCGATAAAAATAACAATTGTGATATTTGTATTTTAATTTAGAATCAACAAATCTAGTAATAAAATATAGGTAGGTAGTATAAATAGAATAATATTCGTAATATCGTATTATTAATATTTCGTAATACTCAGTAATAGCATCGGGAATTTTTCATACATATTAATTCAAATATAATATTCTCTTCGTAGAAAAATACTTGTTTTAACTAGAATTAATAAAAATAAAAATTTAAACAATCTTAGAAAATTCTAAGAAACCGATATTAGTTTTAAATGTTAATCGGTTTTGAAGAACGGTTTTAAGAACGGTTTTAAAATTTTTTGGTTACGGTCTGGGTATTATAAATGGTTTTTTAAATTCTTAGGTTACGGTTCTGGTTTTTTAACCGAGGTTTTAAAGCTCTTGGTTTCGGTTTCGGTTACGGTGTTCAAAAATGCAAAAACCGTGGTTTTAACCGGTTTTTCAGAAAACCGGTTAAACCGGTTTCTGTCCCTGAATTGTATACTTACCTACGTATACAATTTCTTCAACACTCAATTTTGCTAGAACAGCTTTTATGTTTAAGTGCTAAAAATTGCTTCTCTTGTCTATTTTGTCAAGTGTGAGTGGGAAAAGAAGTTACTTACTAACGCCTTCGTTCCTTCTTAACAGCATCCATTTATCATTAGACGGCAGCGTTTGATTAGGAAGTTTTTGGTCTAACATCGAACCACCTAATTCTGATAATAAAAGTGCGTGATGATCGAAAATACACATAAAGTACCTAATCATAATATTTACTAATGAAACAATAACGATTTTGTCCGAGTGAGACCTAGGTACATTATTCGGTATAGGAAAACGACGTGTGAAAAATTACTAGAAATACCGATATATCATACGCACATTTGAAGGACCACTGTTTCGACAGGACCACTGTTCTAAGTGATTGGCGACTTGGCGTGGCCGTGTGAGTCACGAGGCTGGATGTTATACAGAGCTTCAAATGTTAAGTTTATTATAGGTTTTTTTAAGGTACCTTTAACGATTAAAATACCTTATGCAGTATAAGAATTGAAAATTCACAGCTGTGATATACTAATATTAGTTTTTCAAGAATGTTCATAGCTAAGTTTTGCTTATGAGTATATAACAATTAACAGTGTACTCGCAGTGTACCAATACAATTAACTCGTTTATACGTTTCGTTTATTTTCAAAAGATGTTTAGATAGTAGAAACTTCGAGTTCGAATTAATAACTATGAGTATCAAGGTTTAAGAAAATTTTATCTGAATGCCATAAAATTCAATGAACCATGAGAAACGGTTGAAATAAAAACATCAAACCAATAGCTGTACTTACGTTTAATGAATTCTCGGTTTAAACTAGGCCATAACCTCTTTTTCTCTAATTTATTTAAAATCTTTTCAAACTGCTCTTTTAATCGACCTTTGTGGTACAATAAACCACGTACTTATTAAATTATTTCAATTTATATTTTTAAAACTTTTGAATTATATTAAATTTGAACTAAAAAATAGATAGGTACTCTTTTCACTTCAACGACTATATAATAACGAAACATAAATTCTTACCTAATAATATAAATACAGTAGTAATCATTATTTAATTATATCTGAACAGTAGAACTATTTAAAAACAAAATATTTTTAGCTCAAATGAATAAGTAGGTATTTATGGAGTTAATATCTATACTGTTTTTTTTTATGTCCATGGCTCACCTAACTAAATAAGTAGTTAAGACAAATCATATTATAATTAAAATATTTTAATGAATAAAAAAAATAATTGTATTATTCTTGTAAAGATTTTCACTATGGTATAACAAAGGAAAATTAAATTATTGAATAAAAATTAACATTTTTCATTAACTTACGTTTTGTTACAAGTACACTACAAAAATACGTTTAAAAAAAAATGCCATTATAGAACACAGTATTTCCAAAGCATTACAATTTATTGTAATATACAATTAAGAAAAATATAGTATTAAAATGTGTACCTACATTTTACTTTAATACAATAATGAAGTAGCGTTATTTAATTTTTAATAGGTATAAAATATGAAAGGAAACCTTGCAAAATCAATTAACTAACTTATTGAAAATTAAGTTTTAAATGTGTTATCTGAATATTACAACTGCATCATGTATTTTTGCATCATTTAAAATTTAAATATTTTGGTTTTTGATGTAAACTATATTAGACTTTATTTCAAAAACTAAAACATCTAAATCCACAAAATCATCATATTACTGAAACAATAATATTAGATAAATAAAGATGGGTTTTTCCAGGGTAGTATTTTTCATAAGGACCCCTGTGTGTCGTAAAGACGTTTGAATAAAATAAAGTAATTTAAACTTCACATAATATGTTATATATTATATTAATTATTTGTAAATATTAAGTGTTTCATAAATATTAAAAACCAGTAATGGGTGGCTTTTATTTTTTATACATTTGCATTCCAAACACGTAATTTGTGCCACGCTGTGTCACGCTCGTGCACCCTTCACAGGCTTCACACATGAATTATTTTTTATATTTATTGTAGATACTAGATACATCATCAAAGGACGGGGGGAAAAAAAGATTACCTATTTAATGTGATTCGTATTATTATAATAAACTATGGTATGATATTTAACAGTATAAATATTTAAAATCGATTTAGATTCCAAGTGGAGCGATATGAATGTATTATTTTTACAGCGTGACTTTTTTTATGTCTGTCATCGCCTATTGGATCAGTGAAAATAATTCAATTTTCAACTATCGGGTGGTTTCTAGAAAATTGGATCTAGTTGGTACTTTGGGGGGATTTCGACGGATTTCGAAAAAATCAATTTTGTTTATTTAATGAATAGCCCTAGAGACTTGAAAATTTCACCAACTATTTATATGAGCATTTTTAGACATAAAATCTATTTTTCAAAATAATATGATGGGTATTTTTGTATACTATTTATAGCTATTTATAACTTAAATAGTTGACTTAATTTGGGATTTTTTCAATTTATGTATGATAGGTAACATTTTTAATTTCGAGTAAAACGTGTTTAAACATTTAATATAAGGAATATGGATCCTCATAAGGAGTTTAAATACAAATTCAAAATATTAATTAACTATTAAGGACAAATTCACTTACAGTTCGTATGAGTGATAGAAGTTTTTTACTAAAAAATAAATGTTTATAACCAAACGTGTACCTATAGGTACACAATTCTACCTATAGTAATGAATTATCCTCAAACTAAATTTTTATTATTTTATTATTATTCAAAAAATGTTGATTGTAGGAACTTAGAAACTTTCCACTTTTACTTAAATTATAATTAGTTGTATAAAATGAAATCTTCAAAATATTTAGGCTAATCATTTTAAACTATTTATAGATATTTGAAATATTTTTGAATTTTTTGAGGATCTGTTCAAAAATAATTGATAAAAAAGTGTATTCATGCCAAAAAAATTTCAACTCAGTATAATATGATTCCATATATTAAGTTCTTATTATATAGATTTAAAAATATAAAAATACATACGTAATTTTTGTAATTAACTAAGATAATGTTATTTTATAACATAGGTATGCGATTTATTTTTGGAAAAATGAGATCAACCTTCTTCTGACTTCTGTAGATGGTCTACCCTCGGATTTAATTTTCATTGGAGTATTCATTATTGATTTATTATTGAACTAAAACACTCGACACCTACTATAAAGCATATTGACTTCACTAGCTGCTTTTTTGTAACATTAAGTTTCTTCGATGTAGTCCGCGGACGTTTTCTTTGCGTGGACTAAATTACTTAGAAAATAGTTTGTCATTTACTGTAGTGGTCAAATAATATAATTATTAGTAGCACAATTTGTTGACTAATGGAAATCGTCATTCGTACAACGAAACGTAAATAAAATAAACATAAAAACCAAAAACAATAACATGATGATGTCTGATGATGAAAATCATTTATTCGTATTGTTGCGGCCAACGGCTCTGCACAATACGTAGTACATATTAATGAGATAATATTATATTATCTATATTGTTTATACACAATTTTGTATGTGCAAACAACCACTGAAAACGACCGGTCGGAGGCTGAAGTGAAAATACTGAACCGAAAAGTTTTCTTTACAGTGGATGCGGTCTAAAAGAGATCCTTTCGTTCGATCGGACTTGAGTGAAACTATCAAGTTTCGTAATTAAGCATACCGGAAACCCACACTTTGTGTTGTGGTGTGGCGGTCAATGACCCAAGTCTCCTCAAAATCCTATATGTGTCTCTTGCTTTGATATTCACAAATAGAGGTGCACAGTGCCTTTGCCAGTGTAATTTCAACTTCCCACAACCGAATTTTACTTGAATGATAAAACTTTGTCTAGTTGAATTATCACATGATAATATAACAGTTTTAAAAAAAAAATAAATATTTTTTCTATCGAAATAGACAGGTATCACATTTTTAAAACCAGTATTCAATTACCTAGGTGATTTTAATATTTCCTGCATTTTGATTTTTTTTCCAACCGTTATTGAAAATTTAATTTAGAAATGTACATTCTGAACATGGATATTGGATATTATTGATACAGAACTTTTTAAAATGTATCTAATATAATTATGACATACACTGCATGTATGCATGATATGTACATATGTGTATTATAATATTTTAAGTATTTATTAATATCTATTTGAACAATTTAGAAAAATATATAATTATTTTGGAAATGTTCTAGGTATAACTACTAAAATTATATAAGAATTATGCAATTTTACTTCAGTCCATCAATAAAATAATTGTTATAAAATAGAATTTAAGGTTGTCAATAAAATACTTTTAAACCACCATAATAGTAGATTATAAATTTGTTATATTTTAAATTTTGTTTAGTTGTATGCTTTCATATAATATGATATAATATTCAGCTTACATTTAAATAAGTTTCCATATCGTTTAAATTATTGCAATTCAACCTGTTGATCATATGTTAAGTACCTACTGGTTAGATTACAATTTACAGGACTTACAGTAATTTTAAAATAATATAAGAATAGAGGGCAGCAAAGACGTGGTAGATTTTTTTTGTTTTTACCATGAATGTATTGGTGTTACAACGATGTGTGTTTTTCTTTGTATATCATCCTCTTTTTGGAGCAGTAAAAATGATCATACAAAATGCAAAATCAGTTTTGTTTATTTTTTAGTTTAACTAAAAACGAATAACCTCAAATACTTATTATTTTCATAAAATATATACATTATGATTTTCTATACATCGTATAATGTTCGAAATATTTAGTCTCTTTTTGAGATATTTATAGACAGTTTCCATTTTTGTAATTTGTGTCTATTAAATTCGATAAAAAAAAATAAAGCTAGATTCTGATAATATTCCAATGATATAACGAGGAAGTAAAATCTGTTTACTGGATCATCATCAGACCAATCGGTATGCCACAGGAATGTTTAAATATTTAGCCAAGTAGGTACTTGACTTGATAAAATGGTCAATCAGCAAATCCGGTGGTTGAATTGGTGTACAAGATAAATATTAAATTATCTTAGTCAGCCAAACGCAAAAAACCATGTTATGGTTTGCTTATTTCTATTAGTTTAAATATTAGTAGGTCAACGTTTAGTTGGAAAAGTTAAAATATAAGTTCAATGTACGATTAGACTCCGTGATGGTTGGTGAAAATCGGCAGAACAAGTGCGTTTACCATCGGCCGATTCGAGTGGCGCATCAATCACGCTAACACTCACAGTCGCGCGGAAACTGCGTTTAAACTATGCCAACCAGATACAATTTTTCTAAAAGTATGTTTATCGGCACTTTTACGGGATACGCCTTTCAGCACCACTGTCAGTAATTTGATTAGCTTTTAGCCATGTTTTCTGCCATTTTTCTGGCGTGTCACCAGAAATCGGGTAACGTCAGAAGTACAAAATGCATTAAACTGTTAACGCATAGTAAGTAAGTACCTACATAATATGATTAGTAATAAGAATATACAGAGAGCGGCAGAAGTCGGTTCCCGCTGTCCTGTTATCGAAAAACTGCTTATTATTACTAAATTGAGGAACCGACTTTAATACACCTGTATGTATTATAAAAATAAGATAAATTCATTTAATCATCATAACGTACAATGGTAATGATTTGAATGCCGTCTATATGAAATATGTTTGTTAATTTCCATTTTAGATTTCTGTTAAAGTGATGATCTGTCACAATTTCACCATGAATTCAGTTTTGAGTTTATTGGCAAGAAACGATTTCATTTATCAATATACAGTTTTAGTTTTAATTATATTTATAAATGCAAGATTCACTGAAATGATAGTGCAGTATAAAATGTTTGTTTATATATTTCTTAATAGTACTGGTATTTAGTATTAATATAATTTATCACTCTTAATACTTTAATATTTAATAATTCCAAATTATAAAATATTTTCAATTTTGTATTGATTAAATGAAAACAAAATCCTCTACCTAATTTATAAAATAAACTTCCAAAAATATAATGTTAAATTATACATGATTGGGATTTTAAGGGTTTTTATAGGTTCAAGGGTTTGGGTTATTACACTAATACATATAAAATATAGTCTATATTAAAGTAGTAAGAGTGGAGGAGACATTAAAATGCCATAAACATTGTGCTTAATAACTTTATACCTGGTATATTTTATAATTTTTACTTTCCCAACCTAAATGTTCTAACTGACCATACCAAGCCATGACCATAAGCCGAATGAAAACTTCAAGTCTACCTGAAATGTGTGCATTTAGGCGGTCTACTGGTTTCGGTTTTTATTAAGCAGCATTTTCGGTCTGATGGGTTTGTTTTCAAAAATGTCTTCTTGACACGTCTTGTAGGTGATCAAACGTCCAAGATAAAACATTTCGTCTTTTGTCTTTTGATGTTTATTGTATCCGGTGAGATGCATTCCAGACACTAACCGAATTACATTTAACTCAATCATGTATACTGTATAGCCGGTACATATACCTACCACGTGGTGGTATGTGGTACATTCAATATGTGGTCCAGCCACATAACAGATTGATTTTTTTTTTGTTTTGTAGTATACCTACGTATGATCTATTAGTCTAGCTATGTCGAGCTGAAGATACAGTATTAAGAACTCGTTTAGTTTCGCTCATATCTGGGCAAGCGGTACCTTTTATAAATATACATTTTTAAGTCAACTAATAAAATGCAATAATAAAATTTAGAATATACCTACTCTAAGATATTAGTTTTAATGTTTTTATATTTTTAATCATTTTTTTAAATATCATAAATCAGATTTGTGGGAATAGTGTAAAACGACTGTATTAACTTTTGATGTTTGGACTTTGGATGGCAACCTATTAATTTTCAATTCTCAAAGAGATTTTTTTTTAATACTTTTGTATGTACATGAATAAATAATATTAAATATAGGACTTCTGGTTTATATATATTATAATATAATTTAAAGTTATTTAGAGTATTTCTTAAGGTATTTGAAGCATGAAATTCTAGTTGAAAAACGTTTAAGAAATATACTACTGTAATATGAATATTAATTAAATTCAAATAGTTGTATTATGTCGTTGAATCAAAATCCATTTGAAAAACATAAATATAAACGTGTATGCATTTTATACATTTATGATGTTTATAATGTCTTATAAAATATTTGATGTTTTTATTTTCATGAAGTAGTAGGTATGAGGCAGGTATTATTTGGAATTTAAATTAAATATTATATTTAATTTTACTACCAGATATCAGGAATACTTTTTTACACAGAAATATTATGTTTATGATATTATTGGTTTTTACATCAAGTAAATGATATTTACACACATACTTAATGTTGTATTTATATTCAAGACATTCGAATATTTTATTATAACGTAATTGTGTTTTTGAATTTTGAAAAAATTTAATGTTTGTTAAACTTTATAATATGTGTATAGTACCCACATAAATACTACATATGTTGTTAGTTGTTAATATAACTAAGTACTAACAATACATTAAGTAATACCAGAAATGCATTATTGTGTAATGTAAATTAATATCCTACACAGAGTTGAGAAATAAATAGTACTGGTACCAATAAATGTAATAATATTATAGTAATGACATTATTGATTATAATAATAAATTAAACTCTAATATTAATATGTTTAACATAGTTTCTGTGCTATACTGTTTGTAAATTGTCGAACACCAATGTTTGAAAACACTTTTAAACCACGTGCTATTTATTATTATAAAACCCATAAGAATATTAAACTAAGTAAACATTGAACGACTTATCATACTATAGGTGGATTGATATAGGTACAACAATGCACGAATATTAATTTCTTAGGTGGTCTTGTGACAGATAAGATAATAAAATTGAACATTTTTAAGTGAATGTCAGTATCAAAAGTTATTCTTCGTTATAATTTTTTCTTAATCATGCATGGCATTTTTATAAATTTTATGATTTTCTAGCTTAGATATATTTCTGTTTAATAATTTTTCATTTGAAATCGATAATCTAACCTTGTACCTACTGTTTTATTTCAAGTACTTTCGATAAATAATTTTTCACAATATCAAAAAAATTTAAAATTGAATTCGAGGTTTCTCATAAATTGTATTGGTGTCGTTAAAAAAAAGTTGAGCGTAATTGATGAGTTTTTTTTTAAGTTTCTAAAGTTAGACTTTTGACAAAATTCGTTGAAATCACTAAAATATGCGAATTATTCTGAGTCAGAAACTAATACATTTTTTTCTTTTTATTACTAGGACTTTAGAATTTAATGCAAGATTCCTCATAACGTTTTTCTACCTTTGATAAAAAGAAGGTTTACCGGAGTCACCTTAATTTTTATTATCTTTTGAAGTTCAAATTTATACGAGATTGTATATTCACCCTTAAATTAGCCATTTATAATCGAACGATTTCCTAATTTTTTTTTATATTCAAAATCGAATAAACGTAAATACAAGACATTTTCTTCAAATGTTTATATTATCATTTTCTTTTTGTAATAATATAATTTGTAATAGTTTTTTTCATCTATTATTATCGATTATACATTTTTTATTGGGTCAGAAATCTTAAAAAAATATTACAAGGTTTCTCATAAGTCATTATAATATTAAGTAATAGATAAATAGGTACAAATTATTTTTATATGATATATTGATAAAAATCACGAATATTTGATAATTATTTTGTAGTTAAAAATGTATATAATATTCAATTTCTGTAGGACTGTTAATTTAAAACAATGTTCATACTGTGACCAAAAAAATATAAAAATTTAAAAACGATTATTTATTTCTTTCTAGATATTTTAGAAATTCAGTAGGTTGAATTAACTTTTGCCTAGACATTGCATTAGAAATGTCATTGTGTGCATAAATTATATTATATTTTTAATAAAATAATATACTTTAAAAGTTTCAAGTACCTGCGAATAAATAATAATATTTTTAATTTACAACAAACTAATAAAAATTGTAATTCTTCGTTTAAAAATCTAATTTTGTCTAAATTTAAACTTAATAGTAAAATTAATTACTTAATAGCAATAATATCATACAATATACTCTTTGCTCAGAATCGTTTTTCGTATACGTTTATTTTATACATTGAATTCAAATATGTTAAAATAACACTTTCATTATATTATATAGTGACCCACACGACAAGTAATTTTCATCAGACCTGTATAAACTTTCCTATCATTTTTAAAATTTTATTTTATTATAAATTTGTATCTCAAAATGAATAAAATAGATGTGTAAATAGTTTTGACCATGAACTCTTTGTAGTTAGATATCAATAGCTAAATAATAAAATAATTATCAAAAAATACGAACAAAAACTAACCAACATTGAACAATTTCTGTGAAAGATTATATACCATGGTTTTAACCGATCGATGTTCTGATTGTTTCTAAACTGCGTTGAATTATTAAAGTTTCCAAATTTATTGAGTACCTACCTAAATCAAATCTCTTCCCTAGTAGTTGCAACTATGGTGAACCTAATGAGACGAGTTACTAACACTCATTTTCTGATTTATGTTCACCTTTTGAAAACATATTTATGATTCTCCTGACAAATTTATTTTTAATATACGGTTTTGTTGAAGTAATATTTACCTATATTATAATGAATAAACTATAATAAATTCCTATAACATCGAATATTATAGCACATTTTTTCCAAAATCAATACGAAACCTAATCACGTAAATAATTAAATTTTATAAAATATAATACTTTATTATATATTTGATGAACATTATATAATAATTATTATTTGTCTTATTTAATGCTTTAAGAAACACGAGATTAATATAATACTTAATTTAATAATACAATGTAAAATTATTATGTTATATAAATCTTGATATTATGTTATCACTTAACAAAAGTTTTTATAGGGGTGTTAAAGGGAGAATACCCTATCCAGTTTGTCTTAAAGGGTTATTTTTATATCCAACCTATATAACATTCACAATTACGCCACTCGTGAATTCTGTTAAAATGATTGAAGTATTTACCTGTAAACAAAATAGTGGTGTCATGATAATTGATTTTGTAATATTCTCATTTACTGACTAGCCTTTTTCATCATGTTTAATTAAGTACCTAGTCAAAACAAAAGGATGCTCCACATAAAATATAGCTATACGTTGGAACATCGAACGTCGAGTATCGTTAAACATGCTATATTATTTTACTACAGCCCAGTTACTTAATAATTATTAATTAACTTATTAATTTAGTGGTGGCGTGATAGGGGAGTTACCAACTCACATTTCTGCAGTATTACAGACACATTGACACATTGTTGCAAATAATATTTACTTATACTTACTAATATTTGTTATTTCTGACAATATGATCTCTGTTTATTATTTAACTGTGTTTAGTTGGGTTTGGGGCTGGCACAGGTAAAATCATCTGAAATCCCTTTTAACTATAACTTGGAAACATTTACAGATAAGTACCATGTGTTTCTCATGCAGAGTAACAAAGCAAGTATAATAATAACAATAAGTATTATAAATGTATCAACTAAGTCAGTCAGTGCTCACTTAATATAACAATTAACAGCAGACGGAGCTTAAAGTTTGGTCAGCTATCTTAATATTATAAAAAATTATAAAACAATATTGATGCAATTCATGTTGGGATTTATATATATGGCCATACATGTAAATATAATGAACAACCAAGTACCGACCTTATTTGTGTAAGTTTCGTTATGCCTACATCGATAAACAATAGATAATCATTTACAAGCACTGATAATTTAAGGTGAATAAAATTCAAATAAAAAGATACAACACCATTGAAGTGGTTTGTAACAATTAAAATTAAAAATAATAAAAATAAATGATAAAAATCATTGAACAATTATTTAATTTATTATTGCCATAATATAAAAGGTACATGTCATATAATATTATAAGAATGTCATATAATATTGTAAATATATATACTAATAGTGATCTGGTAGATATTATAGTACATTAGAATATTACATGGATTGTTTACAATATATATTTAGTAGAACCTGAGGGGGTGTATTTATAAATACCTAAGTACCTACTTAAAAGTCTCGCTCATATTTTAGTAGGTACAAGTTACAACTTAAGTTAGATAGGTACAGGTCTAGCGTGCAGTTCTACGATTTATAAATTATGCGTACAACTTTAATAACAATAATTAATTCTTTACCTTAGATGAAGTAATATATAAAGACATAACTACATAAGGTCTATTATAATGAATACCTAACACCTATATTTAAATACAACTGGTGTTTAGTGGTTTAACATTAACACTATAAAGTAGTGGGCACTGGGCAATGTATTAGTAAAGTTAATTTAAATATACCTAACCTAACCTTTCATTAAAAAAAAACATAATGACCATGAAATTAAATAGTGTATCAAATAGTACGACAGCAGACGTTACTTTTAATTAAATGTATGTTACTCATCACTGACAAACGGTTTTAAAATAAAATGCAATACCTATGTTTGGAAAATTACACGTTTTTGTAACGCATGCAGTATAATGGAACCACTGAAGCGTAATATGTTATGGCTTAAAGTACCTAATCGGTCAAGATATACGCAAATTTAAGTTTAGTAAGCTAAGACAAGTAAGTGTTGAGTATAATATCATACTGAATTATTGTTATTTAAATAAATACCATCGATTTATAATCAAAACATGATGGAAAACTCTGCTGTTCGTATTTAAAATTACCATATCATACCATAAACATATTGTTTTATTGATTAGTATTGATAAGATAAATCCCATCATTCACAAGATAATCTATCTATAGATTTAAGATACTACCAACTACCTATTCAATAAACAGTGGTGCAATTTATTAGAGGTAGGTAGTGTTTCCAGTTGGATTTGGGTTACTGAAATGTGGACACCGATAAAGTCAGTACATACGGATCGTCCATAATATTACTACCTATTTAATAATAACGTTAACATTATAACAATGTTATACTTATGTAATTTGTTTCCCTATTTTGGTATAAACAAAATTAATTGACCACTAAATTGTAGGTTTGTTTTAAAATTAAATATTAGAGATTTAAAAAATAAGTACTTATTAGATTAATTCTAGAATTAAAAAATATATGTTTTTAAATATAAACCTTTTGACAGTAATATTGTTTGACTGTTTATCTGTTTGCCATAATGCATTATACGGTTCTATTACCAGATTTTTCCAAATTACCTCCATATTATTAAAATGTTTTTATTGATAAGAGTTGATTACTCTTAAAACAAATAGTGTGTGTTTTGTCAAAATACATCAAAGGAACAACATTTAGGTAGAGTAAATAATTAGGTACATATGTTGTGTGTACACAATTATCAATCACTGATAAGAGAATCAGAGGTAAAATGTCATTAGTACAATTATGATATTTACTATTTTAATAATTGAACAAATAAAAATTGATTATACACAAAACGCGATTTCCGGTTGAAATAAAATCTGATCTTAAATATAATTTCTACATTTTAATTTTTAACCACTTTATTGTGTTTATTTCCTTCTAAGAGAATATTAAGTAGGTACCTACTTCTGCAAATTAATTTGCATCTACCTATAAGATTTCTTATAGTTTCTAATAATAACCATTATAATAGGGATATTTTAAACAAACTTTTTTTTATTGCACCTATTTTGTATCGTAAATTTTCTTCCGCGTAAGTACGTGCTCGTTAATTTGTCACTGAGTTGGAAAATTACGAGACCTTTAAAGCTTTGTTGCAAAATATTGTACAAAATACGCACATATAATAATAATGTATACATGTAATATATTTTTACAGTTTAACAGCAGTATAAAACCGCGCAGTCTTAGTGCTGGCTTCTTTGGGAAACAATGAAACAGCTATATATAGATCTATGTGAAAGGATTGTAAAAGACGTGTAGTTCCGTATTGGCATTTTCACGTATATTATTATAAAATATTATGATATGTGTAATATGTGCGAACATGCGTATATGAATCAATTTATTACCCTCCAATGTGCTGGACAATTTATCAGCATTTGTCGAAAAGTAATAAAAACATTTTGCTACTTTTATGGTTTTTGGTCTACTCGACGCCACGCCGCGGGTAAAACTCATTTATGTTTCGTTCGGGCAATCAAATTGTAATTTCTTATGTTATGAATGTTAATAATATTATGTTATTCGACAAATTATTATTTCTGAGTTTAACGTTGGCAAACAATACGCGCATTAACAACAATACTCTGTTTGTCAATACAATTATGTATATTTTTTTTATCCGTGTATATAAGTGTATATTATTGTAATTTCCAAGCGTTCGCCGCGACGTCTGTAATATAGTATCTGTATATACAACGTATAAACAGAGTATATTAATAAGAACGATCATCGTGCATAGTGTTTTACGTGTTGCACGCCGATGACCGACGAACAATTAACAAAATTGAGACGTTGCCAAAAATTTTTTTTTTATTCTAATCTAAATTCGGACTGTAGTTTTTAGACTTTAAGCAGAGTAAGAAACCAATATTGCTTTCAAAAAAGATCACAATATTATTCCATTTGTTTAAAAAAAGAAATAACTTTAAAAAAAAGATAAAAATAGATAATACATGTTCATGGTCTTATTTTATAATCGTATAAGTATTATAATTGCTCGTCTCCCTCACTCAGAATTGTTTTTCTGTGTTCGATGATATTTTATTGAATATGTTGATTTTATTTAATTCAAATTAAAACTACGTATAATACAGCAGAAGTAAGCTCTTTGGTTTTTTTTTAAATAATGGCATGGCGTGCAGGTTAACGTGCAAGTAGCTCACAAAAAGTGAGAAATTATTTTTACAGTCAAAATATTTACCTCTTTTCCTCAAAAAATATTCTATAAATACTACTTTTATATGGATATTTTCGAAAATAATATTATAAAGGAAAATATAAAATTATTTTTTATTCGTTTTAAGGTGAGCTTGTAAGACTTTCTTTTGATGAGGCTAAGCACCCAAAATATTTCCACTTATAGTAGTGACTTAAAATAGTTATATGATTTTAAATAACTTTCAACTATATTGTACTAATATAATCCTTAAATAATTTAAATTTTTGAATCATATTAAAATAATATTTTTATGCAAATTATCATGGTATCATATCGCAACGGGATACCATTATGTTACACAACGTTCTAGTGTATAATTTGTTTATTTCAGGTATTTTACATGCGAGTTAAATATCAACTTAATTTACTAAATTATATGGTACGGCAACAAGATATATATATAAACATGATATCATGGGCTCCACGGTGTTGCAATGACTTTTAATTATCTTATAATTCTCAATTCTTTGATGTTATTGGATTTTTAGCTCGGACTTAGTATGATTTTATATTATAATATTGTTTTCACAATTCGGTATTAATTTTTTTTTTTTTTAAATGTAATTAGTTTTATTTTAAGAGTTTATAAAGCAAATAAATATCCTATATTTCATCCTACCTTAATAGTCAAATATAATTATTTTAGCGTGATTTAAATAAATACATCATTTAAACAGTATATAATATAAACGTGGGTACCTTATTTATTTGCAAATGAGACAACACTATCATCAATACGCAGCATTAATATACCCTCATGTCATGTAAATAACAATGTACGAATTCTGATCATCACTATTCATTAATTAAAATGATGTAATCGTATACGTTTTGTTTAATACCCTCTACGAAATACCACTGCAACTGTAATATTATAAGTCTGGTATAAAATAAATTGCTGATATATTATGTTCAACCCTATCTTCTGCAAGCATTGTATGAATATAATATAACGATTTTTACTCCTTAGTCATTTGTTTTTTCTTTTAATCTAATTTAAATTCTATGAGAAAAAATCTAGTTTGTTGTAATCTCTATAATATACGATGTTTCCTGGAAAAAAGTTCGTACCACACGGATTTCCGTTTTAATAACAAGTTTGCTTCGACACGATTATACGGTAATCTTAATATTTTTTTTTTGAATGTTTAAAAGTCAAAATAATTAAAAGTTCTGAGGCTTACAACTACAACGTAGAAAAACGCCCTTCATAGATGCACAAATTGTATTCGGCAGAGAAATAAAGTTAAAAAACGTCTTTCAAAAAATACAATACCTATATACCTAGTTGATTAAAGTTGTTTTAGTAAAACGTAATTGAAATATTAAGAAATAGGCACATAAAACTAGACATATAACACATAACTTTTTCTAGAAAAATAAATACCTATAATGAAAAACTATACATTTGCAGAGGAGGATCGGTCGCCGAACGGAAATTATTCTGAAAAATATTGTTTATAATTAGGAATCATTTAAATTATACCTACTTATTTAATATCCACACAACAGATTAATCGATTCATTTTTGTCAAAATATTAACAGTCTACTTATTTTGGTTTTATAGTATGTACTTACGCCTGAGTGCATGTTAAATATTTTTATGCTCAAATACTGTGATGATATTTTTCTTTAATACCTAAATTAAAATTATAATAATTTCTTGGGAAAACTATGTACCTATTTTTATGACTCGTGATGTTAGTAACTTTTTAGTATCATTTATCAACCACCTTGCATTAAAACAATTTATTTCAATTACCGTGTATTTAAGATTTTGTCAAATTAAAGTATACAAAATATTGTAAGTAAATTATAAATAAAAAATGTATAACATATTTATATTTTAATATTAAACTTTTTATGTGAGATTCTTTCCGGAAGTAAATATTTTTGGTTTTAAATTGGATTTTTTATGTTTAGGCATTTTAAATATTAATACACGACAAGTTTCATTGGTAATCAATTGTTTTCTTATTTCATATTAAGTAACAGAATTTTATGAAAAATATATATAAACATATTTTGAGTTTAGTCGAGAAAAATAAAGTTAAGGAAGGGTTTATATCTCGTAATTATATTATATCCCATGTTATAGACAAACTTTTAGCTAACTATATGCCTATATACTCATCCCAAACATTTTAACGTTAGTAAATAAGAAAGTATACCTATTAGTTCATCGTTAAATATATGTAAGTATATCAAAATATGTAGAAAAAAATATCTCCATATGAATAAAAAATTAAAACTATGCTATGATATTTATAAATTAAATTAACAAAAAAAATTAATATTTTCTTTAAAATATCACAATAATCCGCTTTAATTGTGAAAATTAATGTCTAATATATTAATTATTCAAATCTAATAAAACGTAAACCAAAAAACAATAATAAGTCGTTAGATTGGTACACCTTATATAATTAGGAATATATCATATATAAATGAATTTTAAAATCTTGAGGACTTATAATTATATATCATAATATTATTTTGTTTTTCCATAAAAAGAAACTTGATCGAATTAAAATAATATTCTTATGAAGGTACTTTTAATTTTTCAAAATTCTATTTCACATCTTTTGTGGTTTATTTGTATCAATATAGGAAAATAGTGTTATCGTTGAAGTGGGTGTATCGTGTATGCTTATTGCTTACACAACAACTTACAGAACTGATAATCGTTGACTGAATATTTAATAGTTTTATAAAATAGTGAAAATGACCTTCTTTGGGATTAAACACAATACAATGCAAATTAATAACTTCAAATATGTATTATAGTCTATAGTACAATTTTTTTAAAATTAATTTAAGTTGAATTGGAATTAAATCCAACACTGTTAAACTAATTTTGTAGGTAGCTGTGGTTTTTTGAAAGAATCATTCATATTTTTATTCAATGGGTTATTTGAATTGTTATTCGCTAAAGGCTATAGTCTGCATCCTAAATATACCTTCTTAATATAAGAATATTCAAAAAACGTCACTTATGATTTATGAATATTATCATACAAGTTGTATAATTTCATGATATGAGCACATGGATTAAATTGCTTGAATCAACTAACGGCTTGTATGGTTGTTTGAAGTGAAATAATGTCGTAAAATGTTTGACCCAATACTATCACAAACAGGATGGGCCAACGAGAATATAATGATGTCAAGTTTAGGAATTGGGTACTTATCTATAGTGTTTATATAGGAATGCACTTACTTCAAATGGTATGGCGAAGAGTGCAATTAGTATGTCAGCGAACGCCAAGTTTGCCAAGTAGTGATTGGTGACCGACCTCATCCGCTTGCTGGTGACGATGGCCCATATCACCAATCCATTTCCGGCCACAGCGATCACTGATATCGAACCGTAGAGCACGGATAGAACGACAACCAACAGGGCTGGCACCTTGTATAGGTCGGAGCTTTGTTGGTCATGTAGCAACGTATCGTTGCCTGTGAAATTGGCGGTGACATTTGCCGTGAGATTTTCTGTGAGATTTACCGCGATCTTGGTTGCGATTTCGGCGGCGGCCATTGCGCTAGGCGACGGCGGCTTCGGCTGGAACGTGGCAACATCGGACTGTCAACAATTCTGACGCCCGCTATTGGTCGCGGGCTTTGCGGCGTTGCCGTCCCGTCATGGCGCCCCGCGGACTCGACTGCGTACCTTGTAAATGTGGACAATACGGCGGTGGAAGTCGTTCAAAACTCACCGTTGACAACAACCGGAAGTAATCTCACAAAGATGTTTAAAACAGTTTATTTGTGATTTGACGCACTCGCCAATAGCGGACCTGAAGTTGTCAGGGAACGAGTCAACGGCAAGCACAAGCGGATAAAATGACAATCGGTCTCTGTATCGATTAGATATATTATTATTATTCGTACACAAACTTTAATATCGTACACACACACACACACACACACTACAACTGTTGTAATCTTCAAAACACTCGACACTGCGACGACGGTGGCGACAGCAGACTGGCAATAAATATATTAGGCGTTTGTCGACCGTATCATACCTAACCTATTGACAGATAAAATAGGATAAAATATGTTATAGTATTGTATAAGAAAAATATATTGTTATTATTATTCAGTGATCTGCAAATATTTTTTTCATGATTTTATGGTAATTCTTCGTAATGAGTTATCATGATTGAACAAATAATTCGTTGTTATAAAGTATATTGTTTTATAAGCGATATCTCATTTTGTTTGTACAGGGGCGTAATTTCATTTTATTTTTCTAGTGTGGAGATTTAAGGCAGGCCAATATTTTAACATTTAACCATGCTGTTCAAAAAAAAAATCTATATTAATATTATTTCCTTCCTTAATAATATAATCCTAATTTACTCGTATCAACTAATGTACTTTTCAAATAGCTAGAATATTTCGATGTATTAAAAGCTTATAAGCAACTAAAGCAACCAACTGAAGCTATTACTAATATTTGGAGAAAAAAGGGAAATGCGGTATAAAGGAACTCACTTTAGTTCCAAAATTAAACACTATTCATACAAAATATCACGCATTATTAATTATTTTTAAATTTTAATTAGTGGGTATCTACTTGTTCTTATGTGGTTATACTGCCTCTTATAAATTGTTACTACTAGCTTCTTCCTTTTCTGAAGCTAAACCATCAGATCATTTAATCTATCATCATTCATCACCCATCATAGTGTTTCGTAAATAGGTTTTAACTGGTTTGAAAGATGAAAAAATCTTTCATTAGAAGCTGTTGATATTGCTATATTGCTAATGTTAAGAATATAGAATTAATGTTTAAAGTTTCATTGAAATCTTCAGAATAATGTTTAAGAAATAATCAAGCCACACTTATAACATAAGGCTAATCGGTCTTGACTCTAATATTTATTTTCTTACGAAGGCCGATACATGTTATTATCATTTGTCAACGGATATATTGAAGGCTCAATATCAACTTGAAGTTATATTAATTGAATGTACTACCACATTTTACCGTTTCCCCAACGAGGATCACCCATTAAATATCAGCAACTGGCGCCGACCTATTATTCAAATAAGACCATAGAGTAATTTATGGTTCTTTATTCATAACTCTATGAGTAAAACAGGAGTTTACCAATTGTTCTTAAATTTTAATATATCAAATGCGCTCTGACTCTTCTGGGTCGATATGCCAATTGCGCTCTGTATTTTCTGGGTGATAAACCAATTGCGCTCAGTTATTTTCAGGGTTTATAATATTATAATTGATATTACAGCATTTACTATCTATACCTTTATACAAATATGTGTATTAATAAATAGATAAAAACGTGCCTCACATGCCGTGGTTATCACATAAGGATACATTTGATAATAAAGTGGATAAAAAAATTAAATAGACATATCACTTAAAAGAAATACTTATAGGCACTATAGTATACTAAAATATTTAAAAAAAATATTAATATATTATATATAATATAATATATATTACATGCATATATACGTGGGTATTTTATTGATATTTGATAGTTAATTATAACTGCGCATAAGAGCATCAATGGAATTCCAATTATTAACACTATTAAGTTAGTGGTGCCGTCGCATTCCTCCCCCCCTACAATGACGCCCCTGTTTTTGTATGTAATTAATACACAAATATCATGGTTTGCTACTAGATATATTACATTTAGTCCGTTTATACGATGGTGTTAAAATGGTTTTAGATCTACAGATACTTGTATTTTTATTGGTAAATAATATAACCCAAGAAACCTAAGAATAAAAGAGTAAATATCCGTTGATTTATAACCGTTTAAAGGGAATTGCAAATGGACAATTTTTAAGGAGTTCAAAATAGGCAATTTCCAAATTATATGCAAGCGGGTCTTTACAATGTGTGCGTAGTAAGTGATCATTAGTGTGTGTGCATGTGTGTAGAAGAAATAGCGGAGAGCTCCCTCACGCACATGAACAATTTGCCTTGCCTCGACATTGTACAAGTAAACAATGTACCTATGCTCATTTGATGTACTTTTTGCCAATCCTACCGATGGACCTAATAACGCGATAAGACTTCTGAAAACTGATTTGAATTCGTTAATATGTTTTCTTGAGATCGATAATTTTATTTTAAGATATTTAATTTAATTTTCAAAGTATTCAAACAATATGTACATTAGTTTAGGAACCCAATAATTGTCCAATGTTAAAATTATTTTAATCTAAAGTAGACATATTAAGAGTATACGAGTTCAAATCAGTTTTCAGAAGTCTTATCGTGTTATCATGTCCATATGTCATGTTATCATGATTAACAATAGTTAGGTACATTTTGGTTGAAATGATTGACCGTTTGCAATCCTCGTAACGTCATTATAATAGGTATAAACGTACTTATTAATAATTATTATCTATTAAGTTATAAAGCTGTTAATTTTAAATATAAAATTATTTATATCTACTAATTTAAATATTAAATAATAATTAAGAACACCAAGCATTATTTTGTATATTTACAAAAAAAAAATTGTTATCCGTGTTGAGTAATAAAATAAAGATATCCGCTCTTTTTATTATGTGCACTTAAATCTAAAATTATATTCAGTGGTGTATTGTGTATAAGGTATTATTAAAAAAAAACTATTTTGTATATTTCAGTTCTTATTTTTTTTGTAAAAAATACAAAATTATTAGTATAAATAATTTGAAGATTATTCAATGTTAACCTTAGACATTCAGATTCTTTTGTATTTCTATAATCAAAAACTCTCTCGTAGAATATTTTATGTAAATCATTTCATTTGATATAACACCAATTTAACTTATTCTTACATAATATTGAAATCGAAGTTAAATGGCAAATATACATTAAAAACAAATAAATCTAATATAAACTAAGAATTGGATATACCAGAAGAACACATGGTTTTCTAATGGCAAAATAACTTCCACTAATAAACGTAACCCGTGGATTAATCTTAAATATATCAAACACATAATGATTTAATGTCACAAATACACGAAGGAAAGAACTAGGCAATAGCTCCCTTGGATGCTGCCCTGGGACTAAATTCAAAAGGTATCGGAATCTATCGATTATCTTAAATACAATTTTACAATGTAATAGAAAAAATTTAAAAAAAAAAAAACCCATGTACTATGAAGCCGTAATTATAGATAAATTTGATCTATACTATATATTATATAGAGAACGAGAAAGAGAGATGTTAAATTACTTTTTTTTAATTCTTTAGTTTTACTAGTTTTCTTTAAAATATATAGTAATATTCTATAAAAGTATAAAACCGAAAAAGAAATGTATTCATATATTTTGTGTATACTTGTTATTTAAATGGTATTAACTATTATCATTATGTATAAGCTATAGCTAGTAATTAGTATAATACATTTTATACGGAGTTCAAACTAAAATAATATATCACTAATATTCTCAAATAGTTATCAGTATATCACAAACAAAACAAATTGGAGAAAGTATATTGCTGTTTTCATCACGCACAAACGGTAAACGGTCACTTTAGATTATGGTAAAAATATTCATTGTAGAACGAGGACACTTTGTACTAATACAGTCGATTCCGCTTAATAGAGACACCGGTTAATAAGGACAACCGCTTAATAGGGACAATTCTTCAATTACAAAAACAAATGTATACTTGTAGGGTAAACATTCGCCGCTTATTTGGGCCACGAATCCGGATAATTGGGACATTTTTATCGAGTATATTAATAATTCAATAGTTCAACAATCGTGACGGACTCTCGTAATCGATCATTACATTACATTTTATCTTATTTAACTTTATTTTATCTTATCTTTTATCGTATGTTCAAATGTGATAGTTGTTAAATGTTATTTGGTGCAATGGTGCATCAGTCGTGTTTGTCGCGTGTAGCAACGATGGCTCGTGTACGTAAAGATTTATCGTTTGCTCAAAAATTAGAAATTCTGGACAAAATTAAATTACAGCTACCAGGCTGTAATACACGTCGTCTTTCGGAAATTTTAGGAGTACCGAAATCAACAGTTTTTTTAAATAAGATAAAATACATAATAAAAAAATAAAAAATATGTAATATGTACCTACTTTATATGTAAGTATTTTTATAAATAATTAGGTTATATCATGTTTTTCTTTTTGTACTATCAAATAATTTCTATAATACATTGTTTGTAATTTGTAATAATAAAAATATATAAAACAAATCAGTTTTTCAACAAATTTATATGTTGGTTTTTGTATTTCGGATTATTGGGACAACCGCTTTATTGGGACAAAATAACACCCAACCGATGTGTCCCAATAAAGCGGAATCGACTGTATAATATGGATACATATTATAGGTACATAGTATTAGTATGAGGTATATATTATAATATAAGCAAATCATGACAAGTTATATTAAAATTGTTGTAAAGTTTGATGATATCTAAACATTATTATTGGTAGGTACCTATCAAATAATTAATGATGATATAAATACAATTTTCATATATAAAATGTCTATAACATAAACAAGTCATAATAAATCATGGTAGGTAGGTTGAATATAATATAATATAGCGAAAACCCTCTTAGACGAATTTAGGTCTCAATTAAGTTGAAATTGTATACAATTTCACAGCATTTTTAAATAATTTGTTATGACTTCAGACGTATTTATACTATATATAGGTACTTTATTTTATGTATGTTTATAATATGTATATAATATACTAGTACAAAGTTTCCACGTTCTGAAATGTTCCGACTTTTATCCATCCGTACTAATAGTGACATAGAACCTACACAAATGTCAAACTCTCGAAATAATATAAATATTAATTTTGTGCATCAAAAAAATTCAAATATATTTTATTTTATATAGTTTCGTGTACTGTTTATTGATACTGTTTTAGAAATTTAATTTTAATCGATAGTCGTTGTAAAACTATGTTTTATAATATTTTGGCGTTATACAAGTAGTGTATATTTCTTTTGTCTATTACAAAAGAGGGGAAACTCTCAATATTCTTTATTCACATTTTTTTCGAATTTAGAAGTAATACTAACAAATAAAATTGGCATTCGACAAGCGGTAACATAACTTCCCTTGACGGGTTAGTAAGTTGTGACTGTTTAAAAAAAATGTATTACAAACCTATGTAAATATAGATCGAAAATTGTCATGCAATTCTCGATATCACTGTATCCTATACACATGCACTAATAAATAATATATTTTTTGTTGCAATAATAATAGTACTATATTGTTATTTTGTATTATGTTTAGATTTTATTCATAATAATTTTTACAATTAAATTTATAATTTAAAAAAAAAACATTAAGATTGATCTTATACCGACAAAATAAAATAAAAATGTTTTTTAATAATTTTGAACTATCTCCATAATGGATTAGACCAAATTATTTTGTATATCCTAGAATAATTACCAAGTCCAATCGGTAAAACGTAGAAATTCAGACATTCAGCGGCAGTTGTAGATATTTTATATGTAATTTATATGTATATTGTACATGTACTTTTTCCGTACCATATATAATACAATACATTTATAAATTATTTAAATCGTATGTTTATTTTTTGTCCGGTGGCACATACTGAGTGTCTTCCCAATTCTTAGGTACGCCCGTCACTTAATCATGACATTTTTATTTGCTTATTGAATTATTATACTGTATAGATTGTAATTATTTATTTTGAATAACAAAAAAGTGTATATTTGTATATACTAATTTTTTTTTTGAGTTTTTTTATTAATTTAAGTTTTAAACTTTTAACACCATGGTATTATTATTATTATTAATTTATTTCTCAAGATAAGAATACTGGGCCTCACTGAGTATTCTCGTGGGGAGGCCCAGGAGTTATTATGTGTAGGTACATGAGTATAATTAAAACATATTCCATGTAGAATAGTTATTCAAGAAACTACCAAAGTAGAGTTGATAGCGTAATATCTCCAGAATTTAGATCTTAGTTAAAAACTCAAATAGCAACAAGCAAAATAATTATTTTAATTTTAAACTATTTAGGATAATAATTATAATACCTTAATACCATGCGAATGCATACCTATATACTTTTTTAATATTATGGACCTATTTTTCGATTTTTTTTATAAAATGTAAATATAATTATTTACATTTTATGTATATATGAATATTTGATGATTTGTTGTAGCTAATTAATTTATAAATCTTGTTAATTATAAAACGTGTAAGCAATTATCACTTTTAAAAAATAATTTGATATTTTGTTTAACATTAATGACTTACACGTATTTAAAAATAGAGCTAAGCGAATAAATATCATCTCATTATTTAAATGTTTGTCTCTCAAAACTATCAAATTCATAACAAGAATTAAAACAGCCTTGATAATATGTTATATCCTTTTCTTTTGAATGCATGAAGAACAGATCATTATAAGATAATTTTAAATAAAGTGAACGTACTTTTTACTATGTTAAACCAAATCACATTCTTTATGAGCTATTTAAAAATTATATAACAAATAAACGATAATGATAAAACGTTGACTTTTATGCATTGGGAATGTGTCCAAGACTATTAATTATTGTTATTTGTTAATTTTCTAATAAAAAATTTAACAGCTATTATTAAGATAATAATAATATTATGATGAGTAAAAATGACCTCATACTTAATTTTTACTCAATATTGCCGTTACGACTTTGTTTGTTTCAGAATTTGAAAAATCAAGAACGAAAATATACAACTTAAAAATAGTTACGATTTTTTTGGCTTAGGAAATCTGTTATGATAATGATTTGATTATAAACACACAATAATATACATATTATATAATATACTGCAGCTACTTATAAATATAGCAGACACGCGGAGAAAGCTATCAATTACTGAACAACTATACCACACCTAGGGGAAAAAACAGAACACAAATTCGTATTTAGATATACTTACAAAGTATGTGATTTTTTTATCTTTTTTTTTTTTTTTTTTTATTATAGAAACGATTTCGATGAAATAAAAATCCTAAAATCGAACGAAATCGGACGTGAAATAGTACGAAAACAAATGTACCGCCAAACGGTCCGATCGAGATGGACTCCGTAATTTTCGGAAGGGACCGCACCGCACGCTTTTCCGGGTATACTGAACGCGGTCGTGCCTGCCGTTGAGGCGCGTTCGACGTTTGGCGGCGTAAGCACGAGAGACGCCACGCTGGCAGCTTTGCCAGCGACACGGTATTACCGTGCGGGCGGTTTTTTGGTGAAAAGTTTTCGTCGGTAGTATTTTGATTTTGTTTTTTCGATATTCTCAACGATGAGGGGCGGCTGTTAAGGCTCGGCGTGCGAAATGATTTTTCTCAAAAAACTCTTTACGAGTGGTAAAAAAAAAAAAAAACGACCGCAAAGGTTTCATGCAGCACACGACATGATACAAACAGAGGTCGTGATTTAGTGAGGGCATGCCCATAGATGATGGTTTTCTATATATAGTAGTGTCAGAGTAAACCGTGGAATGCTCAGGAATTCGGAATGCGCGAGCAATTGCAACGAGTGTGAACAATAATTGATGTAATAATATCGAGAGCACCACAGAGATAATCACATATTATTATCTATATTCTCTAGATACCGATTCTGGGAGTACCGAACTCCGCACTGGTCTATTTAGAGTTCAACGATTTGTCATTGATTTCGAATTTAATAACACCCGCCTCTGGGCTCCCCACACACAACGCATGATTATTTATTTATTTTTAAAGTTAATTTCGGGGGTACATACACCGGCTATTATAGCGCAGAGTTCTTCCTGAACCCGGCAAAAAACCAACTTGAGGCGGTGGGTTTTCCTCGTTATGGTTTTAATGTCAGTAAACGCTATTACAAAAGGCACCTGATTCGCAAATGGTGGTCTGATGAGTCACGACAACGGATATCGGAGGTGGCGGACCAAGGTGACGGCGGCGTGTCATTTTGACAAATATAATTGTGTGGTACATCGAGCTGTATCTAATAATAACAATCATATTAATAATAATAACAATAATTAAACACGGACTATACGCTTTTAGACGTCTTTATTATTGTCCGTCCATCCGAGTATACGACGTATGAGGAGACGCGAGGAAGGTACGACTTGACGTGCACGACCGGGTTGATGGCCAAGGTCAACGGTTTTCGGAAATATCCTCTTTATCTGTGTATATAAACGCTCATAGTCTTTAACGAGACTTAAGTTCGCAGTCGTTCGATATACATCGTAGTAGTCGATTTGCTCAGTTCGTCCGCCGAAGAAGATAAAATGATCACCGCTGTACACTGTTCGGTAAGACCAAAAGTTTCTTTTTCGTTTGGATAATTTATAGGCCCGTATGAAATATGTATTATGTTGTTGTAGGATTAATCTGTTAGATTTTCTCTTTTCGATTTTTCAACGCACATATTATTAATTATTATGACTGATACATTTTTATTATATTTTGCATCGTCAACGAACCGAAAACGAAAAGGCGTGCAAACAAATAAACATAACGAATTTTTTGGTTTTTAATCAAAATTCAAAAATAAGATATTTCACAGGGTTTTTTGACAGAGTCGTTGTTATAAACACTATTTATATATTTTTTTTATCCTTGGATAAACTTGGATATTTTTGGATCAACAATGAAGCCAAATTTTACATTTAGTTTTTCTTTAGTTCGCCTGTTCGCCATCGATAGCGTATTTTCATTAACATACATTGCGATGATATAAATTATAAAAATTGAACGTTAAGAATATGTATTTTAATGAGTTGTTTTCTTTCAATATTGAATATAAGATAGTATGCACGTAAACACCATTTAATAAATTTATTCTAAGGATTGGGAAAAATCACGTGACCATAAGAATATTTAAGATATACAACAAAATACCTACTTCTAAATATTTCATAAATTAATTAATTGATAGGCGTTAGTTTTTACTGTTGAAATTGTTTTGTGTACATTTCGACGCCAAATATTAAATTATCGCTGATAGGTATTATTATTGCAAATGATTAAGAGAGAAATTTGTCTTCGATCATTTCATGACATTTTTAATTTTTTTCCCATAGACCGAAAAATTAGTTCCAAAAACATTTTACCGAAAACAAAAACATTAGCTTTACAGTTTACTGCATACTAATTCCCATACATTTTCAAAGTTAAGAGCTCTATATGCATGCACTAATCAGTGGGTTGGAAATTATTTCGGTAATAAATTGTAAACTAATACGTGGAATAAAATATCCAAAAAGTTAATTTCATACCCTTAACATCAATAACTTATTATAATAATGTATTATTAACTATAAATGCAGTATATTAAGGAATCAGAAATGTTGGGTTCCAAACTATCATTGGATTATAGAGATCTACTATATTGTCGGGTTTAAAATTCAAAAAACAATTTTTGACAAAACGATAAAAGTATAATATAATTACACGATGTGATCAAAGGTGTGTAGTAGGTACCTACGTGATATTTTAGAAAACATTATTAATCATATATGACTGTGTTCGCCACTTTAACATGAATTAGCAGAGACATTGATTTATGCGCAGTACCTTCAGAGTGGGTATAGTGGGTATAACTATAATATCTATAGATCTAAGAGCCGTCATACCTGAACGTATTCACATGCATAGATTCTAATATAATAACTATAATCTATAATATTATTATATAAAATTAAATTCATATTTATATACTTTCCGTTCTAGTATACATTATACCTATATGCTATATGAATATACCTGCTATAGTATCCATCTAATATCCATACCTAACTGCCATTACACGATACACAGTGCGTGACATTTCACTTATCCTGTCAATCATTCAGTAATATGCCTTCACGTTGTAGGCATTGCTGTGCATGATGGTCGCATGCGGTCACGTCCTGGCGTATCCGTACAACGGTAACAACATGCAGTGGTCGAACCCCGGGGCTGGTGCGATGGGGTACCACCACCAGCAGCCTGGGTTTGGCGGCAATGTGGGTCAACAACGCGGGTATGGCGGTGGGGCAGGATTCGGCGGCGGCAATTTTGGGCAAGGTTCGGCGTTCGGTGGACAATCGCGGTGGCAGTCGGCTGGTTACGGTGGACAGCAGCAGGGAGCTGAGGCCTACCAGACGAACGTTTTCAACGAACCTGACCGGTACGGATATGATTACACGATGCCTGGAGCCACTGTACACTTCTTGATGTATAAAAAACGTAAGTGAATAACTACAGAGTTCAGGGTGCTGGCTGAAAAAGACTTTTGGCGGCCGAAAACCCTATCATGACTTATAAATATATGACAATTTACAATGATAAGGTAAGGTGGACCCAAGCACCTATTTTTATAAGCCCCAATCATGACAATATAATTTGATACCTAGTCGACACTTGATTTTATTTATTTAATTTCATTAGGTATGAATTTTTGTTTTTATGAAAATGAAGATTTATTTAAGTGTCTGCGCCATTTTTTGTAAGTCTACGAAGAGGATTACCTGTGGGGGGGGGTAGTGATGGATTAGAGAGCGGATATTATAGGATTTGGATGATTTAATAGATATAAGAGAAAATGTACAAGATTTGGCCATATGGTTTTCATTTGTAAATCTGAGTTAAATGTATGGTGTGAGACGTAAATTGGACCTGAGTATTTAAGACAACATAATAATTACAAAACATGGTTTTATGTAGGAAGAAAAATAAAGTCGATATTATTATAAAATATTGTTGGGTATATGATTCAGTTTTGATTGATAGTGACAACTGCGAAACGTGCAAGATTATAAACTTTAAAAATATTGAGTTTTATTTGTTGTCAAATGACGGATGAAAACACTAATATTGCAAATGTTATTAACCCTTTATTTTTTCATTATTTAACTTTAATTAGTAATAATTGTAACCGACATATTGACATTACAGCTTTAACTTAACATCTACATTTAGTTATTTGCAAAAAAATTATAAATAATTAGTTGAAAAAGCATATCTACATTATAAATAATACCTACGCCTTAATACAGAAAAAAAAAAAATCAGTTACTAAAAACATTAATATTTTAGTAATGACCATTGGTCACAGGGGATAATACGTATGTTAAAAATACCTTCTAATCCTCGGTAATGTTAAATATAGAGATTTGTTACAAATCTGTTCAACGTAGGTACTCAAAGTTTTATCATCCTTAATTATTAATATCATTAAAGTTAAGTATTTTTCTTTGACTCTTATTTGTCACACAATCATGCTTTTCACTTTGTGACAATGTATAAGTATGATAAATTTCTGGGCAATACACACATTTTCCTAAAATATGTTATAATAGTAAGAAACATATTGGTTTTAACTTACAAACTGCTTATGAATTAATAATCATTACAAAATATACATATTAATATATTATACATATTAGAATATTCACATATAGATAGTATAGATAGTCCTGAAATGAATATTCATGAGATCATAATATTATCTAACTTGATTAAGCTATTAGAGAATAATCGTTTCGTTTCCCAAAAGTCTTATTACATATAGAATTCGGGGATAAAAAAACAAAACTCGAAGTATAGATTCAATGAATAAAAAAAAAAAAAATGTACTAAAACTTAATGCGGTATACAAATGCGAAATTGAAATAACTATAACTATTATTGCGAATTCAACGCGAATGGGGCTGTGGCAAGACTTGGAAAAGCAGCCTCCGGTTTTAGGCGACGCGTGTTGTGCTTACGTAATAAACACCTTTTAGTATGTATTCGGGAATGCATAAAGTTTTGTGAGACACTTGGTGTAAGGGGTGGGCGAGGGGTGGACTAGGCTTACAAACGACGGCGCGCCGGTGGAACTCATCTCTTGTATCACGTGGCAACGGGGGTGAGGTAAATAATTTAATAAGAGAGCTGGGTGGAATGAAGGCGTTCGGAAAAGAACTATCTTTTGTGAACGCGTTCATTTGTATATGGGACGCAGTCATGAATGCTGCAGTCAAGAGACTGTCTTCATTTAAATAAAGTATGTTAGTTTTAGCGTTCAAACGTTTCACGAGATGTAGCGTCTTGAGACATTTGTGAAATATTTCAAACTTAAAGTAAACGTGTTTACTCGTAATACTGCAAAATATACTAAATATTACGCCTTTTATTTTCTGGATTTAACCATGGGTATACTGCTAATTAAACAGTTTTCATATACTACCTGCTATATTATAATGATAACAGGAAAATTGTTCATCGGTAAAAATGATATTAAGAATATTGATTATTATTTTATCTAACTAACACATATTTTAGGAACACGGATTGATTTAGTATTCTAGTATAATATCAAGACATTTTATATAGGTATGTTGGTAACTTAACACTTAACAGTTTAACACTATTCATTTGAAAACATTGGTAAAATATTATTGTACTAATTTGTAATGAAATATTAATATATTATAGTAAAATTAATATGTTATATTATCTGCACGATGAATATGACGAACAAAATTATCTTATACGATTAAATATAAAATATTTATCTGGCTGTAATAGCAAAAAAAAACTCTTAATTTAATGATTTTTTTTAAATACATCACTTATTAATTTTTAAATCGTTTACGATGAATGTACCTATATATATCATAAATAACTCTTTAATAATGCGAACTTTGCCATGTAATTGATACAAAATTAAAATTTTATTTAAGTTTGAAAATAGCGGCCCTTTTCGCGGTTTTACATATTATGTATTATGTCCACCACTAAGCCAAAATAAAAATGTTTCAACCTGACAATTATATTACATTAATACACATCTACAAAACTAATTTTTTATACTAATGTGTAAGTGTAACCATTTTAAACAATCTTAATCGTTGCAGGTGTCATATTATTTTTGTATTTTTATTTTTTCATCTTTGTTAGATTAAACTACTTTTATTTTTGGACCTGTATAGTATAATATATTAATATGTAATAAATAAACACTGACGAGATTAAACAACTTTCAAAATGATATCCTTATATTATAATACCCCCTTGACGAGATTAGATTTTTAACACATAATATGTGAAAGGTCCTTAGTTCAAAATATTTACAACATGTTGCTGTTATAAATAATGATACAATTTAATTTTAATTTTATTTCCTTTATTAACATAGACTATGGAGGTCATATTATGTAATATACCTATCAATATGTATTTTTTTTAAATCTACGAAATAGCTGGACAGGTCATAATGAGAATTGGCACCTTATGCAATGGCTATAATATAAGGGAAGTATCTCATTAATTACTGAAATTCGTCAAATTTTGATATGCTATTTTCAGAATGTTCCTACTGTTTCATCAAAGTAAATCAAAGTAAATAACAGTGTTAACTTGACACAGCACATTGTCTAATCATTATGAAACAGCACATACCTTGGTGTACAAAAGTTCTTAACAGTTTGTTGATATACTTTATTTAAAGTTATAGTGTCCACTTGTCAGACATATTATACTTCAATATTTCTAAACACGATATAAGATTAAATAAGTACCTATTTGTTTATCAATTGATATAAACGTCATCATATTTGTATTGACGATTTTAATTTTTAATTTCTTATCCTCATTATTAATATTTAAATGTACAATTATTTTCAAAATGCATACATTAAACATTGACTATTATAATTATATTATATGTTTGATAATACGATAATATAATTACATTTTTCAAGAAATTATTAAAATAAATATTTACAATATATATTTCAGAAGGAAACAGAGAATCCGGAAGTAATCATCATAATCATGGCGTAGATTCAAGTGGCTGGGACAAACGTTATTAACACTTTTATCAACTTACCAAAATATTACAATTATATTATATATTATATTACACTATAGTAATTAACAAAATAGTTGGTTAAATTTAGGAATATTTACTGTGGAATATTATAGTTTACATACATAATGTACTCACTGCAATGTTTAAAACAAATATGTTGTAGGTATACAGTTTTAATATTAGTATAAATTGTGATTTTTTTTTTAAAATTAAATTGTGAATTAATTAATCACTCATAACTTTGAAAAAAAAAATAGTTATTAAGGTCATAATATTAATTAAGATAAATACTTAAATAATAATTGTATAGGTACCTAGGCAGTTGGCTTATACAGATTATTGTAAAAATACATAAATTAAACAATAACAAATCGGTTTTATTATTTTGGTTACAAAAAATATTATAAGTCAAAAGTTTCATGAATAATACAACAAATTATTTAATATATTGCACGAGTTTTCGTATAAAAGACTACCAGATTCTAGATAAATGTGTAAATTTTAAAAGATTAGCTTTTTATCTTTTTATAAACTCAATATCTTAAATACATCTAGATGAATAATATAAAACAAATTTACACTATGTCATACATTCACACTTTACAATTTGTCTTATGTTAAAGCTTTGTAATCAAAATATTAATAGTTAAGAAAAATAATGTAACATAAATAATAGATTTAGTTTAATAATAAATTATTTTTTAGTTAAGTTTTCATACATTTTATTGATAAATCGCAGTCAACATGACACTAGAATTGAGAATAGTCGATTTAATCATATACAGTCTAATAAAGGTAAATACTAGTTAAATATTCAAAAATCCACCTTAAAACTAAAATACTTATTTAGTTATATTTACAACCTACGTTTGACACAAACGTCTCAAACACATTAGGATGCAGTATATACAAATATGGGGATTACCTAAAAAGTCAATTCCACAGTAAATTCTGGTATTACAAAATAAAATCCTTAGATTAATAACCGACTTTTTCCGTACATCTCAAACAGTCAAATTTAACCCTCAAAATTACCAAAAAAGCAGGAACAACCAAAAAACTTTATTTCAAGTTTAGAAACTTCCTTAAAAACCACAGTAATCCCCTCGTTCATAACCTCTTAACAAACTTTATTCCCGGAATCTCTTCTAGAAAGCTCAGATGAAAATAGGTTTGAAACCTAATTTAATTTTAACACTATAGCACATAAATTCACGCCGAAGTGCTGTCACTGGGTGGTTCTTTCATTACGTTTTCAAGTTTTCTAAATGTCCAAAATAAATAAACATCATCACTTAAGTATGTGATATGTACAGATTTTAAAATTATCGAAAAAAAAAAATTAATTCTAATATTGTTTTTCGACATCTATAAAAAAAAATTTTTCAACGAATTGAATTAAAAAAATTGCCTATACATTGCTCAAAGAAGTCAAAATATTTTGACAATTTTAAAGTGTATATAACATTCTAATATAATATTATACATTCTGTGAAAATATGAAAATTAATTTTTTGGAACATTTTGTCACGCTTTTGAAATTTACTGGGAATTTTTAATTATTGACCCCCAAAAGTACCAAATAAGATAGATTTATTTTCCTCTCGGAAAAGTTGCTGAAGTAGAACATCAAAAAGAATTTTTATTTCCCTATGGGGAAAATGTGATGAGAAACAAGTTCTTCCCAAACTGGATGAAGTTGAGCAAGTTGTATGATTCTTTTTTATTATTTTCTTAAAAGTGTGTTTATTTACCATCATAATATTATTATAGTGCATTTGTGATGCTTTTATTCCATTACACTAAAAAGCGTGAAGAAATTTAATCTTTCAAAGCGGTTCGCCGAATCTCTGAATATATAAATTGAAAAATGTATTTTAATAATAATACAATTTATTCTGTCACTTCACTCGAAATATATATACCTACTAATCTGATATATAAGAAATCTCTTGTGATCTTTTGTCATTGCACTCCTCCGAAACGGCTTGACCGATTTTAATGAAATTTTTTTGGTATATTTGGTAGGTATGAGAATAGGTCGTAAAGTATTTTTTAACCTCCTAGGTCCAACCCGGGGAGGTGCTCAAACTGGTATTTTGAGATTTAAGGTGGACATTTTTGTTTATAAATTGTTGCTATATTGCAGGGGTCCTCATCAGGGTTGTAGAATGCCCCAAATGTAATTTTTGAAAATTATTTGCGGGCCGCATGCATTTTTAATGATTTTTTTAATAATTAAAAACATGAAAATTATATATATATATTGTTAGGTCAATATGTCAATACAAGTTTAAAATAGAAAGATAAAATAAATAAATAAAAATGATAAGATAATAAGCGACGTTCATTTTATTCACTGTTTATAGAATTTTGGATTTTAGAATGAACAATTTAATTTTAGTGCTGGCTGCACTAAACTTACTAAAGGGGCTGCATGCGGCCCGCGGGCCTTATAGTGGGAACCACTGCTATATTGGTTATAGGAGAAATAATTAGTAAAAATTAGTATTTAATATTTGGTTGCATTCTTTAATCGGGAAATTCAGGTACAAGCATGCATCAAATCAAATATTCGCACATTGCCTACTTGATACGCTGTCGTTCATTGTCCGCGATCCGGCGTAGGTAGTCGGATTACCTACCAGAGAGGCTAAGTTGCCACGAAAAGGAGATGAACAATCACAATTTTTTTTTAAAATAATGTTTGTGACACTTGTGGACTTGAATCTAAACATACAATCGACCCTCAGACAAGTGCTGCGCCGCACGGTTGGAACTCGTGTATATGTTAGGCCGGATTAAGTGTTAGACATTTTTTTTTTTATTAAAATAAGTAAAATATCTGTTTTCAAGTACCTGTATAACTCATATATAATACACTACATATAATACACTACCTACGTATTGAATTAAAGTTTATTATAAAACATGTATAAATACTATGCAGGTACCTACCTATGTTTATTTGAGAGTCCAATATTCCAGTCCATATTATAATGACAAAACAAATTTGAAGTGTAACTAAATATGTGTATATTACCTAAAATATTGTATTAGGTACCTATATGACTACCTATTTATATATGATTATTGTTTTAAGTTACTTGCAAAATAAAAATATAAATTTAGGTTTTTTTAATCACAATAATGGTTGTAAATTGTAATTATATAATATGTATATCATAATGTATTTCAGTATTTCATATCATAATATTACATATTATGTTATATTTTAATTTGTAAATTATACTGCATAACAATAATAACAGTAATTAAAATAATTTTTAATTGTCATCTCATTTTACATGGTTGTCCAGGTCAACTGTTTGTGTACGTTTCGGATATTTTATATGTAATAATATGATGGACCTATATGCACACAATAGTTTTAAGAAAGTAATTTCACATTTGCGGATATTTTAAAAATTGAGTACCTAATGCATAGTTGGACTTGTTGTGTATATAAACTTATACAGAGTGAGTCACCAACCACGTTTCACCACAATTTATTCATAATAAATTCATTCAAATTTTGATTTTTAGAATTTTAAAATATACTTAAAGGGCAAAGGCCATATATTTTAAAATTCTAGAGATTTTTTTGTACTGTGTAGTACTGGAGTTTAGTGCTGTGATGAACGGTGATGCAAACTTATTGAATTATTGTTTTTATAGAATTGTTAATTTGTGGTATTAAATGATTAGTTAGTAATTATCATTTTTTTTAAAGGTAATAATCCTTGTTATTAAATAGTATTATAATATATATGTTACACCGCAGTGTTCAAACTCCGGATTATTACAATAAATTGTTGGGCACCGTTATTTAATTACAAAAATATCCTGTATTCGGTGTGCTTCAATCTTTTGCTCCTCCCCTCAAATTCACACCCTATAACAGCTGTCGAAGAATAAAGATTATGATATTACAACGCTGCACATATTATATAAGACGTGAATACGTGATTCATATGGCGTATGTAATATGTATTTATAATATAAATAATAAGAAGCGACGGTAATGTACAATATTATTGTTTATACTTCACATAAGTATCTTACAGAAGTCTGTAAGTGAATAGGAGACGTTACAATAGTCTTACTCACAATATAGGTAGGTACACACAATATGGATTATAAATATTAGGTACCTAGTGTTTATAATCAATGATAACACTTAAATACACACAATTATAAGTAAGCGCTGTGGAGGCGTATGCAGTCGACGGCATTCGTACAAAGTGCCATGTGAATAGGGTTTTCCACCTTTGAAAGATAGCAGCCCCGGAGACGGGCCGATAAGCAAAAAAAAAAAATAAAAATAAAACTATTATCAAAAAACGATTACACCGACCCAAAAACTAAACGCAGATATTCGGATTATAAGTCATATTCAAGTCTATACAAGACTATAAATCGTATCTTATCTTATCTTTTGGCGTAAGAAAATCAATGTTCTTGCTACTTATTGTCTATTGACCAACTATTTAAAATTATATAAAAATATTATGACCCGGAGAATAATAATTCACTGAACCCGTAGCCCGTAGATTTATATGTAAACCCAGATTATCCGGATGAAACCCGGAGAGGTGGCAACCCTACCTGTGAATAATATATAGGTGACTGATCCACCTTCATTCCACCTTTACGATCCGCCGACAACGTAGTCCTCGGGAAACTGGCGGTGCGTATCGTCGGTCTGGAATTGGTGTTATGGAGGCTTGTTCAAAACTTGTATAGTTGTATCGTGTACCTAAGTAGGACAACCGTTTTTCTAGGTTATTGTGGAAATAAATATCTGGAATTTCTGTTAAAATCTTATTTATATTTCTCACATTATTTCTCAAATGCTAATTATTTACCTAAATTACCTTGATGTTATTTTCTTTTCTTAGAAAATTAAACGGTTATTTTTGAACATTTACTTCCACAAACATCAACATCAATGGATTTTACTGTAAGAGCCCTAGCTGGAACCTCAGCTCGTTTTCCTTATAATTTCCCTAAAGGTACCTATACAATTTTAAAATAGTTTTACCTGTTGTAGGTATCATAGGTCATCTGACTATTTTATTTTTCCTTAAGTTAATCAAAGTTCAAAGACTTTCAGTTCGTACATTCTTAACTAAATCTAAACTTTAAATTTATGGCTTTTTTTAAAATTTAAAACAGTATAACTTATTATATGTATTAAATACAGTAAAATATCAAAATGTGTACACCTATATTATAATCTAAATAAAAGAATTATGATTTATGAATTATCGGAAGTCGTAACTATAGGAATGTTTCGAACATTTTTTTGACGAATTTTTTTTGTGACTACAGAACCAAACGTGAGGTTGAAAAATTGAAAATTGTAAATATTCGAAACAACGGAATAAAACCTAGTCGATTCCGTTGTTTCTACTACCTAGTCGATTGGTGTGGTTGAATTTTATATCTTTCATCATAATTTTATCGAAATAACATTTTTTTGAAGTTTTAGAATTTTTTTAAAGTTTAGTTTGAGTAATGAGTTTGATATAAAATTTAAATAGTTAAGTTTTATTTGAATTTCAGTCATTATAATATGATATAAGTTATAGGTGCTAACCTACATTCTATTGTTCAAAAATAATATAATTAGGTACAGTGTTTTTGTTCGATTTTAGTCCAATAGTCATTAGATTTTTCATACAACTATATTATTTTGTAACATATTAGTGGTAAAACGTATAATGAATTTTTCCGTATTGACATATTTTAACAAATATGTATATAGGTATTTACATTATAGGTACATTATTATTTACATTATAGATTACATTATATTATAGGTATTAACTAACAATGTATTGTAATTATATATTATAACCTTATATTGTTTGGAAAATGTACAATTTTGACCATGAAATTGTAATTATTGTATAATTACTAATAAGCCATATTATTATGATACCGCTCAATTTATAATGTGTGCATTGTGCGCTTACGATCGGCGGATATTACAAGTTAAGCCATTTATGATTATTCGGCGACGGCCTGAAGTAGTTACTAATATACCTAGTCATAGTTCTTTTTAGGCATGATTTTTCGTCATATATAGTTCTACAAATTAAAACTTACATTAAATATTGTGAGTGCATATTATGATACTAATAAACATGTTTTCAATTTAACAATTTGGTAATTATATATAGGTACGACTCACTTTTTACACATTTAGGCGTTGTATATGAATATACATGTCCATGAAGTTAACCGTCCTACATCGGCTGCCCAAACTCAATATTTTGTAAGTATTTGTAGAAATAAAAACAATTTCATAGGTAAATTTCATAAGAATTTAGAGGTCAACTTCTCTTAGATGATTCCTAAAAGTTGAGCCGGCTACTTTATTTTTTTTTAAATTTTTATTTAAAAACCGTAATTTTGCTTTTTATTATCCAAATTTGTCAACATAATTTGAGCTATTTTTTTTTAAATTCTAGTAACAATTACTTATGTCGCTAAACTTCAGTTAAAGTATAGATTCAAATTTCTATTTTCTTTTAAATCGATGACGGTGACGTTGAGTTGATTTATTTTAATTATATGAATAGGTACCTATATTGTAAATTACATGTTACCTAAGTAATAATACAGTCGATTCCGCTTAATAGAGACACCGGTTAATAAGGACAACCGCTTAATAGGGACAATTCTTCAATTACAAAAACAAATGTATACTTGTAGGGTAAACATTCGCCGCTTATTTGGGCCACGAATCCGGATAATTGGGACATTTTTATCGAGTATATTAATAATTCAATAGTTCAACAATCGTGACGGACTCTCGTAATCGATCATTACATTACATTTTATCTTATTTAACTTTATTTTATCTTATCTTTTATCGTATGTTCAAATGTGATAGTTGTTAAATGTTATTTGGTGCAATGGTGCATCAGTCGTGTTTGTCGCGTGTAGCAACGATGGCTCGTGTACGTAAAGATTTATCGTTTGCTCAAAAATTAGAAATTCTGGACAAAATTAAATTACAGCTACCAGGCTGTAATACACGTCGTCTTTCGGAAATTTTAGGAGTACCGAAATCAACAGTTTTTTTAAATAAGATAAAATACATAATAAAAAAATAAAAAATATGTAATATGTACCTACTTTATATGTAAGTATTTTTATAAATAATTAGGTTATATCATGTTTTTCTTTTTGTACTATCAAATAATTTCTATAATACATTGTTTGTAATTTGTAATAATAAAAATATATAAAACAAATCAGTTTTTCAACAAATTTATATGTTGGTTTTTGTATTTCGGATTATTGGGACAACCGCTTTATTGGGACAAAATAACACCCAACCGATGTGTCCCAATAAAGCGGAATCGACTGTATTTGAACAACTCAGAACTAAGCATGAATAAAGTTACTATTAAGACATAACAAATGACTTAATATTATATAGAATATAGAATAGAAGATTCATAGGTTGTTTTTTTTATTAGAAAAACAAGAATGTTCAGGAGGTCCCTGGACCAGTTCTGCTTAACATGGCGTTGTGGGTTATCAGGGAGTGTAAGGAAGGAGAGGTTAGAAATTAGTTGATTTGAATGGTTGACTGTGTTTTTGTGAAAGGCTTATAATAGCGGGAGACTAATGAATGAATGGTTGGAATTTTGTGGTCAGAGTAAAGGGATAAACCCTTTACCTAGGGATTTTGTAATGATTCATTGCAATGATTGCAATATTTCAATAATGGATGTTTTGACCGTGTTCCATAGCTGAACTACGTAGGTCATTGATGAGCGGATAATTTGTTAATAATTTAAGAGTTTGATATTGAGTGGAACATTTGATTTGATGAGATGTCTAAGTTCGTAAAGTTTAATATTGTGGGATTTTCTCTTTGATCTTATATGAGTGGCCCATGTAAGTTTTTTGTCTGGACTCCTAGGTATCAAGTAATTTTTTTTTTGGGGGGGAACACAAAACGTTATTAAGAATCATGGGCAGGGAGGGGGGCAGAGACCTGGGCGTAGGGAGAAAGTTGTGTGCGTTGATTTGTTCGGATTTATTTTAACTCTCCACAGGTTGAACCAGATTTGGAGTACATTAAGGTGTGTTTGGAGAGCGTCAGAGGAACTAGTTAGGTCGACTTAAATAATGGATGTATACCTGTATCGTCAGCGAAGGTAACAAGAGTGGTGTTTTCAGAGAGTGGAATGTCAGGTGTACATATGTTAAAAAGTTTTGGAGCTTATATACTATACCCTGAGGAACTATTTACCTATATTAATATGGCTAGGTATATCCTAAAGGCAGGGATTGTCGATATTTTAATTAAATATATTAAAACTAAAAAATAATTAGAAACCGAGAGTAAAATGTTCATGTTTGAATGTTGTTAAGTAGGTACCTTTCAAAACAATAACAATCTTAACGATATTAAATTTTTTTCCGATACGTTTCTACTTCCTATGGTAACAAATGTAGGTAATACGTAAAGTGTCTTAATCCATAAAGTATTATCTTATCCGTGCCGTCATAAAACTAAATTGTCATGGGCAGCCATCAGCTGTCTATTCTCTCGATTATATTTACAGTTTATAATATAATGAGTGATACCTACAGTATTTTATAAAACTTATATTTTTAAAAGGGAACAATGTTTTCCAAGATACATGATTGATATAGTGATTTTAATAAATACATTTTTTTACAAACCATACAAATGTTCTGATCAAATAAAAGTGTTTATATTTTTCTCATTAATGTTATTTGTGTTTTGCATTTCAGTACCTATGTACATTTAGATGTATTTTGTTTTTTTATATAATTATATTTGAAATACACGAGTTAATGTATTATGCCTATTTTTAATTAGGTATATGTATATATACAAAAAAATCCGCCTAGCGGATAACTCACAATTTCTGCCGAATGACAAATAAAAACGATAGTTTATTTTAAGATTAAACTTTTAATTTACTACAAGACATGTGGTGCCTATTATAGGTATATATTATATAATATGGCCACCATGTTTGTTAAAAAAAAATAAAAATATTATACAAGGTGACTCGCCAAGCATACTCACCGGGTGATATTGATCTAGGTATATTTAAAAATACCGGAATACCATGTGAAAAAAGTCTGCTCACGCCTATTCCCCGAATAGCTAGCATGACCTACAATACGCTTTTGAATTATAATTGAATAACACAGCCATGAACGTCCGATTTTTGAACCAGATTCGGACACTGTAAAATATTATTATTCTGAAAAGGATCTACCTATGGATCTACCATCTACATTTTTAGCAAAAGGATGGCCTAACCTAACAGTTCCACCATTATTATAATACCGTCTACGTAGACGAGCCAACACTGTTACAGATAGTATAGTCCATAAAATATAAGTTAGTCATTATTAAAAATAGTAAATTAATTTTACTTGAAAACAATTTAATTTTTTTAAAGATCCTTGTATATTTAATTTTGTAATATAATGGTTATCTGTTTTTGGATTTGTGAAATTTTTTAAGGTCTCTCTGAAGTCATGCCTCCCTATTGGTACGCTACTGTCTCACCCCCATTTTTTCCATTAATAATGAATCTAGTCATAATGTTATCTTAATAATTTTTAAATACACGTAATGTCCATATTTAAATTATAAACATTTTTTTGTACTAGGTACTTAATGAGTATCTGTGGTGATACACATTTTTGTTATTTAAATGAGAACCCCCCCCCTCATTTTACTATAAATTATTTAGTGAATATTTGTTTGTACATTTTTATTTACCTAATCCAAAATTTGAACGAGTGGTATTAGTGGTAAGTAGTTTCTCAATAGTAAAATTATTATATTAAGGATAATAGTCCCTCAAAATGTTTTACAAAAATATAAAATATATGTAATATTGGATCTAGTATTTATTATACTTGAACCATTTTTAAAAATTATTGTTGCTAGATTAATATTGATTAGGTACTAACATTTTCAAATCACCATAGCCTCTAATCTTTCATTCCCTCAACTATTAAATTATCCTTAGTACACGAAATTATGGGGGTGAGCACGCGTTTGGTGAATCATTCTGTATATGTGTATGGCTAAAATGTATTAAATTAACTTACAGATTCATCGACACTGATGACAGCAGAGTATTCTCAGTTAGGTATACAATTACATAAAATGTATTTAATGTCTTATGTAGTACCTACGTACTACGTTATGTATTGTACCTATATAACAATATAATAATATATTTGTATAATCGCTCGTATTTTTAAAATTTGTCACAAAATAAATAAATCCAAGTACACAGTTAAAACTTCTGATATGTTAGATAATTTATCTCCTGTGCCCGCATTATACCTAATATTGTCAATGTTCTTATTCGTATTTTTTTTTTCAATGGATTCAATTACAAAATTATTTTCAAACACGATGCATTAAATGTATTGCATGACATGCAAATATAAGTAGTATAATATTAGTTGCACAAATATAGTTAACACCTAATGATTTACATGGTAAATTAAAATTGACCAATACAAATTCATTTAAAGGTTTGTTTGTAAATAATCATTACTTTCAAGCCTGAAGTCTCCATGATCTCTATTAAACCATGTTCAAAATTCTAAAACTCTATATTATGTTAGAAAAAAGGTAAGATCATAATAAACCTAATGATATGTTACCATACTAAATAAATTATTAAATAGGAACTTATTATAAATAAATAAACAGTATAATTTACTACTTTGACCAATATATTTATTTGAAAAAATTAAGTGATCCATAATGTGAAGGTCCTAAATGATCGTATCCGTAATTTCCTCCATAATTCAATAAATCTAGATCGATACTGTGGTACAACTTGGAAATTCCGTATTTTGGTTTTCTATACCAGTGTCCGTACTTTCCAATGTAACCGAGTCCGTATTCAATGCCCGGAAAATCCAAATCTATGTCTAAATCCAAGTCTGTATCAATATAGAAATCTATATCAGTATCTAGGTCATCATCCAAATCAAAGTCTAGATCAAAATCGATTGATGGAATGAATAGAGGTGTGTATGAATGATATCCAGAAGCGTATTCAGGTAAGAACAATGGTGATCCGCCATCGGAGTGACTGTAACTGTAACTATAACCTGGGCCGTGGGCTGACTGGCTGACGTAACTATATGAATGACCACCAGTACCTACAATATTAAAACAAAAATTATCAGAATATATTATATTCAATATTAAATTAACAAATAATAACTTAACGATTAAGTTATAATTGGTAGGGTACCGAATAACTATAAGCAACTATAGGTAAGCAAATAATACTACTTCACAGACATTTTGAGTACAACCAATTCAAATTAAATTCTAAATGTTCATATAAATGTTAATATTATATAATTATTCATAATATAATTAGCATTTTTTCACTAGGTATGTACTTTTTAAAATGTCTACAAACTTTAGTCACAGTTGCATACATTTTTATCAACAAAAATAATAAATTGACAATTTAAAAACTAAAATTATTACTTATTTGATAACACCAAAGTCAATCATGTGAGTATTTTTGTATCATAATGTGTATAATAAATCTAAAACGGAACGTCGGTCATTAGAATATTGTGTTTTTAGGGTTATCTTATTTGGTTTTATTTTTTTTTGCTTTATGCTATAAAGAAGTTTTACCGAGCATTAAGGGTGTTTATGGAAATTTAATGAATATTCGTCGGGCAAAACTTAAGTGGATTATAATCAGTCATGCAAGAATAATATTAATTCTTTAGTATAGGTGGAGGGGGTGGGGGGCGTTAATTGAAATCAAAGCGCTCTACAAAAGCCGATAAGGCGGAAACGCGTTCGTCAACGATAAAACTCGTTCGAAGAAACACTTCAATACGTAGGAAAGTGTCAATATTATACTTTACTGGACTTAAAAAATAGTTGAAATGGAAAATGGAATCGTCCAAAACTCACGTGACGAACTGCTGCTGTAACTAGATTCCGATTTATGGTTGGACTGATGGTTGGACTGCTGGTTGGTGGAGTGGACGAACGCGGTTGACGCGCCGGCTCCGACGATCAGAAGAGCTGCGATCCGCTGGAACATCATTGCGGTGACTCGAGTGACTTGATTGAAATCCTCCGGATTGACGGATATTTATCCGACACCGAGACCGGAAGTGCCCTCGACACAGGCTCGGTGAAAACGCGCCCAAGGTCGGCTTAGTGTACCTGCAGTGTGTATTTGTTACTGTAGCCGTACTGTCCCAATGCCGTTCGATGCTTCCGAAACGGTTCGTTGGCCAATTCGATTGATCGTTCGCGTTCATCCGAGTAAGGTTTTCAAGACCCAAATGTACCTATACTATAATATTTATGTACAGCATATTTTTATCGTCATTGTCGTTATCTTTGCAATTTCGACTTAAACCGGAACACGTTTTCCGGATTGTTTTTGATTCACGATTAATTTTCTTTGTTACCTATTTATACGCAAGTAGTGGCGCCGACCAGATGACTCCAAAACACAAAACAATATCATAATATGCCACACAGACCCGAGTCAAGTTTATGATCGTCATTTACATATAGAGATTCCATATGTACGTATTATTTTATATTATTTAAGTCTAGAGGGTTTATACATGATTATACTTTATATTATACAATATTGGAAAGTTTCATTGTTATACTTTTTTATACTCAGTTGAAAAAAATGCGTCAATAACCACTGCGACAGATATGTTTATTATTTTAATATTTTTCTAAACTGTCTTATCCTGTCACTTTTGGTTTCTACATTTCTGTACAGTATAATATTATTCTTTTATAGCACCTGGCGTAAAATTACTCTCGTGAGATTGAATTTGTTGTTATTTGTTCGTTCAACCGTAAGACCGTTCGCCGCATTGCCGAAATTTAATAAAATATATCCTTCATAGTGTATCCAAGAATAGTAAAGATTACTTTACATTTACTTTTCGGATTTCCTAATTCGGGGTTTATCAGTATATTTAATATTATGATTGTTTCTTTCTCATAAATAATATTTGTATGTCAAATTATTGTGAAATGTGAATTTATTCAATACATATATGTATACGATAAATAATAACTATAATATTATTATAGTATCGTGTATTTTTTATTTTTTTTTAATAAAATTTATACGTCGTCTTTATATATTTTTCTGTATAAATAAAGAAAAAAAAGTCACCTTAAAAATATCATAAAAATGATATGATATTTTTATGTAATTTTAATCGAGCAGTTCATGGATTCTTCACAATAAAATACATAGTGCTAAGAGAAGTGAAATTTATAAATTTGAAGCTGAACCAATATTATATCTTTATACAATATCAAAACTATAACTTTAAATAGTTATTGTGAATTGTCCTATAAATAATTAATACTTAATATTACTAATATTAGTGATTTGATATATCACATATTATTATGTTTAAAACATAATTACCAATTTTAGTGTGTAAATTAAATTACTATTTTAGATTCTGAGCGGAGCGAGGGCCGGGGAAGCTAGTGGTTTTACAATTGTGTTTATTATTTATTTATTTTTTTTTTGTTTTTATATCCTGTGTACAAAATTTCTACCAGAAGAAGTTCTTTGATTTCAACATAAAGTACCTTATCTTTTAGCAAATTGGATCAGGATGGTACATTAGACAGGGCATTTCTCGATTTTATCAATAGTTATTTAATGCCACGGTAAAAACTACCGAAAAATTACTAAAAACTGCTAAAAATTGGATTTTAATTTCTAACGCTTTGTTTATTACCATAGAAACGAATAAAAAATAGTAATATTATAACATTAATTCAACTTACATGATATAATAACTAATAACAATATAAAATGTCCAGACGGACAAACCGTCTCCGCTCAGAATCGTTTTTCTTATATAATGATATTATATCATTGAAATCAAGTTTAATACAATCCATTATACAAAGAACCAATTGTAACTTACTGTACAGCAGAGTGACATTCACTTACTAGCTTTTTTTTTACTTATCTCAGTCAATTTGTCATGTATGAAAAGCATATATTATTACGTAATATGTTAAAACGGTTGATAATAATCTCAATCATACATTACAGCTGAAACAAAAGTTGGTACAATTTCGACCTATCATTATATTATTATATCCCATTTTTTGGAAAAGAATTATTTTGCTCTCTTATATAGGCATGAAAAATTAGTTAATAATATGTGTAAGAAAATAATAATCACAATTTTATATTTTATTTAATAAATATTTCAAAATAGTTGAAACATATCTATTTAACTACTTCACTCATCTTTTTTTTTATTACCAACTGTAATATGTTTATTGTACATTTGTACCTACATTGATTAAATTGCAGTAAAATTTTACTTATTTTTAGATTACAGGTGTATCCTATATTATAGTAGGTATATCGTATATATTATATTATGTACATATATATTTATTACCGTATAGGTAATATTATAATAATTTATGGTTTAAGTTTATTTCTCATGCAATATACGAGATTACCATTACATTTATAAAATGTATAAAAGATGGTAAATTTATTTGATTAATAGACATGACATATATTTGAATAACTAATAAGTTATAAGTGTAAAAATTGTATATACTTAGAAAAGTGTAAAAAATGATGTTTTATTCAAATATATTTTAAATCTAAAAATGATAATACGAGCTGATATAATGTACATTATACAACAAAATTTAAATATTCAAATCCAGAAACACTTGGCTCAATTGGTGGTGATTAAATACCGTGTTAGATTATTTTAAAAATTGTTCTTGCGTATAATAAAATAATACGTTTTCAAACATTTCTGGAGAAATTAAATCAGTTATATTAAATTCTGATCAGAGCGATTAAGGTATGGGTTTTAAAATAACGAGTTCTTTTTCAATTTTATTTTTATTTTTCTTCAACATTCTTTTGCACGTTTTAGTATTTTACCCACACGACTACACATGGCCGAATAAAATAACAAACGTATTGTGAAGAAAATAAAGCTTATAAAGTTGTAATAATAAGAATACATATTATACTTAATATATTAATACCTACATTAACATTTACTATAATAATATTATGTCTATACTTAATAACATTCCATTGTATAAACGTTAAATAAAAGTTTTAGAATATTTTTTCCACTGTTTTTTTTTTTTTTTTTTAATTGGATAACCCTCGGCTGCAATAGTCCATTGGGTGTGGGGAAGAAACTGTGGGGTTTTAGGTTGGGTAGATTGGTACACGTGTGTGTTGTGTTTTGGCAGAATTTCTAATAGGGCACCCGTAGGTTTCTGTCATGCCCCAGGTGGGGGATGGAGGCACTTGTTCTCCGGACACCGTGACTTGCCCGAAGAAAAATGCCACCCGCGGCCGAGGTATCGAACCAGCTTTGGCTGCGTAGTAGCCGACGCCTTAGTCCTCTCGGTAACTCCGTCCCCTTTTTCCACTGTTTATATTCCTACTTATTGTAATACTTCACTATATATTTACTATTAATACTGTATATTTATGTACTTATAGTGTAATTAAGAGCTCCGGGACCCCACACAAACCCTCTAAATATAAAAAAAAAAATTTAAATGTTAAGTCTTAAAAATAGTTAGACAAAGAAAAATTTTAACTTAAAAGTATAAGACTTATAAAAATAGTAACTTCAACATTAGATTAAACTTTTTTATCTATCATCAGTTCAAAACATAAGAATGAAAATCTTTCAATATTAAATTCTAACCGGAGCGATGACTAAATGGGTTTTACTAATGATGTGTGTATTTTTGTAGTTTTTTTTATATTTTTTAAAATTTGATAGTTATTTTACAGATATACAAACGTACATAGTTTTTAATTTTATTAACTAAAAATACTTATGTATTTTATATAAGATTCCTAATAAGTTGTTCTCACTAGAATTACTAACTAGAATTTAAAAAAAATTTAGTGTACTGTCGCATTCATTTTAACGAGCTATTGAAGTTCAAATTCTGATAACTTTTGTACATAATATTATAATAACGATATTTATTTAACCTACCGTATTACTTATTATAATATTATATAAATATTAAATTAAATTAAAAATATCCTTAGAGATACAGATTGACAGCCGACAGGCCGACCACGGACTTCACACATAATCGTTTAATTCAAATGTAGCATATACATTACAGTGATCTACTCAATGACGAGGTACACTCTACTCTAACTATTTAAAGCAGAATGATTTCCACGGTTTTTAAAATTATTATTGAAAGGATCATAAATCATAATATATTTGATCATTTTTGGCTTTTACATTTTTATAAATAATCTACATTTATTTAATTTTGGCGTCAATAATAGTTTGTAATATCCAATTTCTTTGTTACAAAAACAAACATTTTAGTATTTTATCGTAATGAAAAAGTTTCTGTTGCTATTATTATAATTTTATTTAAATAATTATAGGTATATATTACACACTATACGATTTGTATAATATATATTATTATAGTTATATATAAATAATACATAGGTAAATATAATGCATGCTAGGGGGCAGTGTTGGGAATTATCTAGAAAATCTTAATTAAATAAAAATGATTTCTTTAATTATCTCATCTAGATAAAAATAATTAAATCATCTAATTATCTCATCTAGATAAATATAATGGTTATCTGTTGTTATTTATCTAGATAAATAATATAATAATAAGAATATTTTTAAATAGGTACTGAAATAGTCAACAATTTACGAGAACCGAGTAGTGATTCCAAAGTCCAATATTATTATAGTTAAAAAAAGAAATGTTAACTGAAATATTGTCAGTTTTATTTTGTTATTTTATTTTTATTCAAGTTTTATTAAAAATTAAAACTGTATATAGGGGGAGGAGGTGGCCGAGGGGTCTAACGCGTCGACTGCGGCGCTGGCAGTCGCGGGTTCGGCTCTCGACCACTGGGCGGCATTTTTCTCCGGGCAAGTCACGGTGTCCGGAGTACAAATACCGCCATCCCCCACCCCGGGGCATGGCAGAAACCTACGGGTGCCCCAATAAAAATTCTGCCACCACAAACACACTCGTGTACCAACCTACCCAATCTAAAAACCTACAGTTCCCTCCACACACCCAATGGCCCATGTTGCCTCGGGTTATCCAATAAAAAAAAAAAAAACTGTATATTATTTTAGTTGATAAATTACATTAAGGATTTATTAATTAATAAATATTACCTAATTAGTAATTTCTAATAAATTACATTATTTACAATATAATTAAAAAACAAATTATCTATTTTTTTTATCTAGATAAATGTATTTGTCTTTTTATCCTTATCTAGATAACAAAAAATGATGTTATATTCTATCTTATCTAGATAAATTTTGAATGAATTATCTGTTATCTTATCCAGATGATTTTTTGTTTATATTTTCCCAACACTGCTAGGGGGGTGGAGTGGCCGAGCAGACTAAGGCGTCGGTTGAGACTAGCACCGACGCCGGTTCAAAACCTCGGCTGCGGGAGGCATTTTTCTTCGGGCAAGTCACGATGTCCGAAGAGAAGTGCCGCCATCCCCCACCCGGCTGCCATACCTACGGGTTCCCATTAAAAATCTGCCAAACCAACAAACACACGTATTTAAACCTACAGTACCCTCCCCCACAGTTAAAAACCACCCAATGACCTAAGTTGCCGCGGGTTGATTATAAAAAAAATAAAAAAATATATATATGCTACGTTTACAATCTTTAAACTTTTTCGTTTAACAAAAATGTTATGAAAAGTTAAAGCTTAACCAATTTAAATTTAAATTCGTTAATATAACCAAATGCACTTTAACATCCCACCTAATGTTAGTTGTAAAATACAATTAGAAAATTTAAATTATTGTGTTTTTTTGTGTTAGTACATCATTACGTACGTTATAATATCATTACTATAGGTACCTACTAATGTTCTATAGATACATAATAGTGTCTAGGTATCTGTATTATAAAATCATAAAGACTGAAATAATGTATTTAATAAAGTTATATAATTAATATAGTACCTATTAATTAACCATACATACCTTACTATTGTACCTGTGAATTTTTTTTTACATTCTGAACGAAATAGTTAAAGCTAATTTAGAATGGGCTATAATTTCTGATTATGATTTCTATTATTTATTTCCCATCAACAATTTTATAGGTAAGGAATAAGTTTTTAAAATTTTTTTTTTTTAAATGTCTTCGTAATAATATTTTATGGAAAAGTACGACAATATTCATTAAATATCGTTATAGAATACCTATTGTGAATTGAATTTTTTTTCATAGCGGAACCCAAATTAATGACGCGTGTAAAACATTCCGATCACACGAACGTGCGTACCATGGTAACCCTATATCCTAAACCAACACACAAAATATACACAATTCAGTCAAACCGCAAAATGTCTGTGGGTTAGCTAATAATAATAAATCACCACAAGTGTTAATGAGATTGGTGTTGTAAAGATTTGAAAACGTCTTTCACCCAGTTCTATAATTCTTATGAAATAAAATCAATTTCGAAGGGGTTTTAAATTCATGAATAATTATTTATTATTCTCAATATTCATGTACCTAATAAGACAAATTTGTCTCCACAACGATTATGAGCATATTTAATTATTTCATTTTAAAATAAATTCATTATGGAACTATAAATACTTACAGGAAAAATATGTATACCTATATTATATAGACTATAGCTAGACCATAGATTACAGATACAATATTATATGAGGCAAATAATATGAATGTTTTGTGTACCTACACTATGCCATATTATGCATATTATGTACATATATCAAACACATGTATAATATTACAAATTATATTAATCCTTTTATTATAAATTAACTGAAGTAACTGAGAGTGAATTTATAAAATAGAAAGAATCAATGAATGACTTGATTTAAACACTTACCGATTTGTTATGAAATAATAAATTATTTTCTATTTTCTAAGTATGAGCTGGGACCAGTCATCTAAATTCAAAAATGGCATAATGTATCTGTATGTATATTATTGATAATATACTCGTATATATGTAATTATGAATAGTGTTAACTAAAACTAAAAGAAGCCCCTAAAGTGCAAGTTTAAATGTGACAGGTCATTAGATATAATGCAATACAATTTCCCATCATACAAACATTTAAATATTACAAATATTAAACGACCTAATAAGTCATAGAACTATGCATTTAACAATATTGAGATGTTAAACCTATATAATATAAATAGATGTACTTTGTCCCTTAATTTTTAAAAATATTGTTAAAATAATAGGTAGTATTAGTCTATTACTATTATAAAATTAAAAGAAAGTCAGAATTGATTAATATTATGTTGATTTTTGATTTGCTTTGAAATAAAAAAAAACATATAAATATCCATAAATTCACTATAATATAATATACATACATACATGCGATGGCGTAGCCAGAGGGTTTTTGGGTGTTTAAACCATTAAAACCTAATCCTAGGTCATTTCATACATATATACATGACGTGAATCATATTAATACACAATATTTAAGAATATATAAAAATATGTTTCATATAAATATCATGTTTTTTTACAGAAAAAAAAAGTTTTTGGGCTTTTTTATGAGTGGGTGAACTCATATTAATATATTATATACATTAAAAAAAAAGTTAAATTACAAAAGTTTCTTCATAATAATTTTCGATCGCATAAAAAAAAATTATTATTGTTTGCTTCAATTCGTATGCATTTATGGTAAAGAACGTTTTAGAAGTTTACAGTTGTCGTGCTTTTATTCACTTTTAAATATATATATATTTTACAGTTGAATCTAGTACTCTATATTCATAAGTATGTTTCAAAAACGGGTGGTAGTATTCATTGCTTAAATGGGTTCGAAAAGAAAAAAAAAGCCATAAGTACAAATGCATAAAGTGTGTTTGCTCAACGTTCGTGTCATTTTTGGCGTCACTATAAAAATAAAACGTGGTCGAAACTAAAAATGTTCGTTTCCATTAAATCATATTATATTAATTGTACACACTATTAATATTGGTGTTCTATAATTACTAATGTCTGTCCTGTATCGATTTCAGCAGTTTTCTTTAAAGACTCGCGTTTTCACAGTTAACCGGTCACATTACCCAAGTGAATATCCACTATTGACCGTGACCTGAAACTAGGTAGGTACCTATACTATATTCGGTAAATGAATCTCCACCGTAGACGTGTCCTTATTTTCACACCATCGTCCAGTGAACGATTTCACAACTTCCTGTAATTAAAACGATCACTATTTCGTTCCGATTACCAGTGCTACTGAGTTACATCACTTGTTATTGATTTTTTTTTTTCCAGCACAAGAATAAAAACAACCAAAATGTCGTAGTCACGATACCGAGCGACCGATAACGTGACATAATATTGGGAAATGCGTGTGTAAAAACAAACCAAAACCGAAAACCAAAACTTTGTACAATTAGTGTGACACGGTTCATTTCATGCGGTGGAGGTGGAATATAACCCGCATATGTTGAGGATTTATTCGTCGATCAAAATGACAGTTTACAAACGGTGTTTGTGTCAAAAGCATCATGTGCATCCGAGTCGAAATCGAATTGTCGTCATGAGTACCGCGCTTGACGATGGATACAAAACGATTGGTAAGTATATTATAAAAAAATACTTAGATTTCGTGTGTACCTAACTATGAATTACTTTATTATGATAATGGTTAATTAATTATTTTCAAAATACCATTACAAATAGGTAGCCATGTAGGTACTTTTATAAAACTATGATAAACTAAAGGAAAATATATTATATATAATGTGTTTATGTACCTAAAACAACGTATAATCTTTCATAATGCATTAGTATTATTGCTAATCGTAAATTCAAATGTATACAGTGTTTCCAAGGCTTTATTTTAATGATAAAACACAATTTTTTTTATTGAATGGTAAAAAATGATAAGAAAATAGATTTATCGATTAACCATACGTACCTATGACTTTTACATTTCAAATAATTAAATTACGTAATTAGTTTTAATAGGAATACTTATACGGTAAATTCAAATACTATTTAAATGAGGATAACATTTATTTTTAAAAAAATTGTTTTAATAATTCCCTAAAATCGATTATTATTATGATATAATTAATCACTGTAGGTATTTAGACATTTAGTGCTAACAATTATTACCATTATAATGTACAAAGTGATCCATTTAACGTAAATTACACAAACTAGTTTTCGTAGTCAATTTTTATTTTTTTATGATTTAATATGGTTGAATATTTTTGCTCTCCAAAAGCTATGCATACCTACAATTTTAAATACTTTACAATTAATTTTTAAATTGAAAAAATTAGTGCACTTTTTTAATCAACTACCTTCTTAGTATTTGTAAAGAAATTATGATTTGTTTTTCAACAACATGGAATAACACTTATTCTGTTGTAATCTTTGTGAGATTATTATTGTAATACTCTTTAGTGTTTACTTACTTATTAGAATATCTATCATAAATATCACTTTGACATGTTTTTCAGTTGGCTTTATTCTGGTTATTGGCACTAGCGTGCGGTCGAAGATTAAATGACGAGCACACTAAACAAAACAATTCAAACAGGAATTTACCTACAGAATCAATTGACACTCAAGAAGATCTCAGCTCTCGAAGTTATGGACTTCAAGGGCCAGAAATAGATTCTCCCGATGAATTTAAATCAGAGGTATCTGATGCATGGATGCCTACAAGTTCATCGAAATCAATGGCAAAACAAATTCATGAGCCTGAAATTGATGATTACGGAGAACCGGAAAAACCAGAAAAACTAAATGACAAGGAAGAAATGGATTCATTCGAAAGGCTTAATGACGAAAAAATTGAAGATCCCGAAAATGGTAATGAAGATTTCGAGCAAGTGAAAAAAGTAAAAGAGGTGTCGATAATGACTTTGAAACCAAAAGAACATAACAAAGCGTTAGATCCAATAAGTGATCAACAAGGCCGTCCTCCTATGAGAATCATACGCCCTATGAGAGATTTGAGTATACTTGTCAGAAATCGGCACCATCCTATATTAATAGCCCGTCAAGTACCTGTTCATTGGATACCTCACAACCGTCACCGTCCACATAAACCACCATATCCACATAAGCCACTACTTCCACATAAGCCACCACATCCACACAAGCCACTGTATCCACATAAACCTCACCACCCTTCGATGCCAAAACACAAACCATGTAAGCCATGTGATCCTAAAGTTCATAAAAAACATAAGCCGAAAAAACCGAAAAAACCGAAAAAAAAACCAAAGAAAAAACCAAAGAAAGAGCACTGTCACCACCCGAAGAAACCGCATCATAAACGATTATTATATTATGCCCCTATACCTACCGCCATGAACTACTATAATTACGGGTCACAAATCCCGGTGAAATTGATTCAGCAAAGTAGTAATTATGATGTGGCAGAAAACCTAGAGAACGAAGATGTAGAAATTGATACCGAAAGACCATTTCACCAAGAAGTTGAAGACGATGTCGAAGAACATAGGTTAGCCGAAATGAGCGAACCTTTTGATGAAGAGGTTCTCGATGAAAGTAAAATAAAATCAATTGAGCAAATTTAAAGAGGAAAATGTAACTTTTTATAAAATAAAAAAATTAATCAAATCATTGCAATCAAAGTTTTAATCAGAATTATTGAATTACGTACATAATTATTTTATCTATGATATTTTGATAGACGCAAACCTTTTTAACCATTCAACAAGACTTGAACTTTAATCGTCCACTCAACACAAATATAGTATGGACAGAACAATTATTATATTCTATGACATAAAGATCATATCTTCATAAATCTCACAATGATTGGAACATTTTTCTATGATAGTTTATAACATTAGATTCAGTTTGTTTTTTGTGTATCATGCATTTGGCTTAGATATAATATGGATATGAACTGTATTAGTAGATATTATTATACAAAATATAAAATTTGTTTTTCCAGAACCCTAAACAAGTAATTTAACGTAGTTGTTTATACTATACATACATATTTTATGATGATTTTGTACAATTTATTTTGTGGATTTAGTTACAACTCTTATTGGATTACTTTACCTATTATTTAAAATGGCTCAAATCGTTTGTTTGGAAACGGTAGGGAGTGATTTATGGGGCTGATGTTAAAAACAAACGTTATATACATTATAAGTTATATTACTATATGTTATATATTTTGTTTTTGTAAAATATTAAATAATATGAAATAATCACGCTGCATTAGGTTTTGTTCTGTAAGTGATGTATTTATTTTTTGTAATTGCATATTAATAATAATAATAATAATACCGTGGCGTGGTTTTACATAATTTGCGTAATTTTTTTTTTCCATTTCCTAGCACTTTATAATATTATAATGATACTATTATAATAATGTGACATCATTCGTTAGGTTTTCGACGTTTTCATTTGTATGTTTTTTTCGGATCGACTGTGACGGGGGCGGCCGCGGGTGGCTTGTTAATTTCGGTCGTGGTCGGGTAGTACGTCCCTGGCACGTGATAGAACGGATGTGGCACCGGTGGGCTGATGGGCTGGGCACCGGAACTCGGGTAAGCGGGCGCTTGTCTGACCAACTGATTGGAGTTGTACGCGTTGTTGTAGCCGAACGGATTCTGTTGGTAGCCGTAAGCGTTTTGGTAACCGTACGGGTACTGTTGCTGGTAAGCTCCGTATTGCTGGTTATACGGGTACTGTTGGTTACTGTTGTACGGGTACTGCTGGAAGCCGCTGTACTGCTGGTAGCCGCCGTACGGGTAGTTGTTGTACTGGTTGTAGTGTTGTTGGTGGTTATAGCCGGTTGCGATGTCGCCGTTGTACGGATAGCCACCGACACGCTGGTACGGCTGTTGTTGTTGGTAGTATTGCTGGTTGTACCCCGAATACGCCGCCTGTTGATAATTATTGTTGTACGGCAGTTGTTGATAGTTGTTGTAATTATTGTATCCGGCCGTCGTAGCTAAATACTTGTTAGCATCTGTAAAACAAAAATATCGCGTTCAGGACTTCAATGTTTGTATGACGTCGAAAATCGTTAAATCGTATCGATCACTATGGTTTTTAAGGGCATCTGGCACATAATTCGTTAAGAATGTATAAGCATCCTAAATAATTCCAAACAGTGCACGTTCGATGTTTATAAAGTAATATTGTAAAACACTTTTTTTATAATACCAATTTAAATACTTTAAGTCTAAACAGGTAATAAATATAATATAATACGAGTTTCGGGAAATTTTAAATTCGATTGTCATGAACGAGTTTGGTAGAAAGGATTTTCCACAAGTACCTAGGTGAAGATTATTTTTACGTTTCAGAGTAAATAATTCAAATTTGCAATTTAATGATGTTGTCGATTTTGTAGCGTATAAAATTAATCTCAGGTAAAACGGTTTACTTTAGTATACATAAGACGCAGTTTACAATTTATTATTTAACCACACGGTCTGGTCCCTCGGATGCCGTCATAGTCGATTTCTACTAGATGGTATTATTAATGATCATTGAACTGTCATGGTCCGATCTATTTTTTGAAACGTGTACGTGTAACACATCTCACCGCGCGTTACGCTATTACGGGCTCGATCGACAAACGACATTATTATATTAAACTGCGTACCATTCTATAGCGGCGCAATCGTTAGCCTAGACGATAAAACCAATTTCCGCAATGTTATTTTATTGTATTATAAAAATTGAGTGAGAACTGAGAAGTATATTATTGGATCCAATAGAGTTTCACCACACGTGCAATTTTATGTTGTCGGAAAAGAGTAACGTTTCTATCAGAAGAAATGAAATCACGAGAAGACTTCCGAATCGAACCAAAAAAAAAAAAAAAAACCAAAGAGCGTTAATAATAATTTATGTGTATGTGCTTATTTAGTAAGACGGAGATGTAGTTTATAGGTACTAACATGGCTTAGAGAAAATTACCTACGAATCGCTTAGATTATACTAAGTGCTCTGTAAAAAATAATACGTGGCAAAGGTTTTAATTTTAGTATTGTAAACAAATATATATTAATCATTTTATAATAATTATTATAAACATTTTTAAACATATTTAGCAAAATTATTCAACAATCACACCTACCTTATATTGATTTTTTATAACTGTTTTGAATATTTATGGATGCGTTCAGTTAATTTATAACAGACATCCGGGGAATGAAATATAAATAAGATTTATTTTAAATACAATTTCATTTTACTTACATTAAGTGTATACAATATATTGAAATATATCCATATGGCAATGCCCAATATAGGTATTAAATACACATAAAACAATTAGCTTATTCCCGTTTTTTAATGTTTATTTTCATAATAATAAATATATACGATAATTATTTTCTAATATTATAACTAAAAAAATTTATCATATTTTTGGTATTATTACTGCGGTTATAATCCTTATACTTTTTTAAATATCTACAATGATATTTTGTCTTCAAAATTACAATAAATGTATTAAAATATAAACTATAATATTATTAAATAATAAATAATTTATGTGGTAGATATGATATTTATTTTGTACGTTTCTAATATTACATAATTGTATACATTATACATTTATTAAAAGCGATGTTATTATTTTAATAAATAAAATAAAAATGTATTTAATTTTAATTTTTACCCTCATTATGATTTCTTTGTTTCATCTTACCATTATTTGAAAATATACACCTGACTAAGTGCCCAAGTATAATGTACTCCTATACCATTTTTTATCAAACATACAAAACTAGATCTAAAAATCGCTCATTTCAAATTTTTGAGAAACTCAAATTATTTTTTCCAAATTTTATTTTAGTTAAAATAAGCGAACAAATATTAATCTTATTTAAAAAATATAAATAAAAAAATGTTATTGGTGGTAATATAAACATGGTTGGACACTATATGTATATACTATATTGTATATGTTATGCATAGACTGTTAGTATCATTGGTCATGACGAGTTTAGAAAAAAACCGTAGCTTTAAAATTTTAATTTATTAAAATATTATATCTAATATATTTTTACTGCGTACATTAGCCTCTCATTTCCTGTTTTTCTGAGTTCGGTTGTTGGCATATGGTAAGACACTATCATCAGGTTAATCCTTTAAGTATAGAAATATAATCCTAAATATTATAATATAATGTAATACCTAACTTCATTGTATATAATATTACATTTTAGATATTATGAACAAGTTGCACATTTGAAAAATTTGAATATATTGCTATTTTTTTTTCATCAATTTATTTATACTATTATATGAAAATGACATGTTTACCTGTGATTTGTCCATAAGGATTGTAAATGGCTTCTTTTTTACTTCTGGAGTCGTCGGCTATCACCACAGCTATCAACAACGCCAAAGCTACCTAAGATAAAAAAAAAAATTAAATAGTTAAAGTATTTTAATAGTAAAAAGACTTATGGATGAACGATTTCTAGAAATCGTTCATCAAAACCGACACTCACGTAAAATGAAGAGTTCATGATGAAGATTTTCTCGTACAGTTTCGCTGATGTCCAGACCGATTGTAAACTCTAACTACTAACTTTAGTGTGACTTTCGGTCCTTTATATATAATATATAGTGATATAGTCATATAGGCGATTTCAAACGAGGTAGGGAACCGTTCAGGTATAATAATTATTATTATGGATAATTTATATCCAAGTCTAAGTGATATTACCAGTCCTGGATATTTTCAAGGTTTTTTGGCCCTCGGGGCTATCCATAAGATCTTCTCCATACATTCAGCAAACATTGGTAACAGTCAGTTAACACTCATAAATAGCAAGTACAAAGAAAGCAATAACTAAAAATACTTACAAATAAAATGTAAAACGTGCAGTTTTGTTTAAATACCTACTGAATTAAAAATTAAATAAATTGGAATTATATAATAACCAAGGACCTATTATTATAGTGTACGTGCTTTAATTATGTGTATGCTTTTTAATTATATTCTTGAAGTTCAATTAATTGGTAGATGCATTTGTTAAGTATTAATTAAGAAAACGCTGTTAATATCACAAACATAGGTACAGTGTTATATTTTACTTAAAATCCCAATTAAATAGTTGTTTGACATTGCTTTACACATCCAAAAAAATGTGTGTACAATTTTTTTTATGCACATTCTATTTTAATAATATTATTTAAATGTAATTTACGATAGTTAATTAGGTAAACGATTTAAATACACATTTTAAGTATATTTCAATTTCAAAATTCTATTTTAATATATATTATCATGTGTAGGTTCAAATTGTAAGATAAATTATATTTTTATTTTCCGAGTAGAGAAGTGAATTTTCATTAATTCTATAAACTAAAATATTACAACTGTTTTACATGTTATTGCAATAAATATATAATTCAAAGACAAATATTCCATGGTCTCTTCTGATAGAAACTATAAAGGGCATCTGCGTTTATATAATCATTTGTTAATAAACTATACATACACACAGTGAATTATTCTACTAAAAATATAGCTAATCATAATTACCGTCTTAGGGATTGAGTAAGATAAATAGTTACTTTCTACAAACCTATTTAAAAGTCAAATACAACAAGAGCCTTCTGTTAGTAACGATCGATACTTAAAAAAAATAATCACTAATAACCAGTGACGTAATAACTGTTTTTAGATTATCTTTGGACGAGCATTTTTCAAACATTTAAGGTACAATAAATGTTTCTATTAATTTGTGCAGCTAGCCTAACAAAATTACTCATTACTCAGAGTAGGTACATTGTATAATATGAATTGTAATAATTATTCGTACTTAAAAAAATAAAAAATATAGCTAGTATAGGTAGGTCCAATGTACGTGGTATAAATGTATAATATCTGCCAAACATAAATAAACATTTCAAGATAATATTTAATACTATTAAATTAATAGTGATATCTGGTTGATTGTACATTTGTACTGCACTAAATTAAATTTTTTTTGAACTCAATTGAAAGCTGTTCAACCTTATACTTCCCTTGTACCTGCATCACTATAAAAGTAATTATTTTAACATGTTTTATGCATTTTTTACTTTATGCACAGAGTATAATTCATGAATAAATTATTACACAAAATGTTAGTCTTAGTGCTTTCCTAATAGTATAATTATTGTTGAAATAAATAATTGAATCACGGAAAATAAAATAATTTTTGTATTTTATACAGTTATATTCAAAGACTTTTTATTATAAATACAATATTATTATAACAAAGTTACATGTATATATTTAAATAATTTTAAAATATGGGTATTCTAGAAGTAGCTTAAAGTCATTTTAATCTGGTCATAACTAATATAATATAATATAATTTTTCTTCGTAAGCAGTGGTTCGTATTCAAAGAATCAGTTAGGTAGATCTTCCAAGAATTATTGTAAGATTTGTATGTTGAGTTTAAATTTTATAATTTTTTTCATTCACAAGTTTATTTATTTTTCAAGAATATAATGTGCCTCACTGAACAAGTTCATTTGGGGACCATAGAATTTTTGAAGTAAAATATTTAAAAATTATGTCAACTATGAACTTATAATAATATATATTATTTAGTTTATTATTGTATCATAGATATTTTCACAATGTTTATATGTAGGTATATAAATATATTGAATACATTTCACTATTAGACTATACATTAATGATGAAATATAATAATTATAATTTTTTATTTTTAAATGATTTTTTTTCTTAAAGTTGGTGATTTAAAATAAACATCCTAAAATAATATAATCTATAATAAAGTCAGTTGTATGACCTGGTGCAGATGCTAGTTAATAACTAATTAATTAATTAATTATACTTTTGGACGAATATTTGTTCATGCAGTTCAAGTTATTTATCTGGATGTTGGTAGTTTAATTAATGGATTGTTATCATATTATACATTTTTAAATTGCTACATGCAACTTCTTTAAACACAGCTAAAATTATTTAAAATGTATTCTTATAACAAAATTATATACTACACAACTGCGCATGTATCTCAACGTATGTATTATAAAGTTTTATGCAATTTACAAAAAGGTTTTAATACATTTATTAAATGCAATGTTTGTGTAGAAAATTAATTTTATAATAAATATAATTTTGAATAATATTTTAAAGTATTTAAATTTATTTACACAACATTGGTGTTTGATTTGAATACAATCAAACCTTTAAAAGCCATCTGTTTATTTTGCGAACTCAACAGTTTAATTACTTGAACTTTTAAAAAAATAAATATATTTACACGCTTTACATTGTGTACCTATAAAATACTGCAGAATATAAATCAGTATATAATTGATTTTGTAAAACATTATTTATTTTTCATTTACAGACTATTTGATTGCAATCACTTATCTGAGTTTGTTGCAGGTAGACCATAATAATATATAGTAACATACTATCAAAAGTGCACGTGTTCGGTCAGTGGTCATTACTGACAAAAATGTCCATATTATAATATTTGTGTAGATAAAGGCTAATACTGTTTGTCCGTCTAATACATTTGAAATTCAATTTATATCGTCGTATACTTGTGTAATAATTTTAATATAGAATTTTATTTCACTAAATTATTTAACTATATTATTGTAATTAGAACACTTTCGTATCCTGGCTAAATTATAATACCAGCTGTGTCTTATATGTCTCTAACTAAATTAACGGAGAAAATATCGATCCTTCAATCCGTTAAACATAATATGGAATACATTTATCTACAACAAACAATAAATATATAGATTTAAATATTCCAATGTAATTTCATTATTTTACTTTGTCCTGCAAGTTTAAAGTTAATATGTGTAAATATCCCAAACAATATTAAACCTTCACTGCTATATACATTAATTTGTGACAAAAGATAATTTCTAATTCAATTAAAATAGCATTTATATTTTATTAAAGATCTAATAGAGTTTATTCAACAAAAGTTAATTGAACTAACTTCCAAAACATTATATTTACACTTTCAAGACTTTATAATTGATTTTTAAAATGTTTTAAATATATTTGTGAGTAAATTGAAAGTATTTCAGTTAAATTATAATGTTAGATTTTTGGTTTTAAAATATTTAAGTCTTTAAAACTCATCATTATCTGATACTAGTACCAACCTATAATGTTCTTAATTTAAACTATTATAATACTCTAAGTACAATAAATTAACCTTTGATATGTAACTCAAATCTTAATACTTAACTCAAATGCTGGACACCTTAAAAGAAAATACCATTCAAACTATTATAATAATTTATAAAATTCACCTACATGTTTCGTTTTTCAAAATCAATAATTATTCAATTTGTTTTATTCAGTTTAAAGTTATATCAAACTACTATTCTAATATTTGAAAGGTTTCTGAAGAAAATTGATACTTATTAAAATGTGAGTCATCTCTTATTCTGGTACAGTGGTACCATAAATCAAAATCTAATTCTATTTTTTTTTGTAACCGAGTTATCAACATTTTTAACAATAATTTCAGAATTTATAACTTACCGTTTTTTTTTTGAGAACTTAAATTTTAAATGTAAGTGTCAGAGTCAGGACGACATGATTTTTCAAGTTAGTGTGTGCTAGGTATTGACGCTGCTATAACAGGCTCGTTTAAAATTGTATTTTCAGGATAAACTGACATGTTACAAATTATAAAATAAATAGTGGTCATAAATCAGATACGAACATTTTTAATTTTTCCACAAGCAACATTTTGATTTAAAGTTACCACTTTGCCTGGACGACTTCCATGCTGTTATAGCTGTTTACTAGATATACTATTAACATTTATAAATTAGACTTAGGTATAACTTATATTATAATATTATTATTATATAATCATATTTAAAGAAATAATATTTATTTTTTTTATATAATCTGTTTGTACTCTTCTTAAAGCTCCTTTATACATATAATAAAACGTGTACCTACTATTTAAATAATGTAATAACATTTATAAATATATTTTGTTCAGACTAAAAATTCTCGGAAGTCACAGCCTTTTTCTCTTAAAATAAATAAACATGAACTTAACGACGGACCAATATTTGTCAAATCTCTTTGGCGTGTCTCTATCTGCGTCTCTGCCATGTAATATTCGGTGAACTTCTATCTCCCGACAGACATGACCTTATAATATAAATATATAGTACATTAATATATATTTTACTATATCTTATAAACAACTTGATTGAAACAGCTGAATTGTATCGACTGTTGAACCTATATACAACACGCACACACACACTTATAAATAATTAAATACAATTTGTAAGTTTCATGCATTATGAATTATGACTAGATAATAGTGCTGTATACCTAAATTTTGATTATTTTAATGGTATTATTGATGTATATTATGAAATAAATAATTAAAGCATGGGTAAGTGAGTGTTTCCACAACATATACGAGAAAAAGTATTTTCAGTAATTATTGGTTAACGTAATATAGTAGAAATAAACTATAGTATGAGACTTTTATACAATGTATAAATGGTTTTGTATTGAACAAATATGTTGGATAAATGATAATGTCTAATTATTATAATGTTAATTGAGTAGGTATGGACAATTGTTTCCGTATAAATATTCAAATACTACCTACTCACTGTTTACTTGTACAGGTTGTACATCGATTCATTTTTGAAATTGTTCCATTATTGATTGTGCTATTGAAATGTTTACTTTATACTGTTACTTATAAGTTGTATACAAGTGTCATTAGCTATTTGGATACGACGGGCACAACTCTAAATAGTAGAATACTATGATATACAGTATAAATATTGTATAATATAGTATAGGTACCTATAACTAATATACCCGCCGCCGCGGATGTGGTGGAACTCACCAAAGCCATAATAATGAAAATAAAATATATAAACTTCAAAACGACGCATCATATTATCATACTATATAATAATTATAATAATTTTATTAAAGTTTTGATTAATATAATGTTATGTACTATTATTGTCATTTTTTTTCCTTCGAAATGTGTCGTAGTATGTTATATTTAATCGAACTACTGCACAATAACATGATTTTAGTTTTAAAATATAATAATATGTGGAACAATAAGTAAGTGTAGTGTAAGAAGAGAGATCAATCACTGAATTTTCCAAATTATCGTTCAAGAAATTACTAGTACACAATATTCCTGTCTATCATTTATCAAAACAATATTTAATGACTGAAATCGAAATGGAAAAATATTCATACAATATATGTAGTTATTTAATATATATAATATTTATACCAATGTTATATCTACATGATTACAATACGTTGGTATCTACACGAAGTATCATAAAAAAACCAAAATAAAGACACAGATAATATTGATAACTTTAAATTTGATACCTAATAGGCCAATCCAATGCTATAAAACTGACAATAAAAGGTTGGTCCTGCTGAACGGACATTTTCTATGTTGCACGAGGGTCTGATAGGAAAAGCAAATAGTTAGCTATCCTCTTAAAGCTATTATTTGAGTATAAAAAATATTCATACATTATTAAATGTTTATAACAAAACACCAAAGACATAAGTACCTATTACTAAAAGAATAGTAAGAGGTTCAATTTTTTGTTTACTTAACAATTATACTGAATTATAATTATGAAGATACGTCATTTACAAAATGTGAATAACATTTCTAAAACTTAATTACCTCATCAAACACCTACCTAGTGAATAATTACTATCTATTATAATTTTCACCTATTAAATTAAAAAAACACTATAAATTCAAATATTAGCTTAACGTTTCATAAGTTCTTGATTTTTTTTATGCATAGTCGTTTGTTAAAATTATGGATAACATTTTAGAATATTTTCGCGTGTAGTGGTGAGAAAAAATAGTACATTCAAATCAAACCAAACAAATTTTTAACAGATAATATACTGTAAAGTATAAACATAAGATTAAGTTGTTGTTTAAATATTTGTGTGATATTGTATAATATTGTAATACTTTCCTGGAAAATATTTATTGTAATAGTGGAAGAAATTATTGTACCCACCTAATAATACAGAGTTTTTTTTATAGGAATATAATACTTTTAAAAAGTATTCGAAATAAATATCCAGGTCAGTATCTTGGTTGGCAAAGAGAACATAATCGATGATAATCCAACTAGGCATACTATTTGTCAGAAACTTTTGAAGGTCTCAAAAAACACTAAACATTAAGTACGCCCGCCCAATCACCCGTTTGTTTCAAAACTCAAGCAATTATAGCTATTATTTTGTATTAGACAATTTAAATTTTAAACCCATGTATACTAGGTGTTATTAGTATGATGATGCACGTCGTAAATATTAGAATAAGTATTAGAGTTTAAGTCGTATGACATTTTTTACTAGCTGTGGAAAATTCTTTACTTATTGTTTTAGCAATGCTTCCACCCGGCTCCACATCGTTTATTTTAGTAAAGATAAAATGTACGTCTCATTGATCTCTCTCAGGGTTGGTCTCACTGTAGTACAGGAAAACCTTTTTGAGTGAGCCACTCTGGAAAATGCTTTACTATTAATATTTACTAGCTGTACTACCACGTAGTTACGATACCTACTGTATTCCAAGTCGTCCGTTGGACTAAAATGTATTTTATTATTGTATGGAAATAGTACCCACATTCAGCTCATTAAATTCAGTAAGTGTCTTATATGATATTTACCTTATATGTTATATACAATTACAAAATATACCATAATATTATGAAAATGACTACCTATTATAATAATACTTATGTGATTCCGAATTGTAATCAAAATAAATAAGAACTCATTTTATGAATGAAAATACAGTAAAATTATTAGGTATAATCCTTATATTATATTATTATATATATTATTATTATACAATTTACATTTTAATAGTATATTTTTAGTATGTTGTATAATATATTATAGATATATTTGTATAACTATATCGTAATATTTTATGTAGGTATTTCCAAATAAAAAATAAAATAAAAATAATTAAATACTAAAGAAACATAATAACTGATTTATATAATACAATAATAATTGTTTGATTTGTGACTGGGTATATTATATAATATTAATTATTATGATATTGTTCTATTATATTATTGACTATTACGTTTATTTAGTAAAGATTCGTTTATATACAAATTAAATTGAATAATTAATTAAGTGTTGCACGATATTTTAGGTAGTCATTTGATGTGCTTCAAACAGTAATAGTACTACGAATGTTTTCAACGATACGCAATGTGTTAGACCGATAAAAATGAATGGAAAATATTGTAATGCACAACGGATGGATCGAATGGAAATAGAATACATCTAACAACTCGGTTCAGGGTCAGTTACCCGGTTATTTGTATACTGTTAAAATGATGCACGACGATGTACCACCGCAACCGTGTAATTAACGCTAACTGTAGTACCTATGTAAGTGCGAAACAGACGAGGGAGGAACGTGAGTTACTGTACTGGAATAATGATTTACACAATATTCCGCAGCAAATGTTCACATTGATTGACATGACATTTTGAAACATATCACGTCATGACCCGTGCACTCAAGGAAGCCCACTATATTGTATAACTTGGTGGTTAAATTGATTTTTAGACGTTTCGTGTAACTATTTTTTGCATAAGTTATCTTAAAATACAGAAAATATAATGATAATACTATATTGAATTATAGCTGCTTACTCAGTATGCTTGTCATTATTGTGCGTTCGATAACACTATACACGATATATTATTATAACCACTTCTACGAATATTTCGGTACACACAAGCTTTATTTTTTTTATAAATTATCATAATATATAATAGCAATTATTATACAAACATGATAATAAATTATATTTCGAACGCCATGTATTCAAATGAGCATGTCCTGGACATCGTGAGAGTTATTTCATCAAGCATTATTATTATTAAAATTGTTGTACGTTGTGTTATTCGATGTATACATATTTCACACTCTATACGCAATTAACTTGCGGGGTTAGAAAAACAAAATCATAAATAATTTTTTCCTACAGATTTTCATCTTTCTGTCGCCGTGAGTGTGAATTATACCATTGAGGTGGAATGGATTGTGCGAAAATGTACAGAAAATCCCAGATGACTGTATATATCCAATAACGATTGGAATGGTTTAATTATTTACGACGAGACATCTGTAAAATACTCCAAATTCTTACTGATGAGCCACGTGCAGTGTTGGCCCCCTGCAATCGTGTATGTCTGTTTGTTTATCGTGCTTAGTGGAGAACATATTTTGAACAAATCGCTAAACAATGGATAAATACCATTTTTGGTGGTAAATTAAATTATATTAGAAATAGTTACAAAACAATAATTAATAATTGATTATCATAATAATATATTGCCTATATAATATAGTACACAATACTTATAAAAATAAGCCACTCAAATATGTCTACTGAATTAAAATAAGTTATAACGAGTAAAATGTTTTAGGAACATTTTTATTATTTTTATAAATTATGTATACCTACTACCATTATAGGTTATAGCCTATAAGTACGATATAGTAACTCGATTATGAGGGATTAAAAAAAAATAGTGTTTGAAACATAAAAGATTTTATTTTACAATAAATGCAAGGTATTATCAAATAAAAAATAAAAATGTGGTGTAGTGTATTTTAATCATTAATTATTTTAAATTTAAAATTATTTTTTATGTTTTAATTTTTGTCTCATTCTTCTTTTGATTGAATTTATAACAAACCGTATACGTTCCAATTCCAAGGGTAGGTACTGCAGTCTGTAGCCCATAGTAGGTAGTTAGGTAATGACGAATAGCTTTGATCTTTAAAATAATATTACAGACCTTTATTGTTTCTCAATAACTAAATGTATTAATTAATTATATGATCTATTGTCGTTAAAAAATAAAACAAATTTGATTAATAATATTATGTAGTATCATATTAATTATAATATATTAAAATAGGTATATATAATTCGTCAATTCCGCATCGAATTTCCAATTAAACGTATACATGTCATGTGATAAGCAGTACAAATTGTTAAGCGGTAGTCAGATAATTATTAAAGTTAAAATATAACTATTGACAAGGATCTTTATGAGACGTAAGTAATGACGATAGTTCTGAGTATTTTATATTTTTTTTTTTTTTGAAAAAAAGGATACACAACACCAAATTTCACATTTATCTTATTGATACAGTGAGCTTTTAAATAAAGTCATGTAGACTATTATTTTATAGGTGAATTGTAAGTTAATTTTGAACGTCTGGCTTTTATAAAGGTAGGTACTTGCCATAGAATATGACATTTTGTAAATTATTAAATTACATTATCATTGTGAATCCACCTAACCGTTATTTTTGGTCTGATATCTCTAATATTACTTAAAATCATTTTTATATTAATATAAGTTATTGACCTGATAGTATTGTCTTTATTAACTTTAATTTTATATTTTTATACAATCACTACATTTAAAATATTATAAAACATCGAGTTATGCTAATGCGTAGTGTAGCGATACCACACAGAAAAAAAGAGTATTATAATATAATGAAAAATCTGTACAGGATACATAGTATATGACGTATAGAGTTAGGAACTCATCATAGTTCACTCACCTAAACGGCTAAACACTATATTATAATATAGTCTTGGCAATAAAAATTATTTATTTAAAAAAAAATATCAAAATGTTAAAAGTTACAATACTTACATCTAAGCATGTAGGGCATATATTGACTTTTAATTCAATGATGTTAAATAATACGGATGCCTATAATATAATATTATTTAATATTTACAATAAAAAATCATAGTATTAAAAATGTCCCTTTATTAAAAAAATGATATAACATAATTTATTCGTAATTTAATCAGATGGCTCAAAACACATTATCACCTACATAATTTATTTTTTTCTAAGTAAATCCTACTAAATATCACTGTCTTCATAATTAGTTTAATTTTCAAATTATTTTAATTTGAAACTTTAAATTTGTATGATACCAAATATAATATGATACGATATTATAAATTGTGTTAGGTATCTAAATTATATTGTATAATATTATATAATACATGATATATTTACTTAGTTATATTTTAGTTAAAATCAAGCCCGAGTCGATGGTAAAATATTTAAATGTTACGTATAGTATTTAATCAATTAATTGAATGCGTTGTATTTTATAGCTTTTATAATTTATGATTATTTAAATTTTCTAACTATTATACTTATAGCTGATCATGTGAATCCCGGAAAAAAAATCCCCGGAAAAAAAATCCCCCGACGAACAACGCCGGAAAAAAAATCCCCAGACTACAATATTACTCACAACCTCATGCAAATGGTTGAACAAATATTTTTTAAACGTTAATTAGTATCTATAATTAATATTTAATTACAAATACGTATATTATATTGTTAAAAAAATTATATATTATAAATAATATTTTGTTTTAAATTACGATAATATATTATGTGTAATTCAAATTAAATAACTAACTTTACCTTATATTATATATTACCAAAGGTACATACTAAACCGCTTATCGTCAAAATGTCACAGAAAACGCAATATTTAATTTCGGGAATTCAATTTTTACAGAATTATACGAGTACCTACATAAAATATATAGGTACCTATATTTTGTATAATATTTTTGTATTCTATGTTTTTAACTGTATTATTAATCGACGTATCGATCATTATAAATATTTTTATAATTTTTTTAACAATATAAAATAATATATTATATTATAATAGAATGTAATATACGTATTTGTCATTAAATATTAATTATAGATACTAATTAACGTTCAAAATATATTTGTTCAACCATTTGCATGTGATTGTCAGTAAATATATTGTAGCTGGGGATTTTTTTTCCGGGGGATTTTTTTTCTGATTACCGATCATGTAGTACCTACATTACGGTGCCTGTAGGGTCAGTCAAATGTGGACAATGTGGTAAATTAAGAATTTAGGACACATAACACTAACTGATATGGCCGCATCATGTAGTGGTTGTATTTGTATATACCCACTTATCAACATTCAACTGTCCTCAACCACTAACGACGTCACCCTCATATAACTAGGTATACTGTACCTACCAGTTGACAGTTTGTCTACTACAGTTAATAAGCATAATAAAACAGAACTGAGCTGGGTACAGTCTAGTTACGGTCACGTCCACCATCGTGTGTTGGGCACATAACGCAATTCACACAAGCCACAGTGCAGGGTTATCCTGCTTGGTCATCAACCGACAACCAACTATATCTTTTCCATTGTACAAATTACTAAAAGCTAATGTCTAATAGCTATAAAAAGAAATTTCCTAAACGAGCGCAATATTTTATGACGATGCAGAGACCAATAGAAACTGCACAGCCCTGACTGAATAATAAGTATTTAGCTTTATATATTTTATAAGCCTTAATATTATATAAATAAAAAGTATTTATTTTATAAGAGTATTTTGTTTGTGACTGAGGCACTTTTTATCTAGGAAAAATGCTTTGATTTTAAATTACAGCTTTTTTTCTAATAGGAAAGCAAACCTAGTTAATACTTTGGGGAAAAATCGATTTTCATATATTGTTTGGTATTTAAACACCAGTCTATATGGAAAAATACGTATAGAAATATAAATACGATAAAAAAAATTAAAAAAATTATCTTATATAAAAAAAAAAACATAATATAAACTATACTACACTCACCCAAACTTGTAAAAATGGTAGTTGTAGTTTTATACAGACAATAAATAATAAAATAAATATAAATAGCTAAATATGTTTGGGGTGCAAGCCAGTTCACCCTCCTCGTGCTGCACACTGGGCAATTCTAATTTAACTGGGACGCACTCGGGTTACGTAAAAAATATGACATTTTTTTTCTTGGGACGATTCGAGTGATACCCTATTTTGAACGCAGTCAGGAAATTAAATAAGGGTATTTTTGGAACGCACTTGGGAAAATTCCCAAAAATTTAATAGAAGGTTCCTGTTAGGTTGTTGTCATCGCCATTAAAAAACATTAAAGATACATTGGAACGTTTTTGTTATATACACAGTTAAAGTTTAAAATTTAACAAAATTAGATACTTAAACGATGAATAATGATTATAGTTTTTTTTTATAATTGAAAATATTATTCACGGGAACTTAAATAACTTTCAACATAGGTATTATATTTTATACAAACAATGACATTTTTAAATGCAATAATTTTGACAAAAATGAATTCAACTTACTATTTGACTATAATAGTAAAATAAATTACTTTAATAGCAACATAAAATATAATATATCATAAATAATTCTAAGTAATATAGGCTGAGTCTTTTCTCATGTATACACTCAACACCTACTAGCTGTATGTGATATATATATATGTACAGCAGAATAACCCTACTTCCCCTTTTTTCCCTAATTGTTTTAAAATTTACTGAGATTTTTCAGTTTTGAAAATTATAAATGTTCCAAGCAAATGGATAAAACTCGCTACTATTAAAAACATTCCTTAAGTTGATGATTGGACATTTTTTTTTATTAGAAAAAGTATCATCACACAAAAATAAAAAAATCATAAAATACACTGTTAATGAAAAATCGATAAATTTATCGTTCACCTCAGAATCTAAAATGTACCTATAGTATTATATTTTTATATAATACTATACTAAATATGGTTGTAAAAAATATAATGTTTAATCAGTTTCGGGAAATTGTTCAGACAACTTTACATGCATATAAGTAAGTTTAATTGAAGCGTACAATAGTGTTGAACAGTTGAACATTATAATGTTATAATATTATATCCTATTAATTGTATAAATACTTTCTATTTGTAAAAACAAACATGTCACACAATAAATTATTGTTATAAAAATTAACATTTATTACCTTCATAACAAGGCAATTTAATTAAGGAGGCACTAGTGAACAAGAAGTTATATCACATGAACGTCGCAAGATCTGAAATGGGTGTAATCTAAAAATGTAAAGTGTACATTCTTTTCATCAGATACAACCTAAACTTAGTGAGAGTAACTTTAAGTCACAAAATAAAAATAAGCATAATAATGCAACTAAAAGTCTCTAAAACTGAAATGCGTAGATAGAAAAAAAATGCCATTAAAAGGACAATAATAATTCTTTTGAGTTATACAATTTTTTTTTATTTTTATACTGTTTTCTAGATAACATGATGTAACTAACATTTTGTTTTACATATTATATCATATATTAGTATATTACATAATAAATTAAGTTCTGTGAGCTATATCACCTTCTTGATAACAATAGGTAGGTACTTAGTATACGCATTATTTGCATAATAAAATATACGCTATATATGGCCATAGGAGAACATTTAGAAATACAATTGTACAAAACTATTTTTGTAAGAGAGTCGATACGTTATTGACAACGGACTAGTCTGTGTACTTAGTCTCTTTCTAAAGAAGATAGTTTGTTTCTAAAAATAAAATTGGAAGGAATGATGGATTGATTATTTTACCACAATGGTATGTAATGTGATATCTTAATTAGATTCTTAATCATTTATTAGAAATAATTGAGTATTAAAAATTGATTGCTGATATCACACAATTTTTTAACTGAAAGTAATATTTTCCTTAATTTATTATTTAATTATAATAGAATTATAATAAAATTGGTTTTAAAAAATATACTCTCATTACTGTAAAAATATATTTTTTACCATCATACAATTATAATGGTCACATAGTTATTGGTAAGATATATACGTTAGTTTTTATTGGTATTACGACTTGCGGAGTAAAATCATGTATAGGTTAAATACATCTATTTATATACTTTTTTTTTTTTTTTATTGAGTAAAAAGATAATCTACAATCTATACATCGATATGCACATTAATTAGATGAGATAACAGAATACAAAAACAAATAACAATGGATAATATGATTTTGGGGAGTTACCCAGTGGTAACACCCAGCGGATTTATATACTTATGTTCGAGTTGAATAGTATGTAATTATATTATGTATACCTAAATCTACTATATAATATGCAGCTTATAGTTTAACATCAAAAATTAGGATCGTTTTATTTGAATAAACACAGATTCAAGTTGTAATAATATATAGATAAATACAATAGAATATCTAACAGTATTGTTATTTAATAAAAACAAATAAAAATAACGATGATCATAAATCATAATAAAAAAATATAATAAAACATTAATGACCCCGTATTAAGTCGATTCATGAAACTTAATAAACACAAACATTATGATTCAGTTATAATTTTATACATTATGATAACAGTAAAATACTCATAATGGGACATCGGGACATGAAATGAAAAAATTGAAAGAAGCAAAGAACTTCCTCTTCCAAAACTTTTTTCTGAGTAAAATACCTAATAATTATACAAACAAAGTGTAATGGTTACGGCGTTACGGTGTAAATTAGCTAAATTGTCTGCAACAATGAATATCATTTACCCAGGTACGACGTACCCATCCTTCAGCGCAGTATACAATTTCAACTATCAAGTCTGCACTCTAGTGATAAACATTACTTATTTGTTTTTTGTTTTTTAATTGTATCTAGGTTCTGATAAAGTAAGCAAAACGTAGTAAATGTATATTCATCGTGATTAATTGTTAGGCAAGACCATAAGGTCGTAGTGCTAAAATAAGCAGTTTCCCTCCCATTAAATGTATTGTAAATAATTCTATGTATAACGTAGTTGTATATATATATATATATGAATAATATTTATTATTAGGATATGAATTTTACTTTTATTCCGCTGACGTGTTGCGAATTCCAAAATATTTCCGACCTCTGTTTGTGAAGACAAGCAGTGCAGATTCAAATATAATCATGTACCTACGTGAAAGCAACACTAATAATAATTAATATCGTGGGTAGGTCATTCAGGTCATCATACCGATATATATATTTTACCTGAATAGCACATAGTTTGGTATTGAATTACAATATTAATTAAAATTATTACGTCCTGTATTATAATATTATACAGTGTTGCACAGGAATTGTTTTCGTACGAAATCTCATGAGAAATTAAGACCAAGATTATATTATGTATATTGTAATATTCAGTGAAGTAGATTGACCTTAATTCTTAGAAGAACATAGAAACATTTTGATCCCACACATCTCCAAGCCCCCTTAGCCCCCTTTTCTACCTTAGTTTTTAATAATCATTTCCTAACATTGCTGTTCAAAATTCTACTTACTTAGAAGAAAAAAAAACTGATCGATCAATTTGAATTTTCATTGTTTTGAATCGAAACTTAACCTACTTTACATTTCAACAAGACAATCCAGCTGAACTTGGGCTTATAAAATTATGTTTCTTAGAGTTCATCATTAATACTTAATACTTACAATTGTATGACGTGTAAATATATTTTACAAAATTGTTAATTATCAAACCATATTAGTGTGAACTGTGAAGTGTATACGTCATTAAACTTGACAAAATACAATATACTACTGTTACCCAATAGAAATAATTTTTTTTTATTTTTCGCAAATGGCAATATCTTAACAATGTAGTTGAAAAAATTATTATTTTAATTTTTAGCAGTGCTAAACGGTAAGTTAGCCCCGTAACCGTACGTAATATACCACACATCATTCGCAAAACATAGAACAGCGACGAACAAAATGAAATAAAGTACTTCGATTTTGAACTAGGTCTATTACGTATAAGAAATTAAATTAAATTATACACGAGGTTCAGATCAAAATATCCAATGGAACAATAAAATAATGGTTTCAAAAACGTTTTTATGAAGAGACATTATCTTTAATAATCAAATACATTTTGGATTTATAATATTTTAATATTTGGTTTTTACTCAACTGGTAAATGCTAGTGTCCCGTGTTTGAGAGACCGTTTATTATTTTTTATGACACATAAATTCTGAGTAGGTATATAATTTAATGTGTAAATGGACCGTCATCAGAATGAAAAGGACAAGAATAAATTATATTTTGTACTGTGTTCAATATAATTTATGACAGTTGTAAAACCATTACTATAAAATAAGCGGAAAATTACAAACAATGGGGTTTTATTTTATAATGTGTATTGTACCTATATTATATTAATTCATAATTAATAATTTAAATTAATCCAATTATGTATTTTTTATAAATGTGAAAATTAAATAATACATAGATACCTATTGAAGAATAATGTGTACCTAATGTTACAAATGGACAAAAAAATATAAGAGCTTTGTTTTTAATCCTGTGCTTAGGTTTAAAACACAAAAGTAAAACAACAAAATAATACCACTGAATAATGTTAGTGATGCCTGAAATCTAGTGGATTAAAATCATTTTATTTTATTTTTTGTGACATATTATGTTATTCTTACAGTCTTAAGAAAACATTTTCGTTAACAATGATATCATTCAACTACAAACAGTTTTATCATCACATATTATAGACTTGCAATTAAAATAAAAAGTTCCTGTCTTCATTTATTCTGAGGATATTTTTTAACACTGTAATACTTGCAAAGTAGGAACGATTGAAAATTATTTACTACACATTTTGAGTTGAATATTAATTTATAGTCGAATATAATGTATTATTGGTATTATGAATTTATTATTGTAGTTTTGTAGTTAATGAACAATTTATAATATGAAATTATATTTCTAACAAATTTGAAATCATATATTTTATTTATGTTGAGGTAATATCAAATATCAATGAGTAAATTAGATATACGAAAGATAATAACTGGTATAAAAATATGTTAAATAATGTTTAATTTATGTATCTACCAAAAACGGTTACGACATTACGTCCTAGCATTTATGAATTATGATTATAACTTATAAAATAACATTTAAATCACATTAATTTTCAAGAAATATTAAATTAATTTTAATAGAATAACAAAGTTGATACATCTAGACTTGTAGCAAGGATTTTTGAAGCCGTGGGGGGGGGGTGTTTTAATTTTATATTTAAATATAACATGTAGGGGGAAGGCATTACACACTACCATTGTAGTCATCAATCGTTATATTAATAATGAAATAGAAATATATAACGACAACATATTTTGTAGAAATCTTAATTACCTATTCGCCTAAAGTATTTATATTTTTTGCATAAATGAGGCCGATCGCCGATGGAAGATGTTCAACACCTAAAAAGCTCGCACCCTCTGGCAACGCCACTAGGTACCTTTTAAGTCTAATATCAGTTATCACTCACTGATAAATATGATAAACATTTGACAAGAACGTTTTATAAAAATATTATAAACATTACTATTAGTGTGCTAAAAAAAATTGAATGAATAATTTGAATTGATTTCAAATATTTTCTAATATAATTGTAAATTATAATTATTCACTAGTTTTGTATTGTTGTGTTAAGTTTGTACTTAATTTTTATTTATTTGGTACATTAGATTATAAATGGACAACAGTTACTAAGGTATTTCATTTATACTTAATGCGTAGGTACTTCATTTTTATTTATTTGGTATGGATTATATAATTTTAAAAAATGTGCAATTAGAATATTGTTAAGAACACTTTGCGCATGATGAATATCATAATTTGTGCACTTTCCGGGGCACTTATAAATTTTCACTAAATAATACAAAATTACAAACAGTGGTTGAATAATAAATTGTACCCCGAAATGTGTTTTAGACTAAGTTTTGAAAATTATTACGATTGCCTATAATAAATTGCTTAGGAGTCCACCGCTCCAATGCCACTTTGTTCGGATAAATATTAGAATATAATATGTATTAAATCATAAGAACAACTATCATACTATTAATAAAAATAAAAATGAAAATGAAATTATAGACTATCGTATTTATATGTTAGGTATAAATAATTTTAATTTGACTTTAAACTTAATAATGTTATTTATCATTTATAGGTAATATATTCTTTTAATGAAACTATTATTTTAGGGATTCAATAACTCTAATAGCAGGTGTTCATTTTGAAAAAAAAATATAAATTACAACTTAATGATAATAATTACTTTAATCAATGTTAATTATGTTTATCAGAATACAATTATACCTATAATTAATAAATTATATTCTTTCAGCTAAATATATTATTTATTTTTATTTTAACATGTTATAACCTGACTTCAATAACATGTTGTATATAATAAGTTGAAGCCACTTCACGAAATCTATAATTTCATGAAATCGTGTTCATTTTATGAAGTCGAAAAATCATTTTCACACTTCTGAAGATACGGAAATATTTCATGAAACGGTCACTCCAATTTTACATCGTTTATATAATAAAACTTTTACCAAAAAAAATTAATCTTATTACTTAGGTATTTATTTAGGTATGTCTTATTTAATACTAGAGCTATACATTTTCATGAAATTTTTTTTTGTGTTAATACAAAAAAAATAAAAATACTGATTTAAAAAAAAAGTGAAAAATAAGTACGTAGACGTAGGAAGTAAACATTTTTTAAATTATATTGATAAATAGCAAGTAGGTACTTCCTAATTAGACGTTACACGTCATAGGATCCGGAATTACAGTCTCCACAATACACTGATAGGCACTGATTTTTATTTCTTCATACAATATAATAGACATAAAGATTCTACTATTCTAGATATCATTAAGTTTCTAATCGTACAGTTATTGTCGATAGCAATAATTTTTAAGAGTTAAAGATACTCCTTATGTAAATATAAATCATTTTGGGAAATATTTTTCCTCAAACGTAAAGCATCCCCAATCACGATATTGACCGACTTTGTTCGATGTATAAAAATTTTCAATATAACAACAAATTTTCAACGTAAGACAACGAACGCGCTATACATATTCGTTTTACCGTTATATAAATGGAATTTTGAAATTATTTATACAAGAGCAATTGTTAATTTATATATAAATCAAATAGTTACATTATTAGAAAGCTTAACGTTTACACAGAAGTTATCAATATAATTTATATAGTAAATAAGAATCCTGATCTCATGTCTGTAATAATAATATGAAAAATTAGCACAGAACATTTCTGTCAGAGATAATATTAGAGTTTAAATTATTACTAGTAATTGTTCAATTACTTACAAACAAGGCTTACAAACAAGTTCAGTAAACAAAATACAAATAACGAATACTCGTGGTTCAAAAACAATACAATATATAGCTAATAGTTAATACATACCTACTAATTATTAAATTTAGTTATTGATTAGTGATTACTTACTCTCATACCAAAATATCGAATTCGTAATTTGTTAGAAATTTCGAACCTACAGTGTAGGTACCTATAATATACCTAATACATATTATTAATATTGTTGTTAGGGTAAGATGTATTAAATAATAATTAATTACTTACTAATAATTTATTATACGTACACATTTTTATTTAAATGAAATCTGTATAGAAAAACAAATTGTCTAACACGTGTTTTAGTATGTTGTTATGATTTTTTAAACTCAATTAACATGTAGTATTGTTTTATTATTTCAGAAATATTTAAAAATATGTTCACCATAAGATTAATACTGCATATAAAGAGATATTGATTACCTAGTTTGCATCCTTGGTCAAAGAAAATGTCTGCTGCTTACCTTGTAAAATGAAATTAATGAAATTATTTTTATTTAAAATTATATGAATATTTTTACTCACAAATATTTTCTTTTAGTAACATTTAAATAAACAGTGATTACACTGAGTGATTATTTGTATTTGAATGGTGACATTAAAACTAGATTTTGTACTTGAAAAAATATGTTATATGTATACCTATGTGTTATGTCCAGTGGCGCACACAGGGGGGGGGGGTTAAGGGGTTGTAACCCCCCCCCCCCCCCCGAAATTTCTCCGAGGCTTAGTATAATATTAACGATTTTTACAAATATGAAAAAAAATTGATCTTTAATTTACTGCTTTAATTATAAGTTATAAGAGTATCTATAATAATATTATATATTATAATAGGTACTGTAGCACTTGATAACATGATCATTGATCTCGATTAAAAATGTTATGTCTTAGAACTTTATTAAAATTATATTTTTACATTCGTCATAATTATCACGGCTATAGCCTGCATATTACAGATATTCTTATCTATATCGATGCTTATCTATGAAGAAAAAGTACCTCCAAAAAGACGTTATCACATATCTACTATTATTTAGTAATTAGTATACCTATTTAGTTTGCAATTTTCAATCTGAGAACGTGAGGTACCTGCGACCTGCCAGTATTTGTTTTATATTATATAATATTACATTAGGTACTTATTATTGTTTTTTATTTCAAATGGCCAAACGTGACGGAACAATTATTTCTTTTTTCTCTAAGAAGAGTAAACTTGATGAAACAGTATGTATTTATCTATAAGTATTAAAATTATTAAATTACAAGTTTTGGATAATTTTTATTAAAATATTAAACTATTTACTAAATTGACTATCCCAATGAAGATCATAAACATCAATAACAATAAATTAAATTGTTGAATTCTGAATTATTTAGTCGAACAGACCTCAAAATTATGTTGATGTTGATGGTCCACATAGTTACACAAACACAAATATTGAAGTACCTAAAGATGAATTACCTTAATTATTCTATAGAATAATTATTAAAATATATTTTATAATATCCAATTTACTATTATTATATAATATTATTAATGATAATATAGCGTTATAGATGTCACCAAAATAAATTTACCTACAACTACCATACAGATAAAAGACAATAATAAATAACATTCATAGGTATAATTTATTTTACCAAAGCTAAAGCTTATTAATTATTATCTCAATTATTTTAACGCATATTTGCTTCAGTAGTCTTGTTAAGTACTTGAGCAAAAGGTAAAAGTATTTAAATACTTGTTATGTACTAAAATGTAATTTTAATATATTATGCTTTAAATTTATAATATTATTAGATAAAAACTATTTTTTTTTTGTTAACTATTTTTAATTTTATTGACCTTTATAAACTATTTGTAATAAATAACAAACATTATAATTGATATTTAGACTATAATAATATGTTAGATATACTTTTTTTATACAACATTTTGCTATATGTTTGCTTGGGCTATACAATATTAATCTCTATAGTAAATTATTAATAGAATAACCCCCCCCCCCCCCCCGAAAAAAATCCTGTGTGCGCCACTGGTTATGTCTATATGTATTTATACTACATTCACATACATAAAGAAAGGTTTTAATACAGTATTCATTATTACAGTATGTATAACAAAAAATGATTTCGTTTAGAATATCAATTATATTTAGTATATATAAAGCAATAAAATACATATATAGGTACTTACAAGGAATATTTGTAGAGCGATAAATGCACCCAATTGTTAAGCAATGATAATAATATCATTGTCTAATAAGTTTTGTAATCATTATCTAATCACATATTATGTGTGTATGTTTTGTTTTTGTACCTGTCATCAAATTTTTTTAGCAGGAAAAATATTTTAAATGAATTTTATTAGTTTGTGTTCCTCACATGCTGATAAAAAAATATTAATCTAATATTAATCACAATATTCTATTATTAGGTACATGAACAAATATGAATACATTTTAGATTCTGAGTGAAACGATGAATGTATTGATTTTACAATGGTGTGTTATTTTTTTTTTTGTGTCTCATCACCTTTTAGAACAGTAAAAATGCTTAAATTTTCTTCAACAGTACCTTTTCTGGTAGGAAAGTGAATCTAGTTGGTACTTGGAGGGGTCAACAGTAAAAACTTTCCAGTAGTTTTCAAAAAACAAAGGAAAAGTTAAGGAAAAACGGGAATTTGGAAAAATCTGTTTTCGAAAGAATCGATTTTGGTTTTAGGTCCAACTCAAAAACAAATGACCGTTGGTACATGACATTTTGACTGAATGTGTATATATAAGCATTTTCTATACCTACACCATAACATTTTCCAAATATTTCGACTGTTTACGGACATTTTCAGTTTCCATTTTTTTTAGTTTTTTTTTTCTATAAATATCAATAACATTTTATTTGTTGGTTAAAAAAGCTTGAAAATGTAATAGAAGGCTCCTAGTATATTGTTACAAAGGCAGATGAAAAAAATTAAAAATCCATAGTCCCATTTTTTTTTTTTAAGTATTTAAAGTTCAAATATTGACAAAATACGTAAAAATTATGAAAATTTGCAAATTATTTTGAATTAGAAATTAATAAAAAATTTTCTTTTTAAATCTAAGATTTTAAAATGTAATACAAGACTCCTCATAAGTTTGTCTACCTTTATAAAAAAAAAAATGTCTACAAGAAACTCAAATTAAATTTTTATGAGAGTTTGAAATTCATATTTTTACAACATTTGATATTCACTTGATTTATCATGTAACGATTTTCTTATTTTATTGTAATTAAAAAATGAATGAGTGTAGATAATTGAAAATTTCAATGAATGTTTATAATAGCATTTAAATTCCATTATACAAAGTAGCAGAATTACCCTCATTCCTAAAGCAGGGAAATTCAAAAACTTACTTACATCTTACAGACTTATTAGTTTATTTCTGACCTTGAACAAACTTTTCGAGAACTTTTTCTTAAAAGAATTCTACCGATTCTACAAGATAAACAAATCACCTCAAACTCATGTTGGAGTTGGAAAATCATCAATATTGCAATGATATATTAATGGATGTTGTACAATCCTTTAATGGGGTATTACACGAATGATTGCTTTTCGAATTATATTATGCCTGCTTCCATGTATCTAATTCTCAAATCATATAAAATAGAACATTTATAGGAAGAAGGGAAAACTCAATCTCATCATATCACACTATTCGAGCAGAAGTATAGTGTATAAAAGTATAGTGTAACTAGCAGGTACCTATCAGTAGAACATTATAACATGTTAAGTACTGATATTCTTACAACTGACAACACCGTCTTAGTTACCTTTCAAGAGATAATGCTGTTAATACAGCAGCCAATTTCGAAAACTTATTCTAATCGAAATCTAGTCTAGAATATGATGATTAAAAATCAACGAAAATAAATCAGCTCAAATTACCTTCACTGTTTACTCTGCTCAGTAAAACGCCTTGAAGTTAAACTTAATAGTTAATATCATAAATAATTAAGTTTGAAAGCCAAAAAGAAACCAAATACCTTGAAATAACACCAGACAGTTTGTTAACCTGGAAACCTCAACTTCAAACCAAAAGAAAAATAGCCAACTCCACTAATCAAAACTGCATATTATTTTTTGTCCCATTCTAAAGTCTACATTAAATCTCAGACCCAAAGTATTCTATACAAAGCTCTTACTAAACTAGTTTTTCCATGTAGTAGGTATAAGAATTTGGAGCTCTAATACCTTATGATGGTATTTAAGGATTTAACTAATATAACAACAAACATGTATCTATAAATTATGACTATTTTACCGAATAGACAATCCTCCATTTTAAATATAATATATGTTTATTGTTTAGATATTAAAACAAAACTTAATACAATAATATTTTGGTGGTTTTTTGATAATTTTTAAAATACTACAATACCTAGCGTCCTATCTGTATAAAATATCTATAATTTTATTTATTTTTTTTCGATTTTAATGGAGAAATGGTTCTCCTTGTTATACAAATTTCACTACACTATATCACATTTTTAAGTTACATCATATATATATTATAGATATTCGATCTTAGGTCAATACTTTTTATACTATTAATATTTGCATTAGTCGCAGTTTAGAGTTACATAAAAGTTTTAAAAATTAACTGCCTTGATTAAATTGTTTCATGAATTTCAACGTTCACAGCCGATATTATTATTAACATAAATACTTCAAGTGAATAGGATTTGTTGAAATTTTGTTTTGAATGACTGACCATATTCCGTTTATGTTTATAGATTGGTTTTTGATTATAGTTTCATCAAAGACGAGTTCATTTCAATATGCTATCTGAACTTTTATTTTATTTTATAACTGGATACTAAAAATGTCCGTATCAAAGGATGAACAAATACACTAAGTTTTATTAGCTATAGAGAGAATTAAATTAATGTATTGAAATACAATTTACGATTACATAGAAAAACTGTTTTTCATTTCAGTCGATAAATATATTTATATACGAGTTTCACAAAAAGTAAAAAGCCGAAATACTGCAGTTAAAGTTGTAAGCTTTAAACCAATTATAATTTATTGAATTGGTTACGTTATAATTATCACAAAATGAGAATCCAATAACTTAATATTATTACTTTCATCAGCGTTTAAAATAAATACCACAGTTAGAAATACTCCTATAGGAAGTATAGAACTTTATTTATTATAATAAATTAATATATAGGGTTTATATTATAATATCGTTTTTTTACCTAGTACCTATCTATTTCTATTACACACATTCAACTTCTGATCTATATAATATAAACTATATAAAGTAACTAACTTCATGTTTGAGACAATAATGATTATTTACAACCCAGTTACAAATAAGCATAACTCATAGCTATACCAGATACAAAGTATCTATATTATATTATTATACTGTTAAAATGTAAATAATGTGAATTGCCAAAAAATAATATTTTAACGTTCTTGTTCTAATTTTAAAACGTCAGTAGATAAATTACCACTAATTCAGACAATGGACTGACAGCACAGTTATTAATTGTTTTATTTGGAAACCTAACTGTTTATGTATCTTTGGTTTGCAAAAAAAAAATTCAGAATAAATTATTTCCATATTTATAATTATTATCTCTAAGAAGATTTGTTTACATATTTTATGGTTTCTTAAATTAAAATGCACAGCTCAATAACGGTGAGGTTTTTATAATTTAGTTTAAATTGCACAATTTTTCCACTTAAAAGTATTTTAATTTGAGACACTGAATAGCAAGAATTCTAATAATAATGCCACATGTATAACATGGCCGTTATGAGGTATCAAATATGGTCGCTCGGAACACTAGGCAACCCATTGTGATAACCCATCGTACTTAACTCATTTTTCAACGTCGAAATTTAATCTTCTTGACTTAGATCAGAACGGTGTACCTATCATTTAGCTAGCTAGTGTTTGTTTGTATAATGTTGCACTTAAACATAATAATGACCTTTTTTCTTTTTTACTAAACGGTTATATGTGCAATATGTCCGCAGATGTCACACTCATAAATAGTGTTTGAGCTTTTTTGAATAGGGAGGACAGCATAAGTCAGCAAGTACGTTTTTTTTTTTTTATATACACCATAAACGAAAAAAAATAACAACGTGGAACATTATATTTACAGGTTAGCCGGTACTACAAGCATGTAGCGGGGTAGGTATGCCGTATTCAGTATATTTGCAAGCACTTAACTGACTAAACAATAATTACTGAATTACACCGTGTTTAAAATCAAATATTAGTGTATTGTTGAATTGAACAATATAAAAAAAAAATTATAGGTACCTCTATTTAATTACACGGTACACATTATTTATAATATTATTATTTTATTTCATTGTTTTGTCATGAATATATTTTGTAAGCACCAATATGTGAGGTAAAAAGAGTAACCACACTAAAACTAAACTGCGATATGATGAAAAATAAAATATTTTAATACTAAAATCACTAATCGATCCTATGTATAATGAGTAGGTAGTGAAGGGCTCTATCAAATAGGTACTTAAAACATGCAGGAATTTGAATGTTATTTTTATGTAACTCAATATTAGTTTTTCAATAAACACTATCAAATAGTATGATAAGCTATCAAAGAGCTTAATAATATATTTACTAGTTCTTTTGTTAAATTAAAAATATAAAAATCAGAATTAATTTTTCAAACTTAAAAAATATGTACTTAACACAATTTTATTATTAATCCAAAAATAGCAATATTTTCTTCAACAGATTTTGTTGTAATTCAAAATATAATAATATTACTATATTAAGGACTTGAAACTTGTTATGATGAAATTATTATTTTCTATACACAATACAATTTTCTGAATATTAAGATAATTTAAGCTATTTATACATAAACATATTTATATCTTCTTGAAGAATAAATAAAAAAAATAAAAAAAATATCGTTCAACTGTAGTTCAATTTTTAGATTCAGAAGTTTTTAATATAATATTAAATAATAACGAAGTGGTTTTAAGTTTTTGAAAAAGAATAGTTCAACACATACCGTATTAATATAAGTGTAAGGCAATAAATACATAAATAATAAATTATCCTAAGAACTTAGACTGATAGTGTCTAAGAAACTGTTTCCACTCAGAATTTATTTATTTCTTCGATACTTTATTATTTAATTTAAATCGAATCCACCCTTTATTGAATACGTTATTGAATATGATGGTCCATGAGTCATTACTAATGTTCTAGAGAAACTCGATGAGACCAGTTAAACCCCAATAATATTCTACAAAAACTGACTTATCTTGGTTTTTTTCCCAATTTTAATATACTATAATAATATTATATTATAATTTATAATGTTTCCCGACTTCCCGAGCAAAACAGAAAACTCAGCTATTCTGATACAAAATAAATTACATCTAATGGAAATAATAAATTTAACTATGGTTGTCGACTAATATTATTGGGAGAATAATTTTTAAAAAATGGGATACTCCAAATTTTATTTGCTCCTATAATACTTATATGTAGAGATTGAAAAATATATAATACAATAGTAAAAGTGTAAGAGTACGATTAAGCTCAGTCAATGATTTTGATGATTCTTTAAAGGCGTACAACTTTGAGTCCAATTAGAAATGACGTTGCTAATTTTCATATCACAAATTTCCATAACTTTACAATCATTTTTAATTTTTAAATACAGTATATACAAACACATCTATTCAAAAAGTAATTAAACAAATGTACTCAAATACTTTACAGGACTGTTATTTTGGCTTAAAAATGTATTAATTTATACTTAGGTAACTGAATAAATTACTAATCACACTATAGTAAACAATATTGTTAAATGTACAATATTTAATATAAAGAAGAGTGTACTAAAATAGGTAGAACAATTGGGTACAACTAGGCTGTACAGTAGTTGTCGAGAGAAATTGTAATGGATAAGTTATATTTGAAGTCAATAATAATTAAATCATTGCACATGAAATCGATTCTGAGAAGACGTTACGTCACGTTAGGTAGGTAAGTTCGATCTTAAATCCTTCAATCGAAAAATATAACAAATCAAATTTGTAGTAAAAAAAGCCTTCAACAGGTATGTCACCCACACCTATGTAAGTAAAAAGTAACATTTTCCGAATTTTTTTTTGTATCTACGTTGAGACCGCTATTTAAATAGATAGTTGCGCCTGGTTGCAAAAGAAAAAACAAGCTCCTTCTACCTAATAATCGAAGTAACAGAAATGTCGTTTTAAAACAGTTTTCAACCCGTTCACTCACTAAAATTAAGATACTTGAAATTTTTTTTTGCCAAAAGTGTTACTCAATGACGGTTTAAACTATCTGTATTAGTTTTGAAGTTCGATCTTAAATCCTTCAATCCGAAAATATAACAAATCAAATTTGTAGTAAAAAAGCCTTCAACTGGTATGTCGCCCACACCTATGTAAGTAAAAAGTAACTTTTTCCGAATTTTTTTTGTATCTACGTTGAGACCGCTATTTAAATAGATAGTTGCGCCTGGTTGCAAAAGAAAAAATAAGCTCCTTCTACCTAATAATCGAAGTAACAGAAATGTCGTTTTAAAACAGTTTTCAACCCGTTCACTCACTATAATTAAGATACTTGAAATTTTTTTTTGCCAAAAGTGTTACTCAATGACGGTTTAAACTATCTATATTAGTTTTAGAGTTCGATCTTAAATCCTTCAATCGGAAAATATAACAAATTTAATTTCTAGTAAAAACACCTTCAACAGGTTTGTCACCCACACCTATGTAAGTAAAAAGTAACTTTTTCCGAATTTTTTTTGTATCTACGTTGAGACCGCTATTTAAATAGATAGTTGCGCCTGGTTGCAAAAGAAAAAATAAGCTCCTTCTACCTAATAATCGAAGTAACAGAAATGTCGTTTTAAAACAGTTTTAAACCCGTTCACTCACTATAATTAAGATACTTGAAATTTTTTTTTGCCAAAAGTGTTACTCAATGACGGTTTAAACTATCTATATTAGTTTTAGAGTTCGATCTTAAATCCTTCAATCGGAAAATATAACAAATTTAATTTCTAGTAAAAACACCTTCAACAGGTTTATCCCCACACCTATGTAAGTAAAAAGTAACTTTTTCCGAATTTTTTTTGTATCTACGTTGAGACCGCTATTTAAATAGATAGTTGCGCCTGGTTGCAAAAGAAAAAATAAGCTCCTTCTACCTAATAATCGAAGTAACAGAAATGTCGTTTTAAAACAGTTTTCAACCCGTTCACTCACTATAATTAAGATACTTGAAATTTTTTTTTGCCAAAAGTGTTACTCAATGACGGTTTAAACTATCTGTATTAGTTTTGAAGTTCGATCTTAAATCCTTCAATCCGAAAGTATAACAAATTTAATTTCTAATAAAAACACCTTCAACAGGTTTGTCCCACACACCTATGTAAGTAAAAAGTAACTTTTTCCGAATTTTTTTTGTATCTACGTTGAGACCGCTATTTAAATAGATAGTTGCGCCTGGTTGCAAAAGAAAAAATAAGCTCCTTCTACCTAATAATCGAAGTAACAGAAATGTCGTTTTAAAACAGTTTTCAACCCGTTCACTCACTGAAATTAAGATACTTGAAAATTTCTTTTGCCAAAAGTGTTACTCAATGACGGTTTAAACTATCTATATTAGTTTTAGAGTTCGATCTTAAATCCTTCAATCGGAAAATATAACAAATTTAATTTCTAGTAAAAACACCTTCAACAGGTTTGTCCCACACACCTATGTAAGTAAAAAGTAACTTTTTCCGAATTTTTTTTGTATCTACGTTGAGACCGCTATTTAAATAGATAGTTGCGCCTGGTTGCAAAAGAAAAAAATAAGCTCCTTCTACCTAATAATCGAAGTAACAGAAATGTCGTTTTAAAACAGTTTTCAACCCGTTCACTCGCTAAAATTAAGATACTTGAAATTTTTTTTTGCCAAAAGTGTTACTCAATGACGGTTTAAACTATCTATATTAGTTTTAGAGTTCGATCTTAAATCCTTCAATCGGAAAATATAACAAATTTAATTTCTAGTAAAAACACCTTCAACAGGTTTGTCCCACACACCTATGTAAGTAAAAAGTAACTTTTTCCGAATTTTTTTTGTATCTACGTTGAGACCGCTATTTAAATAGATAGTTGCGCCTGGTTGCAAAAGAAAAAATAAGCTCCTTCTACCTAATAATCGAAGTAACAGAAATGTCGTTTTAAAACAGTTTTCAACCCGTTCACTCACTATAATTAAGATACTTGAAATTTTTTTTTGCCAAAAGTGTTACTCAATGACGGTTTAAACTATCTATATTAGTTTTAGAGTTCGATCTTAAATCCTTCAATCGGAAAATATAACAAATTTAATTTCTAGTAAAAACAACTTCAACAGGTTTGTCCCCCACACCTATGTAAGTAAAAAGTAACTTTTTCCGAATTTTTTTGTATCTACGTTGAGACCGCTATTTAAATAGATAGTTGCGCCTGGTTGCAAAAGAAAAAATAAGCTCCTTCTACCTAATAATCGAAGTAACAGAAATGTCGTTTTAAAACAGTTTTCAACCCGTTCACTCACTGAAATTAAGATACTTGAAAATTTTTTTTGCCAAAAATGTTAATCAATGACGGTTTAAACTATCTGTATTAGTTATGAAGTTCGATCTTAAATCCTTCAATCCGAAAATATAACAAATCAAATTTCTAGTAAAAACACCTTCAACAGGTTTATCCCCACACCTATGTAAGTAAAAAGTAACTTTTTCCGAATTTTTTTTGTATCTACGTTGAGACCGCTATTTAAATAGATAGTTGCGCCTGGTTGCAAAAGAAAAAATAAGCTCCTTCTACCTAATAATCGAAGTAACAGAAATGTCGTTTTAAAACAGTTTTCAACCCGTTCACTCACTATAATTAAGATACTTGAAATTTTTTTTTGCCAAAAGTGTTACTCAATGACGGTTTAAACTATCTGTATTAGTTTTGAAGTTCGATCATAAATCCTTCAATCCGAAAATAAAACAAATCAAATTTGTAGTAAAAAAGCCTTCAACAGGTATGTCGCCCACACCTATGTAAGTAAAAAGTAACTTTTTCCGAATTTTTTTTGTATCTACGTTGAGACCGCTATTTAAATAGATAGTTGCGCCTGGTTGCAAAAGAAAAAATAAGCTCCTTCTACCTAATAATCGAAGTAACAGAAAATTCGTTTTAAAACAGTTTTCAACCCGTTCACTCACTGAAATTAAGATACTTGAAAATTTCTTTTGCCAAAAGTGTTACTCAATGACGGTTTAAACTATCTGTATTAGTTTTGAAGTTCGATCTTAAATCCTTCAATCCGAAAATATAACAAATCAAATTTGTAGTAAAAAAGCCTTCAACAGGTATGTCGCCCACACATATGTAAGTAAAAAGTAACATTTTCCGAATTTTTTTTGTATCAACATTGAGACCGCTATTTAAATAGATAGTTGCGCCTGGTTGCAAAAGAAAAAATAAGCTCCTTCTACCTAATAATCGAAGTAACAGAAATGTCGTTTTAAAACAGTTTTCAACCCGTTCACTCACTGAAATTAAGATACTTGAAAATTTTTTTGCCAAAAGTGTTAATCAATGACGGTTTAAACTATCTGTATTAGTTATGAAGTTCGATCTTAAATCCTTCAATCGGAAAATATAACAAATTTAATTTCTAGTAAAAACACCTTCAACAGGTTTGTCCCACACACCTATGTAAGTAAAAAGTAACTTTTTCCGAATTTTTTTTGTATCTACGTTGAGACCGCTATTTAAATAGATAGTTGCGCCTGGTTGCAAAAGAAAAAATAAGCTCCTTCTACCTAATAATCGAAGTAACAGAAATGTCGTTTTAAAACAGTTTTCAACCCGTTCACTCGCTAAAATTAAGATACTTGAAATTTTTTTTTGCCAAAAGTGTTACTCAATGACGGTTTAAACTATCTATATTAGTTTTAGAGTTCGATCTTAAATCCTTCAATCCGAAAATATAACAAATTTAATTTCTAGTAAAAACACCTTCAACAGGTTTGTCCCACACACCTATGTAAGTAAAAAGTAACTTTTTCCGAATTTTTTTTGTATCTACGTTGAGACCGCTATTTAAATAGATAGTTGCGCCTGGTTGCAAAAGAAAAAATAAGCTCCTTCTACCTAATAATCGAAGTAACAGAAATGTCGTTTTAAAACAGTTTTCAACCCGTTCACTCACTATAATTAAGATACTTGAAATTTTTTTTTGCCAAAAGTGTTACTCAATGACGGTTTAAACTATCTATATTAGTTTTAGAGTTCGATCTTAAATCCTTCAATCGGAAAATATAACAAATTTAATTTCTAGTAAAAACAACTTCAACAGGTTTGTCCCCCACACCTATGTAAGTAAAAAGTAACTTTTTCCGAATTTTTTTTGTATCTACGTTGAGACCGCTATTTAAATAGATAGTTGCGCCTGGTTGCAAAAGAAAAAATAAGCTCCTTCTACCTAATAATCGAAGTAACAGAAATGTCGTTTTAAAACAGTTTTCAACCCGTTCACTCACTGAAATTAAGATACTTGAAATTTTTTTTGACAAAAGTGTTACTCAATGACGGTTTAAACTATCTATATTAGTTTTAGAGTTCGATCTTAAATCCTTCAATCCGAAAATATAACAAATTTAATTTCTAGTAAAAACACCTTCAACAGGTTTGTCACCCACACATATGTAAGTAAAAAGTCACATTTTCCGAATTTTTTTTGTATCAACATTGAGACCGCTATTTAAATAGATAGTTGCGCCTGGTTGCAAAAGAAAAAATAAGCTCCTTCTACCTAATAATCGAAGTAACAGAAATGTCGTTTTAAAACAGTTTTCAACCCGTTCACTCACTGAAATTAAGATACTTGAAAATTTCTTTTGCCAAAAGTGTTACTCAATGACGGTTTAAACTATCTGTATTAGTTTTGAAGTTCGATCTTAAATCCTTCAATCCGAAAATATAACAAATCAAATTTGTAGTAAAAAAGCCTTCAACAGGTATGTCGCCCACACCTATGTAAGTAAAAAGTAACTTTTTCCGAATTTTTTTTGTATCTACGTTGAGACCGCTATTTAAATAGATAGTTGCGCCTGGTTGCAAAAGAAAAAATAAGCTCCTTCTACCTAATAATCGAAGTAACAGAAATGTCGTTTTAAAACAGTTTTCAACCCGTTCACTCACTAAAATTAAGATACTTGAAATTTTTTTTGCCAAAAGTGTTACTCAATGACGATTTAAACTATCTGTATTAGTTTTGAAGTTCGATCTTAAATCCTTCAATCCGAAAATATAACAAATCAAATTTGTAGTAAAAAAGCCTTCAACAGGTATGTCGCCCACACCTATGTAAGTAAAAAGTAACTTTTTCCGAATTTTTTTTGTATCTACGTTGAGACCGCTATTTAAATAGATAGTTGCGCCTGGTTGCAAAAGAAAAAATAAGCTCCTTCTACCTAATAATCGAAGTAACAGAAATGTCGTTTTAAAACAGTTTTCAACCCGTTCACTCACTGAAATTAAGATACTTGAAAATTTTTTTTGCCAAAAGTGTTACTCAATGACGGTTTAAACTATCTGTATTAGTTTTGAAGTTCGATCTTAAATCCTTCAATCCGAAAATATAACAAATTTAATTTGTAGTAAAAAAGCCTTCAACAGGTTTGTCACCCACACATATGTAAGTCAAAAGTAATTTTTTTCCGAATTTTTTTTGTATCTATGTTGAGACCGCTATTTAAATAGATAGTTGCGCCTGGTTGCAAAAGAAAAAATAAGCTCCTTCTACCTAATAATCGAAGTAACAGAAATGTCATTTTAAAACAGTTTTCAACCCGTTCACTCACTATAATTAAGATACTTGAAATTTTTTTTTGCCAAAAGTGTTACTCAATGACGGTTTAAACTATCTATATTAGTTTTAGAGTTCGATCTTAAATCCTTCAATCCGAAAATATAACAAATTTAATTTCTAGTAAAAACACCTTCAACAGGTTTGTCCCACACACCTATGTAAGTAAAAAGTAACTTTTTCCGAATTTTTTTTGTATCTACGTTGAGACCGCTATTTAAATAGATAGTTGCGCCTGGTTGCAAAAGAAAAAATAAGCTCCTTCTACCTAATAATCGAAGTAACAGAAATGTCGTTTTAAAACAGTTTTCAACCCGTTCACTCACTATAATTAAGATACTTGAAATTTTTTTTGCCAAAAGTGTTACTCAATGACGGTTTAAACTATCTATATTAGTTTTAGAGTTCGATCTTAAATCCTTCAATCGGAAAATATAACAAATTTAATTTCTAGTAAAAACAACTTCAACAGGTTTGTCCCCCACACCTATGTAAGTAAAAAGTAACTTTTTCCGAATTTTTTTTGTATCTACGTTGAGACCGCTATTTAAATAGATAGTTGCGCCTGGTTGCAAAAGAAAAAATAAGCTCCTTCTACCTAATAATCGAAGTAACAGAAATGTCGTTTTAAAACAGTTTTCAACCCGTTCACTCACTGAAATTAAGATACTTGAAATTTTTTTTGACAAAAGTGTTACTCAATGACGGTTTAAACTATCTATATTAGTTTTAGAGTTCGATCTTAAATCCTTCAATCCGAAAATATAACAAATTTAATTTCTAGTAAAAACACCTTCAACAGGTTTGTCACCCACACATATGTAAGTAAAAAGTCACATTTTCCGAATTTTTTTTGTATCAACATTGAGACCGCTATTTAAATAGATAGTTGCGCCTGGTTGCAAAAGAAAAAATAAGCTCCTTCTACCTAATAATCGAAGTAACAGAAATGTCGTTTTAAAACAGTTTTCAACCCGTTCACTCACTGAAATTAAGATACTTGAAAATTTCTTTTGCCAAAAGTGTTACTCAATGACGGTTTAAACTATCTGTATTAGTTTTGAAGTTCGATCTTAAATCCTTCAATCCGAAAATATAACAAATCAAATTTGTAGTAAAAACACCTTCAACAGGTTTGTCCCACACACCTATGTAAGTAAAAAGTAACTTTTTCCGAATTTTTTTTGTATCTACGTTGAGACCGCTATTTAAATAGATAGTTGCGCCTGGTTGCAAAAGAAAAAATAAGCTCCTTCTACCTAATAATCGAAGTAACAGAAATGTCGTTTTAAAACAGTTTTCAACCCGTTCACTCGCTAAAATTAAGATACTTGAAATTTTTTTTTGCCAAAAGTGTTACTCAATGACGGTTTAAACTATCTATATTAGTTTTAGAGTTCGATCTTAAATCCTTCAATCGGAAAATATAACAAATTTAATTTCTAGTAAAAACACCTTCAACAGGTTTGTCCCCACACCTATGTAAGTAAAAAGTAACTTTTTCCGAATTTTTTTTGTATCTACGTTGAGACCGCTATTTAAATAGATAGTTGCGCCTGGTTGCAAAAGAAAAAATAAGCTCCTTCTACCTAATAATCGAAGTAACAGAAATGTCGTTTTAAAACAGTTTTCAACCCGTTCACTCACTATAATTAAGATACTTGAAATTTTTTTTTGCCAAAAGTGTTACTCAATGACGGTTTAAACTATCTGTATTAGTTTTGAAGTTCGATCATAAATCCTTCAATCCGAAAATAAAACAAATCAAATTTGTAGTAAAAAAGCCTTCAACAGGTATGTCGCCCACACCTATGTAAGTAAAAAGTAACTTTTTCCGAATTTTTTTTGTATCTACGTTGAGACCGCTATTTAAATAGATAGTTGCGCCTGGTTGCAAAAGAAAAAATAAGCTCCTTCTACCTAATAATCGAAGTAACAGAAAATTCGTTTTAAAACAGTTTTCAACCCGTTCACTCACTGAAATTAAGATACTTGAAAATTTCTTTTGCCAAAAGTGTTACTCAATGACGGTTTAAACTATCTGTATTAGTTTTGAAGTTCGATCTTAAATCCTTCAATCCGAAAATATAACAAATCAAATTTGTAGTAAAAAAGCCTTCAACAGGTATGTCGCCCACACATATGTAAGTAAAAAGTAACATTTTCCGAATTTTTTTTGTATCAACATTGAGACCGCTATTTAAATAGATAGTTGCGCCTGGTTGCAAAAGAAAAAATAAGCTCCTTCTACCTAATAATCGAAGTAACAGAAATGTCGTTTTAAAACAGTTTTCAACCCGTTCACTCACTGAAATTAAGATACTTGAAAATTTTTTTTGCCAAAAGTGTTAATCAATGACGGTTTAAACTATCTGTATTAGTTATGAAGTTCGATCTTAAATCCTTCAATCGGAAAATATAACAAATTTAATTTCTAGTAAAAACACCTTCAACAGGTTTGTCCCACACACCTATGTAAGTAAAAAGTAACTTTTTCCGAATTTTTTTTGTATCTACGTTGAGACCGCTATTTAAATAGATAGTTGCGCCTGGTTGCAAAAGAAAAAATAAGCTCCTTCTACCTAATAATCGAAGTAACAGAAATGTCGTTTTAAAACAGTTTTCAACCCGTTCACTCGCTAAAATTAAGATACTTGAAATTTTTTTTTGCCAAAAGTGTTACTCAATGACGGTTTAAACTATCTATATTAGTTTTAGAGTTCGATCTTAAATCCTTCAATCCGAAAATATAACAAATTTAATTTCTAGTAAAAACACCTTCAACAGGTTTGTCCCACACACCTATGTAAGTAAAAAGTAACTTTTTCCGAATTTTTTTTGTATCTACGTTGAGACCGCTATTTAAATAGATAGTTGCGCCTGGTTGCAAAAGAAAAAATAAGCTCCTTCTACCTAATAATCGAAGTAACAGAAATGTCGTTTTAAAACAGTTTTCAACCCGTTCACTCACTATAATTAAGATACTTGAAATTTTTTTTTGCCAAAAGTGTTACTCAATGACGGTTTAAACTATCTATATTAGTTTTAGAGTTCGATCTTAAATCCTTCAATCGGAAAATATAACAAATTTAATTTCTAGTAAAAACAACTTCAACAGGTTTGTCCCCCACACCTATGTAAGTAAAAAGTAACTTTTTCCGAATTTTTTTTGTATCTACGTTGAGACCGCTATTTAAATAGATAGTTGCGCCTGGTTGCAAAAGAAAAAATAAGCTCCTTCTACCTAATAATCGAAGTAACAGAAATGTCGTTTTAAAACAGTTTTCAACCCGTTCACTCACTGAAATTAAGATACTTGAAATTTTTTTTGACAAAAGTGTTACTCAATGACGGTTTAAACTATCTATATTAGTTTTAGAGTTCGATCTTAAATCCTTCAATCCGAAAATATAACAAATTTAATTTCTAGTAAAAACACCTTCAACAGGTTTGTCACCCACACATATGTAAGTAAAAAGTCACATTTTCCGAATTTTTTTTGTATCAACATTGAGACCGCTATTTAAATAGATAGTTGCGCCTGGTTGCAAAAGAAAAAATAAGCTCCTTCTACCTAATAATCGAAGTAACAGAAATGTCGTTTTAAAACAGTTTTCAACCCGTTCACTCACTGAAATTAAGATACTTGAAAATTTCTTTTGCCAAAAGTGTTACTCAATGACGGTTTAAACTATCTGTATTAGTTTTGAAGTTCGATCTTAAATCCTTCAATCCGAAAATATAACAAATCAAATTTGTAGTAAAAAAGCCTTCAACAGGTATGTCGCCCACACCTATGTAAGTAAAAAGTAACTTTTTCCGAATTTTTTTGTATCTACGTTGAGACCGCTATTTAAATAGATAGTTGCGCCTGGTTGCAAAAGAAAAAATAAGCTCCTTCTACCTAATAATCGAAGTAACAGAAATGTCGTTTTAAAACAGTTTTCAACCCGTTCACTCACTAAAATTAAGATACTTGAAATTTTTTTTGCCAAAAGTGTTACTCAATGACGATTTAAACTATCTGTATTAGTTTTGAAGTTCGATCTTAAATCCTTCAATCCGAAAATATAACAAATCAAATTTGTAGTAAAAAAGCCTTCAACAGGTATGTCGCCCACACCTATGTAAGTAAAAAGTAACTTTTTCCGAATTTTTTTTGTATCTACGTTGAGACCGCTATTTAAATAGATAGTTGCGCCTGGTTGCAAAAGAAAAAATAAGCTCCTTCTACCTAATAATCGAAGTAACAGAAATGTCGTTTTAAAACAGTTTTCAACCCGTTCACTCACTGAAATTAAGATACTTGAAAATTTTTTTTGCCAAAAGTGTTACTCAATGACGGTTTAAACTATCTGTATTAGTTTTGAAGTTCGATCTTAAATCCTTCAATCCGAAAATATAACAAATTTAATTTGTAGTAAAAAAGCCTTCAACAGGTTTGTCACCCACACATATGTAAGTCAAAAGTAATTTTTTTCCGAATTTTTTTTGTATCTATGTTGAGACCGCTATTTAAATAGATAGTTGCGCCTGGTTGCAAAAGAAAAAATAAGCTCCTTCTACCTAATAATCGAAGTAACAGAAATGTCATTTTAAAACAGTTTTCAACCCGTTCACTCACTATAATTAAGATACTTGAAATTTTTTTTTGCCAAAAGTGTTACTCAATGACGGTTTAAACTATCTATATTAGTTTTAGAGTTCGATCTTAAATCCTTCAATCCGAAAATATAACAAATTTAATTTCTAGTAAAAACACCTTCAACAGGTTTGTCCCACACACCTATGTAAGTAAAAAGTAACTTTTTCCGAATTTTTTTTGTATCTACGTTGAGACCGCTATTTAAATAGATAGTTGCGCCTGGTTGCAAAAGAAAAAATAAGCTCCTTCTACCTAATAATCGAAGTAACAGAAATGTCGTTTTAAAACAGTTTTCAACCCGTTCACTCACTATAATTAAGATACTTGAAATTTTTTTTTGCCAAAAGTGTTACTCAATGACGGTTTAAACTATCTATATTAGTTTTAGAGTTCGATCTTAAATCCTTCAATCGGAAAATATAACAAATTTAATTTCTAGTAAAAACAACTTCAACAGGTTTGTCCCCCACACCTATGTAAGTAAAAAGTAACTTTTTCCGAATTTTTTTTGTATCTACGTTGAGACCGCTATTTAAATAGATAGTTGCGCCTGGTTGCAAAAGAAAAAATAAGCTCCTTCTACCTAATAATCGAAGTAACAGAAATGTCGTTTTAAAACAGTTTTCAACCCGTTCACTCACTAAAATTAAGATACTTGAAATTTTTTTTGCCAAAAGTGTTACTCAATGACGATTTAAACTATCTGTATTAGTTTTGAAGTTCGATCTTAAATCCTTCAATCCGAAAATATAACAAATTTAATTTCTAGTAAAAACACCTTCAACAGGTTTGTCACCCACACATATGTAAGTAAAAAGTCACATTTTCCGAATTTTTTTTGTATCAACATTGAGACCGCTATTTAAATAGATAGTTGCGCCTGGTTGCAAAAGAAAAAATAAGCTCCTTCTACCTAATAATCGAAGTAACAGAAATGTCGTTTTAAAACAGTTTTCAACCCGTTCACTCACTGAAATTAAGATACTTGAAAATTTCTTTTGCCAAAAGTGTTACTCAATGACGGTTTAAACTATCTGTATTAGTTTTGAAGTTCGATCTTAAATCCTTCAATCCGAAAATATAACAAATCAAATTTGTAGTAAAAAAGCCTTCAACAGGTATGTCGCCCACACCTATGTAAGTAAAAAGTAACTTTTTCCGAATTTTTTTTGTATCTACGTTGAGACCGCTATTTAAATAGATAGTTGCGCCTGGTTGCAAAAGAAAAAATAAGCTCCTTCTACCTAATAATCGAAGTAACAGAAATGTCGTTTTAAAACAGTTTTCAACCCGTTCACTCACTAAAATTAAGATACTTGAAATTTTTTTTGCCAAAAGTGTTACTCAATGACGATTTAAACTATCTGTATTAGTTTTGAAGTTCGATCTTAAATCCTTCAATCCGAAAATATAACAAATCAAATTTGTAGTAAAAAAGCCTTCAACAGGTATGTCGCCCACACCTATGTAAGTAAAAAGTAACTTTTTCCGAATTTTTTTTGTATCTACGTTGAGACCGCTATTTAAATAGATAGTTGCGCCTGGTTGCAAAAGAAAAAATAAGCTCCTTCTACCTAATAATCGAAGTAACAGAAATGTCGTTTTAAAACAGTTTTCAACCCGTTCACTCACTGAAATTAAGATACTTGAAAATTTTTTTTGCCAAAAGTGTTACTCAATGACGGTTTAAACTATCTGTATTAGTTTTGAAGTTCGATCTTAAATCCTTCAATCCGAAAATATAACAAATTTAATTTGTAGTAAAAAAGCCTTCAACAGGTTTGTCACCCACACATATGTAAGTCAAAAGTAATTTTTTTCCGAATTTTTTTTGTATCTATGTTGAGACCGCTATTTAAATAGATAGTTGCGCCTGGTTGCAAAAGAAAAAATAAGCTCCTTCTACCTAATAATCGAAGTAACAGAAATGTCATTTTAAAACAGTTTTCAACCCGTTCACTCACTATAATTAAGATACTTGAAATTTTTTTTTGCCAAAAGTGTTACTCAATGACGGTTTAAACTATCTATATTAGTTTTAGAGTTCGATCTTAAATCCTTCAATCCGAAAATATAACAAATTTAATTTCTAGTAAAAACACCTTCAACAGGTTTGTCCCACACACCTATGTAAGTAAAAAGTAACTTTTTCCGAATTTTTTTTGTATCTACGTTGAGACCGCTATTTAAATAGATAGTTGCGCCTGGTTGCAAAAGAAAAAATAAGCTCCTTCTACCTAATAATCGAAGTAACAGAAATGTCGTTTTAAAACAGTTTTCAACCCGTTCACTCACTATAATTAAGATACTTGAAATTTTTTTTTGCCAAAAGTGTTACTCAATGACGGTTTAAACTATCTATATTAGTTTTAGAGTTCGATCTTAAATCCTTCAATCGGAAAATATAACAAATTTAATTTCTAGTAAAAACAACTTCAACAGGTTTGTCCCCCACACCTATGTAAGTAAAAAGTAACTTTTTCCGAATTTTTTTTGTATCTACGTTGAGACCGCTATTTAAATAGATAGTTGCGCCTGGTTGCAAAAGAAAAAATAAGCTCCTTCTACCTAATAATCGAAGTAACAGAAATGTCGTTTTAAAACAGTTTTCAACCCGTTCACTCACTGAAATTAAGATACTTGAAATTTTTTTTGACAAAAGTGTTACTCAATGACGGTTTAAACTATCTATATTAGTTTTAGAGTTCGATCTTAAATCCTTCAATCCGAAAATATAACAAATTTAATTTCTAGTAAAAACACCTTCAACAGGTTTGTCACCCACACATATGTAAGTAAAAAGTCACATTTTCCGAATTTTTTTTGTATCAACATTGAGACCGCTATTTAAATAGATAGTTGCGCCTGGTTGCAAAAGAAAAAATAAGCTCCTTCTACCTAATAATCGAAGTAACAGAAATGTCGTTTTAAAACAGTTTTCAACCCGTTCACTCACTAAAATTAAGATACTTGAAATTTTTTTTGCCAAAAGTGTTATTCAATGACGATTTAAACTATCTGTATTAGTTTTGAAGTTCGATCTTAAATCCTTCAATCCGAAAATATAACAAATCAAATTTGTAGTAAAAAAGCCTTCAACAGGTATGTCGCCCACACCTATGTAAGTAAAAAGTAACTTTTTCCGAATTTTTTTTGTATCTACGTTGAGACCGCTATTTAAATAGATAGTTGCGCCTGGTTGCAAAAGAAAAAATAAGCTCCTTCTACCTAATAATCGAAGTAACAGAAATGTCGTTTTAAAACAGTTTTCAACCCGTTCACTCACTGAAATTAAGATACTTGAAAATTTTTTTTGCCAAAAGTGTTACTCAATGACGGTTTAAACTATCTGTATTAGTTTTGAAGTTCGATCTTAAATCCTTCAATCCGAAAATATAACAAATTTAATTTGTAGTAAAAAAGCCTTCAACAGGTTTGTCACCCACACATATGTAAGTCAAAAGTAATTTTTTTCCGAATTTTTTTTGTATCTATGTTGAGACCGCTATTTAAATAGATAGTTGCGCCTGGTTGCAAAAGAAAAAATAAGCTCCTTCTACCTAATAATCGAAGTAACAGAAATGTCATTTTAAAACAGTTTTCAACCCGTTCACTCACTATAATTAAGATACTTGAAATTTTTTTTTGCCAAAAGTGTTACTCAATGACGGTTTAAACTATCTATATTAGTTTTAGAGTTCGATCTTAAATCCTTCAATCCGAAAATATAACAAATTTAATTTCTAGTAAAAACACCTTCAACAGGTTTGTCCCACACACCTATGTAAGTAAAAAGTAACTTTTTCCGAATTTTTTTTGTATCTACGTTGAGACCGCTATTTAAATAGATAGTTGCGCCTGGTTGCAAAAGAAAAAATAAGCTCCTTCTACCTAATAATCGAAGTAACAGAAATGTCGTTTTAAAACAGTTTTCAACCCGTTCACTCACTATAATTAAGATACTTGAAATTTTTTTTTGCCAAAAGTGTTACTCAATGACGGTTTAAACTATCTATATTAGTTTTAGAGTTCGATCTTAAATCCTTCAATCGGAAAATATAACAAATTTAATTTCTAGTAAAAACAACTTCAACAGGTTTGTCCCCCACACCTATGTAAGTAAAAAGTAACTTTTTCCGAATTTTTTTTGTATCTACGTTGAGACCGCTATTTAAATAGATAGTTGCGCCTGGTTGCAAAAGAAAAAATAAGCTCCTTCTACCTAATAATCGAAGTAACAGAAATGTCGTTTTAAAACAGTTTTCAACCCGTTCACTCACTGAAATTAAGATACTTGAAATTTTTTTTGACAAAAGTGTTACTCAATGACGGTTTAAACTATCTATATTAGTTTTAGAGTTCGATCTTAAATCCTTCAATCCGAAAATATAACAAATTTAATTTCTAGTAAAAACACCTTCAACAGGTTTGTCACCCACACATATGTAAGTAAAAAGTCACATTTTCCGAATTTTTTTTGTATCAACATTGAGACCGCTATTTAAATAGATAGTTGCGCCTGGTTGCAAAAGAAAAAATAAGCTCCTTCTACCTAATAATCGAAGTAACAGAAATGTCGTTTTAAAACAGTTTTCAACCCGTTCACTCACTGAAATTAAGATACTTGAAAATTTCTTTTGCCAAAAGTGTTACTCAATGACGGTTTAAACTATCTGTATTAGTTTTGAAGTTCGATCTTAAATCCTTCAATCCGAAAATATAACAAATCAAATTTGTAGTAAAAACACCTTCAACAGGTTTGTCCCACACACCTATGTAAGTAAAAAGTAACTTTTTCCGAATTTTTTTTGTATCTACGTTGAGACCGCTATTTAAATAGATAGTTGCGCCTGGTTGCAAAAGAAAAAATAAGCTCCTTCTACCTAATAATCGAAGTAACAGAAATGTCGTTTTAAAACAGTTTTCAACCCGTTCACTCGCTAAAATTAAGATACTTGAAATTTTTTTTGCCAAAAGTGTTACTCAATGACGGTTTAAACTATCTATATTAGTTTTAGAGTTCGATCTTAAATCCTTCAATCGGAAAATATAACAAATTTAATTTCTAGTAAAAACACCTTCAACAGGTTTGTCCCCCACACCTATGTAAGTAAAAAGTAACTTTTTCCGAATTTTTTTTGTTTCTTTGTTGAGACCGCTATTTAAATAGATAGTTGCGCCTGGTTGCAAAAGAAAAAATAAGCTCCTTCTACCTAATAATCGAAGTAACAGAAATGTCGTTTTAAAACAGTTTTCAACCCGTTCACTCACTGAAATTAAGATACTTGAAATTTTTTTTGACAAAAGTGTTACTCAATGACGGTTTAAACTATCTATATTAGTTTTAGAGTTCGATCTTAAATCCTTCAATCCGAAAATATAACAAATTTAATTTCTAGTAAAAACACCTTCAACAGGTTTGTCACCCACACATATGTAAGTAAAAAGTCACATTTTCCGAATTTTTTTTGTATCAACATTGAGACCGCTATTTAAATAGATAGTTGCGCCTGGTTGCAAAAGAAAAAATAAGCTCCTTCTACCTAATAATCGAAGTAACAGAAATGTCGTTTTAAAACAGTTTTCAACCCGTTCACTCACTAAAATTAAGATACTTGAAATTTTTTTTGCCAAAAGTGTTACTCAATGACGATTTAAACTATCTGTATTAGTTTTGAAGTTCGATCTTAAATCCTTCAATCCGAAAATATAACAAATCAAATTTGTAGTAAAAAAGCCTTCAACAGGTATGTCGCCCACACCTATGTAAGTAAAAAGTAACTTTTTCCGAATTTTTTTTGTATCTACGTTGAGACCGCTATTTAAATAGATAGTTGCGCCTGGTTGCAAAAGAAAAAATAAGCTCCTTCTACCTAATAATCGAAGTAACAGAAATGTCGTTTTAAAACAGTTTTCAACCCGTTCACTCACTGAAATTAAGATACTTGAAAATTTTTTTTGCCAAAAGTGTTACTCAATGACGGTTTAAACTATCTGTATTAGTTTTGAAGTTCGATCTTAAATCCTTCAATCCGAAAATATAACAAATTTAATTTGTAGTAAAAAAGCCTTCAACAGGTTTGTCACCCACACATATGTAAGTCAAAAGTAATTTTTTTCCGAATTTTTTTTGTATCTATGTTGAGACCGCTATTTAAATAGATAGTTGCGCCTGGTTGCAAAAGAAAAAATAAGCTCCTTCTACCTAATAATCGAAGTAACAGAAATGTCATTTTAAAACAGTTTTCAACCCGTTCACTCACTATAATTAAGATACTTGAAATTTTTTTTTGCCAAAAGTGTTACTCAATGACGGTTTAAACTATCTATATTAGTTTTAGAGTTCGATCTTAAATCCTTCAATCCGAAAATATAACAAATTTAATTTCTAGTAAAAACACCTTCAACAGGTTTGTCCCACACACCTATGTAAGTAAAAAGTAACTTTTTCCGAATTTTTTTTGTATCTACGTTGAGACCGCTATTTAAATAGATAGTTGCGCCTGGTTGCAAAAGAAAAAATAAGCTCCTTCTACCTAATAATCGAAGTAACAGAAATGTCGTTTTAAAACAGTTTTCAACCCGTTCACTCACTATAATTAAGATACTTGAAATTTTTTTTTGCCAAAAGTGTTACTCAATGACGGTTTAAACTATCTATATTAGTTTTAGAGTTCGATCTTAAATCCTTCAATCGGAAAATATAACAAATTTAATTTCTAGTAAAAACAACTTCAACAGGTTTGTCCCCCACACCTATGTAAGTAAAAAGTAACTTTTTCCGAATTTTTTTTGTATCTACGTTGAGACCGCTATTTAAATAGATAGTTGCGCCTGGTTGCAAAAGAAAAAATAAGCTCCTTCTACCTAATAATCGAAGTAACAGAAATGTCGTTTTAAAACAGTTTTCAACCCGTTCACTCACTGAAATTAAGATACTTGAAATTTTTTTTGACAAAAGTGTTACTCAATGACGGTTTAAACTATCTATATTAGTTTTAGAGTTCGATCTTAAATCCTTCAATCCGAAAATATAACAAATTTAATTTCTAGTAAAAACACCTTCAACAGGTTTGTCACCCACACATATGTAAGTAAAAAGTCACATTTTCCGAATTTTTTTTGTATCAACATTGAGACCGCTATTTAAATAGATAGTTGCGCCTGGTTGCAAAAGAAAAAATAAGCTCCTTCTACCTAATAATCGAAGTAACAGAAATGTCGTTTTAAAACAGTTTTCAACCCGTTCACTCACTGAAATTAAGATACTTGAAAATTTTTTTTGCCAAAAGTGTTACTCAATGACGGTTTAAACTATCTGTATTAGTTTTGAAGTTCGATCTTAAATCCTTCAATCCGAAAATATAACAAATTTAATTTCTAGTAAAAACACCTTCAACAGGTTTGTCCCACACACCTATGTAAGTAAAATGTAACTTTTTCCGAATTTTTTTTGTATCTACGTTGAGACCGCTATTTAAATAGATAGTTGCGCCTGGTTGCAAAAGAAAAAATAAGCTCCTTCTACCTAATAATCGAAGTAACAGAAATGTCGTTTTAAAACAGTTTTCAACCCGTTCACTCGCTAAAATTAAGATACTTGAAATTTTTTTTTGCCAAAAGTGTTACTCAATGACGGTTTAAACTATCTATATTAGTTTTAGAGTTCGATCTTAAATCCTTCAATCGGAAAATATAACAAATTTAATTTCTAGTAAAAACACCTTCAACAGGTTTGTCCCCCACACCTATGTAAGTAAAAAGTAACTTTTTCCGAATTTTTTTTGTATCTACGTTGAGACCGCTATTTAAATAGATAGTTGCGCCTGGTTGCAAAAGAAAAAATAAGCTCCTTCTACCTAATAATCGAAGTAACAGAAATGTCGTTTTAAAACAGTTTTCAACCCGTTCACTCACTGAAATTAAGATACTTGAAAATTTCTTTTGCCAAAAGTGTTACTCAATGACGGTTTAAACTATCTGTATTAGTTTTGAAGTTCGATCTTAAATCCTTCAATCCGAAAATATAACAAATCAAATTTGTAGTAAAAAAGCCTTCAACAGGTATGTCGCCCACACCTATGTAAGTAAAAAGTAACTTTTTCCGAATTTTTTTTGTATCTACGTTGAGACCGCTATTTAAATAGATAGTTGCGCCTGGTTGCAAAAGAAAAAATAAGCTCCTTCTACCTAATAATCGAAGTAACAGAAATGTCGTTTTAAAACAGTTTTCAACCCGTTCACTCACTGAAATTAAGATACTTGAAAATTTTTTTTGCCAAAAGTGTTACTCAATGACGGTTTAAACTATCTATATTAGTTTTAGAGTTCGATCTTAAATCCTTCAATCCGAAAATATAACAAATTTAATTTCTAGTAAAAACACCTTCAACAGGTTTGTCCCACACACCTATGTAAGTAAAAAGTAACTTTTTCCGAATTTTTTTTGTATCTACGTTGAGACCGCTATTTAAATAGATAGTTGCGCCTGGTTGCAAAAGAAAAAATAAGCTCCTTCTACCTAATAATCGAAGTAACAGAAATGTCGTTTTAAAACAGTTTTCAACCCGTTCACTCGCTAAAATTAAGATACTTGAAATTTTTTTTGCCAAAAGTGTTACTCAATGACGGTTTAAACTATCTATATTAGTTTTAGAGTTCGATCTTAAATCCTTCAATCGGAAAATATAACAAATTTAATTTCTAGTAAAAACACCTTCAACAGGTTTGTCCCCCACACCTATGTAAGTAAAAAGTAACTTTTTCCGAATTTTTTTTGTATCTACGTTGAGACCGCTATTTAAATAGATAGTTGCGCCTGGTTGCAAAAGAAAAAATAAGCTCCTTCTACCTAATAATCGAAGTAACAGAAATGTCGTTTTAAAACAGTTTTCAACCCGTTCACTCACTGAAATTAAGATACTTGAAAATTTCTTTTGCCAAAAGTGTTACTCAATGACGGTTTAAACTATCTGTATTAGTTTTGAAGTTCGATCTTAAATCCTTCAATCCGAAAATATAACAAATCAAATTTGTAGTAAAAAAGCCTTCAACAGGTATGTCGCCCACACCTATGTAAGTAAAAAGTAACTTTTTCCGAATTTTTTTGTATCTACGTTGAGACCGCTATTTAAATAGATAGTTGCGCCTGGTTGCAAAAGAAAAAATAAGCTCCTTCTACCTAATAATCGAAGTAACAGAAATGTCGTTTTAAAACAGTTTTCAACCCGTTCACTCACTGAAATTAAGATACTTGAAAATTTTTTTTGCCAAAAGTGTTACTCAATGACGGTTTAAACTATCTATATTAGTTTTAGAGTTCGATCTTAAATCCTTCAATCCGAAAATATAACAAATTTAATTTCTAGTAAAAACACCTTCAACAGGTTTGTCACCCACACATATGTAAGTAAAAAGTAACATTTTCGAATTTTTTTTGTATCAACGTTGAGACCGCTATTTAAATAGATAGTTGCGCCTGGTTGCAAAAGAAAAATAAGCTCCTTCTACCTAATAATCGAAGTAACAGAAATGTCGTTTTAAAACAGTTTTTAACCCGTTAACTCACTAAAATTAAGATACTTGAAATTTTTTTTTGCCAAAAGTGTTACTCAATGACGGTTTAAACTATCTGTATTAGTTTTGAAGTTCGATCTTAAATCCTTCAATCCGAAAATATAACAAATCAAATTTGTAGTAAAAAAGCCTTCAACAGGTTTGTCACCCACACATATGTAAGTCAAAAGTAATTTTTTCCGAATTTTTTTTGTATCTACGTTGAGACCGCTATTTAAATAGATAGTTGCGCCTGGTTGCAAAAGAAAAAATAAGCTCCTTCTACCTAATAATCGAAGTAACAGAAATGTCATTTTAAAACAGTTTTCAACCCGTTCACTCACTAAAATTAAGATACTTGAAATTTTTTTTTGCCGAAAGTGTTATTTAATGACGGGGTAAACTATCTGTATTCGTTTTGAAGTTCGGTCAGAATTTTTTGATCAAAAAATGCAAAATAAGTTATGGTTATAATTATGACATAATATTATAGAATACAAATATAAGTTGCTCATTATAATTTTATAATTATGTAAAATTAAATGTTTAATACTTTTTTTAAAAATATTGACAATTTCATTTATATATATTTAATTATTTAATTATTTAATTATTTATGTTATCTATCTGTGAATTTAACATTAAAGTCATCAAAGCAAATCCTGACAATCGTTTCCTTGTTGATGCCTCACATACAAATTTAACAACCGGCTAAATTATTCATTTTTAAAAACTGTAAACAGTGTGGATATACATGAAATGCTTTATTTGAACCTGCATTTTCAGTATGGGCCTATTGGACCTCCTCCCTATATACGCCACCCATGTTGCCCACAGCTATGCAGGGTCGGATTGGTTAGTTGAGCTACCGAGAAAATCTAGTTGGGCCGCCCAAAGTTTGAGCTGGTTTTGTGGGTGTGAGTGAAAATAAATTCATGTTTAAAATACGATTGGCAAACCTATAAGCTTATAATTATTATATTACGTAATATTTGGGCCTCTGCATGTGTAAATATTCCGCTTAGAAGTGAAAATCTCGGACACCAATCCGGCCCTGCATGTGACAAATTATTATATATTACAAATCATTATAACCCATATAATTTCTTCCGCATCACAAATAAGTGGCAGAGCGGAGTTTCTGATATTGCGAAGCACAATATTATATCGAATAATTTACGATGTAAAGCATACGATAAACGGTTCATAATATTAATCATAGTAATAATTCTGTCTTTATAACAATAATAATTACGAGGCTCCAAGGCCTGCTATTGTAGTATGCCGGAGTAAACAGTTTTGGTCAGTGGCAGCGAGCGGGGGTCACATTTATGTATACGATCTACAAGACCACTGACAGAAACATTAATAATAAAAAATTAACTGCGCAAACAAATAATAATTATAGTATTATAGTACACACGTCTGTGGTTAAGAAAGTCCTATAGCTGTTGTTCGTAACTGACACGATAAAAACTGTTCGTCACGACTAAGGACCGCGGTTATATTCTAATGACCACGATAACTAGCCAGCGTCAGCTGACCGCGCAGTAGGACGTGCATAATACGCTGATATGATGGTCATGCGTCAGTGTCATGTCTACCCGGCGAACTGAATTTCTAGTGACGCATCAAAAGAAGGACCCTAATGTCAAGTGGTTGAATATTATCATGTCAGCCCTAAAGGTACCGTCTCTAAGCAGCGACTAACGCACTGCTATAATATGGAACAGCCTCGACGCGCAAACCGCGAATGCCTGACAGGCTTAGTGCCTGGCCCTCGCTCACAAATAATATAATATTTGAGGTCCCGGTACTGGAGACGGAAGAGAGGGCCTGAGAAGGAGTGGATCAGATAGCGGACGAACAGCGTTGACATAATTATACAATATTTTGTATAATAAAGTCGCATAGCACGGACGCATGTCATGGCAATAGAGAATAACACATGTGGCCGATAATCATAATTTACAACGGTCACTCGTAGAGGCGTATTGTCGCATGTCAACTCATTACACAAAATATGTCGCATGTGAAATACAAATACCGATTGTTGATTGCCGTACCGTGAGTTACCAGTCGCCGTGCGTTGACTTGCATATAATTATATTATATCGTAAACCATAACATTTATAATGTTATAATTTATAACTATATTATTGTATGGTCTCAAAGCCAGCCCGAACACATTATGACGTGGTTAGAAAATGCATATCTACCGCATCCGCGACAGCTCTGTGAACAGAACAGGCCCTTAAAAATGTTTTTGCCCTAGGGTCTCAAAACTGTGACTGCGGCAATATGTAATGTGTGTAATATATTGTAAGTCCATACGTATCTTGACTGCAAATTATTATTAATATAAATCGCAAATGAAATTGAATGGTATTTATTTTCATAATACCCACCTATTACATTTTAAACGTAGAAATTTGATTCGTCTGATCGACGTACTATGACTAGATACTATTTTTTTTTATAGATACCATCACTGATTGACTGATTATCATGTTTTTACATATTTTTACTGAGGCTATGCAGTAAATCATTCGGGTGAGGTTTCTCGAAGTTTAATTTTTCAACAAAATATTCATATACACAATTTTATTTTACATAACAATGCATATTTATTATTTATACGTAAGAGAATATTTTATACATAATGACATATTTTAGGAATATTTCTACATTTTGAACAATATATAACAAACCACTTTTTAAAAAAAAAATTATTGTATAATATAGGAAATGGAATTTTTTTATAACGTTTTAATACACTGCCGGTATAGCAGTAATAGTGCGATACATTTTTTCTGTAGAACATTTTTTAATGTAGTTCATATCAAAATGTATGCTTTATTGTCATAAATTGTTTTGATTTGTTTGATTGTTTATGAAATATGTTTTTGCAATTTGTTGATTAGTTATTTTTATTTGTTACGGTTTTTTTATACATTTATTTAAGTATTTAACACATAAAAAAGTTAATTTTTTTTTTTTCGTAAAACCATATTTAAGGTTTAGTTAATACTAAAAGAATATTTCCCTATATTTTTACTGCATAAAAACATCTTATTTTAGGTCTTTATTACTTATTGCTAAAATCCTCTTGAAGTTATTATAACTCAAGAGCCTGATCTTATAAAAATTATTTTATTTATTATATTCCTACTATATAGTCATATAGGTTTATCAATTATCAGCTATTACTATACTACTCAAAGAAAAAAGGATCCCACTTATATCTGTGAATAGAAAAAAACATATTTTTATTTATCGAAAGAATACATTTTCATTTATGGCCATTAAAATACAGCTATTTACAAAACCCATTTTATATTTTATTTCTTCTACAATATATTTTTTTATATACATTATACTTTGAACTACATTATAAAAATTGAACTTGTTTAGAACCTCAAAATTTAAAAGTTTCAATGGAGTCCGGCACACTTTCCAGTGCACTGTCCATTTGTTAAGAGATGTTTTTCTTGTTTCCTCATGTTTACGAAATTCGGTGATGTTAAGTAGGTACACCTCTATATAATTTAGTACGATTTAGAGACTGAACATATTTTACAACTTTTAAAATACTCAAATATACGCTGTATTGATTAAGGACAAAGTTACAAATATATACATTGAATGGTATACAATAATTTGGGTGTATAATAATTGATTTAAACTTAATAATTGTATTGTTCTCGTTAAGAACAATAAAATACCATTAATGTATTCCGTATGGTTTGTTTAGTTTATAATTATTCCAACGTTTTGTTTGGGGAAATGTGAAAATTGTCATTAAAATGAGTCTGATTATTTAACGATAACTTATAGCTAAACTATGATTAAAAATATAATTGTCAGTGTGATTAAATATTATCATTAAATAACCTTAGTAAGTACATTTAATTATTAGTCCGTAGATGAGTGTATAAAATAAGTACCTATAGATCCAATGTTTATAATATATAAAGTATAAATAACTCTATTAGGTAATTGTATTATATTTAATACTACCATAATATACATAATATTAATATATTATAAATACCTACGGTAGTCATCAAAGCAGTAAAATATTTCTTTTCTTTTAATAATATAAATTAAAAAATGAACATGAGTTTGCTGTGTTTTTTGGACGGAGCACTCTACAGATTGTATGATTGTTTAAAAACTACTTATTAAATTGTATTCAGAACAATTGCAAATGAGTCAAACTCCTGGCCGAGTGATTATTTACCGAATGTCGTATTAGGTGCGTAAGTAATTTCCTTATGCACTTGAGTTAAAGAAAAAACAAACTGTCAAAACAAAAAAATAAGTTTATTTAGTAGTATTTCCTTATTGTTAGTTGTTACTATTTTAGGATTTAAAAAAAATATGTGTAAATAATAATTTATAATATTATGTTCAAGTTAAAGTATGAAATTGTGTTATTTCATAAACGTGACTTATGTAGGTACTTTATTATATGCACTAAGGGCCATTGTTCTTTCAATGTCCGGTTAAGTGTCTGAAAACGCTAACCTACAGAATTTATTTTGTGTTACCGATGGAATTCTGCCGGTTAGTCTTAACCGACACTTAACCGGACATTATAAGAATGGCCCTAAACCAATTAAAGCGGTGAACCATATAATATAATTTATAATTTAACTAGATACTTTAATTTCCGTAATTTTCCAGTCATATTGTTATATGAACTAGTTTGTCATTTGTGTAATTTTCATTGTTATCCAAATAAGGTGTAAGGCAATTAAATTGGTTAATTGCATTTAATAATAATTAATATTAATAACAAAGATACACACATCCAGATAGCACTTAAACACTTGTTGGTAGGTACACATCGGTCCTACCACCATTTGAGTCCACAATAATACTATTATATTTTATTACGAATGTTTCAAATGGACATTTCATTGGTTTTATCAAATATTTTTTAAAACAATAATCCGTATATTAATTAATTAGGGAACTCAAGTATCTACAATATAGTCAAATTTTTGTTGTAGCTAGGATAAAAAATAGACAAATACTAACTATAAATTCAATGCAAGTTTACTATAGTTAATCATTAAATAATACAATATTAACTAGTTAATTTAGAAATTAGAATATTTCAAGAAAATCTACATCCAACTTTTATCTGATACATCGTACTATCTACAATATATAATACATTGTTACCTACTTAATTTGTATTTTAAGAGAAATTGTTTTGCCTTGTTTTTTTTTGTAAAATCAAAATGTGTTTACACCACGCGGCGATTACCTGTATGTTCGTATGTTACAAAATTAAAAAGTTTAGTTTTATAATGATTTATCATTTGTTGATATAACTATATAAAAATATATTATTTGGTGATATAGGTGGTGCAAATATTATAATATAACTAACGATGGTTTGTCTAAGAAAATACTAATTTATGACTTTATATGATATATAGTAGGTACCTAAGTTGATTTATAGATTTAATAATACAGACATATAAAATCTATTATATCATAAACCTAAACAACAAGCATTTTTACGTCACACAGCGTTGTACGCTGATTCTGTATACAAATCAATAGGACTGCACATTTAAAGTTAAAATAAGGCGCGTTGCCCCAGGACATCTCTGCAATAGGTAGTTTAAATTCTTAAACTTTTCCACATCAATCTTTCTATAATTTATACTAACATTTACTACTAATGTCAGCAATTTTACCCAAAGCATATGATAAAATAAAAAAGGCAAATCAATATTTTCTTTTACATATTATGTCTCTCAAAAAAATGTAATATTGTATAATATATATTAGGAATATTTTCAATTATTTTAAACTCATGCTTTCCATGAAATAAAAAAATCAAGCTAAAATGTGCGATACAATATTTTTTTTTTTAACTGACATAGTATTTTAGACTATTTATTATTAAACAAAGTTTTACATAATATACAGGATACACATTTATTTAATCACCACTTATCATTCAACAAAATATGTACATTGTCAGACCATTCTAATATAATATTTTATTATATTCATGATTAAATTACAACTGTCAGATTCCTTCACAATCATTATGTACTATTATTGTATGTCTTTTTAACTCTGCTCTTAACCATGTTTCCCATGTTCCTAACGATACAATTATCATTACATTAAAATTGTTAATATTATTTAAGACTCCACTTCCCTGCACCAAATTACAAGGTATGGAATTAACTATCATAATTTTTTTTTTTAACTACCATTTTTTTCAATAAATGGTGTCATACGCTCTGTCTAGCTCTTACAAAATACATTTATTTAGAGTAAAAAATCTTTGAAATTTGAATTTTGATATTTTTTATATATGACGTATATCAATGTAGGAAAACTGGAAAATAATTAAATTCACATACTTAAAAAACTTGACTAAAGTATATTTAAAAAAATGAAATTAAAGTAATGAACAAATAAAAAATGATACATTCAGTTTACGTGATCAATACATTAAAATGGTAATAAATATAAACATTTTTTTTTTTTTTAAACATCGAACAATATAATATAAAATTAAATAGTATTGTTCTAAATTATTTTTAAAATAAATCTAATGGTAACAATATAATATATTTATTTATCGATTGTCTAAATTGCGAGTGTACGCATAATTATCCTATGAAACTTAAATACTAATGATTCTAATACTAATATAATATAATTATGATGTATATAATATAATAATCTAATATGGTGATGGCGTAACATTGCCAATTTTTTCGGTTGGCTAACACATTAAGGAGGCGTCATGTAGGCACACAAACACACACACACAAACAAGTACGTGTTGTGTGTTTTCGTGTTATAAATGTATAATATATTTTTATGATTTTTTTTTTATTTCTGTTCCACACACGGAGGTTAGGATGGTCTAGACCTTGAGGATGACCAAGTCACCGTCTTCAGTGCCACCAGAAGACGACTTAGGTGATTCGGACTCGAACAGGGCGGTGCCCTGTGCTGAAAACGCACCTGGATACTCGAACGATGGGCTGGCTTTGGGGTAAGTGTAACCGGTTGCGGCCGATGGATAAGCTAGTGGCTCGCTGGGCCGGTCGTATGAATAGCCGGCGGACGCGGACGGGACGGCGGCAGGGGCTGAGACCACACCGTAGTCAGTGGATGGTACTCCTAGGGACTGGACAACAACGTTGTGGTGCTTGTGGCCACAGTCAGCTGGGTGCTTGGCATCTGGCGCGATGGATATCTCGTTCTGACGAGTCTCAACCAACGTTTCGGTGCTGGGCTCGGGCTCTGGTGTCGTGGTGGTGGTTGTGGTGGTAGTCGTGGGCACGTGAACGTGTTTATCACAGTTCTCAGCGGGGGCTGCAGCTGGTGCCGGTGCGATGTATGGTCGGAGGAACTGTGGTGGTGGTGTGGGAACGGCAAACCTCTGGACGGCCACGGGTTTTCGCTGTTCGGGGTATATTTCGTTGTCGCTGATGGATACTGTTACCTGTGGCTTGGGTGGGGGGGCGAAACGTGGCACGAAGAAGGTGGGCTGTGGCTGAAATGTGGGCTGTGGCTGGAACTTGGCCTGGTATGGTGGCAGGAGTCCGGTGTCCACGACGTGCACGTGTTCGGGATGGTCGCAAGCTGGTTTGGCGGGCTGTACCACTGATACCGTGTTGATGGACTCGGACGGGTAGTATTGGCTCTGCGGTGGTGGTATGTACGCCGGTGCCGCCGTGGACGGTCTCAGTGTGGTAGTCGTGGTCGTGGTTGTGGTGGTTGGTGGCGGAAGATACAGAGGAGCTTCGTACGACGGTGCAGGTTTGACGACGGACGGCAGGTTGTCTGAGGCTTGACCTTCCGGTGTGGCAGGGCCCACTCGCTTGCCGAACATGTAAGTGCCTTCTGGTACGTTAGGTCTTATCTTCTCACCGGGCAAGTTGAACAGATACCGATAGAAGGACAGTGAACAAGGCGTGCTGGTCTGCACTTGGCCGTAAACTTGGCTCGCTGCCACAACCAACAGTACCAACGACATTTGGCCGAATCTGTTCATGATGTTTTACCTGGAAAACAGCGAAAAACCTTATGTTAGTATATACGTCACAGCCCTTAAATAGTTTCAATATTATTACAACAACACGCTACATAATATTAAGTATATAATTATAGGTGCGATTGAATATGGAAGAAGGAATTTAAGGGTTTAGGATAGCAGTTATTGTTCCGAGTTTATACCATTGCCGCACGGATATAAAAATAAACACATAATATAATTTTGTTACCAGTGATGAATTATATATGTATTATAATTAAAAATTACTATTCATAACTATTTTACTATCCAGATAAGTAATAAGTTTTAATACTTAGATACTTATCTGATGGTCATCTTAGATAAAATATACCACTACCCTATAATCTAAACATTTTAATCATGGTTGTGTTATAAGTTATAACTTACAAGGTATAGTAAGCCATAAAATATTATATTATAAAATCATAGATTGCAATTTTTTTGGTTGACTGTTTGAATTATTTATGTTTGAATTATTAATTAATTATAAACATAATATAATATTATGTATTTACAATGTGCTTTTTATAATATATAGGTCTTACTAATATTGTATAGACTTATTTAAAATATGATCGTACTACAATGTAAGAATAAAGAATATATGTTAATTTTAATATAGGCGTAGATACTGAGTTATATTTTTTAGGTTAATGATAACCGTGTAGTAGTGTTGTTAGTAAATCAATCTACCGATCGACCACAAAAGTACTAAAATTATCATAATGTTATTGTTTTGTCGATGGTTGGATTTTGTATTTTGGTACCTAGTATTAAGACACCTATCGTTTGAAAGTGGTCCGAGCCTATTAATATAATAATATCATACATCAGCTATAAAAAAAAACAAAAACACTAAATTAGTAACAGTGGAACTGTTTTACACTCACGTGCCAACTCCCCTGGGTGAGCAGGCATATACAATATGTATTTATATATGACTTACACCTATAATAATTCATCACGGATGTACCGCCGACACGATGAGCTCCGACGATTGCAAGTGCATCATAATATACTGGACGACAAGCTGTGTACGCCAATACTGTGTTTAATGGCCGGAGTTTATTTTTTTTCATTATTATTATTACCTTAGCCATACCGTGGTCAGTGACGCGAGAACAGCTGGACTTTTGGACCACGGCCAGTTCGGATATATCATGTATAATATTATGCCGAACGGCGTACACGGTTCTTCTTCTTATTATTATTATTATAATATTATGTTTCGTTGGGTTTCTACGAGTATGTCCACCGATGATAAATCCCGTATGTAAATTCGTAATCAAAACCGATAACTCATTGTGGCATATGCTTGCGCCAGCCAGCTACCTACTTTGATTGGACATATATTACATTTAACTCGAGACATGCGGTTATGTAATGTACGAACGTATTTTATTTTCAACGGTGTGCAGTTATCGAAACCACTATTGATTGTATCGCTGGTACTGCTTTCGAGAGTTTAAACACTTTAGTGAGCGTGTCATATTGCGCATGCGTACATTATAATATCATATTACCGACTATTAGATATATATAGAAGTATAGAACTGTGCAGAGGAATATGATTGACCGTAGGACTATGTAACGATTTTCGGTATAGTCTTAGATAATATTATTACCCGACAGGTAAAAAGTAAACCCGGTCATCTCGGATGGCGGTGACTTTTTTTTTATCGTCCCGGATTTTGAAACGGGTTATTCGAGTTTTTATTTTTGGCATAATATCGGGGAGAATAATATTGCATACGAGATCGTTTAATTGAAAAATGTGGAAACCAGTTGCAACAAACTCGAGGGAAGATTATACATTTTTTTACAAAATTATTGATTTTTTCTCTTTGACATTCCAACCACCTGCCTATTTTTTGGATTTACGCAACAACATTGTGTAACTCCCTTGGAATTTGTCACATCCTTCCTTCGACGTGGTGATGTTATCCACGACATGCAATTCAAGAACAAGAGTCGTCTGCATTTCGAGTTAATAAGTACCAGAAGTATTAATTTCGTTGGACCTTGGCCCAGTGATGATTTCTCTGAATTTATGTCACTACTACGTTTTATAGTTTAAACTAGTTTTGGACGATCTTCCCAATTATTGTAATTTTAAAACGAACATCGAAATATGTTAATTTGTTTTTCAGTACTGTTTTAAACTAACAATCATAAGTTGACTAAAAACCGTCGATATATAATATATCAAACATTGTATAATATTATTTTGTTGACATTTTTAAAATAGCACAAATTATAATAAAGATTTTACGTATTTTAAAACAATACCTAATTTTTTACTCGCATATATTGTCACTGTTTTACTCTTACAAACGTACAACGTAGCAAATTTGAGATCAGTAGTTTAAATAGTCGAGTAAATAGGCAATATGTTACCAAACTTAGTTTAAATTCTCAGGTATTCTAGTTTTAAATCGGTTTATGAGTTAGCGGTAAGTGAAAATGCACAGTTTAAAAATTATCATAATATATAGCTTTTAAAAATATCGAAACAAATAAGTCTTCTTAATAAATACCATATTAACACAATTTCTTATTATGTTCTATATAGCGCAGGTGTCGAAAATTATCAAAAATGGCCATCTAAATAATGATTTCAAACAAATGTAATTGGAAAGAACGACAAATATGCTGCCATTATCAGTCTCAAAACGTAGTTATAATATTATAAAAGACGACTTCCAATCATGAGCTTAGTTTGCATTGTTCATAATATTTTTAACAAAACTTATCTCAATTTTTATTGGTTTTTTCTCCCATCCATTGGTTAGGTGTGTGGAAAGTGTAAACGGATATTTTTTTTAGATTAAACCTGAGAATTTAGGTGTGATTGAATGTGACCTCGGTGTTCGATAAACTAAGCTTCGGAAAATAGCTGGCCCTATCGATTCGTGAATATTATTAAAAATTACCGTGGCGCACACATTAATGTTTATACAGTGGATTTAATGACGTTAAAATATAATATATTATAATAGTTTTTGACCGTTTCGCTATTCATCCGGTCGGATTGTCGGAACGGTCAGCGCTCGTTTTCAAAACGGAAGTCAGGGACGTTTGGATATATTAGACCGCTGCCTGGGGAGAAAAACGAATAAATAAAATGTAACAACTATAACAAAAAAAAAAGTCATATTATACCAGGGTGCAATACGAAATACTACAGGTGGACCACGTGCAGCCTGGATACCTGGTTTAATCGTCGCGATTTGCAGGAGGCGAGACGAACAGGCATTACCGCTGTTGTAGTTGGCGTCTCGACTAAAGTAAAAAACAAATTTAATCACTCGCCCATGTGTTGCCCGTGGCTGGCCCGTGGGGGGGGGGGGGCAATCAATCATTCGTCGTCCAGGCGCGTCTCTGCACATAATCGACGACGAGTGCATTCTACACGGACGCACATATAATATAGAAGTCACGCGGAAGTCGTCGAGTCGATTAATATTAATAACGATAATAATAATAATTGCGTGCCAAATGTTTTCATTTTTCGACACACATATTATTATAGGTATGCGTCCTACACGTCGAATCACCTTTCGACCAGACGCTCCCGTGACGTAACCTTCTCCTCGGTGGCCAAAACACACTATTACACGCGGCTGCATTGCAATAATGACGACGACGACGACGAAGTTAATAATGTTATGCGCGTTACTGTTAATAGGTACCTATACACACATTATACACGCGTGTTACGACACCCGTTCACATATTATATTATAAATTATTACCATAACAATGTTAACGTTACCGGACCAACGCACATGCAGTCATCGCCGTAACGCGGTTTATCCTCAGATCGTATTTACGTACAGGTATATTATGATCTAAGCGTTTGTCCGTTTCGAGGCACACGTTAACTAGATTGATCCGACGTTCTTCGGCTCTGACGGTGTAAATCATTTTTTTGCGAAAAATAGTTTGGACGATGGCCATTCCGGTCCCCTCGACTAGATCGAATGTTATATATAATTTACGGTTTACCCACACGCTTCACGCTGTAATAATATACAACTTGTAAACTTTCTTAATCAAATGCATTGTGTATATAACACTATATTTTATGACTTATTATCTCGACTTTTGTTAGCAATGTTTTGAGGCACAAATTACACAATAGATTTTAAAATGTTAGTAATAGATCGACTAGTAAAAAAAAAAAAAATCTAGAACAAAAAGCAAAGACGCTATAAATATACGAGTAGTACAAGATTAATTTTAAATTGAAATTTATTGGTTTTGAGTACACAATACGAAATACGAATATCCCATAATATACCCCATACATTAGACGTGGGACGAACTCAGAAATATGGTCTCGAACCGAGCATTTTAACAGTTAGTCGAATCGAACTCAAACCGAACTTTTTAATCATATGTCGATCAGAACAATAATTCAGTGTGATGTCGAACTCGAACAAAACGATATTATGTTAAACTTCGATCAGATCCCATACCAAACATTTAGTTTAATATTCAAACCAAGCTTTTGAATAAAAATTACAACTCAAACTTATTAGTTGTATGTCAAACGAAAATATAAAACATTTTTTGTTCAAAACTGAACTCCAATTGTTTTTGGAATTTGTACATTTTTCAAATTAATTGTTGAATTTCGAACTTTTTGTTAAACGTTGAACTTTTTGTTCGTTCAGTTTTTTTAAGACAAAGTTCGATCCATATCTAATATACATGTACAATATATTAATATATTATTTTTCTATCCAAAAAACGAGAATATAATTGAAAATCTCGATATACTATATAGGTAAATCAAAAATCTTGTAATAATATTTTCATGATTTTTACTTTAATAGTTCTTAACTCAAATTTACTGAATAGCTGTACTAATTATAATATAATGTTATTAGGTATTACAATACACAAGAATACTGCCTTTGTAGTAGGACATGTAGGTAAGTCATCGATAACATAATATTAACAAGTAAACTTTTAGCACATTTCGTTTACACTCTCATTACAAAAGCCAATATTTTAAGAAAACTCTTTGAGTATTTAAAATTAATCCTTTACAATGTCATGTCTCTAAACATCAAGCAACTGCAAACGTTTTGACAACGGCAGTGACTGGAATGTAATGAATTTAGAAATGATAGCGTTACCTACTTCTTTAATATTTACCAAATTTATTCACAGTTAATTTTATTTCAATAAAAACTAAAATCTACAAGCCAGACAGACAAATTATTATGAAAGTTGAAGTTTTATTTTTGAATGATGTCAAAGTCATAAATATGTTAGTTGAGAAACATATTATATTACCTTATTGTTGCGCTATGATGTTATAGACGAATCTATACTGGCGCTGATCATGTCCATCTGTTCTATCATTTGCCATCATACAAGTTTTTTATTTACGATCACCAATAAAAAAAAAAACTCAACTCTTCACTAAGCGATCTTACCAATAAAGCAGTAGCGTAATAATTATTATGCATACTGTATACCGTTCCCAAATTGGTGAAGGCCCAATTATCTTACTGTGAAGTGAGTTCGTAATTTTATTTACTGTTCATTTCAATTTATTTAATTTTATTCGAATCACCTTATTTGATTTGATGCATGTTAACACTTTAAAGATATCGTTTATAAATACAATGTAGGTAATAGATACCTGGTACATAACAATTTACAAAACTATATTTATAACATTATTATAGTTTTAGTATTTCAACGATGTTGCGTCATAAAACTTTACAGACTCAAAAAATTATACATTTATTTATGCTCGTTATCGCATATTTTACTATAACTTTATAATAATTTTTCAAAACTTTAGCAAATTATGACTTCTTTAAGTTGTCTAGATGACAATATATAAACCGTTATATTATATAAAAACGAGTATCTAGTAAATTAAACTAGTTAATTAAATATGAACGTCTCACACAGTTAATTTGTAAAAAAATACTAAATAGTAAATATTGGAAATATAATTAATCGATCTAATTCTAAAACTACAACATGGTTTCCGTCCCCCAAAATTGATTTATTGCCTAAAATATATATTATTTAATTAAATAATATATTAATTCAAAAGACCTATATTCAGGAATACATAATAACAAAACACTAATTCGTATTGTAGTACATGCAATAAATTACAAAAAAGTTTATTAATAACGTATATACCTACTATTGATAAGCACTGATTGTTATTTATTTTTGAACTTATCATGAATGGATGTAATCTTTCAATAAATTTCTTTTGAAAATATTATTAAAATTCAGTGATAAATAATACGGTGTCCTATAAAAATTACATTTTAAAATCTTTTTATTAAAGTTAAATTAATATTAAATTGAAAACAAAATCTTGTTCAAGCATATTTAAGGGTTTCAGTAAGAGAATATCTAATTAAAAAGGATTTAAAAAATCTGTGGTTTAGTTTAAAAATAACCATTACCGGTATAATCAATCAAACTATAAGAGCGTTGATCAAAAGAAAATATTAAACACCATAATAGTGGTGACGCAGAGAAAAGATTTTAATGAGTATTTTTTTCATCTGTAATATTTTTGACGGAGAAATGTATAATGTGCTCTTCGTCAAATGAAGAAATTAAAAAAAAAAATATTCAAAATTAATTACTGTTATAAAGGTCATTAGGGATAGGTAGGTACTTAAATAATATATTATTTAGTTGACTTGAATAAATAAGTATTATTTCACTGGATAATTAAATTTATTGAACCTATTTGCGGTAGTTTCAACGTTTATCTGTTTACGTGGTATTCGTCGATATGAAATATTTGTCATTAAAACTCAATTGAACAAAAATATTTAATTATTCATTATAGTAACTAACATGTTATATGAAATGTTGTGAGACTGTCTATAAATATAAAAATAAAACATTATTAAAAATTGAGAATGTAGGTATTAAATGTAAACATCGGATAGATATATTGAAATGTGTCTATAGAGAGATAAATTATTACTTCGGGTTATTTGTTATGACTTATGATTTAGAGGGAATATGAATTATTTATTTATATATTGACTTCGTACTATGTCTTTCATTATATGTAAACATATTATCCTGCACATTATAATAGTTTGATAAGTTATAGTAATTTATACATTGTTTTCTCGATGTAAAATGTAATAAATTAAACTAAACATAAAACATTAACCTCCATATTTAAAGTACCTATTATTTTAAAATTATTAGTAAATTCAATTATCACACAAGGTGTAAGTTAAAAAAAATAATTAATAAACTATCAGTTTACAATTCGTTTAATACATTAGTTCAATAAAATAATACATAATATTTTATACAGTGTATATTATGATATTTTGAATTACAAAGATAATATGTTATTAATTATTATTAATTAACAATGAAATATTGAACCTAAAATAATAAAACAAATATTATTTAAATTCTGATAAGCTTTTAAATAATACTACGAAAAGAAGATTGTTCCAGACATGCAGTAACATGTTTAAGGTAAGTTGCAGAGGGGGGGGGTGTAAGTGCTTAACTAGGGTACTCGTTTGATGTTTATACTAAAAAAAAAAAATTTCATTTGTTGTAATAATGAATTTATATACATTATACAAATACCTATACTAAATTGGTGTGGTATTCCGTTTTTATTCGTGTGAAGGAATGTGCTTTAAAAGTTTCGCATAATCCCTTAAAATATTAAGTTAAGACTATAACACTTTATGATGGTAATTTTTAAAAATGTAGCAAATTAAAAAAAAACTGGACACCCTATCTTAAGTAATATAATATTTATCCCTCTGTTTCATAAACCTGGGCATAAATGATGATTTTTTTTCTGCTGCGAAAGCCCACTTTAACGATAATGACACAGAAAGGAAAAAAAATATTCGTCAATATTGACAACGCTGATGTCTATGCGATTCATAAAAGATGGAAAGGTCCGATTTATTGAATTATAACTGATTTTTTTTTTTTCTAAAAATACATAAAAATATTGCGATATTGCGTAAACTACGTTGAAATATTTTTGAATAATTTAACGACCGGCAATAAAAAAAAAGAAGATGTATGATATATATTTTCACAGATCTTTCTTACTACGCACCTTCGAGTGATGCTGACTTTTATGATTATACTCAAATTGAATAGATTATGCTTTACGAACTAAAATTTCGAAGCATATAGTGAACTGTGAATATTGTGGTTTTTAACATTATTTCCAGTGTTTCAGTTGAATTACGTACTGATACCTTACATATTTTTACGAATAAAAACAATATTACACATTTAACGTAAGCAACCTATTCCCATTAATACAGTAGCTGAGTATCTATAAGCTAAGTGTTTAAAAAATATAGGAGTTTTTTTTAAGCACTCTCTAATACTTCAATCTAAATACATACAAAGTATTTACTATGTATAACTTTGATTGGTTATTTAATTAATATGCATAAATATAGACGATTAAAAAATCGAAAAAAGTCCGAAGTAAAAGGTATTTTATTTTTTTACCAGAGAAAAGGGATATATGTATACTTTATCCTAAATAAAATAATAAAACCATAACTTAATATTATATTCATGATAACACTATTCTATCATGTAACATTATAATTTATAATTATTGCGTACAGTAATACACATAGGTTTTTACTGTGAACGAGAGAAGCCCAGACAATCGATAACAACCTTTATATTTGATTATTGACTTGTAAAAAGAATAAAAATAGTGTTTTCCGATAGTCACTGTGGGTTGCTAAAATGAAGATATAAATAATGTAATGAAAACTATTTGACGTGTGTTATTCTAAGATTGAACTATTCGGTTGACATAATCAATCAAATCTGATATTCATAACATCTGACACTGCACTAAATGTTAAATAACATTATTCTAGTACCCAATAAATAGGGTAAGAAAATCGTCATTATTCAATAAGTTACGAGAATTGCAAAAAAAAAAAAATGTACTGTTGTATTTCGTGTTAAATGTAATTTTCTAATTTATTAACATTATTAAATTTCTAAAAACCAGAGATAAACTTTTTATAATGTACCTTACTAAATCCCATTTTTAGTTTATTTTATGTACGAATAATAGTTACAAATATACATTTTCGAAAAAAAAAATAATCAACTCGTTTTAGAAGGATAGGTTTCTTACCTATAATTGCTAAGTAATAAAAACGTCCCAGAAATATTTTTCCCGAGAAACCAGTAATTTTAAAAACAATTTTTTTATGAGAATATAAGAATGTGGACAAATAACGTTTATGAAAATATTTATTTGTAAACTGTAAATATAAAATGTTTTTATAATGAGCAAACATTGTACATTTTTCCAAATACTGTGTGGGGTACACTAAAACAACGGCTGTAACGAAGGTATTAAACGTTAAAAATTGTTTAGTGTAAATCGCGTTCTCTGCGACTGTATTAAATGTATTTTTTGGACAGTAACTCGCATGATGGCAATAAAAATAAAATAAGAACGTAGAGCATGGCGCGGGCCTTTCATGTCTCAGACGACATAAGTAAGTAAGTTGTTATCGGAATAATAAATGTACCTACACACATTAATAATAATAATAATAATAATAATAATAATAAAAAAACTGTCAGGGAATAGCATAAAACCATTCGTTGTACCTGAGGTAATTGAATATATACATTTATTGACGTATAAATAAATAGAAATTCAGATTTTAGTTTTTTATACGAAAGTTTCCAGAGAATTGTCACACAGACATGGGCAAACGGAAGTGCTGTTATGTTTGCTACCACAGTCCCGAGAGATTAGAAGTTTTTTTTTAACCGATTTTCTCGTATCTCAGTGTCCTAACCGATTTTTCCATTTCATATGCATATAAATCGTTGGAAATTCAACTAAAAATGAGAAATGTCTAACAAATGTCGATAAAATAAATAGTGGGTAAACAAAAGTACGAGTTGTGTAAAAAGAGACAAAGGTAGGTATGTTTTCTAAACTGAAAACTTTTTAAACAATTTATTCAAGTATAAAGATCAAAATACTTTTTGCAGTGTACCTGTATACCTAAATTCTCGAACAAAATAATATAATATAGCTTCCTAATATTATATCTACATTCAACGTATTCAAGATATTCCATTGTGAAACTAGAATTAATTTGTATTTAAATTTCTAATACATTTTCGGTTATGAGTGAGATAAAATAGTAACATTTTTGATATGGTTACTAAGGTGATACAGTTCAATATTGTGTACAAGTATGACACTATTCACATGACTTAGGTTAATATACTTCATTTTTAAACTTAATAATACATTTTTAATTAATTTTATAATTTATTGTCACACTTAACAGATATAATTCGATCTTAGAACACATAATTTAATGTTCGATCATACTGTGTAACTTCCTCACTATCTAGTTTAGAAACTAAATAATCTTAAATTAATTCAAATTTCTATTGGAATATATCATAAAAATAAATTGTAATCATTTTTTTTTAATATATAACTGTACTTTGTAAGCCAACTTAATATTTGATAATTGTAAACGTGGGTAATTGCAATGAACAATTTTTTATATATATTACATTTAAATTAATTATAATTTTAATACAATAGAACAATTTATTACCCAAATTATTAAAATAATTAATTAATACAATCATCAAAAATGTTTTATTTTATTGATATAGTTTTAAAAATCTTTACAATTATTAATATAATAAGTTTTTTTTCTTAACTTAAAACTTTTGGTAACGTCTAATTGCATTATGTACACCATACGCAAATGTTACTTAAGTTGGGTATGCAGTACTATATAGGTACGTTTAATGATAATAACAATAATTACTGTATCACGGTACTTACTTGTGGTTCTTCTGGTATAGAGCAAAATATGTACGGACACACTGTTCTGTGACGAAAATGGTTTTCAGTTACACCGATAAAAATCAATGTTCTTAAGTGCCCGTAAATGACGATGGCCAAAGTCTGACACGGTGAACAATTTCTTTGGAATGAAGAGCGTATGTTGATGTATTTTCACTCAAGTCTTGTGACAAAAACGCATGTGTTGAATCGGTCGGTGGCCGCAGACCCAGGTATTTATACAGGCATTAAGAGGAGTTGGCTACGTAGGTGTAAAAGTGGTCAATGACATGTATGGAGGGAGCCGCGATGTGATGATCGGTTATAAATTTCCTACCACTGCTCGATCGCAATATGTAGGTATATACTACAATATATTATATAAATTCCTATGCGTTTTTTAAACATTTTTTTTTACCAATAGTTATTATTATTTTATTTTTTGAGAACCAGCGGCCTTGGTTACATTATGATAACATGACCTAGTCATCGCAGTGTGTGTGTGTGTGTGTGTGTGTGTGTGTGTGTGTGTGTGTGTGTGTGTGTGTGTGTGATTCATTCTCTGGAACACTCGGGAATGATTTTACATAGTTTTCGAAAGGTCGGGGACACAGAACTCTCGGCCATCGCATCGGCGCCACGAGGGGTCGACTGTTCAAATAGCCTGTGTGGATACCTTAAAACTATTTATAATTTTCATACAGATTCTTGTATGTATTTGCATCGGTTTCTAGATTCCATCATATGGTGTACAGAAAATATGATTATATAACATTTAGCCATTTAGGTATATAGACCAAAATATATACACATTATCTTTGATTTAATAACACAAATAGTTCAAACACATTTTACCGAATCTATAACTCAATGTAAAGTGCTCACTATTATTTTATTTGTACTATATTTTTCAGTTATTGAGCATTAGAAACTATGTATTTAAATTATAAAAATTAAAACGTATCATTAATTTGATGTATTTTATAATCTATTGTTATTAATTTCTCCAAATCGCTAACGCCCAACATATTATCGTACCTGGGTAATATCCAGGACCAGATTATATATGTATATTTTTGGCAGATTTTTTAATGGGCCAAAACAAAAGTTTTTTCATAACTGTATTTTTTTTCTGAAACAATATTTTTTATTACAACACAAATAACTTAATACAAATTAGACTAAAATGTATTTTATTATTTTTTTTAATCTAAGTTATATTACATTATGTTATACATATAAATTTAATATAGTAATAATTTTATACTTTATTTATAAATTAACACCATTATGTACTATACTCAATTTATCAATTATCACAGGTATTAACTAAATTATACACACATGAAAATCGTCAACGTTTTATAGTTCGATTATATAGATGAATAAAAAAATTAACAATATAACTTTGAATTTTTCAAAGTTGTTTTACCAATTAATAGCGGAATACAAGACTTGGGCTATTTATTTGTAGGCCCTTATTAATCATTGTCCCTAGGCCATGGCTCTTCTTGCCCGCATACTTAATTCGGTCCTGATATTATAACTTGAGTTATTAGGTACATAAGGTAATAAGTGATGTTTTTTTTAATAATAAAGTTTAAACATTTTAAAGTATTTATTTTTTTTTTTTTAACATTTATTTGAATATATACAATCTGTAACAATATTTACAATGAGCATATGGGATGGAATACAATTGACTTTGACAGCTTGAGGGGAGTAGCTACCCAGCAGTAACACTCGACGAGAGTATTTATAAAAAAATATTGAATGTATTTCTCTATGAATGACGAAGAAATTCAATTTTGGTATAAATACTATTATAGGATAAATTATAATTAATAATTTTAAATATTATATATTGTCTAAAATTAGAACCCCCCTAGCTATATATCGTTATATTGTGCCTCCCTTCACTTGATGAACCCCAGTAATTTTATGGAAGAAAATCCACGGCTACACTCAAGACAAAGTTTATTTACTTTACACTCAAAAATGTACACCTAACCTATAATATTATTAAGAATATCTAAATATCTAAAAAAAATATATTATCACAATTCACGGTTATGAAAATGTATCATCATTGAAATAGCTAAACAATGCTATATAGTAAAACATTCTACAATAATTTTCAAAAAATTTAACTTCTTAAAACTTCTATAAGCAGTAAAGCTTTTGGGTAATACAATGCTAATCATATTAAGTTTTAGTTTTAATTTATAATACTGTATATTATTAACAAACATGGTATTGTGGTATAAATTTCATAAAATGCTTTGATTTTTTACGCTGATGTCTTTTTTTTGTTCTAATAAAACTGTGTTATAATAGTAAAGTAAATTATGAGTATCCACTATTTTACAGTGAATGTATTCAGAAAAATTAAATCAATTCAAGTTGAAAAATTAAATGCTTATTGCAACTGCCTCAATATACTTAAGAGTGAAGAGTATAAATCATTTTTATGTTATGTTATGTATACCTATTATTACACAGTAATGTAACTAGGATAAAATATAATAATTATTAACCTAACAATTATTGTTTTTAATTTAAGGAAAATGCTCATGTTTTTCTATTATCTCCCTTTTTATATGCTCTGTTTTTAATGGAATTTTGTATTTGAATGCAATTTTTTCTAGACCCTAAAATAGTAAACTTTTATTTACGAAGGTCATACCATTTAAAAATGTATGATATTCGTATTATCTTTCTGACTTATAAACTTAACCCCGATCTCATTTACTATACCACAACAAGGTAATATCTTGAGTGCCACAGGCCACACATATCAATAGTCTTAGTAAATCACTGCTCAGCACAATAACATCAATTTCATAAAGGGTATAATTATATGGGTTGGGTTTTGAACTGCACACATCTCAGATAGGAAAGCGAACAAATCTACATTCTAAAAATAAAATATATATTATGTTGGTTAGGTAAGCCACTTGTTCTGAGGTAAATAGGTATAGATCACTCAAAAGAAAATTGTTGCGAGTGTCAGGTTAAATACAACAATGTAAGATTTAAGACTTATGATTTATGTTTGGTAGTTAACATTTTTAAAAATATATGAATGAATCATTGAAATAATTATTTATTGCGTTAACAAAGCAGTAAAATGTCAAATACCCATGACATTCATTTTTATATCTTTTGCTATTATTATAAAATTCTAATGTTGTTTCTAAATTTGAAAAGCCAATTAATAAAATTATTTTGTAACTCTTTAACACGCATCTGTCACAATAAAAAGAGTATAACTGTAAATAAAGCTATTGGTGAGTATATTTTGTAAATCCTTGATCATGTTTATGCCTAGGCATACTGAAAGGTTAATTTTTAGTACATTTTTATTGTGCAATAATATTTCAATATACAAGACACTCTAAATATTGATAATTTATTCTGTAAATTTAAAAAGAAAAATGGATAATGATTGATAAGTAAACTAGGTGTAAACTTGTGTGAGTCCAAGTTAATTTATATTCTAATTCTGTGCTGAAAAAACGTCTATTCTTACATACGTATACATAAATAAAAACTGCAAGGTATTTTTACTTTTATAATAAGAAGGTACAAGACGAAGTTGATTTGCAAAATATTTTTATTCAAATTTCTTAGGACAAAGAGTTTCTGGCGATCATCGTAATTTAAATATTCAGTGTTTTTACATTTTATACCTACGTGCATAAATTGTGACAATCGGAAAGTTGATCGCATAATAACATTATGCAATACTAACATTTTTCATGTATATGGTCATTTGTGAATTTAAAAACAAATTACTTATTGAAAACGGGATTTATAAAATAAAAATTACTTTTGAACAAGATGACCCACACTTCTGTTGTTTTATTATAATTGGGTGTTCATTTTAAATTTCTTTTCAGATTTACTATGCCTTTTATAACCATTTTGTTTTTCATATACATGAATGTCTAGGTACCTATGTAAATGTACTTTTTACAATGTATTTTTTCAGAAGTTTTTGTTTTCAATGGATTCGTGTTTTTTACTATAATATGACATTCAACAAACGTGGAACCTTCATAGAGATGGGTAGGCTGTTTTTGGTGGGCGTGTTATTCCTATTACATTTTTAATATATAATTTATGTGCTATAAATGTATTAAAGCTGTTTGGAGCACAATTTTTTTTATTGTTATTATAGTGCTTGTGTCACATAATATAGGGTTATATATTGGCAATAAGTACAATTTTAAAATACATTTGGGTAATTTCATATTTATTTTTTCATATAATACCTAGCTATAAATTATAATATTATATTTTTATACCAATATAATATATAATATGTATACCTACAGCTGTTATTCTAAAAATATTTTATGTGTATCAAAATAAAAAAGGGGGAATTGGTAGCTTCTCTCCTGTACAATAAGTGCCTACAGTGTAACTCGATTATAAGTAGGTAGAATCACTGTATATTAGTTATGTTATATATTTTGTGGTAAATTTAAATTCAAGATAAAGAATTCAAATTAAAAACGATTCTGTGCGTCAGGTTATACCTACTTTATACTACTAAATGTAAATTCTATTGTATAAGCCATTTTAGTTAACTATTTACTCTTAGTAAATAGTGATATAACAGTTGGTTGAATTAATTTTTGCCAAAAACATCAAATTATTGTAATTAACTTTTGAGCCAATACCTAATTTCCATGCTTAAAAATAGGCAATAGCTAAAACTAATCTAAATATTTTGAAAATATCATTATTTAATATTTATCCTATGTTATACTGTACAGTAAAGTATATAATAATATAACTAAAAGTTTTAAGTCCCCACGAATAATATTTTTTAATTAGAAGAACAAAATAACTAAAATTGTTATTCTTTGTTTAAATATCCATTTTTGTTAAAATTTAAACCTGAAAAACTATAAAAAAAAATTTTGAAAATATGTATTTTAGATTTTTGTGTACCTATCAGTAAGATAATGTTTCCAGTTTACTGATCGATATTTTACTTTCTTTAAATCACAAAAAAATATAAATTAGATTAGGATAAATCGATATTAAACGTTTGAATATCCAATATATGAACTTCATATATAATATGAACTCGAATCGATAGTAAAAATTGATTGTGACTTTAGCTTAACTTTTTTTAATTTCCGATAAATGAGGAATTTTGTATAACATTTTCAAACCATAATAAAGTTTATTGTTTAAAATGTTAGAAAATGTAAACTACAAACTAATTTGTAAATTTTCGATATTTTGGAGAATTTTTTTAAAAATGTAGACTTTTGACACTTTATGAAAAAAAATCTGACTAATATATTTTAGATTATTTTTCTGTAAGAATAACTTACAAAAAACCTTGTATTAAATTTCCAAGGTTTTTATTCATTAACAACAGTTTAGTTTAACATAAATCGAAAAATACAAAAAAGTTGAAAATTTTAAATATTTATAAATAGGCGTCACAAAAAGAGCCAAAACTTAAAAATTATATCATATTATCTATTAAATACTAATATGAACATTTTATGAAGAATGCAAGTCCTTACGGTTATTCGTTTTAAATTTGATTTTCTCATAAACTAGTTTTGTACTGAAATTTCCATTTTTCCCTTATTATTTTTTTTTGTTTTCCCACAAATTTTAGAAGTAGGTACTGCGAATTGTTACTTTTCACCTCCTGAAAGTACTAACTAGATTCAATTTGCTACCAGAAACCACCCTACGAGTTGAAGATCCATGTTTTTTTCCTATTATAAAATATTTATACATATCCAAAAAAAACACACACACATAATTTTAAAAACAACACATTGATTGCTCTGCTCAGAATTTAATTTATTCTAGGTAGATTTTTTCTATAACTACCTTCGTAAAATTTTTTTATATAGCCTTGCTTTAAGTAATTATTGAGCTTGAGCTTGAGATGTAGCCTGAGATCTAATTATTTACTTAAAATCATTGTTTATATTTTTAATGTTATTTTGAAACAAAAAATGATAAGAATAATACTATATTATATTGTTAAAGCCAGTGAACGATGGACGATCAACTTCCATTATCAATATTGTTTAATCTCATCATACTTTACTCATTGTTGAAGTGTATAATGGTATAATTGAACTTTAAAGATAAGATTTATTTTACTATGTAATTATAGGTATATAAACAAAAAATAAACAGTTAAGCCAGGTAGTTGGTACCTACCTGTTTTCTGTTTTTATTTTATTTTTAAGGCAAACATTTTTTTAACCAATACAATTTACACAATTTAAATTTATATACTTAAATTATATGGGTAGCAAGTTGAATATAAACATTTAGTAACTGTGCAATGACAATAATAATTTTTCTTGGATTGTTACTCATTAATTCCAGCTATAATATGTAGGTCATCCAAATGTTATGCTGATGACCCATCTTCCCAATCATAACATATTATAATAATACACACGCATTTAAAAATATAAATCATGTAGGTCGAACAATTGGGGGTGGGCAGACGAGCAAAAATATTACTGTGTAAAGTAGTGTTCGGCCTTGCAGTTGTTGAGGGGAATACCCATACTTGGGAACCGGTCGCGAGTGTAATTTCCTTCGTAATTTGTTTAAAAGAAAAGAGAAGTGCAAAAAAATAAACGTGTTTTGGATTGTGTCCAGTCATTCTTATGCATTTAGGTGATGTTGTGCTAAAAATATCGAACAAAGTCAGAATACCATCATCCTCACGAGCCCAACGATATTTATGTAATACGCATAACAAGAATGTAAATTTCTACTATGATAATACGACTTGAGGTTAAATATTAAAAATTAAAAACAAAATATTAATCGTTTAAAATTCCGCTAGTAAAAGCTGTGTAATTTCACCGTTGAAATTCACCATGGTTATAGCATTCTGAATGAAAATTAAAAATTAAATAATAATAAGTATTAATGCAAATATTTCACTGAAACACATTGATTTTATCATAAAAAAATAATATTAATCTGACTCATGTACGATTTAATAGCACTAAATGTAATACAATAATTTATCCTATAAGACAACAAAATGTGCGAGATACAATCGATTAGAACAATTAGCTGTATGAAAACCTATTTCTTGACGAAGAACGTCATTGTTACGTTCACTAAAAGTACTATTAACTTATGAGTGTGAAAAATTTGTGTTAAACTGCCATCATTGACAGTACACATTTAATGCGTTTAAAACATTGAGACATAAACGATAAAAAAATGAAAATAATATAACTTCCTAATTGATTATATTATTTGACTGATCATTCTTCACATACGCGGTAGTTTAAATCATTTAAATTATGTATTTACAAACAGGGGCGGATCCAGGAATTTTCTGTGGGGGGGGCGCACATTTTCTAGACATTTATGTATACCAATTACATTGGTCTTCCGATTTTTCGTCAAACTTTCTATGTAAGTTAAAATTATATTTATGTAAAATTAAAAGTATTTTCCCAAATATGTTTATGATTTTATTTATATCTAAAAATGTAATAAAGATAGGTATAGATAAGAAGTAGATATATAAAAATAATGAATCATAATTACTATTTATGATAAAATAAATACTTTACTTAAGCAATAATTAGTTTAAGTATTACTATACTTTAAATAGGTACTACATACTTACTATTATATATAAATGTATTACTTATTATTTATTTATAGTGAAATATTATGTGTATAGATATCTATTTCAATTATTACGATAACGGGGACTGTGCCGTACGTCGCGCGTCGTGGCCCGAAAATAATATGAATGGAATATTTATTTTTAGATATAATTCAAATACTTATCAAGATAATATTAATAATACGTAAACACTAAACACTACACATGTAGAAACACTAGAAACTAGAAATAACCTCGAACCGCCGTCCGGCGATGCGGAATATAAAAATACGTCTTATTATTATTTATTAAAAAGTACGTCATTACGCTACACACAATAATTTCATAAAAACATTTTACAATTTTTAAATTGTAATTAAAATGTAATTTTTCAACTAAATAAAAGCCGAGGGGGTGGCGCGCGCCCCCTGCGCCACCCCCCTGGATCCGCCCCTGTTTACAAAGTCTATTTTACAGAAGTCTTTGATTAATTTACTTGATATTCTTGTTTTATTTGTAGTTTATAATTCAAACTGCTACCGAAGAGTGTTTATTTCTACACATTCAACCTTAACCGTAAAATATATTAATTTGTTTTTAAGTCTCATCCGAAATATATAGGTAGTTCCATATTTTGATATATGTAATGCGACATTTTTGTGTTGACATAAATGAATGCCATAATGGTAATGTATTTTAATGAACTTTAAAATACAAGGTTCGTATAATGGGACGAAAGAAAACAGTTTTCAATGACAAATATACCACAAATTTAATATAAACGATATTTCACAAATAAATGATATCAAAATATTGGACATGCGAATTTTAAAATATACAGTAGGTACAATAATATAATAATATACAAAAGGTAGGTTAGGTACCTATACTGTTTAATAAATATATGTTTTCGACTTAATATACTCTATTATATTTTATATTTAATTTAACCGGTAACGACTGCTGACAGTGGCGTATCCAGGGGGGGGGGGGGGTTTGGGGGTTGTAACCCCCCCCGAAAATTGTTAAATTATAACAACGTTATCATTAATAAATCATTTTAAGATAAAATTCCACAAAAATAAATTATAACCCCTCCCGAAAAAAATTCTGGATACGCTACTGAGTGCTGATATCATAATAATTTAACGAAAACGCATTTGAACGGTAATATCAATTTCACTAGCTGCGTCGAATAACAAAAGTAAATTGTGTTTTTTTTTTTTTTTATGTGAAAAATATCGTTAACTAAAGCATTTGTTTTAAGTAGGTTGTAGGATGTAATAATTAATTGGCAATAGAAAATTTAATGTTTATTTTACTTACCTATAATTGTTTTGTATGCCTTTATCTGTAATCAAACTTAAAAAAAAGGAGGGCAAAAGGATGTCGCTCAACTGTACAGTACGTTGCAAGTGGGTCACTGTATAATAGATGGAATTAAATTTTAATTCAATGATGATTATTATTATTATTACTATATGGCTAAAAGTGTAAGGTGAATTAATTTTATAAAATTACAACGAAATAACTAAAATCATTGTTTTTGGTTATTTAATATAATTTCGTCCAAATTTGAACATATTAAATAACTATAAAAAAACTGTGTTTTTATATTTTTGAGATTTTTTGGTACAGAATAATCTACTTACGTGGAACCTTGTTTTAAATTTTCAATCCTTAGCTATAAAAGTTGAACATTTTATACATTTTTAAATTTTAATTTGATAAATGTTGGAATCTTGTATTACATTTAAAAATGGAAATTTTTATAAATTTCTAACTCAAAATAATTCGCACATTTTCGTGACTTTTACGCTTTTGTAAAATTTGAACTTTAAATGCTTCTAAAATAAAATGTTGACTGTATATTTAATATTTTGGAAACTGAAAATGTCCGTAAACCACTCAAAACAAGTCAAAATATTGAAAATTTCATCGTGTGTAGAAAATGCTAATATAAACATTCAGTAAAAATTGCATGAATCTATGGTTATTTTTTTTAGAGTTACCTAAACCAAAAACTAAAATCGATTATGTCAAAAACCGATTTTGCGTTAACATTCTCGTAAAAACTTTCATTTTGTTTTTCCCGGCACTATTGAAAACTACTGCCAATTTTTTACTTTCGACCCCCCCCCCCCCAAAGTTCCAACTAAATTCACTTTCCAATCATAGTGGTCACAAGATACTGTTGAAGAAAATCTAAGCATTATTACTATCCTAAAAAATTTTAAAAAGACACACATAATTGTAAAACCAAAACTTTTATCGCTCCATTCAGAATCTAAAAATGGAGTTCACTATGGATGGACTGTAAACAATCAGTTTTTATTGATTACCTCTATAGGCTCTATAGATTCCTTGACTTAGTCATCTAAACTTAGTGCTATTGCTATACAAGATAAAATACATTGTTTAACATATTTTTCTATAATATACGCTTAAATGATAGTATAATTATGTTTAACATAAAGACTTTATGGGATAAACCACCCACTGATGACACTCCTGGGTTTAATTTTTATTTTAAAATAATAATAATAAATTATACACTTATATAGTAGTAAAATAGTAATAATAAGAAGAAGAAGAACAGTAGCATTAAATTGTAATACAAATATCGATTTTGACATTTGAGTGTATTTTTATTATAAATTATATTTATTTTATGAAAATATCACGTCTACGTTTGAGCCGACCAAAGATTGGCTTGTTGTTTATACGATATTATTGTGGGTTAGTATCATCGTGTTTTATTTGGTTTAATGAATTGGTTGCAGCATTTTTTTTTTTTATTGTTTTAGAGCCGGCAACTATGGCCATTAGCCATTGTGGTGGTTACGGTTGTAACGGTGCACTTAGGCCACTGGGTGGTTTTTCAATTGAGGGGAGGTTGACTGTAGGTTTTTGGTAAACACGTGTGTTTGGTTTTGGCAGAATTTCAAATTGGGCATCCGTAGGTTTCTACCATGCCCGATCGGGCCGCCGTGGCCCCTCTTTCTCTCTAGACAGGACTTCTCCCGCGGTCGTGATTCGAACCGGCGGTGGTACGCGTCGGAACCGACACCGTAGTCCGTTGGGCCACTCCGTTCCCCTGAAGCATTTTAATACCAACTGGCTACTTCGTTTTATTGGAGATAGCTTGAAGTCTGTATGAAGCGCGTGATTGAATTAAATTATCGTTAATATTTTAGAATGGAACGCTTGTAGGTATCTATTTTATATACGAGGTATATCCAGAAAGTAAGTTCCGTTTTGTATGTATATTTTGCATGGGAACAATTTAATCATCCGCCCTACAGTCCAGATTTGGCACCCAGTGATTTTCATCTTTTTTTACACATGAAATCATTTATGGGTGGCCAGAACTTCAACAAAGATGATGAGGTGAAAAAGGCTATTAGCGCATGGTTACAATCACAGGCGTCATCTTTCTATGATAAAGGGATACAAAAACTAGTACCTCGATATGATAAGTGCTTAAATAATGGTGGTAACTATGTTGAAAAATAGAGCAATACATGTATTTTATATTCAAATAAAATTTATAATAAAATTTACACATTTACATATTTTTATTTCCCAACGGAACTTACTTTCTGGACACGCCTCGTATTATGTGTTTTTACACAATCACCCCAAAACACTGTGGTACTGTATAAAGTAATAAGGGACATAACATATTTTGTTTATGCAGTAGTATAGAGAGTACTTCCGGCTTAGTGAGATTTCCCGATTAATTAATAAGGGATAGATAAAATTAATTTTAAGTCGCTGATAAGTTTATTGTAGTTTTGAAGTAAAGTGCTGGTTCCAAGTTAAATCTTAAGTGGTTTGAGTCGAATAACTCAAAGATATTTTATGCTTGTTGACCAAGATAAACTATTAAAGTTAAGTTTTAATGCGGTAGAAGTCTGAAAATACTGTAGTCCTTTTCGAGGGATTTAGAATACTTTTTCATTTTTCACTCAGCTGTGTATTTTGTTTTTGTTTAGTTGATTTTCTATATTTGTTGTAATAATATTAAAATCTCCTTGATCTCCACAGCTTGAAAAACTGCACTATGGTTAATAAATGTGAGGCTAAATAAATTAATAAGTAAAGATGGGATTTTCAAACGTTAATATACTCCTATAATATATAAATGCCTTATAATATCATAGCGACACGATTTCAATAAATAAAAACAAACATTTAAGACAAGTATAATATAGAAGATTGAAAATTAGTTGCCTTATTTCCGTCAAATTACTTCCAGTAAAATAAATGCATCATATTTGTCTGTATAAAATCAGGTTACATATTAAATTTAGATTTAGGATGTTTACCACCCTTTTTACTTTTTTATTTCTCAAATCTTAAACCTATTTAATGAAATAATCTAATTTTAAATCCATAAATGTGTTATTAATCCTATATTTCTTTTTTTCAAATGTATTTTTTTTTAAATGTTATACGAACTGAAATGTTTTGACTGCCAATATTGGCTCCATCGCTATGGGTAAACAACATTAACAACAATCGAATCCAGTACAATTAATGTCCATTAGAAAAAATAAAAAATGAAAACACTTGGTTCCATTAAAATACCAGTCTGAATCAAGACCTTCATGTATCGTACTGCAGTTTAAATCGAAAATATCTGTTAAAAACTACGCCGTATAGGTCACAAAATAAATGAAAAATAGATCAAATGTCTTATCCAGATCGAAACTGCTACATTTTGTCATTTTGACATTTCCTATATACCTATATATATATTTACGTGACTGATAAAGAACGTATTTCATATTAATTATAATGAATAAAAGTCAACACCAACTTATTTTGATTTGTGTTAATTTTGTTTTATAGTATTACAAAATGTAAAATGATGGTGGTTTTAACATTAAAATCTAGAAATATTATCGGTTTTGTGGTATTGTATTCATAAGAATTTAAAATGAAACAAATTAAAAACAAATTTATGATTAAGACACGACCCAAAATGTATACAACGTTTAAAACTTATCTGCAATTTTAATGAGGACATTTTCATAATAATACATTTTTTTCATACTTTTTTTATTTTACCTTAATATTATTACATTATATTATTTGAATAGAAATATATTAACTTTAAAAGTCTGTATCACATTAAAGATTAAACTACATTTTGTCAATGAATATGTATTATAATTTATAATCTGTGGTAAATTTGTGTTATTTATTTCAGAATTTAATATTTATCATAATAAATATAAATAATACTAAGATTTGTAATCAATAAACTGTTGGAGAATTTATTTTTTGTTTACTGTGCCTATAATATTATTGTGTAATATTTATTATTTACTGCCGAGATGAAAAATTTATATTTATGCAAAAGATCAAAGATCAGTTTAATACATCTTAAACTTTGAGAAAAATATGAATGCATTAATTTTCTTATCTGTTATCACTATTAATTACAGTACCTATAATACAACATTTTCAAATTTCAATCAACCTCAAATATCAATTAAATATGATTTTAGTCGAAAATAATCTTAAGAGTGTCGTTGATTCAAATAACAATCTTGCTCGGAATTTCAATAGGTTTCTGTATTTTTCCAGATTTTTGACATAAGGAGTACGTTTATTTTCCGTTTAACCTTACCTTTTTGTTGTTGAAGTTGATTTAGATACACTTGAGATTTATTATGTTAGATACATACTATTATCAATAACAATAATAAGTGACCTCTCGGGACTGGTTTTACGTCAAAAACATATTATTTTACAGTTTTCGATACGATCGATTTATTACCCAACATTTTCAGGATTAAAGTAAAATGCGTTTGTCGAAATGTCATGAAAGTCGTTTGCGATATAGGAAATTGTATGTTATTTAATATTAAATTAACAGGTGAATTTATCACGGCCAATTTTTTTTACATTTAGTTTGATCATATACCTTTACCTAAGACCTTTAAACAGATTTATTATTATTCTAATTATTATTATATTATGTGATGTATTAAACTTGCAGTTCTAATATACAAGGTTTAATTGTATTATATTTTTTTTAAACTAGTTTTTACGCCAATTTCAATTAGAATATGTAGCGGCGTAATAAGCGACCTTACCTTCGTGTATTATTTTCAATTTAATTCGCAATCATTCTTGTCCATGCCTCGGGAGACCTTTTTTGCACATTTTAACTACGATTTAACTAATCAAACATTTATTAAACACAAGGAACCGTTTAATTATACACACCAATAAATCTTAGTAGGTATTTGCTTTATATTGTTTTATTACCTCAGGATTTATAATAAAAAATAAATATATAAATTTAAAAATTAAAAAAAAAAGAACTAGTAGATGGGAAACTGATGGGTTGTATATAGTACCTAATGATAATAGTTGTTTTGTTAGATAATTTTGAAGGTACAAATGTTCTCTAACGAAGATAAAAACTGGAAAAATATTTAAAAACTATAATTTAGTCATTGAATTAAACAATAAAACTAAATTAATATAATAAAATAAAATTGTTCCTTTTTCCTGCAGTGTGGAAAATGTAATGTAATAAGATACTTATTACGGTGTAGTCACCATCATTGGTTTCATTTAGGTGTGGTCCGGTGGTGAAACTCCTTTAGACACTATTTGTTTCTTTAAATTTGATATCTGTTGCTTAAAATATTTAAATAAAATATGTGGAAGCATAGCCCATAGGCCAAAATTGGGAGGGTCATGAGTGAGCTAAGCCCTCAACGTACAAACATTATTCCTCCCCCCTCAAACACACAAAGTGGTCGTTGGGCTCTACTATAAATAATAAATATATAGCAACTTTCAATTAATATTATATAGTTGGACCACAAATAAAAATAAGTATATATAATTTTACAAAAAAATCGTTGATTAATAGAGCTTTCATTTACTTATATCTTTGTTATCTCTTTAAAATAATGTTATGTTAGCACCAATGCTAACATAATATACGTATACATTTTACATACTCATATATTATATATTATATGATATGGTATTTCTCTAATAAATCACACTTAAGTTTTCCATGGTGCTTAAGGTAAGATGATTTTTGAAAGAGTGGAGAGCGCGTTTTTATGCAATAAAGTATTTTAAACATCAGCTCCTTTAAAATTATTATAGACAACTATTGCCGTCTATGTAATATGGAAGATGAAATATAATATAAATAAAACTGTTTTTTAATAATAGAGAATTTTAAGTATTTGATTAATAATAATATGTATTTATTTTTTGATTTCCATGGAAATTATATTATGTGAAAAATAAAAATATATACCTATGATATACGAAACTTTTTATAATAGCGAGGTACATATAGTCACTGCTGTCGCCTACTTCCTACTTTTGACTTCCAAAATTAATAAGTGTAGCTGGTCAAAATGTGTGTTCAATGGTTTTTAAAAAAAATTGACCGCTTTATTTTGCATGCTCCACCTATATCATGGTTTGAGCACATTGTACTTGCAATTATATTACTTTCATATTATACGTTTTTATTTGTTGGTATTTTGTTTTCTAACGTTCGCTCCGCCGTACATCTATTATGGTAATTTATTAACCTCCAGATAAATATTTGTATTCCTGTGTTGTTTTTTTCTGGATATTTTAAATTGTTACCAGCTACCAGTGACAACTTCAATAATAATATATTGGAACAGGAATCGAATGATAAGATATACGCACGACCGTCTCCGTCGCATTTACGCGGATGACCTTTGCCGGTTGACCGCTATTACGACGACGATGAGTCGTTGTTACAAGTTATTATTATTTTTATTATTATTATACCATCGTCGGCGTCTCAGGTATGCGCCACCTGTTACGTCACGGCGTTATTAGTTTTTATTACACAACGATATTTTTATTCACGGCGGTGTCGATTTATTTTCACCATAATATTATATCAATGCGGGATTTGTTTTGTACGCAGTCGAATCGTTTTACTCGGATTGAATATAATATACCTAGGTATGTACAAAAAATAATAATAAATGCATTTTTCCATTTTCGAGTGGCCGAAAGTCTAGTGTCACGTCACTTAACCACTGCATCATGTCAAACGGAAGCCACCGCCAACACAATATCGTCACTTGACACTGCCATCGGACGAGTTTCAGCGATTTTATCCAATATATTTGTTTTCAAAAAGGTGGGTAAGTGGATGTCGCTCTGCTGTACAGTAGGTTACAAGTGGGTCACTGTATAATGGATGCTTTTAAATTTGAATTCAATGATACAATATCATTGTATAAGAAAAACGATTCTGAGCGAAGACGGTATGTTAGTCTAGGTTTAAGACAAATTATATACATATCTATGGTATTAAAAAAAAATTGACCTAAAATAAATTCCAAATTAATCATATCACAATATCCATTAGGTACTTATAACACGTTATACACCAACAACAAACCCTGATACTATCATATATATAATAGTACACTTTAGAAGTTTCAAGTAGGTACCCACGAATAATATTATATAATCACAACAAAATAACTAGGTTTTTTAATATGTAATTTCGTCCAAATTTGAACATAAAATGACTATAAAAATAAACTGTGATTGTATATTTTTTAGATTTTTCGGTAAGAGAATTAACTACTTACGTGGAATCTTGTTTTAAATTTTCAATCCTTAGCTATAAAAACTGAACATTTTATAATTTAATAATTTTCGAGATTTTGAAAAATTCTGTCAAAATTCGATGTTAAAATGCTTATAAAAAAAAATTGTGCCTATGTATTTTTAATATTTTTCAACTGATATTGTAACAATATATCAGGAGCCTTGTATTAAATTTTTACACTTTTTGGCCCAACAGATAAAACTTAATTGATATTTATAGAAAAAAAAACTAAAAAAATTGAAAACTGAAAATGTCCGTAAACGGCTCAAAAAGAGTCAAAATATTTTCAAAATTGTATGGTGTATAGGAAATGCTAATATAAACATTCGGTGAAATTTTCATGTATTTACAGTAATTCGTTTTTTAATTACAACAAAAAAGGAAATTGCCACATGAGAAATCGAGTGAATATCCAATGTTGTAAAAATTTGAATTTCAAACGCTCATAAAAATTTAATTTGACTTTCCGGTAGAGATTTTTTTATTGATAAAGGTAGACAATCTTATGAGTAATCTTGTATTAGATTTTCAAATCTTAGATTTAAAAAGAAAAATTTTTACGAATTCTTAACTCTAATTAACGCTAATTTTCGTGATTTTTCCATATTTTGTCAATTTTTGAACTTTAAATGCTTATAAAAAAAAATTGTGATTAAGGATTTTTAATATTTTTCATCTGCCTTTGAAACAATATATTAGGAGCCTTCTATTAAATTTTCAAGCTTTCGCAACCAACAAATAAAATTTTATTGATATTTCTAGAAAAATAACTAAAAAAAAACGAAAAATGAAAATGTCCCTAAACAGTTCAAAATAAATCAAAATATTTTGAAAATGTTATCGTGTATAGAAAATGCAAATATAAACAACCAGTGAAAATTTCATGTATATACGTTCATTTGTTTTAGAGTTACACCAATAACCAAAATCGATTTTTTGGAAAATCAATTTTGCGTAAAAATTCCCGTTTTTCCTTAATTTTTATGTTGTTTTTCCCGGCGCTTGTGAAAACTACTGGGAAATTTAAATTTTGACCTCCCCAATGCACCAACGATATTCACTTTCCAATCGAACAAGATACTGAAGTCGAAAATCGAAGCATTATTTCGACTACTTATCGTGTACACAGATACAAAAAAAATAAAAAAAATAAAAAAATAAAAAAACACACATCATTGTAAAATCAATACATTCATCGTTTCACTCAGAATCTAAAAATTCTTTCAGCTACAGCTCCCAACGCATTTCAACGTCTCTGAGGGCATATCATATGTTAAAGTTATAAACTATAATATAACGTGTACATCAATAGCCAAGCCACACTATAACGGAAATAAAACGAATCACAACAAAATAGGTATTTCCTAAAATTGTATAAGTTATAAAATTGTATCAATGATTATTTAAAGCGAATTATATCCGATTTCCAACTATAGTATGAACATAATAATATATTTTATATTTTATATAGGTGATGCGCTAGCTATAGTAAAGTTTTGTACCCATAGGCCATAGGATACTTACCGATTGAAAACATGTACATGTGAGTACAACTTTAGTTATTTGTACACACGTAAATATATAATATATTAATATATATGCATAGGCACGCGTGATCGACGATTGTAAATAAATATAGTAAAATACTTAATGTACACATTTTTTTGCCAAGTGTGAAATATGTGCTATTGGGCAGTGGCGGATCCAGAGGGGGGTGCTAGGGTGCTATAGCACCCCCCTTGGCATGTTGCTACCGGGTTAAAAACAAATACTATATTAAACTATACATATTTTTCAGTGGGCCGGGTACGTTATACTAAATCGGTAACAAAATAAATAATATTATTTTTTTTTTTTATAAGTAATTTTTCCCTCAACAATTGAGATAAGTGATAACCAGAAGTGACTGAAAAATGGAACGATACAACTATAAATAAATATTGTTTTATGATACAACCCACGGGTCACGGGTATCAGCCATGAATATTATGAGTTAAGTTAAGTAATAGTATGGTTTAGTATCTTACTGTTTAAATCATAGATATTTTCCACGATGTAGATAATATTATCTAGTAGTTACACAGAATAGAATAATAGTTATCACTAGTGTTATCACCGAATACCGATTATACTATTTTAAATCCACGGTATTATTATAAATAATAATTTTTTCTATTACTTTAATCAGTGGCGTATGTACAAATTATTTTCACAATGGGCCAATTTATCACTAGTCAGCATAGTGAGACTAACATAGCCATAACTATACATTTTTTAAGGAGCTGGGTGGTTATAAATACAAATAAAAATTGAGCAATTCAATTTTATAATTATTATGTAAAATTCATTTTTAATTCTTTTTTAAAAAATATTGACAATTTCATATATACATAATATATATTTTAATGTTATCTTATTGTGAATTTAACACAAAAGTCATCAAAGCAAGTCCAGACAATCTAACATTTCCTTGTTGATTCTTCAAAACGATTTTAATTAACCGGTTAAATTAATCATGGTGAAAAACTATAAACACGTTTGATATACATGAAATGGTTTAATTGAACCTGCAATTTAACTATGGGCTCTGGCCTAGGGAGCCTATACACGCCACTGACTTTAATACTTTGTTATTATACATTTAAAAATTATAGATATCTTAAGTAGTTGACACCTTCGCTTGGAAAAAAAAAAGGAGGATGGAATTAGAAGATTGGTCAAAATGTCCTAATCATTTTAATTTGTTTTTTGTCAATCAATTATTAAGAAATAAAAAATACAATAAGTGGATGTGATATAATTTAAATTTCTTGTTTACATTTTTATGTTTTATTTTTTTTTAAATAAAGGTATTTGTTTTAGATGTACTTTTAAAGTTGTCACTTATCTTTATCCTTTTAAATATTCAGCAATGTGCTTTATGTGCAATTGCCAATTAGGACTAGAAAAATGTCATGCCATCAGGATGTAGTATACAGAATACAATATTATACCTTAACCTAAGCACCCCCCATAAAAAAATCCTAGATCCGCCACTGCTATTGGGTAGGTTGTAGGTATATCACAAAAGTGGAGGAGTCCACGTGCTCTTTTTAATAATATTACTACATTATAATTATTGTTGCTGGGTTTTGTAACTCGAAACGACCGGTGCGTATTTTTATAACATAATATATTATAATAATGTGTCATCCGCGTCAGTCCGGTGGCTACCGTTTCGCCATAATGTATAGGTATTTAACAGTGGCGGGCGCGCGTGTGCCCCCTCACCGGACGTGCTGGTTGACTCCGAACAGCATGGCATCTTATAATAATAATAATATACACCTGGGACGTTACAACGACAATACCGTTACGGTATAGTACTATATGGTGCGATCTATACGTTTTAATTTGATCCCTCACCCGGCCACTTACAGTGACCTAATAATAACAGTATACGTATAATATTTAAAAAATTTTTTCCGTGGTATCGAGGACCGGAGGAGGAACTGTTGTTGGCAATACTTCTCCCCCAGCCGCCCATCGTTTATTGTTGACATCAAAACAAGTTAACTAACGACAATAGAATCACGTAGATCCGCCCTCACTTTCCTTATCGAGTTCTAGCAAGATATATATATTACCTATGTGACATAATAATATAGTATCGCCCTTTTATTTTTCTCTGAAGTCAATTTTTTCACCTGCAGAAAACCAGGAAAAATCAAGAAAATAATCGTTTAAGGCGGTCAGGGTTCGACTAAGCGTTGTTGTTCATTAAACATGGTTATTAATTGAGATTTTTGGGTTTACATTAAGTTTACATTGTATCTATATTAAGTTACACCATTAGTTTTACAATTAGGTTTTTTTTCTTATGTAGAAGATTATTCTATTGAGAACCAATAATGGTTCGATTTCTTCGTACATAGAAATCATCTGTAATGTGTTTATAGAGTCGACGAAGTTTAGACAGTGGTAATTTATGTTTTCATGTGATTAAGTTTTGTAGTTTTGTATTCCATATTGGTCATGGTGGAGGTTTCGTTTTTCCCATCAGATATTCATGTGTGATCTTCCTATGACCCAATTCCGAGCATATTATACTTAGTAGTTAGTACCACTATTCTTCTTTATGGTTAAAACTTTGAACTATTGTGTTTTGGCCAAAGTTTGACGGAGTTTTTTAATTCATGTAATTTGTTTTCTGTAATATTATTCAGACTTAATCCAATAAATTAATGCAGACAATGCAGTATTATATCTTAAGTGTCAACTAGTGACGAAGAAGATATTATAGTGTTTCTCTGTAGGTATTATTTATTCACTACTAGCTGTTAAGCCGACGTCACCCAGGAAAAAACGAACAAACATAAAATACGACGTTATATCGATGTACTTCGGTTTTGGTGTACCTCAGTTCATGCGGATAAATCGGCATCGGTGTACCTCGCAGTGTGAACTAATTTTACCGAGATGGGCTAACTGCCAGTATCACTTGGTATATTTTCGAACATAGTTCAAACTACTCTTTAAACTTTCCTAATATCTCAAGAAACAATCTTTGAAATGTTTGTCAAAATCTATCCATTGGTTTTTGAGTCTATAAGCTACAAGCAGACGGTCATTGCCTTTCGAAAGGATTATCGATGTACATTTCCATTATTACAAACAATAAATTAAAATATTATTTTATTTAAACAAAATCCCGAATAGTGACACATTATTTTCCTTTAACCAGAGGCAACCATCCAGATGAATAAAAAAAAATATTCGATTTTCGTGAACCAAAAATTAATTCACGAATGAGCCACCCTATGTAAACCTATAGGTGTTAAAAAACGAAACTATGAATACTCCCCAACACCCATCTAATAAAGAATATGTGCTCAAAATGTGGTGTGAGAATTGTTTCAGTAGTTTTAAAATCTATAAGTCCCATACAAAAGTACAATAATAATAATATTGTATAATAAATTATTGTCGTTTGACCATCAAAAGATAGTGTTTCCCACGCATTCAATCTCGATGATTATCGTAAGAATTGAGAGCCCTTAACATATCCATGTGCATACCTGTAAAATGATAATTATTATACTCATGACGAGTACCTTTACTGGATTACTTGGCCTGGGATATACACGGCATTTCCCATCGAATTAAAAATGCATTGGTTTATATCGGAGCATACACGACGGTCGTAATACGCCGTGTTTTCCGAGGCGCCGGAAAACTCAAGCCGACCGTCGTTTACTTTTGGCTGGATATTGGTTTTTGGTTAGCCCCTTTTTTTTTCCGAATATAATCACTACATGGGTACCGAACTGTTTTCACATTGCTTAACTCCCATGCAGCATCGTTTATTAAATGAAAAATGTACACAAATTTGTTTGGGCTCGCATGAGTCGTGATTTTAGTACCCCCGACCCATGATGCCTCACAATATATTTTATTTTTTTTTTAACAACCGGCCACAGGAGCATAGCCAGGTCGTGCCCAAGCTATGCTCCCACATTAAATGAATCGCTAACGTGGAGGGTGAGTCCTCTTCTCGGACCGGCGGTAGCCCGCCATCCTGGAATACTCGTGCTGTTGCGCTCCTCATTCGCGAGCCGGTCGGAGCCCGTCGCTCTCGTTTCCCGTTCTGAGCTTCACCCATTTGCAGCATTATCCGCGGCTTGCGAGCTCTCTCCTCTGTCTCCTTTAGCGTTAGGATGTCTTCCACCATTTTTTAGAAGAGTCTAAAAGTCTCTTCCGCTTCGTTTAAAGCGGTAGCCTTCTCCTGCTGCTCTATCGGGAGGTCTTCGAAGGCCAGACCGCACAGAATGCCCGGCATATCATTTTGGTTAGCCCCTGTGATTTTTAATCACGACCGCAAGTGATTAAAACGCCTCATGTGTGATCTGCTTGATTGAGAAAATGTTTGAATATTTAGAACGAATCTCAGAAATAGCCTGAAATAGATAAAAAAAAAATCTGACATATCAATAACTAATAAGAATATGCACACGGACACGTTAGTTCCTAATGATCATCAAAATAAAGTAAATATTTTATTATTTAGTGTTAAACAATTAAATGTATTATAAATATTGTGATAATATATAGTAATTAATAAACTAATTATTATATGCCATGTTTTGTCCAAAGAAAAACCAATAATAGAACTTACTAAGAATGTTTAAATAAAGTTTTAAAACAATTTTATTTGTTATTTTATAAGAGAAATATGATTGTAATAACCTGTTTATAATTTATTTACATAATATATGTTTTATATAATACAGCCAATACCTATGTAGGTAGCTTATTATATAGGTACAATATGATATTTATCAAAGTGCTTGTAATTTTAGAAAATCTAGCCAAGTGTGTGATAAGAGGCAATAAGTGATAAATATCTACTAATGTGACTTACACTTTTAAATGTATTTTGTTTTTTTTTTATACATATCCAATAAATTTAAATATTTATTAACCATTACATACAATAATATTAATAATACCACCATACAAGGTGATTATCTTAAAGTTAAACACTCATTTTCTCGAAATTTATTAACGTTTTCGTAACTTTTTTTATTTAATTTGAAGTCATTTAAAAACATTAAAAAAATTTATGTTTTTAAGTTTTTACTTTAAAGAATAAAATCATACATTGACAATTTCATGTTTCGCAACAGAATATTTTTCTTAGAAATTCAATATGTAAAAACCAAAATTTAAATGACTCAAAATACCTGTAGATATTTAGTCAAAGTACCTAAATTTATAGAAGAGCGGAGAAGTGGATTAATAGTTTACGTGGCACCATTGTGCCACCCTGATCCACTAATATTTTTTAAATTCTCAAAAAAACCTTTTCTGTTTTGGAATATGAAATTAAATACGTGTAGTGGCATTTAAAAATAAAAACTTAGAAAATTATGACGATAAAGAATATTGATTTAAAATTACTTACAATCATCTTAAAAAAAAAATTTTTAATAACTTTATTGCTTATTTATTAAATGAGTATTTAAATTTAAAATAATTATCTTGTATACTTCCTTGTTCAAATAGTAATCAAAAATATTGTTTTAAAGATTTATTACTCATAATGAAATATGTTAAATATATTTATCACAACTATAATATATTATATAGTATATTAGTTTTATAATTCACAACTGTAAATATAAGTATTAAGTATAGTAATATATTAAAATAAATATTATTTGTAAAATTGTATATACCTATTAAAGCGACCCATCTACAATTATTTCTCACTTAAAATAAAAAAAAAATGAATCATACATTTTAGGTATAATTTTATATAACTATAAAAGGTACCCTTTATTTGTTATAAATGTCAATATAATTCATAAAACTAACATGATTATTGCCAAACATTTTTTTGGTAGATACAGTGAACAATAAATCGTAAATGCACATTTGAGAAAAATATATCTAGATTATTCTCAAGACTGAATACATGTATTATGCGTACCTAACGCACGAATCGCTATAGTATAAAACACAATCTGTATATTATGTAGGAGTAAAAAGTTCTGTTAATGTAACTATTCTAACTTATAATAGGATATTTATCATTTTAAAGTTTGTTTTTGCCATGTAATTCAAGTGTGATTTGTAAACTTAAAATGCAGAACCACACATTTAAAGTGTTAATAGGTAGAACTAAAGTAAAAGTATAACGTATGTGTATATATCTTTAAATTATCTTAATATATTAATCACTTAAGATTAAAATTAAATATTGTGATAGAAATAATATTTATATTGTTTATCAGTTATTTTATAATTTATTAGTTAAACTATAATTCCCTGGACAAGTCCAGTAAAATACAATTTTTCACTTTGTTTGAATATCTCCAAATCTCCTAATGTAAAATAATTTTTTTTTTTTTTAAACTAAACCTAACTTTAAATCGGCTCTATTTTGTACATTTTAGATAAAGATTAACTCTATAAACTATCACTCGTGTTCCATTTCCAATTATGTGATAATGTTTATTAAGTATCAACAGTATAAATAATTTGCGTTATCTTCAATAAAAAAAAATAATCTTAGTTAAGATAATATTATGTTATTTTATGTAACTATATTCTATAGACGCGTTTATCTCCCTTGGAAAATAAATAATAAAAATTCGATAGCATTATAATTACTTTTCTCAGAAGCTAAAGAAGCAAATGTTGAAATGTGTCATATCAATTTAATAGCAGCGATAAAGTTGTATTATATTTGTATAAAAACCGTTAAATATTCAGCAATAAAACATATAGGTACCTACTTTGGCGGTTTATTGTATGAAAATGAAAATCTGATCGCTCAATTAATGTAAATTGTTTGCTTTAAACGGCCAGCTGAGTATTTTTTAACTGCCAAAATGAATAATTTATTGCACCCGATTATAGATTATACTTGCGGGATAATAATCCCCGTGTTTGTTTTATTCTGACACGCTATAAAAATGATTTTCCGGTTATAAATATTGCTCGTGAATAGCTAAGCCACTAAATGACAACACGGGCTAGTGCGTGTATTTAAAGTTCATGGTTTTTTCGATAAATTAAAATATTTATTCTCGAATGCTTTATCGAAACCGTGACACATACTTACACTGTTTGAGCGCACTGCCTCCTGTAGACCCGATGGTTGTTGCACAATTATGTCCATATGACAGTTATTTTCACTTTTGGCCTACTCATCAATCAGCTAACCTTTGAGTAGGTAGTCTGGTAGTGCGTTTGTTATTTCGTGACGTTTAGAAATATACGGTTTCCAAAGGGGAAAATAAAAATATTACTATATTCACTAATAGTATTTAGTATATTTACTATATGTATTAAATTCAAAGCGGCGTAAATTAATTACTTTTCCTACTGATACTATATGTATGATAAGTAGTTCAACAGTTATTGTGATGATATAATAATTATACAATTTAAACAACCAACCCAGTTTTATATTTTTAACACATTAAAAATTATGTTTATACTTTTTAATTAGGTACCTATGTAGATAACTGCATCAATAATCAGTTTAATAACATTAAACTAAATAAACAAATTTTAATTTTAAAAATTTTTTATGTAAATATGTAAAAATATGTGTGAACTTGAATGGAAAGGTATAATTATAATTTATAATTTTCAACCAAAAAGATACAGATGCTTTGGGCTACCTACCCTTAATTAATTATTTTTATAAATAAAAGACACTAACATAAATTCGTACTCAAATATAGCCGAAAACTAGTTAACACTTTTCGGCAGTTTCACAATAAATGTATGAAAAAATTGATATCACAAAAGACACACGTCTTAATCATGAATTTTAGAATTTTTACCAAAATATTTTGTAGATTAGTTCGTGTGTTTTTTAAATAAACGCTGCATATTCTCTATGGCTCTATAATATTAGTGTATAATATTATTTTTTATAATGGACTGATTTCTGGGTTTATATGTACTATAAAGTCTGTTACAACTTTCCTTCATTAATTTAATATGTGGACCTGTGCAAGGTTTTGTTGTAATTTAATTAATTAAATCGTCCACTGTTGTATCTTATGAGTATTAAACATTCTCATGGAGCATCGGAGCTGTAAAATATTTAACAGGTATTCTACTTAGGATGTGTTCACCGTTATTCTATTGTTAATTGAATGTTTGATCATAATATTATTATGTTGAATTTGATTAGGAAATTTAACATAAATAATAATATCGGTTGTATATTACATTAATTTATAAATAAGTAGGTACCTGTGCAATTACGTAGGTACCTATATAAACAAGGAAGTAGAAAGCATGCACGTAGTAGAGTGTGCTTTTCTCTAGTTGTTATTGCTGAAAATAAACTTGAATGTATAATCGTACAGGTACGTACAGTCTTATAATGATTATTTACCATTTATGTAATGGAACGTCTTCAATTTGATGCATAGGTACGTCTTAAAGAATCAATACGTCATCAAGTTCGACGTTAGATGCATTAACACGAATGGCGTAACCCGGGGTCAAGGAGGGTTCCCAGTTCCGTACTTCCCTTGACCCATGTCATGTTTTGATTTTTGTTTACACTTGTTGTAATTACAAACAAGTTGACAAAGTGAAAATCGACGGGTGAATTGTGCGTGCATAGTAATTATATTTCGTCGCGCTGGTCACGAAAACCGCCAATAAAACTTGCTACTGTATTTGGACGTGTGCATATTATTATTATTATTCCACGAGCAGTGAGTACAGTACAGAGTTAATAATACTGCGCATGATTGCACGATCGTGACTGAGTAAATGTTTTTTGATTAAATGAAAACGAATTTGGATTTAAATACTATAGTCACTGGATATCGATGAAATTTACGATTTTATTCCAGACAACTGTGCAATTCTCAAGTATAAAATTATATTTTATTCTAGGCAACTGTAATACTCTCAGAGAATACGAAATATTAAAATTGACCGTTATTATTATTGGAATATTATTACAACGAGTTATATCAAAACACGCCTCTGTCCGTCGGCTATTTTCCCTGATATCGTTATACTGCAGGACCTGCACAGTCCATGGATTCGTATTTCGTATAATGCAAATAGTATCAAGATACTTGCTTTGCCTTGTCGACGATTTATGGACAATTTACCAGTCTATATATGCATAAAGCACTGAACCGACCCGTACAAAAAAAATTACCGAGTTCAAAAATTACATGATAAAAACATAAACGTCATTATACATTACAAGTTTTATACATAAATATAATAAAACATGTGCGTGTAGAGATATATTCATATGTATGCAATAAATAAGTGTTATGTAGCTTAAATTATATGTTATAAATATATAATGTCTTAACATTTAATATATTTTATCGTAGTTTTTACCACAATGATTTATTATACATATAATAATGTTGTAAGTACTTGATAGAACTAAAATCCCAATATCTTACAATGTATGTCAAAATAGATACTCATTTTATCATTTACCTGGTGTGAACAAACATGACATATTTTACTTTATATTGTCGCACAGATTTTATGTTCAAATTTCGAACACGTCTTAAAATAGTATTGAAACTCGTATACATAATAAATTCCCGCGTTTAACCGTTTTAAGAATTTAGGAGAAATTTAAGTATAATGTATTTTTAAATAATATTTTAATGTGGGTACCTATATTACTATACGGTATAAATAATTAAATTCGTTTTCAAATACCAATAATATAATATTAATTAAATGTTCAGTTATTTTATTTCTATCACACATAAGTTGCAAGTAGAATATCCTATATAATATGAAAAACAACAAAAACGGCAAAAATTAATTTCCAATTGCATTAACAATAGATAAAATATTATATTAACTCAGGAAGCAACGGTCATATTTCCAGAGAGTAAATAATAGGTAAGTACATTTCAAAAATCAATTCAATTTGATTATGAATATTATTTTATTATTACATAATCATTCTTGGAAATGAAGATGTGCACGTTTATTATACGCATATGTCGACGTGGAATGAAAAACGATTGTGAAGCATGCAAAGAAGACCTATTTATTACAAGTTTTAGCGTAAAAGTAACACATCATAATGTAAAAAATATTCTTAATAGCCACAGACAGGTTATTATAACTCGCAACAAGTATTTAATGTGTTTATCTGAGTAAGTTTTACTTTATACCACAGATATTAAAAACTAGTTTATGGACTGCGTTTATTATAAGATCGAAAATGTTAAATCAATTATAATTATTGGATAGTTTAAACCAATAAATATCAATATTTCACATACCTACTCCTAGAGTATTATAAATTATCAAAACTATTTCAAAAACTATTTCATCATTATTCCACACGAATAATATTAGTTGGATACTAATGGTAATTATTTTTAGTGTGTTTAAAAGTTTCTTTCCCCTATTTACAAAAATATAATATTAAACATGAACAACTGAAGATGAAATCTTAACGTATAATTTTTTTATAAACACTCAAATGACCAGATTGTCTCATCCTCGCTCAGGGCGATCAATTCAATATCAAAATTATTTTTCACTTGACTAAATTCAATAAGTACTACTTTTTTCTCCTCTATATAATATTTGCCCAACCAATTGTCTAACTGTAAAAACTAAAAAAACATTACCACGACGATCAAGTAAAGACCAATTTCATAAATTTGATTTATAAGAAGACATTTTCTCAAACACGATATCTAATTTAAAATGTGAATAAAATCTAAACATGTACATTTTTGAAACTAAAGTTTTAAAATGAATCTGACACTGTATGATAGGTAAATTTATTATAGTTAATATTTTAATATTTCGGTACAATATTTTATTTTTAAAGGAAATTAATTCTATTTGAGAATTAAATTTCATACATACATCACAATATCGACTCCTTTCCTTTATTGTTAAGAACTGTGAAATGTCTTTATAAGTTACATGTTGATGCTATCATTCGTTCAAATTTAGTTTTAAATTTAAATAAGTTTTAATTCTATAAAATTATATACCTACATAATAATATTTGAACAATGTCATATTATTTAAATGTAAATAATGTTTTGGCTCCTTCGGGAAAATTATTCAATAATTTAATGCCATGTTAAATAAATAAATATTTACTTATCTAATTTAGGTTACTGCTTCCAACTCATTAAAAAACCATTAATTCCCTCCTGTTTATTAAAATTATAAGCTACGTTATAATATACCTATATTTTCAATGCGCTCTACACAATTGCAATGTACTTATCTCATTAATTATATCCATTTAATATTATAATAACCCATGTTTTAAAACTACTGTAGAATGATAAATTATATTTAACATAAACGCATGTGATGTCAATAAATGTTATTATTTAACACTATATGAATAAATACAACAAGGTGAACATAAGTGATCAATACTAAAATGACCATCGTATTTAAATTCAAATGCATATTTAAATACTCATACAGTTATATCTATATTCATACATCGAAAACAGATTAATAACGTCGCTAACCGACAGCAACTCGTGTGATCTTCTGTTGCTGTAGTAGCCAATACAATTCAATTTATTTTTGAAGTATTTCATACTAAAAACTATTATTATTATTCAATAAATTTATTATTTTATTTTAAAGAGAAAAAAAGGCATAATTGGCAAGGTTATTAGCCTGCACTATATATATAATATATAGTAACGCGTTGTTTTTACTTATTTATATTAATATAAATGTACACAATTAATATTATACCTACATTAAATATTCGTACATAACATGTTTTTGTTCATCTTTTAAATTCCTTTTTTAAATTTAATTTTTAGTTAAAAGTACTATATGGGTAAATAGGTTAAATACAATAAATTAGAATTTTTAACAACTTGTTGGTATTATATTATATTATAATATTATGGTATTAAATTAGGTATATTTTTTGATATTAAAATATTTATGAATTCTACATAATGACAACCAGTAATGGAAAATGTCAACTGCTAAAAAAAGTCAATAAACTGACCTTGTAAATATTTTAGCACAGGCTACAGCCTTTTAATGCAGTTAAACGTAACTGTATAATTTACTAATAAAATATTTTTTAAATATTTTAATTCTAATATTACCCTGGGTCTGTACTCTGTTGTGTTAAAATTAATAGTATTGGGTATGCAAATAATCTATCATTTATTTTAACCTCATTATTTACACTATAATAGTATAATACACAATACATGCAATACTTATTTGCTAATAAATTGCCATAATAGTTAAAAATAATTTAAAACATATATCATAAGATATTTGCATAAAAAATAGAATTATAAGTTATATAACAATCAATTATGTGACAGTCAAACTAATAAAATAAAGCCCACCTCTAAAATATTATATTATATTCTAAAAAAACCAGGGGAAAACGGTATGTTGTTTAGTAACTTTCGAGAGTACAGGTCACAGTAATGGGGATATTTGAATTTACTGATAAAGCAATCAACAATTTTAAATGTCAGCCTATATTGCTAAAGATATAGTAATATATATTTATATTACTATTGGTAATTTATTTTTCTATTTAGTACCTATAGGCTATAGTAATTTCCAGAGCCCGCACAAAAGTTCTCAAATATATACATAGGTAGTAAATAGTAATATTATTATTATTTTTATGAAATTGGAAGATAAAAAAATGAAAATAGTTGGTAGGATAATTTCGATCATAATAAAAACTACACCAATAACTATGTGATAATAAATACTAAAATATTTTATTGCATTTCATTTTCACCCCACATGTCTGTATGTATATTATATGTAACCATTGAACCCCATACTGTCTTATGTACCTAGTAGATGAAATAGTAATTTTTTATATTCTTTCATAAATTACATTTTTACAACTGCTAAACTGCCAACTACTGCTAATTTTTTTTGTGTATCTGGCTACTGGAAATGTGTATAGGTGTACGGAAAAATTACAAGTTAATATTTTGTTTATTTTCGTGTGCTTGTTTACAATAATAATATAGTTAGTGGTACTTACGTAAGTAGTGCATTGTGCAGCATACTGCATAATATTATAATATCTATGGATATAATATAGCAACGTGAATTCCATTGGGAGAAATTTAAAAATGAAGTCACCGAGAAATACGACAATTTGAGAACAAAATAATTATGTCAGACCTTATCACTGATGAAATTAATATAATGATAGGATAATTCCTTATAACCATACGAAGATAAATAATAGAAAATCAGCCTATAATACCAATATAATCGATGCAATCATAAACCTCACATATTCCGTTACGAATCTAATAGGTAGGTACGTAGAATAGTTTATGTAGATAGCGTAGAAAATTATCGAATTCCTGAATACATTTTAATAACAGTACCATTTGTAAACACGAATACAACACTACTCAATACGATTAGTGAAAAAATTGTATTTTAATGTATGATGAACACAAGAATTATTTTGTAATTTGTAAGACATATGTATAATAGAGCGTACTTACTCTTTCTCATTATATCCTAATCAATAAGATATTTAAATCTCAACAATAGTTTACATTTTTTCATCTCCCTTCTAATTTTATTCCAATTCAAGAACTGCTCATACCTACATCGTATTATACAATTTTAAATTATGTATCTAAAGTTTCAATATAATTTTTGAAACCTATCTGTTCGGTAATTTATTAGTGATTGTAAACAAAATATGTCTTTTTTATCAGATTGATTTAAAAAGTAAATAATTATGGTATAACATAAATAAATATAGGGCAAGCAATATTGAAGGAAATGAAAAAGTAGATAATCTGTAAAAATAAAAAGGTGAATAGCAACCAAATAATAAATATTAACGTAAGTCTTTAAAAACTAAGAAGATATCATAATGACCACCCACATTGGTAAAAAAATTTAAAAATGTTTTGTATTCGTTAATTTTTGTTATGCTCCACACACAAATTAAAAATAAAGTACATTTCAGTTTATGAAGATGCCGATAACATAAGATTATAGCTATAATATAATATTTTAACTCGTTATATATTAAAAAAAAAAAACTTATAAAATAATATACATAATTTATGAATGTAAATAACTTTGCCCTACATAATATACAAAATGATATACATAATTATTATACTATCTAAATAATTGGCCCCGAATATCGTATGTTTAGTGCCCCTTTTATAGAGAAATTATATTCGAAACCAATTTAAACAATACCGTTCTTTTGCTAACCATGTCAAATGCAGTGTATGCTCTAAATCAAATATTTTTGAATCGATACCACGAGAAAAAAAAAGTAAGTAATTTCATTACCTTCTATTTATCCAACTAAGAGCTGTTCATTCTCTAGTGGAATTTATTTGTACGAAAGTTAGACAAAATATCGACATTTGAATCAACATTATATTTATGTATTGATTTTATTTAGGTTCTACTATGGTGTTATACATATTTTTCACTATAGGTACTATGTTCAATATTGACATTGCACTCCTAGATGACATAATCTTAATGTACCTATACTTAACGTAATTTTCATTATTAATAATTTATTAAACTAACACAATTACTCAAAATATTTATGTATTTAACGTCCAAAAGCCTTAAAAGTATATGCCGGCAATAATTATTGTTCTTCCATCTGCATATATTATTGGCTATGATTGCCGTACGTTAATAACCGGACCAAAATATCAATGAAATATATCGTTGTCGTCGTTTTATCTAACGGGATAGCTATAAAACAAACTGCAGTGTACGTATAAAATGTCTCACGAAGTTTAAGTACACGAATGTTCGTCGATGGGTATTATACGATTATAATAATATTACATCCGACTTGCTTCCCGCTGAAGAGCTTCGCAGACACAAGTCACTCCTGTGCAGCACAGGATGAGCGTAAAAAACGTACATGGGTGCGTGTGAGGTTGTAAACAATGTAAACGTGTCACAGATTCACATGCGGTAATGTAATATTTTTGGACAAAATATGTTATTCATCTAAATATCCATTTGTATAATATGTTATTAATATTATTTTAATATTGTAGGTAAACTCATGAAAATAACTTTCATATGATTGACTCTAACATTTTTGTTTTTTTTTTTGTTGTTTTAACTTATAAGTAAGTTATAACAATACTGTTTTAAGTGTTATTTTTTCTTGCTAATAAAAACTAATTTCATCGAAATTTTTTTAGGTGTAATTCAAATACGAATAACCGCATACTAAGCCGTAAGCCGTACGTACTGATTTGTAATATCCAAGTTATCCAAATAGCCCAACTACCATCGGTATGATTACAATATAGGTCCCTATATTTTGCTTGGATCTCTTCTGAAAAAATTCAAAAATTTAATTGGATTACCTATGCAAAAAGTCTAAATTTTCAAACGGCTCATTCATTCTCAAATAATTTACAATACGCACCTATATAAAAAAACACCACTTCGTACGTAGAACATTATGTTAGCGCACCCGACGACCTAACAGCAATATCGGACTCAATGTCTTCCATAATCATACATTCTTATCATTAGATATTTGTAGGTATTATTATAACACAAACGTGTTTGTGGGAAACGAAGACGCCACGGAATTCCGGCGTGGCGGCGCCCTCGCTTCGTCGGCATCGGAGGCTGTGTGCCATATATATATGTTATGATATTGTATAATACAGAAAAAAAATAAAACGAAAACAAGGTCGCATGTTATTTGTTGTCGTGCGCAAAACCTGCTGCCGTCTGTAAGGTATCGTCGCCGCCTGTTGGGTGGTTATATTTTTGTCGCATATTTATAAAATAATATACGAAATACACACATATATGTGTGTGTTTGTGTGTGGGTACGATGTTATATTATATTATGCACCGCCTTATAAACGTATATATGTAATAATAATAATAATAGTAGTGTCGTCCCGACGAAGTTTTGAAATCCGTTGACACGCGCGCTTTTCGCCAGGACGGTGACGCGCGGCCGACGGACTGAAAATGTTTAGAAAAAAACACGCCGAAACGAGTTATAGTCAGCGATTACACGACGACTTTGACAGTGATCAATACGTACGTGTGCGTTTTGGTATTTGTTCATAATAATAATAATAAAAATATCGTTATCGACTCCTCCAATCTTCGTAACTCGGCGGCGGCGTAAAGCCGTTTGGCGCCAAACTCGGCACGGATACCATGTTAAATTGTTTTGTGCCTAGACCGTGTATACCGGATACCGGACGTGCGAGTAGCCGGTAGAAAACGGTTACTGTAGTAGGACGTAGGTATACGCGTTTACTCGGCATGTCATTAATATTATTATTATTGACTATTGAAGTATTACCTATACAGTTGTAATATCGTAAAGTGATAGTATCAAATTTCTTCGTTTAGACGCACGTGTTTCAGAACTCTTTCTCTTTCTACTTTTTTTCTGATTTTACAAATTAAATTCGTATTTAATAAAACAGGAAAACGTGGATTTGTAAGCGGATTCAATGTTTTATTATCACATAATAATAAATATTCAATCGAAACGTCACCGATCTATACGATAATCCGGTCCTATAACAATCTTATAGTTTTATATAGATATAATATAGGTACTTATTTGATGTCATGCATCATGTCAACATGTCTACACCAGAATTAACCACTAAGTACATATTATAAAATTTTAATTTCCCATATTTTTCCATAGTTTTATTTTAAGATGAAATATATCATAATTTCTATTATTTTTAATATAATAGGTATTTAAAGCATATATTTACATAAAATACAATTTAAATACTTACATATAATATAAACTCATCTGAAATAATATAGTGTTAAGTGTTCAGCGTTTTCTATAATGTTACATATATTTTGTTGTATTTATGTATTTTGTTTAAACAAATTAAATTAGGTTAGATAATTACAATAATTTCTAGTGTCATTATTTGAAGATTTTATATTCATTTGTTTTGTTCAAAATAAATAATAACAAAAAAACGGTAAAATATAATGAATTTATGAAACTGTATACTATAAATATTACTTAATGTTTTTTAATATGAAAAAATGCATTATGCAACAATCATAATTGTTCAATATTTGTATTTATTGTATTACTTTTGTTACAAAATATTTTCCGATGATAAATAAGTACAAAACATTATTGACAAACAAAAACGGCTTTCAAATATAGTATGTATTATAATACGTTGAAATATAAATAAATTTAAAAATGTAATGATTGTATTAATAATATTGTTGGAGTCAGTTAAATTCAAACTTATTTACATAATAGGTATTGCATGTGTACATAAAGATATTATATAGGCATTAATATTTAAGACTAATCAATTATAGATTAAATGATATAATCGATTTTGTTTAATTGAGATAATTATAAAAAATCTACACAATGAGCATAATATTATAGAATATGGGATAACGGATAATAATATTTAATAATTATAAACAGCACTTCGGTGAAATGTATAATAAACTAATAAATACGCACAAATAATATTATACAGTGGCGCATAGTGATCTAATGTTCAATGTTACCTGCATACATTTTACACATATCAAATCTTATAACTGATTATATTAAAATAAAATATGTGTCCTCATTTAGGTTAGGTACCTATGAATAACACCTACACGGTTTCGAGTTGAAGCGTAGAGGACATTTTGTCTAAAATACTGCAACCATATTATTCCACATGGCAAATACTGTTTTTTTTTTAACGATAAATAAATTGTTTGTGACATATACCTATTCAAACTTTAATTGTTATTTTTCATCGATGTGATATTATATTGTCAACTATGTGTTATGTAATTTTCCAGTTAGTGAGTGGTAACATAAATGCGTTATTGATATTTACGGTTACCACCGTCCAAAAATACATAAGGTCCTTTTAGGATGCTCCAAGGTCCGTCGAGACTGTTAATTTATTATGAATATTTTGTCCAATGAATCCATCCATTTATATTACAAAAAAAGAAAATGTAAAGTTTATAGCCCGCACAATTGAAGAAAAAAAATAACATGGATAATACGAAATAAATAATAATATTATAATGCTATTCTCTTATTATTCAGATAATAAATTTAAATAACAAATATTTCTATTCTCAAAGTGCCAACCTAAACGTTATATTCGTCTTACCTTAAACTAAATTGTTTTAATCATAGTTTACACAATGGTTACAAGTTAAAATTATTTTGTCAGAAAAATTATATAAAAATAAATAATCAATTATACCTAAATGTCTTTTAAATTATTAATCTAAGAAATTCATATTTGATTTAGATTTATTATTAAATATAATTTATGCAATAGCATCATTTTAAGATGCAAGTATTACCTTTCTTCTTAATTGTTAGTACAAAAAACGTCCGTTCCCTCACAAAAACTAAGGGATATCTGTGGACAATGGATGCAATTTAACACGTTAAGTGGATTTTTGACAATTATGACTTATGAACTATCGTAAAAATATATTGTGTTTTAAATTATTTAATTAATGAATTGATTTACCTGGTTAAACAGAGAAAAAATGTGAAATACATGGTTTAGTTTAGTACTAACTATGTCTTTACGATAATTTGATAAATCAATGCACTCAAAAACCAATACTATAAGTGAGGCTAGATTTATCAAATAATGATTGTATTGAAAAAGAGTGCTTGCTTACATTTTTCATGGACTTGATTGCTGGTTTTGAGATTTGTTTCAAAAATATGCTGAAAGTTCAAAAATGCCATTGATGTTCAGTTTTGGAAAATAAAAAAAATAGAGCACACGTCATCATTTTGAATCAAAATTCAAAAACACCAGTGTACCAATTTAAATTGATTAGGTAATTAAAAATATGTTTAAGACATCAAATCTATAACTAATATTATAACGATTGAGTAAAATCAAGAAATCTGATCGTTTTTCAATGAGTGTATAATATACATAGTTAACTGAGCTTGATTAACTAAATTGGATTCAATATTAATAATATGTGCAGTCGCTTAAAAACCTAATAAATATGTTGTAATTATTATTATATTGCAGGTAGTATATTATGTTAACTTAAAACTAATTTGATTATTCGAATTTACAAACATAATTATTAATTACTATACAGATGAAGACAAAGACTTTAATGAAAATAAATGTTCTACTTAAATAATTTTTAATTATATTTTTTGAAAAAAATATGTAATTTAAATTTCACCAACCATATAATAATTATAGCAATTATTATGGTATATAGTATGTCATTTAGAATTTATTTTTAATGGCATTAACGTTATTTGACTTTAAAAGTAAGTAAAAACATATGTTCAGTACTACATATTACACCGTTTTAATTAAATGTATTAAAAAAAAAACTTATTTACTTATTTTATACAAATATATGATGAAGTTTCTCCACTGGAGGGTCTTTTCACTTTGTATTTATTGTCATTATTGTATCTAATTAGCAATTCAATTTATTATTTAACGCGTGTAACAGGCATAGTCTAACCAACAATACTGTTGGAAAACCAATAATTAGAAATAAACCTATATTCCTTAAAAACTTTATCATAAAACTAAAATTCAAAAGTGTAAAATATTATTAATCACACTTTTTGTAATACAAAGATTAACTGCACAGGTAGAATATTCTAATATAATAAACAAGAAAAAACAATGTTTAAATTAATAAATATGTGAATAAATGATAAAAAAAAATCACTAATTAGGCTTTACTTTAATTCTCCCGTTTTCAATTATTATTGTAAATGTATAACAGCTTTTAAACCATAATTATATAAAAACAAAATCAAATACTCGTGAAAAGCCATAATTATCAAAATGAAAAAATAAATGTTTTATGGAAAAGATTCATGGTTTCTTGAAATAATAAATTACAATTATTGGTAAAAAAAAATGTATTATACAAGTTGTACAGTGACATGTATGTGTATTTAAAAATATGTAAATCGTGATAAAATATATTCTAACTAAATTGATACTCGTCAACTTACTCTCAGTATTATATTTGAGGATTTGACAAACATTTTCGTCCCGAGTGGCTGAGTATATTATATATTTTATTTGAAAGCTTATCAACTGTACCTACTCATTATTTACTGTTTCTATATATTTTATTATACCTAAAAATACCAATTATACTATTTTAACAATAACCTATTGGCTATTACATTATTTGAATACTGCAAACTGATTACCTGATTTATTTTTTTAACAGCTAAGAATTTGCACGTCATAATCCATTTTCTATAATATCTATATAATATATTATGCCAAGGACATCTAACTAGACAATATATAGTACAAGGTATTCTAAATACAATATCGGACGTCATACACCCCAGCCATGTTTGATGGGGAGATGATAATAAGGTATAACCCCACCAAACGTGATTTGCGTTACGAGAGATTGATAAATTTTACGATTTTGGGATTTCTATGATGTTGAAGAGTTCTTTAATGATAAATTAAAAATATGTGTATAATATTATTAACGAGGTGAGTAGTACAAATATAATGAATATATTTCTTAACATATTATATTAAAAAATAGATAAGATGTATACCTATTATAAATTAATTTTTTACAGTTCTTATGCATAAGTAGGTATTGAAAAAGTATTGTATAATTTATGTAGTTGTTAAAAATATTGTATTGTAATCTGTAGGTGCGTATGTCAAAAAATTAGGTTCTTTTACACCATAAATAAAAATTGTTTCATCAAATTTAGTATTTGTAACTTTGTATTATTTCTAAAAATATCATTGGCAACACGGTTCCAATATGAGGACACTTGAAAACCACTTATAAGAAGTAATTTTAAAATACAACAAGTAAAATATCATAGTGTTATGTAAAATACGTCATAAAAGAAACTTGTTTGAATTTATTGTGAAAATCGAGTAAAATATTATACAACTTTTCAATAGTAAAATTTGTCAGTAGTCGGTAATCATTACATTAAAAACACTATAGTATACTTAATAGGTAGGTAATAATAAAACAAGAAACGTATGACGAAATAAAAAATAACTAACAATTAATATACGTTTATAGTTTCAAATTGATATGCAAATTCAACTACAGGTATAATTAAGTAAAAAAAATAAATAGGGTTAGGTTCAACATTTATCAAAATCACAAAAACGTAATAATTATGTTTTTCACATCACCGCTTTTAAATAATAATTAATTACTAAATATTTATCTCCAAAAATATTCGAACAAATAAATTATAGTCAAGTTTGGTAATTAATATATTACCTAGCTAAGAAATTAAAATAATAATATAAGTAAAATAAAAAAAAGAAAAGAAAGAAATCATCAACACAATACTATAGTATATAATAACTATAAGATTATTTAAATAAAATAAAAATTGCCTATACAAAACTCCTTCTATAGTTAAATATTATATATATATTTTTTTTTAATAATTATCGGATCGGACAGTGGTCTTTAAATACATAATAGTTAATACATTTTAGATTTAAGAAATCAATAAAATACAATCATTACACTATTATTACCAAAATATCTAAGATTAGTATCCAGACCCGATCATATTCTATATAATATGAACTAGGTATGATATATGAATATGGTAACCGATCAAATTTGAGTACCATCAATTTTATTCATTGTACACCTTATTTTATGCACCTAATTTTCTCCGGAGTAATATTAAATAAAATTATATTAGCAGACTATGATATTCAGATTTCATATGAGTGATACATGTATAAATAGTTATTGAAGTACCTACGATCATGATTACTAGGTACTTAGTGCTTCAATTTATTGCTTACTACAGTTGTTGGTTAGGTTATAATATAACGTAATAAGTCATAACTTTATAGTATTAAGTACATATAATAACTTAATATATAAGAAAATAAAATAATATAAAATAATATTCTAAGTTTACATTTTATAAACATACATAACTCCAAATTATTAAATACTGACAATTATTATTGCTCCGATGATAACCAAAATTTAAAAACCATTAAGAATATCTATAAATTGATAAAGTAACAACTTACAGTATACATATCTACGATACGAGTTTTAATATTTAAAGTTTAGCGATTACAAAATATCGTACAAAATCGAACATCTTTCACAATATAAGATGTGTAAATATACATGTATCTATATCTCGGTTTTCACTCGAATCGAGTTGAAAACGTGTGTTTGAAGGAATAATAAAAATAATAGAAGCATCGTAACATGGAGTTTACCTAATATAATTACATATATTCAGGTTTCTCTAGATGTACCTAACTCATATACTTATTCAACACCTGATATAATTTATTATGTTGTATAATATTTTAATACTTATATTTACTATCGTATAATATCTACAGTTTACACAAAACTATAAAATATTAATACAATAAATATTATTTTAACTTCTACATTGACCAAACCTAAAACCTACTAAGATAACATTTACAATTTAATACACTTTATCCGTGGTATTTAAGACGACCAACACTTATATGACAATTTATTTACCGAGTAAAAAAAACGAGATACACAATTTATTTAATGAATTCAGCATTTATATTTGTGTTCTTAATTCTTATATTACGTAGGTACCTACCAATAATTATTAATTTTCGATTTTATTTTTATTATAGGTACGATATGTTGTTCAAAGTCCGATGTCCAAAATAACAAATTACACCTACAATGTAATGGCCCTTCCGTTTATTGTTGTCAGTTGTCAGTTGTCACTGTGGTACATTGTACACTGAATGTGTCAAACCTTAGAAACACAATACTAACAACATGTCGTTTATTGTTATTTTTTTGTAACCCTAGGACTGTTACAGTTATAATAAACGGGAGATTGTAAACTCGGCCCGAGGAAAAAACATTTCCAAAAGGTCGATGGTAAACTCGGCCCGGGTTTTTTTCAGGTCAAAATTATTTAGATGTAAACTCGGCCCGGGTTTTTTTCAGGTTAAAATTATTTAGATGTAAGCTCGGCCCCGATTTTTTTCAGGTGAAAATGATTTAGGTGTAAAAACCATCATTTTTCTTATAATATTTTTGAGAAACATTTAGCATTACCCAGAGGACACCACGAGGCGGTTCTCATTATCCTTCAAAAATTATTTTCAGTTTCATATTATTATTCATAGTATGAAATTCGTTATTTAAATGAAAAATATGTAATTAAAATGTTATAATATTGATAATAAAATAATTATAAATGTAATTATATAAATTTATAAGTGTAAAAATGTGTAAAAATATAATAAAAATATATAAGTAAAATTGTAGTGTATATAATGAGTGAAAAATTTTAGTATAATAATATATAAATCTAGTTTTTTAAGTAAAAAGCCATGTATTTTACATATTCACTCACTGATATTTCTTTATTTTTATATTTTGTAAGTGTTCTTTCTAAGAGTTCTTTTTTTTTTTTAGTTTTTATATTTTGGAATTTAAATGGTCCATCTAGGCTGTTGATTTTAATGTACGTTTCTGTTTGTACTTCTTTTAATTTTGAAATGACGGAATATATATTGGGGTGAGTGGAATTAAAACTTGAATTAAAATGCGCATGAAATGATTCACATGCATTTGTTGTTAAATACGTTTCAACTGATGCACTGGCCCACATTTCAGGAGGAAACATAGAATCTGACACCTGACATTTTCGGGCCGAGTTTACAATCGATTTATTTTACCACCTGAAATTTCCGGGCCGAGATTACAATCTACCTATTTATATTACCTAAAATTCTCGGGCCGAGTTTACAACAAAAAAGGTAACTTCGGGCCCAGTTTACATTTGCCCATAATAAACTTCTTTATTTTTGTATGATTAACTTTCAAACATAATATTACCTCATGTTATTTGATAGATCGTGCGATGCACATAATATGTAAAATTGTTTCGTTTTTTCCCTTCATTAATTCAAATTTGAAGCCAATCAAATCAACACCGAAGAGCCTTTGATTTAGATAATATTCTATTTATATTTATATTTTTCGATTTAAATGCAAATCATAATTAATAACTATAATAAGGTTTTTTCTGTTTGTGAAATGGACACAGTTCCATTTTATATTTTACTTATACATTATCATTATAAAAAAAAAATGTAATAAGCAATGAGCATGTAATTAACAGATAAGTTCAAATATTATTACTCAAGTAACCAGAAAGCGTATAGTCGTATTATTAAAATGTATTATCGTGTAAGTTGGTACTCGTATAATATGCATTTACACGAAAAAATACGTACGATGTTATATGCTTATATGAGTGTTTGATTGAACAAACGTAGGTATCTATTTACTTCCATTAATAAATTACGAACATTTCGCTAATGATTTTTCTCATAAATACTGCAAGTGAAATTCCTTAAGTATGATGTTTTGTATTATATTATTGGGGGCATCGAATAAATTCATTTTAACATTACCGAGTACCGACCAACCCGTTGGTATACTTTTTCTGACAGAGGAACGATACAACCGTACAATTCTATGATAATCTAGCCAATGACTGCTTTTACATTTTTTTTAACGATTGATGCTATTAAAACTCCATTAACCTATACTGCATGGATACTTAAGATATATAATATGTACAATTAATCAAGCATTATATTATTTAGAATATAATATAAGAATTTATGTACCACTATCATTTTCAAACATATTATTATAACCATTGTAAAGATTTTAAAAATCGTATTTACGACTTTACGTAGTTACAGATTTTCGTTTCCCGTTGTTTTTCAATAGTCTTAAAATAAATCTATTTGCAAAAATAAATCAGCTTTTAATTTTAATTTTTTTTTTTATTAACATTTGTTTTTTGCAAAGTAATCAAGAGTCAAAGTGCAAAGTTCCACTTACAATGTTTCCCTAGCTCTATCAAACCAAAAAATAAGTTAGTGTAATCTGATCGCTCTACGAGGTATGAGAGTTTTGACTAAAGAGTGTTTTGGGTAGGTACTCTTAATTTTTCTTTCCAGCAGTGCCGTTGACATGTGTGCACCTGCTGCGCGTGCGTAGATAATCCCGCAACCCGTGTACAACCACTCAAACACTAATGATTAACGACTAAAGGTTAGGTTAGGGTGCGCTCCACATATAAAATTGGAAAATTATTGGTTTGGATGTATAGAACTTGAAAAATACACTACCGAAATCACGACGTATTGCTGAAACTGAATTTTTATTGAATCATATTTCTTTGGAATCGTAATCCGCTTGAGATATTATAATATTATATCGGCAACGAACTCGATCAGAAACGTATTTTTATGGGAAATATTGTTTTGGAAACATATGTTGATGGAACTATAACATACTGATTAATGTTTTGTCGAAATCGTATTTTCTCAGAAACTTATTTTCATGGAAAATATTATGCTGGGTTACGGTTCCAAAGAAATATGATATTTGCAGAAAAATATGTTTCTGAACTTATATTATTCCTACAAAATACATTTAAATTAAATATATTTCCAAAATTATATTTTCTGTTTTAATTTCCAAGCTATACTAGTAAATAGCAAATACTTTTCAGATAAATACATACGTTTCCAAACAAATACTTTTCTGATAAAATATGTTTCCAAATAAATACAATTCAGGAAAATTGTTTTCCGAAGTTTTACGTTCCAACCAACTTTTTTCCAACTATATATAGCCCTCCCAAAAAAAAATTCCATGTAATAGTTAGAAGATAACTTATCGCTTGAGCTCCACTTATTAAATATAGATATGAGCAGAGCACTTAAAACATATTGAAATACATATTCTATAATCCATGAAGTCTCGGAAAAAATTTAAAACGATTTTGGACAATTATTATATAAAAACCAACCTAATTTCGAGTACTATGTTTAAAAATGACATTGTATAGGTATCATTGTGATGATTGTATGCAATTCAATGGATCATATTATTATCATCTGACATTCTGACATGTGGCTCGTTACGGTCGAGGAGTAGGTATACATGTACTACGACAACGACCGCGAGTTCTGGTGTGACTATCAATTCGTCGCTGTATACGATTTTCCGTGCAGTGAGTCTATTCTCTGAATAATATTATAATATTGAACAATCTCATGACACTATTGTATAATATTTTATCGCCGATCATATTTCAACCATCAAGCCATCCCCTAAAAACCACCATGAAGCATTAAGTATTGTAAGAAGCACGACGCGTCGTGATTTGAACGATTGTACTCATAAGCCCCAAACGGAATATTAGTTTTGATAGCACTTGATGTGCTCACCGAAATGTATGCAGAGTCATTCACAAAAGTCAAAATGACACCATGGGGAAACTGTTATTCTATAGACTGTCGATTGTAATGTCGAATAAATGTATAACTTATGTGCAATTTTTTTTCTCGCACAGTTTACAAAAATCTACATGGAACGAAAAGGGTAAATAATCTAATATAGACCTTATTCCAAGTGTAAAGTCAAACAAATTTCATTTTTCACCAAATAAAACACTTTCGTGCATCGCGGTGCCTATGAAGTTCGGTTTTGAATGGCAGAGGTATCCTAACATACCTTTCGTATGTACCTACCATGGCGAAGTGATCGCCGTTTTAACCCAAGTCACCCATCACACAATAATAACTTAACGAGTAATATTATATATTAGTGACCTACCATCTACCAAATACAGTGACTTGGTAACCACACGTATTTTATAGTGACTGCCTGATTTTTTTTATAGGATGGAAAGATAGGTCCGATTGTCTGAAGCCATAACAATATGATGTTATATTGATTGTGTGAATAACTTTATAATTAAAGTTCAAGTAATATAATAATAATCAGTAATTACTATATAATTGCTATAATTACATAAAATAACCCAATGTAAAATAAGGCGAAACAGATATAAATTTAACGCATATGTGATAAACAATTTATAAAAAATAGGTATAGTTACCTATAATATAACATATAAGTATGGGTGAGATTGATGGATAATATTATGTATATATTTATATAAGGAATGAGTATATTCATTATTGTTAAGCAGTGAGCCACTAATTACTTTTTAAAAATCTTGCAGTTCGCATTTGTAATAAAAACATATGAAATTATTTGAAAATGTAATAAAAAAAATAGATACTATCCTTAAAATGAGCTCGTGAGCCTTAAATAAAGACATTGCAGGCCAGGATGGAAGACTCCTGATATAACTATTTTAGTGGGCGGGTATTCCTAAAAATCGTTTTTCTGAAGTACTTAAAGTTTTAAATACTTCACCTCACCACTGTGGCACTGTACCTACATACCTACCTATGCGACGACGGGTAGAAGATGTAGGTATGCTGAGTGTACGTATTATAACTTTACGGTGTCACGGTGGGGGTGAAAGGGAGCGGTAAAACGACGAAGAAGACGACGACGTGGTACGCTGGGCAAGTATGTGTGCAGGTGAGGTCTGTAGTGCGGCGGGGAAAATTAACAGAGCGGCTAGCCAATGCGAGTGTTACTCAGTGAGTTTTGCCGGATAAGACACTGTTTTCCAGTCGCCGTAATCTGTCGGTGTGAGCTGTACAGCGCTCATATGCCATTGACGATCAAAAGCACCTCATAAAACACGGACCCACCGATCGCATGGACGCGGTCAAGCTGGAGGCCAAATGGCCGCCCGACAGGAAGTCCACCATCGAAGCATCCCAGTTTGGTATCTTCAAGGAGCCGTCCGCCGGAAAACGCCTGCGCACCACTGACAAGGCCACCGGATGTCTCCTGGTACTATCCCTGATCGCTGCGGCCGCTGTAGTGGTAAGCAATTCAACAATCCTACATATAATATTATATGATATAAGACATAAATGTGTATGACAAGCATGAAATAACGATAAAGCATTGAGTGCACCTATATGTCTTGATTTAAACTATGCCTACGGCCATTGGAGCAACTAGGAGGAGTTATGAGGGCTTAGCCCCCCTGACTACGATTTAGACCCTCCAAAAATATTGGTTTTAGATTATTGATTTAGATATAAGCCCAGTACGGGTTATTTTAATTACATAGTTTGGTTAGCCCCCCAGAATTTGAACCCTGTAGCGCCTATACCTAAGACCTACCACTACCTACCACTATACTATAAGTAATAACTAAAAAGAAAAAAATCTAGTATTTCGTGCAATCGCCTTTATTATCGATTCGAAATTAAATTTTTGTAACAAATGTTTGTGACAGATACCTATATAAAAGATCAGTAATTATTGAGTTTTAGTTTTTAAGAATTGTATGATAATATCAGAACGTTTAGAATAATGAGTACTCCACTTGGTTTTTGTAATGGCACACATATATGCATATTCAATTTCAGTCGTATCGCACTACCATTTTATAGCGTTATGAGTTGTTTTAAAATACAAACAAAACATAAATATGTAATATGTTTAACGCTTAAGAATACGAACTTTAAATGATAAAATTTTAAACGCCAAATATTGGGACAGAAATGATTAATGAATATCCAAAACCATCTATTGATTATTTGCCTGATGTAATTAAACTCACTGAGTGTAATAAAATATACTAAAATCCTGTCCCTTACACACTATTAAAACTAACTATGTAGAAGGACTATATTATGAATGTCAGTATTGAATCTCATTATTCGGATCAAACAAATTAGGCGTTACAAATTTACATAAGCTTACATAGTTTGTCGCTACTCTCGAGCTGAAAATACTAACAACACTCGTCATACTACAGTTCTGTAAGAATAATAATATGTTTAAAAACTTCATAGAAACTAAGCAGTTAACATAGTATATATTTTTATTTTTGCATCCTTTTCAACTAAGAAAAAATACAATTCCTAAAAGAACATTTACTTTATTAAGCACTGAAGGTTATTAAGAACCATTTTTAAATTGAGAACGTTTAAAAAGGAGCTCATCCGAGATGATGATGGTTTCAAAAATATATGGTACCTACCTTACTGTATGTCTTACACTATTAATGAATACATCTTGTTTAGCAGCGAACAGTTATAATTTCACAGTAAGTTTTTGATACGTTTACAAGTAGTTACACGAATAGTGCGTACTAATCGAGCCGTGAACATTATGGTCACCGAAACCGCGTGGTTATGATAATTATAATCAGATAGGTATACTTTCGGTGGTAATTATGTCAAACCACGTTTAGAGTTCACAACATTTTTATTTTATTTAGTTTGTCTGAGTAATTTGTCGGACACGCACTCTTGTTTTCACCGCGAAAGCGTATGGTTTTTTTTCATCAATTTTAGAAAACCGAAATCAAAACTTTAAATTAAGAATAAAATAATTACAGTTCGTTATCTCACATAATATACACATCAATATACACCAATAAACACCAATGTACGCAGCACCGAATTTATTTTCCGCTTTGTAGACGGGAACCATAATAATATACCTAACTATTACTTCGGATTGTATCGCGTTAATTACACCACAAATCAACAAGTATTATTGTATCGCATAATGTAAAATACGTATAGTGAAAACGAAAGTGAATTGCTATGCGTGTTTTTAAGTTATATATTATTATTTGTATGTGTGTGTGTTCGTGGAAAAAGAGAAGACAATTTTATGTGAACATGAAATTACGGAATACCTTTTAAGCAGCTCTCGATTTGCCAAAATTAAAATAGGAGGACTTTGCAGTTAAATTTTAAAAAAAGAGCGTCCCCATCACTTGTTAAAAGTTATTGAGCAGTATGGACTGAAAAAAAAATAAAAATGTAAGTTGATATATTATGTTAGATAGGTATTATAATTTATTGATCCGCGGTTATGGAATATACTTATTACTTATGGAATAAAAGACAAATTATGATGGTAACTCACGAATTTTGGTAAAATTGCAGAATTATGAAGCGTCCCGTGCAGCGTTCCCCTTAAAAATAATGATACGTTACTCTAAAATTTCTGAAAAATTAGGTGGAGTACTCTGTCCCCCAAGTAAATTAAATACGAAAACCGTTTTGGCAGCTTGATAGATTGCTATTGTTTTATTATCTAATAAAATAATATCTAATAATTTATCTGTTATTGCGAATTTTTAAGACATTTGAATAATAAAATATTGACAAAATAATTGTATGGCTAAATCTTTTCAATATTACTTTTAAATGTTTACTGATGAAAGTGTGTTTGTTCCAAGTACTTCTTAAAAATAGTAATAATAATTATCAAAATACAAAAGGTGTTTATTATTAGGCGAAATTATTAGTTGTAAAATAAAACTAAAAAATAATATACATTTCATTTATGTATTAAAGCTATTGCGTGTATTTGCGTCATTACATCCATGTATAGTAAAATGTTGGGAGTTACTCGAGTTCTGAAAATGCGTCTTTTAAAAATACGATAAGTGCAGATAATATGCACTATATGCGAGTGTATGCTATATGACAAATTACTAAAAATTATTAATTTTTGTTAAGACTAATTAATACCTATTACCTACGTTTCATATAAATTATATCTTATTGAAGAATATTAATTTATAATATAATTTAAAAGTTAAATTTTTTAATAAATAAAATATATTAATTAATATGATAAATGTTGTTTTTTAGCTGTACTTCACTTTCTATGATTATACAGTTCCAACAGCTCAGGGTGCGTCTACTGGACCAATAGTGAGTTACGCAAAATATGTAAAAGAAAAAAATACGATGACTACTCAAATGATTAACCGTTCAGCAGACGGGTTTCTGACCTCAGTTCTCGGTGTGCAAAATGCCGAAAACTACACGACACGTGCTTCGGAGGACGACGTAGATATTATCACCAAGAGGATTGACGACGGTAAATTAGGAAACGGTAGGCACATGCGATTGTATCCGCAGCTGGCCCCACAACATCCGGAGTATTTATCCTACGATTCAAATTATTGGAGAACTAATTTAAATAAAAATAGTAAGCTCGAATATGCAGATTCTATATACGGGTTCAATCGGAGGTCGGACTTTCCACAATTGGCGGCTTATCGAGCGCCGTTCCCGCCAAAGAGCATCTTGGACGTTATGAAGTATGTGACTGGGGCCCCTCACAAGGCAAACATTCCGGAATACATGATAGCACAAGAATCCAAAACTCATCGGTACTATCCTATCCGACCGGCAGAAGAAGTCAACAGATTCCTCCCGGACGTAAATACTCCAAGTGCCAATTTGAGGAGATTCCGCAACAAATTTGGTCCGCCGGTATTCTTGACACCACCTATCATGTCGTTCCCGGATGACTTTATGAAGCCACCCGACCTCGACGCCCGTTATTCGATGGATTTCGAGAGTGACATTCCTTTAGACCTTACGCTACAAGAAGGGTCAGCTAGTGTACCGTCACATACCGGCGTAATATTTCGTCCACCTTTTAACGACGGTTATCCTGTACCAGACTCGCCAAAACCAAAAAAAGTTAAAAATAAAAGAAAAAAAAAGCCAATAAGCGTAATGTTAGACATCTATCCATTATCGGATAACGAACACGAAAATGAACAAGGTTAGTAGTTTAAAATTAATTATATTGCACAAAATAATATAACTATTTTTTTAGATGTGTAGACAATATTATTTGAAATATAGTTGAGTAGAAATCCACCACTTGAAATTTATTATTTTCTTATAATAATTTGCACTTAAATTATAATTACAATATTATAAAAAAGGATAGTATTTTTTTTAAATAATAAAAAAATGATTATTATAATTTAATAGTCATAAATATCATAAGATGTACAAATTAAAGACATAACATAACATAACTATTCTGAAACATTTGATTAAACTATTTCCAGCAAATTCAAAGCTTCTAGGACATCTCATTTTCTACCATTTGGCATTTTGCCTAGGAAATAGAAAATGTTATTAAATATTTAATGTAGGTATATTGTATTAAGGAAATAATTTCAAAATTGGCGAAAAATAATTAGTTACATATTTTATTGTTTTAGAACCAATAAACCATTAATTTAATCAATAATTAATACTGACGCATTAAATAATGGTTTAAAGTGTAATAATATATATTGATTTTATTTAGTTGAAGAAGAAGAAGAAGAAGTGCATCATTCTGAGATGATTAATTCGTTAAAAAACAATGTTCTGCACTCAGATTCAGACAAATTATTGTTTAGTTTAAACTTATTTCCGAAATTCAGTGAAGGTGGACGTAGAATGTAAGTGTTACAATATATAATAATATCACATTAATAATATTGAAAACAATATGAAAAAAAGCTGGTAAGTGGATATCGCTTTGCTGTACAGTAGGTGACAAGTGGATCACAGTATAATGGATTTTATTAAATTTGAATTCAATGATATCATATCACTGTATACGAAAAACGATTCTGAGGGGAGAAGGTTTGTCAGTCTTGACAGTGGCGTAATTTGTTGGGGGGGGCAGGGTGGGCATTTATCAGCTACTTATCTGATTTAATCATACCTTTGGTTTAGACATCAAATCATTTTTTCTGCTATCCCTGCCCCTTGGTGCCATTAACATGATATATAATTACGATAATCATACAATTATGTCATTGGAATTAAAAATCTAAATAAAAACAAAGGATATTATTTTTTTTTTTTAGTTCTAAAAACTTAAAGTACGAAGAACAAGATGATCATAAGCCAATTATTCATTTGACAACGCATAAACCATTACAAGGTAACAACATCGTATAATATTTCAATTTTTTTTTTTAATTTATAGAATAACTATTATGATTTTCTATAAATATGTTATATTAATGTAGACAAAGAAGAAAAAGACGAAGATGAAAAACAACTTGGATATGAATATTCGTCGGAATCAAAAAATATAGCAAATATATCAAAAACACAATAGTGCAAAACTCAAGACTTGAACTATAATAATTACGTTACACATAATTAATACAAAAAATATTATAATTTATAAACTATTATTATAAGTCTGTCTAGTTTTTATAAACCAAAAATAGATATTTAAAAACTATTTCATTTATTATAACTATTTATAAGTATTCATTATATGATCCGAATAGAAAATTGTTTGAACAATACATTTCATAAGAAACAATTGACTGTAATATTATTAGTCTCTGTATTAATTCCTGGATTTCTATTGGGACAATCAATTCAAAAAACTATTGAAGTCTTTCAATCCCGTGTAACCAGCGTATTACTAAAAATACATATAAATTAAAAAATATTACCAATATAACGTAGGTATATTAAATTTAATTATATGATAGTATGAACCATCATTTAATCAAAATTTTCTTTTTAAATAATATATAAATCTTTCGAATCATTGCACCAGCTGATCTATATCAAGTGATGAGTAGGTCTTGTGAGCGACAATCGCCAAACAAAAGCGACAGAGAACATTTGTATAACATTTCAGTGGCCTTCGTATTAAATACACTTAGTATTTCTATTTTTGAAGATAATATGCTAATCCAACGGAGAGAGTACAGCCACACTTAAGATCCGTGTAAATATTTGGTTAGATTAATCATTAATATATGTCTTATATATTATTATATTTATTCATACCTGATAATACATTAAGGATATAATAATATTATTGACATAGATACTTATAAATTGACCTTTAATTACATAAATTAAATCACTATGAGAAAATATAGGTACACGCAATTACTATTTAGATATCTATTTATTTAATAATGTAAATCATTTTTAACACTTTTACCTAATTGTGAGAAAAAAATCAAAATGTTTATTATTATAATTTTATAAAAATTGTAAGAAAACATATTTTGTATTATTTAATAAATAATTAAAACAGATGTCGTATAAATCCATTGATTAATTGAATTTTTGTGAAGTATTATAATTTATATACAAATTATCTATGCATATATATTTGATATTAAGTGTCCAAAAACCAAAGTAATCTTAATATAGTATGTTACATAATATATACCTACGTACTCTGTACCTTCATGAAACATGTATTTTTTTTTATATTAATAAGGCTACAACATCTGAGTTTACAATTTTACATATTAATCTTGATTTTATGGGGGTACATAATGACCCTTTTTTGGAGGGAATTTATAGTAGGTATACATTTTCTAAAAGTAACTTAAATAGACCTATGTCAGTGGAAAACATAAATTTATTTTCTGAGTGAAACATGTATTATGAGGTATATTGTTATCAGGAGTTAAGCAATAGGGAGTTAAGCAACTTAAGAGTTAAGCAATGTGATGGGAGTTAAGCAATGTGAAAACAGTTCAGCTACCATGATTTAACATGAAAAAAAAAAGTATATTGTTATGTACAATACACTACAGTACCTGTTATTCCATAATGATACCAATATGTCATATTAATATGTAAATATTGGATTTTTTTTTGCAATATCCCAGCAGCCAGCAGATAATATCAGATTTTAATATAATACAAAAATAGCTAGGACAACGTACTTACTACTTATAAATGTGGTAGAAATAATAATGCCAAAAAAAAAAATATTGAACTACCGTTTCATCATATTTTACGAACCCTAATGTAAGAAAATACTAAGCACTATTTTAAACAACATGTTTATATATTTGTGAATACAATTTTTATATCGTTTAAGGACAGGTAATCTCTGCTTACAAAATTAAACAAAGTCATGTATTGAGATAAATTCTAATAATATCCAACAAACGTTATTTAATTTTAACTTGATGAATCTGTTAATTTTAATAACTGCAGAATCAATATTGTTTTCTAAATGAAAAAAAAATACTATTTATTTTATTTTATAGTTATTTAATTTAAACTTGGTCTGAACTAAGAAAAACCATTAAACTTTACTTTCACTCTTTACATTATGGTAAGAACTTAGTCCACCAGTATCCCATAACTCCTTCTATTGTCCAATGTAATTGACAAAAGTCCAACTCTGGCTCAACTTATACGAACCGAATGAATATTATTAAATAACTTTTATAAAATGTCATATTATATTATCCCTTCTGTAAACAATCGAATAGCAATGTCCGTGCAAAAACAATGCTGTATACAACAACGTGAGAAACTACAAAACCTTAATAATGCCTATTTGTTTGAGTGTGTAATTCAAATATTTGATAACGAAAATTCTAGTACCTATTTCAATAATTCTCTACTCTCCAAATGGAAACTAGAACTCCCAAGTTCCAACAACGTACACATCCAAATCCATTGTTTAATGTAATTTACATAATATTATATTATACTCACATTCACTGAAACAGTGAAACAGCTAGCACCTATACAGAATACACTAGCGTACATCGTATAATATATATATAATTTATTTTAGGTACTTAACAAAAGATATCGCACAATTATTTCTCACATAATAGATTATAATATTACCGAACTTGATTCAGATATACTCCATAGAGCAATCGTATATATTCTAATAGAAGACACACTATGTTATAATATAATGTCGCTTAGTGATAAAATATGTAGACACGCAAATTTGAAATTATTAATAAAATAATAGGTACCTAATTTTCTCTGCTTAATGTGTCTTTATAATAAATTGACACATAATGAAAATTAACACTAGGTGTGATAAGATATTTAAAAAATAAAAATACTCACTTTAAAATTATAATATTATAATATTATGATATTGTAGTACTCCACACTAATACACTATACATTTTTAAGGGACAATACAGAAAATATTAAAAATTGTCAAAATTAAAAATATAACATCAAGTATTTAATATATTTTCTAAATAATTTACATATTGTTGGATGCCAGATCATCGGTATTGGTTATTAGTTATTACGTAATTAAACAAGACAAGCAACATTTTAAACATTGTTTCAAGTTCACAATAACCAAAATGCATATTATAAAGACCTTATAAGGCACTCAATTTTTGCACTAGAAGATAAGCAGTTTATTTTTAGAGGCTCAATTATTTATTACATAAAATCTTTTATAAAACAAATTAAATAATGATACTTAATTTAGAAAAGGAAATAAAAATGTTTAATATAATAAATTATTTCCATCCATATATTATTAGCTCTAAAAACGCACTGTTGTAAAAGTATATCCATTTCATGCATTTTGATTGTTTTAAATTTAATAGCATTAATAATTTGAGATTGTTTATTAACTTAAATTAAGAGTACCTTTTTTTATATATTATAGGCAACAAAAATCATCAATTTTTATCCATAATCAATAATATAATAGTTGAGTTTTTTCCGAATTTCAATAACTTTCAAAAGAGGCGTAATGGAATTTGCATTAATTAAATTTATGAAATTTGTTATGTTATATAATAAAACGATTAAAACTAACTCTTTTGTTATCGCAGCAATGTTATGTCATGGCCATATGATACAATAAAGTTTAAATTGTGTGCATTCATATTGTATTCGCATTTAGCAACTGCTGTAATTAATTATGTGAAATTAAATGAAATACCCAGAAATACAAAACGGTACAGACATTTTTTTAAAAATGTGTCAGCCACACGCTATTTAAAAATACACTTTACCGTAGAACATGTAAAATGTTATGTATATTCATGTGTTTTTGTAGTTAATGCGCGTGACTATGTCTCCATCAGTTTTACTGTGACAACAAATCTAAAGAAAACAGGAGCACCTCTGAATGTTTATAACAGTATTATAATATACGGTTATGCATCTATGTTGCATCCACTAAATTGTTTTCTTTGAAAAGTGCATGATATTTATGTGCCTACAATAATATTGTTTAGAGAATTTGTGATGTTGTGCCTCAGTACCTGTAGTACTATAGTATTAGTCTATTGCTAATTTTCAGAATTTTCGGTGAATTTACTGTATAATAAATATAAAATAAGTAGCAGATCAGTATGGTATAATATGCTGCCTAACCTACATTTAGTAATAATTTAATAATATTGTACCTTATTCTGACTAAACATAAATTAATGCCGTACAAAACATAATTGTTTTTATTTGTTTTAACTGTTCCAACTTTCAAGTTGACAATTGTATTGTACCTACTGTCAGTCGTCAATGATTTACAATCAACTGTTAAATTTAAATTGGTAAAAACAACGAATTGTTTTTTAATTAGTCCATGCGAAAGAATAAAGCATTATGATTTATGACTATTTAAAATCAAATTAAATTCAAACTATAAAAAACATATACTTAAAATCTGTACCTAACTAAACCTGTATTGTATTTTTATCAACACTTGTAATACACAATTTGTATTTTTCAACAAAAAACACATAAGACAAAACAATTTAAACCGGATATTTGTATTTATTTTTAACCATTACATATTATATTGTAAGAAATAAGTTTAAATTTGTGATTATGTTTGAATATCGTGTACGTAATAATAATTGTAAGTTATCGCTGTTTCTCATTTGAATTGAGGCAGATATTGTGGGAAGTCTTCCGAATAACCAATCGAGTGGGAATACGGAGTTGGGTAACCGATTGAAACACCTGCAAATCAAATAGTATTTATTATTAAAAATATAACATACATTTATATGTATTAGGTGTGCATGTTCTTCTTGAGTTTTTATTATTTTGACTATTTAAAGTAATTCATTACCTAAACCACTTCTGTATCCGTATCCGGCGTATCCGGCGTATCCGTAAGGCGAGTACCGTGGATAACCACCGAAACCAAAGGAAAACGGCAAATGGCCATGCGAAGTTTCTGCAGTTTTCATGTCCTCAGCCACTTCGGCTGGCTGTGCAGCGGGCATTGCGAACGCGACATTCAACACTGCCAAGCACATCAGGATCTGGAATATAGAATAAAAACCATGTTTTATTTAATACGATTTTGGATAGGTAGTGGTTATTGTTCATTGAAATAATTAGATTTTTAAAAAAATGTACAAGCGGAACCATGTATCTAGTAGCTTTTATTTATACCCAACTTATTAAAATTATTACTCATCGAACATAATATTATTGTTGACCACATTATTAAGAGGATGTCAGCGCAATATTTGTTTTTTTTTCTTAGACCCACGCTCATGATAGTAAAACGCTTTCACCTAAAATCGTTGTTTATGATTTTTGAGTAGGTAATCTTGGAGTAATATAAACATTAATTATAGGAATTATAGAGAGTAATGTTTTTGAAGGTACTTATAATGACACATCAGTCTTTTATTATATTATTATTTAACTTTGTATTCGACTTTCAAAATAAATAAAACATTTTATAAATTTAAATTATGCTTAAATTATAATTATTATTTTAATTATATCAAAAAAAATTTCTCTATCGTTATTATAATTGGTGATTTTACTATAAGATAACTTAAAAATATGAAAAAAAATTATTTTGCGTAAATGCGTTTTATCTATGTTGTGCTTGGGTAGTGCGCTGACATCATCTTTAAGCTATTATTATTTCTGAACTTTTTAATTTACCAATATATTTGATAGTTTAATTGAATTTAAAATATATTTTGTGTAATCCAAAATTTTGAATTGGAGTGAATAGATCTATTATCAAATTATTCAATTTTAAGGGTAACATAATATTGTTCTGCACATTTCATACGTTGTTTTAATTTTGAGGCAAGTTATAAGAGTATAAAATGGTTGTAAATGTTTTTGTAAATAAAGACAATTAATAATATTGAAAATATGATGACAAAGTTGATTCTTCTAACATAAAAATATAAAATGGTAAAGACTATAGGTAGTATTGATACCTAACTGATTTAGTAAGATGGAGACAACACATCGGTATGAGTTTATGACGTCCTATTAAAAGTATTGTATTATTCAAATAAAAACTGCTTGTTTTATATAATTATATTTATTGTTTAAAATGCTAAATCGAAAATTAAACTTTAAAGAAATTTATTTTATTTTATTATTGTTTTAAGGTTTTGTTTTTTTTTCCCAATAGTAGATACGTTGTTTATTAATAATGAATACTTCATACTAAAATGATATGTTCTTTTGGAACATATTAAAAGAATTCTAAGATATTATTTATCAAGAAAACTATTACAAAACACGTGAATGTAATAAATATGTTCTGTTTTTGATAATGATTTAGGGATAAATATAATTTATAATATGGTTAGGCTTTACTACTATTAGTTCTTCATTTAGATTCTAAATTATTTTGAATTTTGAAAAACTATTATTCATATTTATTGAAAACAAACCAATATAATTATTGCATTATATTTTTAGTTATTTGAAATTTAAAAAAATAATAAATCCAATTCATACCGATGTGTAATTATATAAAATTCTATTGAAATACCTAATAAAATCTAAATTTTAATATGTAGGTAAAAGAAAATTTAACTTACCATGGTGAATGTAGCAGCCATTTTTCTTGATTTTTGTTAAGAATTATAAAGAATTTTGAACTTGTCTGTTAACTCAACACAACTCAACTAATTTTCATTTGACTCTACTCGTCCTTTTATTCTAATTTCCACCAATAATAGTTTTTTTCAAACAATAGACTAGTAATCACTAATGATCGATGCAACATAAATACGCAATTGAAACTCGAACAAGGATAACCACAAGTATATTCTTCCCTGTGGCTGAACTAAAGGTCATTTAATGGAACATTCGTCGTTAGAACAACAGTTTGTTTATAGTACTATTATTTTTATTATTTGTAAATTTTATAAACTTCTAATATATATAATATATTATAATTCATAGTAATTTGATTAAAATATAATTATGAAATATAGAAATTATTGTGGGTACATGTATTTTAATTTATTTATTAAGAAAGTACATCCTTTGAACATAATAATAACTTATAATATAGGTACTAAGTATTTTTAACTTTCTTTGTTGTTTATAAGCGATCTACAGCTTGGTCTATCTCACTCAGGGTTCTGAAATTCGTGACATAGGTTCTATATGCAAGGATTTGCACCTCGAAGCCAATTTTTTTTATTTCGAGGAGCTCACATGCATTTAGTTTTAGCTCACGAAAATCAAATATTTTTAGTTTATTAAAATGGTTGCCATTAACCACAGATTAAATTAGAATTAGAATTAGGAGAAAAATGTCATACAAAATTTGCTTACAAAATAATATATAGCCTATATAGGTGTTAAAAATAAAAATAAATCTTAAAACCAAATACTCACTTTTATGGTTTGCTTTCTAAATTCTGGACATATTTTTATGTAAACACATAAAGACAAATAACAATCTTAACAATATTGGGTTTAAGTCAGCATTTAAGACAAATAAATTTAAACAGAGTCTTTGAATCTGTCTCAAGTTTTTTGAGCAAACTTAAAAATAAGTCCAGATTTAAGAAATGGAAAATCATAAAATAAGTCATTATAGTTTTGAATGTATAATATATTTCAACTGAAAATTATAGAAAGATGTATTGATTTGAATCCTGAAGAGTAGGGTAATACAGAGATAGCTAATAAATATATTATCTTCTGCATAAAATCATTATAAAATTGACTTTTGACCGATTTTCGTAAAATGTTAGTCGATAGATCAGCAAGATCTGTAGTGTCATTGGCTAATTTCTATTACTTACTTTTTATTTTTCAACACATAAACGTTTAATTTAGTTGACTCGTGGAAGACTATCACGTTTTTGTTTATTTTATATCGTTGGCATTGGTTAAAAAAAATAAAATGTTATTATGATTGGATATAATTTTAGAGCTATATTTTACATTAGATCAAAACAACTCAAGTTTAAAAATATTTTTGCAGTTTACGTATAACGAAGTTTAAGAAGGGGTAATCCACAAGCATTTAATTTGCAGCACGGACAACGCCGTAAAGGATAAGCTAACATCCAGTTATTATATTATAATATTTTCATTTTAATGATTCACATAAGTTGGTAATATTTTTTTTTAAACTAAAATGTTTTATTTACTAATTCTATTATTAAAATTGTTATTTAACAGCTAGGTACCAAACCTTCAGGTTTAAATACATAATTTGTCAACAATAATGTTTACCTCGACCTGATGCAGTTCTTCGTACAATAAGTATAGGTAATAACATTATTTAATAACATGTGTTAGAAACGAACTCGCAATGCACACATGCAAATTAAAATGCACTATTCAGTATACAATTACAATATGTACTTAATTAATAATAATTGGATTGAACATTGAGACTAATTATATAAAAGGCTGATGGAAAACAGCTAAGTCAGCTATGTAAGTTTAATGTGATCTAAAATAATATTTTATTACATTCTACATTTTTATACTCACAATAAATCTAAAATATATTAGGTAGCTTACTCAGTTCCTACCTAAGTACTATCAATGATTTGTATAATCAATGATATCAAATAATAATTTATATAAATATATTTAATTAATGATGGTAGGTCTACATGTACATAGGTACCTACTATGTAGATTTATAGAGACCTCAATTAATCAAAATATTATTTCTTGTCGATGTTAAGAACTTCCACAACTACTACTATATTATACAAACACAAATAGGCAGATTGACCACGAATTGGTGTTTTTCTTATATAATAGTATAATCTGTTAAATACCTAATCAATCTGACAAGGCTATTCGGTCAATTAGTAGATATTTTGCTTCAAAAATATAATAAATTAAAATAATGAATTGTTGATGACTTTATAACACATTTATACCTTAGGTACCTACGGTATTCTATGATGAGTTTATGATACAATATATTTTTTTTTGCTTGTAGTATAGGTACAATTCGTACAACCCAAAAATTTGTATGGTTATTATTTACCCTGTAATAGTGTAATTGTAATATAATGTTTTTTCAAATACAAAACTATAAAAAAATCACTATTTACTTAGTTAAAATATTCAGAATTCGATTTGGAAACATTATAAAATTAATTAGAACTAGGTATAACTTTTAAATTAATTAATTCAATAATTAATATAATCTATTCTACAATTTATTATCAATGACTATTAATTGAAGGTTACTTAGTTGAAAATAACACTAGAAATTCAACGTATTGAATCAAAATAATATAGGCACCTCATAGGCGTGCGCACGGGTGCAGCAGAAGGTTCATATGCTGCATCTGCCACATTTTTTGGGCCGATTGATTAGTCTATGGGCCGGTCGGGGCAATTCATTATTTAATAATTTATTATAAATTATAATAATTAATAAGTAAATAAAATTGATGTGAACCATAAATAATATAATTATTTTTAAAATAGAGCGTAGACAAATCTATCAGTTAATATGTTATTAAACAAAAATATATAAAAATAAAACGAATAGGAAATTAGGAACTATAATACTATGTATATATTCAATGTTTTGATTATTGTCGTCGGCCGGGAGGTGGTAGAGGTTAGCAGATTAGCTCTACTAGCTAGCTGGCGCGTCGGCCGCTTCCGCTGGAAAACCTTAGGTACGTTCTAAAAATAGCCGATATTTTCAAACAGTTTCTACAAGTATTAAGGATATTTATTTTGTTGTAATACCTGTGACCAGCTGTTCATGTGAAAGAACTTTTTCAAAATTAAGCATCATAAAAAATAAATTAAGAAGCACAATGTCTCGGGATAGGTTAAATTAATTATTGTTTCTGTTTGTTGAACAAAAAATGACAGCAAATGTTAATATTGATGAAGTCATTGACCAGTTTAAATTAATGGTACTAAATGATAGAAGACTTGTTTTATAATAAAAAACAATTGGGAATTATTACTATTGTTAAAATTATCATTTTATTTATAATCCTATTTCAATGTACAATGTATTTTATTTAATTATTAAAAAATAAATTGACTAAGTATTTTATGATTTTATGTAGGTAATATAACTAATAAAGTCTGATAGTAATTGTAACTTGGTGTTTTCAAAAGCAGTGAACAAATGTTTCCTTAAATTTTGTATGTGAACATTTGTTAATTGTTAAAAAAAAATGATATTATTATACCCACTTAGGTAACAATAACACTGCCTGTGTATTTGACTATTTAACATTTATTTGGCCGATTGTTAAAAAATGGGCTGCTTAATTTTATATGCTGCATCTGCAATGAAAGTCTGCGCACGCCTATGAGGCACCTAATAGGGTAAATAGACTTAGAACTTTAATTGATAAGTAGGTGCAGGGCCGGATTTAGGAATGTGGGGGCCCTGGGCCCACCTTTAGAAGTAGATTTTTTT